>OX451741.1:232927561-233527561 GCA_948472305.1 Vicia faba | reverse complement strand
GATAATTAGTTGAATGAAGATATATATATTCGATAATGTAGTATGGTATAGGGACTTGTAAGAAACGTGTACTGGTATGTATAAAGAATTAGAAAGGGGACAATGTTGTAAATGCAATGTATAAACAACAATTTGAATTAACAAAAAGGCTTTTTTATTCTATTTATTGTCTTTATATTAAAAATCAATAAAATGTAAATAACAATTTAATACAAATTTCAAATATTAAAAATGCAAATTCAATTAACAATATAAAATAGTAAGAACCAAAAGAAAATACAATAAAAAATAAATGTCATGCAAAAAGGATAAAAAAGTCAATCTTTGACATTTTGACCTTTCCCCTTTATATGCTAATAAAAGAAGTTAAAATGCAACATAAAAGCAAAGCAAATGAACTAGAAATAATAAGCCAACAAAGTCCAACTTTTGATTTTTATTCTACAATATGCTGATGAATGATAATGGTGCAAATAAATTACATCGACTAATGAGAAAATGAAAAAAATATTAAGATTAGTCCTATGCAAATACGAGAGGTCCACATGACCATATGAAATGATCATGCTATACAGATGAATCCATCGATACAAAGTTTAGAGAAAAATTTAGTCATTGACAGGTATCAGTGGTAGTGGTGATGCCGTCACCTAGGCGAAGATGCGTGCCACCATGGACGATCTATGCAGTTATAACCAGATGTTCGAGGATGACATCCACAACACCAGACAACGTCAACGAGAGTTTAATCCTCGAAGGAGATGGAACTATTGGATCCCTAGCCACTCCCAGACGAGATATGGGGGTGCCTGTTCCCGAGAGTTTCAAACCTCCCTCCTTAGCCAAGTATGATGCGTGCAATAATCCCTACGAACACGTCGCCTTTATCACTACATAAGGACCATTATAGGAGCACATGACTTCCTAAAGTGCAAGTTATTATCCGACACCTTCAAGGATGTTGCTCTTCGATGGATTTACCTCGTGCCTCCATCAACAACTATCAGGAACTATTAAATAATTTAATACATCAGCTCCACGCCAATCACCATAAGAAGATGTACACCACAAACATGATTAACATATGCAGGGTCCATCAAAGTCACTGAGGGACTACCTCGCCCATTTTAACAAGGCCACCGTCGAGGTTGTCCCACCGAATCAAGATATATTTATGGTGAAGTTATAAAATGGACTCAAGGAGGGTTTAATGAATCCCTTGCCCAAAAGTTGGCGCTTCTGTTGGTAGAAGTGGTCACCCAAGTAGAGTGCTACATAAAGGGCAAGGAGAGCAACACGAAAAAGAAGGCGCGCGAGGTCAATGAGCGCGTTCTCAACTCCAAAGGATCACATCACCATAGGAACATAAATTATACCTGGCCTACAAATGACATGACTATGTTCAAAAGGGTATGCAAGGTGATAGAGAACTCCATGCCCCTAAATGCTCATCGTGAGTAGATCTGGTGTGATCAGACATGGTCGTGGTGCAAGTTCCATAGAATCAAGGGACAACATGCAAAAGACTTATACCATGTCAAAAAGAAAATCGAGAGACTAATATAGGAGAGACACCTCAAGAAATATGTGAAGGGTGACTCCTCTCGTTCTTTAGACAAGTCTAACCCGCTATAGTGATGACCCTGGAAGCCCCAAACCTAAGAAGGCCAATGAGGAACCTCAAGGAGAAGGTAGTTAATTTGCGCCATACATGCTCAATACCATAACTAGAGGATTCACCAAGGGAGGGGAACCAGCTCCGCCCAAAGAAGGTACGCTTGCCAGATCCCGAGTGTAGGAAACCTCCCTAAGGTCAAGACCAAATGCGAGCACCAAATGGAAGAAGCCACAATTGTCTTCTTTGAGAAAGATACACCTATCAAACACCCTTATAATGACGACCCCATGGTCATTACCGTCAACTGCAAGGTCTGGAAAATCAAAATAGTTCTCGTTCACCTTGGAAGTTCCGCAAACATACTATACTAAGAGGCGTTTAAAAGACTTCACCTCGATCCGGAAGATCTAGAGATTTTTAGAGGATCGTTGGTTGTATTCTCAAGAGAACAAGTACAGGTAAAGGGATCTATCACCTTAACGATCTTTTGGAGAAGAAGATCAGGCTAAAGAGATAAAGGTTATGTATTTGGCTATTACTGCCCCCTCTTTGTATAATATGATTATAGAGAAATTAATATTTAACTGTTGGGTGCCGCCTTGTCCATTCTATATTTATGCATGAAGTACCCTATCCCTAATGTGCAAGTTGGAGTTATACAAGAAGATCAAGAGATCTCTAGGAAGTGTTACATAGAAAGCCTTAAAGAGAAGAGGATATGCATTCTAGGAGGGAAAGCCAGGAGGACGAGTTCATGACTAAAGCCACCAAGGAATTCCACTAGGGCGAGGAGACTTCTTGTCTAGACTCTGACAAGATCAAAGACTGAAAGTCTAGAAGGAATCCCCTCTAGATACATAAACGTATAAGTCGTTTATTTTTATTTATTATTGTTAGATTATTTCATTGAAAATTTTTATAGGCGAGTGTTGCATCTCTATCAATTGAAAAGAATAAGTTATTTTGTGGGGTGCACTCGTTTCCCTATGAGATTTTTCATAGAACGGGGGTTTTTAACGAGCCACCTCACTTCTTTTATTTTAGAATTATGTTTGGATATTCCTTTCGCTGTAGGAAATCTAAAATCTCTTTGAAGAATCACCCATAGAAGCGATCAATTCGATGGATCCTCAAGTGGTATCCTTGCCGCCCATAGAGGTGATCAATTTGTTGGATCCTCAAGTGGGATCCTTTTTGCACATAGAGGCGATCAATTTTTTGTATCCTTATCTGGGATCATTGCCTCTCATAGAGGCGATCGATTTGCTGGGTCTTCAAGTGGGATCCTTTCTACCCAGAGTCCACCAGTTTGATAGATCCTCAAGTGGGATCCTTGCCACCCATAGAGGTGATCAATTCACTCCTCAAGTGGGATTCTTATTGCCCATATTGGAAATTAATTCACTAAATCCTCAAGTGGGATCCTTTTCGTTCATAGAGGCGATCAATTCACTGGATCCTCAAGTGGGATTCTTTTCGCCCATAGAGGTAATCTATTTGCTGGATCCTTAAGTGGGATTTATAGAACCTTGTTTTACAGGTGATATAATTTTAACAAGGACATCTACTTTTGATGATGACAACTAATATATTGTGATAAGTCAAGCATGAAGGGTTTGATGGACTTGACTATCTGATGATGGAAATCAAATGGAATGAAATTAAAGCCTCATATCAAGCATGTATCAAATAGAAAAGTCTTGAAGTTGAGTGGTAATCTCCTAATTTAGTAATAAGTGAACGATTGTAAGGCTAAAGGACTTTATCGTAAAATCGCAAGGCTAAAGTGCATACACACACTAAAATATTTTCAAAATGCTTTACCAAAGGAAAATATTTTGAAAAACATTTGGAAGTTGTGTTAGGTGAATTGGGAGCATTAAAAATAGCTATAGTCGAATTTTTACTTTTCTAATCGGTTAAAGCATTTGTCTAATCGGTTAGAAATGTGCAAACTTAAGACCCAGGCTATTTTAAAAGCTCCTTGATTTTGTGCAATCGATGGATATATTAACCTTCCTTTTTGAGAATTTACAAATGGTTATTTTAACCATCTAATCGATTATGAATATGCTCCAATCAATTAGGTTACTTTAAAACACATTAAATTGAAATTCCTTTTTGACCCAACCTCGTGCCTATAAATAGAGGTTCCATTTCTCATTTCAAACCATCCAAAATCGTGTTTTTACATTTTCATCTTTCACACTCTCTCTCTAAAATTTTTTTTAACTTTCTCTCACTATTGTTTAGCCTAAGTGCTTTTTTGAGAAAAGTCCTTTATTGAGTGAGATGCTTTTGTAATTATAAAAAGGGTATAATTGTAAATTCATCAAGAGAATATTTTTTTTACACCTTGGTTGAATATTATCCATTTAGGGATTTGTTTGGGTTAGAAGCTAAACCTGTGAAAAGCTTGTGTTTGGGATTGTATGTTTCATTCTTGGTTTAGGTTGGAGATCAGTCCATGTTAAAAATCTATTAGGTTCTTGGTCAATCCAGTATTAAAACCAAGATAGGTTGAAGCTTAGCCTGATATTAAAAGCTTCACAGGTTCGAGATCCACCCGGTGTTAAAATCTCACGAGTTATTGGTTATTCCATGTAAAACCATGGTTTTGAGCTTAGAGTTTTTGGAACTTGAAGACTAACCATTATAAGGTCCATGTTTATGGAAATAAGAAACCACTTCAATCCACCATTAGGAAGGAAGATTGGCCATTTCACTCCTGAGTTTATTCTAAAGAAAAGATGCAAATGCCCATTTCTATCATCTTTACTATTTGGTTGAACATCAACCATCATATCCTTGTATAAGGGGGTTCATGAGTTTTTCCTTTTAAGGGCTTTCAACGTTTATTAGAAACTCTATAGATTAATTATTGGGGATAAGATAAGTCATTTTTGACTGAACCTGTATAATTCTTGGTGTTCTTATTCTTCACTTAACTCTTTTAAATTCCCACAATTTATTTTCTACATTTTATTTATCGCTGCTAAGTTTTCAAAAATTGTTTTCTAACTCTGATTTTATTTCCAAACCATACAATTCACCCCCCTCTTGTGTGTTAAATATCAAGACCAACATGATCTTTTCTGCCCATATAGGCAGTCAATTCACTGGACCATCAAGTGGGATCCATGGCGCCCATAGAGGCGATAAATTCGATGGATCCTAAAGTGGGATCCTTCCACTCATAGAGGTAATCAATTTATTGGATCCTAAAGTGGGATCCTTGTCAAATAAAGGTGAACAATTTGTTGGATCCTTAAGTGGGACTGTAATACGGTGGGAGAACTGACTTGGTTGTTTTGCATTTTGTCGCAATTGTTGCGGATAGCAAGAATCGCCACCGACTTTTCTTTTATCCATTAAAGGAAAGAGTGAAAAGAACATGAAAGACCTTTTGAGAATTTTCTTGAGTTCGGGGGGTATGTTATGAAAAGGAAAGGTGTTAGCACCCTTTTAATCCATAGTTATCTATGAGCTCTTAGTTTCTAGCTCACTTTGAAATGCTTTATTTGAAATGTGTTTGTGATTGTTTTGAAAGTGTTTTTGAAAGCGCCTTTGTTTAGGAGAACTTTGTAATGATTATCGTCTCTATAAGAATGTATACAAAGTGTTGACTTTTGAAAATATTTCATTTTTTTGAAAGTGTTGGTGTGTTTGAAAGATGTTATTTTGAAAATGATTATGAGCAAGCAACTATGAATGTTCTACCTACTAAAAAAGTCTTAGTTCTTTTCTTCCTCCTTTAGATAGTACTATCTTACCGTTGATTGGTAAGAAGTTCTATTATTGGATATGAAGGGACGGGCGTGGGTCTTAGTATAGTCGTAGAAGACAACCTATGAGACGCTTTAGCAATTGTCGTAAGGGATTAAGATCGTTTTACCGAAGGCAACGTCGAAGGGTCATCGAGGGACTACAATCTTTTTTATCGAGGGTCTTTGCTAAAGCGTCCCATATTCGAGGGACATGACTATTTATTCGTAGGCAACAAGTGAGGTTACCCTAGAGGTGCGCGTGCGAAAAGTGTTTGATTGCATGCTTTTTTGCCTTTGAGATTAGGGTTCTCTAAGATTTATTTTTATCTTGCCATACACACCCTAATTACTAACAATTATATTAAAAGGGATAAATTGCGGAAATTAAAATCCTACGCTATTACATCATTTGGGGGATGGGGGTACAATTCACAAATGGGGATGAAGTAGAAGCCTAATTAAATTATTACAACCATATTGAATAAATGAATAAAAATGAAAAAAATATAACAAAAAAATATAAAGATAGTGTAAAAAGAAAGGAAAATTGTTTTTTTTATAACTTTTATGTATCGACACATGCATTTATGCATCGATACATAACACTTCTTATTTCTAGAAAATCAAAATCAACTCATTATGAGTTGATACATAATGGTTTGTGTCGACTCATTTCTCGTTTGTATCGACACATTCGTGTTTTGTGTTGACTCATACACCTTTTGTTTCTCTGTATTATGTCTGGATAACAGTATGCATCGATGCATAAGGCCTTGTATCGACTCATACCCTGTTCTGTAACTAAAATGAGTCGACTCATGTGAGTATGCATCGACTCATGCTGCAGTTTTTCACCTCTAACATTGTTCTATTGCATGTACAAGTCAGTTCTCAACATGTGATTGATAAAAATGAAAAGCAATCATATGATTAGCCTCAAGTGTAACGATGCCTACATTTTATCTTCACAAATGAACCACTAATGATGCGTGTATGAAAAAATTCAAAGTCAAGAAAAACTTACCTTGAAACTGAAATTCCTGTTTTGAGTTTGAACACCTTTCAAGATGTTGTGATGATCAGAATGGCTTCAGTGAACCTCCAGGAAGTTTCTCCAATCCTTACTTTATATTGAAAGCTACTGGATCACTCCAACCTAGTCAAGTTGTAAAATATTGTTTTATTTTTGAGTTAGGAAGATGGTTATATTGGTATTACAGAAATTGTTCTGGTGTTTTAACAATTTTTATGTGATGTGAAGTGTTTGGATAGTTGGTTTACGGGAAAGATTGCAAGGTGGAACAATGGGTTGAGGTTTTGTTTTTGTGAATGAAGATAGAGCTGAAGATGAGCAGAGGTTACAAAAAGTTCTGTTAGATTTTTCAAAAATCTCTCTTCTCTCTTTCTAAAAACCTCTCCCTTTGTGTGTTGTGAAACAACTTATTTATAGATGAAATTGACTGAAACTTGGGAGGGGAATAGATAAGTTTTTGTACTGTTTGGGTACACTATTTCATTGCTTTTTAGATGCGTCTATTATATGCCAAGTTTGTGAAAATGTAGGACTAATATAGTACAAGTTTGGACAGGGTTAGGGGCAACATAGTGGGGATGTTTTGTAGAAGTTTTGGAGTGGAGTGGCTGCTTGGTGCAGAGCTGGCTTTGTACAAGACAGTAGACTGTTTTTGACATGGTTTTGGGCTAGTAGCAGCAGTCTTTGACTTGGCAGCATATCATATTTTGGGCCTCTTCTGGACAGCAACATTTGTAGCATGATACAAGTCTGGTTTTATGGACAGATTTATGCAGCTTGTAACAAAGACAATGCATATTTATGGATAACATAGTCGAAAAGTTTTGAAGATTGAGTCAAAAGAAAAAGTTCAAACAAGACAAAGCTTAGGATTTGTAACTTGCAATTTTTAACTTGAAAATGCAGCTGTAATACAGTGGGAGAACTAACTAGGTTGTTTTACGTTTGATCTCAATTGTTGCGGATAGAAAGAGTCACCACCGACTTTTCTTTTATCCAATAAGGAAAGGGTGAAAAGAACAGGAAAGACCTTTGAGATGATTTCTTGAGTCTGGGGGGTAGATTATGAAAAGGGAAGGTGTTAGCACCATTTTCACCCATAGTTATCTTATGGGCTCTTAGTTGCTTGCTAGATCACTTAAAAAATGCTTTGTTTGAAAATTTGTTTTGTGATGGGTGTAACTTTAAAAATATTTTGAAAAATGCCTTTGTTGCGGATAACTTTGTAATGATTCTCGTTTCTATAAGAATGCATACAAAGTGTTGGTTTTGAAAATAGTTCAAAGAGATGTTTGTTTTTGAAGAAGTTTTTGAAAGTGTAAGTGTGAAAATGGTTTTGATTTGCAAGCAAGCAACTAAAAACATTTTACCTACCCAAAAAGTATTTTGTTCATTTCTTCCTTCCTTTGATATTGCTATCCTACCATTTATTGGTAAGAAGCCTTATCTTTGGATGTAAGAGGGACGGGCGTGGGTCATCGTATAATCATGAATAACAATGTTGTAAGATATGTTAACATTTCTCTTGTGGGACTAAGATCATTTGTAAGGCAACATTCGAAGCGTCATCGAGGGACTATGATCTTTTGATTGTTTTAGCTAAGACATATCACATGCGTATTATGACCATTTTCTCGAGGCAACAAATGGAGTTAACCCTAGAGGTGCAAGTGTTTATTTTTTCATGCTTGATTTTGTCTTAAATTAGGGTTTTCTAAGCATTGGTTTTAGTCTTGCCATACACACCCTAATTACTAACAATTTATATTAAAGCCATAAATTGTTGAAAGTAAACTTACTACGCTATTACATCATTTGGGGATGGGGGATATAAATTTACAAATGGGGATTGCAAGAAATTAAATCCTAATTTATCTATTACAACCATATTGAATTTGAATAATGTGCAAGGATTAAAAGGAAAATAATATACAAGATATCAATAAAAAGAAAATGAAGTTGTTTTGATTTTGTTAAAGAAAGGTTTTGATTAATATTTATGAAAATAAAATATTTTTTGTGATATTTTTTATATATTCATAAAATAAACATTGTAAATAAATAGTATGCAAAAAATCAACTCAAAAGGAGTTGTTTTGATTGGTTGGAAAAATGTTTGAAGTTTGTTAAAAAGAAGAGGAAACAAACAAATGATAAAAACTGTTCTGGTCCTGCCAAGGATTGAACACAGTACCTTATACATAAATGCCTTTCGCGCGCACTATTTGTACCATTGGGGTAGTCTGTTTCATTCGTTCATAAGATGACTTTGATTAGGTACAAGATGAGTTCGTTTCTGAATGTTTGAAAATCCCCTTCTTCTTCTTTCGAGTGCAGAGATATGTATCACCATGTTAAGATTCTAAAAGCTTAGATTCTCAACCAAATCGAACAGTATAAATATCAAACATGTATAAAATTTGAATACACATCTAACTATGTAACCTTCGAAAGCTACAGATCAAACGTTAGCACAAACTTGTTTGGTGCTAAAATCTAAAGAAAATTAACTAGCCAGAGTTGAAGTTCTCAATGTATAAGCAGTGAAAAACGAAGCTAAGAGCATGGTCAATTTCCTAGACATGATATCTACATTTTTTTTATTTTCAATGTATATACAAATGGTGTTTGAATGAAAAGCCCCAAGTTTAAAAAAATTTACCTCTTTTAGTGAAACTTGAGGTACTTCGACAGAGCCTTCAGGAACATTTTGATGATGGATCAAGCCTGCTTCAAACTCCTTGAAGATATTCCAGTTAATACTTTGCTTTGAAAATCACTTTGAATCGAAGAGCTGGTATATGGAGGCTTGGTGAATTGAAAGGCTAAAAGAACACAAGGAGGTATTTGATATTTTAGGCTAGTAATCTCTCTCTTTATATGGTGTATGAATGGTGTTCGAATGGAAGAAATGGGAGATGCTCGAAGGGTTCTAGCGTTGGTTCTTCAAAAGCCAAAAATGACAAGCAATGTGGCTTTGGATGGAGATTCTGAGTTTTTTGAGAGTTTGGGAGTGTTTGAGAATTTTTCACACAACAACAAAACTGGACCCTTTGATTTGAAAATGGTCTTTATATTTATAGAGAAAAGGTTAGAGGTGGTTTACGTAAGGGATCTCTCTGTTGTAGGGTTTTGACTAGGTGACTTGCTTTTTTTGAAGAAAAGTGGAAAACAAGTTTCAAGGTGTTGTACAAGCATGGTCTGAAGTTGTTGGAGGCTTTAGACCTGTTGCTTCTAGTTTATAGGGGACATGTGTGCAGAAGGGACATGCCCAAGGCTCAAGAAATTTTTTCTAAAAAAAGGCAATGATAACTTTATGCCCTTAAGGGAAAGTTGGCTTGGAAAACACTTGGGTAAGAGTTTAATTTAATTGTGTAAACAATTAGTTATAGATTGAGGCACAAGTTTGAGGCCTGAAAAGCAAGATCGTGTAGCCTGGCCTATGGATTTTATCTCTAACTTGATGTCTTGGATCCAATACTCTGTCTTTTGTTTTGGTCAAATAGATCCCACCTTCGACCAAACTCCAGGGCGAACAAGAATAATTGTTCCCACCAATGCATGCTTTTCGAATGGATCATACTCAGCTGAATATACCACTTTGAATCTTTTTATTTTGACCGCTTAGGTCCAAACTTCGACCAAACTCAAGGGCAGACAAAACTAAATATTCCCACCAATGGCATGTCTTTTGAATGGGTCATATTCAGCTGAATATACCATTTTGAATAGGCAAGATGATCTCATTGGCATGGTCAAAACGAAGGAACTTCTGGGTTGCTTTCCTACTTCACAAAAGAAGCCAAATGTCCAAACGAAGCATAGGAACCAAACTTGCTCAAAGAAGCTAAATGTTTAAGCAAAACCTCTGAACCAAAGCTTGCATCGAATGAGCCAAATGTTCAAGCGAAGCCTTTGAACCAAAGATTTTATTGAAGGAGGCCCAAATGCCCAATCGAAGCTTGTGGTTTAAACTTGGTCGAAGGAGGCCACATTCCCAATAGAAGCTTATGAACCAAGCTTGCATCGAAGGAGCCAAATGTTCAAGTGAAGCCTCTGAACCAAAGCTTGCATCGAAGGGTTCAGAGTTAGATTCGAAGTATGTTGCTTCGAAGGAAACCCATACTTTAATCGAAGCTTTATGTGAAGGTAACCCTTGTCCAATCGAAGCTTGCATGCAGGAGGCCACTGCTTTGTGAATCAAAGTAAGCATGTAAGAGGCCATTTCTCAATCGAAGCTTGCATGAAGATAACCATTATCCAATTGAAGCTTGCATGCAGGAGGCCACTGCTTTGAATCAAAGAAAGCCAATAGGAGCCCATTGTCTTCTGAATCAAAGCAAGTTTTTTCAAAGGGGGACATTTCCCAGTCGAAGCTAGCATGAAGGAAGGAGTTCAGCATGAATCGAAGCAGTTCCCAGTCGAAGCTAGTATGAATCGAAGCAAGCCTGCTTTTCTTCAATTTTGTCAAAAAAATCAAATTTATCTGTTTTCTCTTTCAACAGTTTCCTCTTTGACTTGATGCTATAAAATCTAGTATTATGCATGGAAACTATGTGGGACATTAAAATTCCAATTATACTTGTGCAATATTGAACTTTAATAAATCCTTGTTAGAAAATGTCTTGAGAAAAGAGAGGGCAAATTTTGGGGTACAACAGCTGCCCCTGGTCAATCTTCTTAATCCTGAAAAGCGAGTATGGCACGTTGTCATTTGTAGCTTGAAGGTAGAAGATGATTGAACACTATATTGCCCAGAAATTTGCACTCGATGATGTGTTAGTTGATTGTGTAGGGAATGGGCTTAAGGATGCCATTTGGGGAGATGATGGAGAGTTTTCAGAGATGGGCTTATAGATGCCATCCAAATGTGACTGTTGATAGAAATTAGACTAAGTCTAAGCTTGACTGTGACTGGGAGAAGTATCAAAATAAATATTTGGTTGATTTAACTCTGAATGATATGCTGGAATGAACCTGTGCTAAGCCGTGTCTGGAAATGTATTAGAAGGAATCTGTGTAAGATTGCTTCAGGTTAAATCCGTATGAAACTGTATCTGGAGAAGGAATCTGTGTAAGATTGTGAAACTGTGTCTGGAAGTATATGAAAAGGAACCTGGATAGGTTTGCTTCAGGATTAGTCCGTGTAAAACTTCGTCTGAAAATTTATGAAAAGGAACTTGAGTAAGGTTGCTTTAGGATGAGTCTGTGTGAAACTTCATCTGGAAATAAATGAGAAGGAGCCTGGTTAGGGATGCTTCAGAATGAGTCCGTGTAAAACTTCGTCTGTAAATTCATGAGAAGGAACCTGGGTAGGGTTGCTTCATGATGAGTCCGTGTAAAACTGCATCTGGAAATTTTATGAGAAAGAACCTCGGTAGGGTTGCTTCAGGATGAGTCCATGTGAAACTGCATCTGGAAATTTTATGAGAAGGAACATGAGTAGGGTTGCTTCAGGATGAGTCAGTGTGAAACTGCATCTGGAAATTCAAGAGAAAGAACCTGGATAGGGTTGCTTCATGATCGGAAGGAATCCATGTAAGATTGCTTCATGATGGGAAGGAATCCATGTAATATTGATTCATGATGAGCCCGTGTAAAGCTACATTTGGAAGTCAGAAGGAACCCGCGTAAAATTGCTTCATAATGGGAAGGAATCCACGTAAGATTGCTTCATTATGAGCCCGTGTAAAGCTGCATTTGGAGGTCAGAAGGAACCCATGTAAGATTGCTTCATAATGAGCCCGTGTAAAACTGCATCTAGTCACGTAGGTAGTTTCTCTGTCTTGCTTCAGAAACTAATCTTGGACCTGTTGAAAATTGTTGATGATAACTATCTATTAGTTGATCTTTTCCTGAAAAGGTAAAGCGTTAGATGTATGCAATGTCATGGTGCATGAAATGCATGGTATTCTCAAAATAAATGAGATTGTGATATATGCGTTTCCTATGCATATGTTATGACATGAAATGTGAAATGTTGTTGAAGTGTATCTTTGTATGGAAAGATAAACCCTTGACAAGTGCTGGTAAGCCTTGGGAAATTAAATCTCGGACTGCTGTTGGGAGTGAAGAGCATGTACACCTTCAGACCTTGTTTTAGAATCTTTCCACTAGGGATTCCTGTTTTGTTGTTTGAGGAGAACTCTGTTGGGGAATATTGACTTTGCTTGAGGGAAACTCTTTGGAGAGTGTTGATTTATGCTTGGAGAAAAAAGTCAAGGAGTTGTAGTTTTCCGTTTCTCTACTGGGGAGTTATCTCTTGATTGGAGAGAATGAAACCTAACAACTTATTGGGGATAAATAAGTTAATTGTTATCTAATCGGCTTCCAGTCTTTGCAACAACTCATTAGGGATAGTGGCAAACTCTATTGGGGAAGAGGAGCTTTTGAACCATTATCCGGTCGGGTTCAGGCTTTGCAGTAACCTTGATGAGTTCACTGGGAGTTAGGGGTTGTGGTCCCTTAATTTGTGATAGTCTGAGAGGCAAACTCAAGCTGGGGAATCTGTAGTTTGTTGGGGAAATAAACCCTGTTGAAGAGAATATTTGACGAACTGCTGAAGAGGTGTTTTCTTTTAGCAGAACTCCCCGAGGATTCTTCTTGAGACCAACTCAGCTGGGAAGAGGGTTTTCCGGAGGTTGAAACTCAGGCTAGGGATTGCATGAATCCAACTTTGTGGGGGTATCCATGAGTTTGGACTTGTGG
This sequence comes from Vicia faba, assembly GCA_948472305.1. Taxonomy (NCBI): domain Eukaryota; kingdom Viridiplantae; phylum Streptophyta; class Magnoliopsida; order Fabales; family Fabaceae; genus Vicia; species Vicia faba. The sequence goes on along the minus strand of OX451741.1, from coordinate 233,514,435 downwards.
GGTTTGTACCCTTATTTGTGAAGATTATTTAGTGGGGATAACCTTATAGAGGTGGCTCTGGTGACTTCACTGGGGATTACCTTGTGAAGGGGACTTTGTGGGGATTTATCACTGCCCCTAGCAGTAAGTGTTGTAGCACTCCCATAAAATGTTTGCTTGGTCGTATGTGACCCTTTGCTGGAATTCATGTTCAGTGCCCCAAGTGATTCAGATGCAGACCTGCCCCTGGTTATTCAGCACTTCTTGAGAGATTTCTTGGAATCTCGACTTGACTGTCGCATATGAGTTGGACAATGACATGTCATTCCCCCTGGTTATGAGAGATTTGTCATTGGAAGTGTCTTCCCATTTGAAGTGATTCTGTTTCTTGAGAGAATTTTTGTTCATTGGATGTTCGTCATGCGAATTTCTCTGTTGTCAAACAAATAGCTATATGCTAATAGCGATATTCAAATAATGCAAAATTTATGTTTGTCTTAAATTTTTGAAAATGCATTTTAGCAATTAAAAGAATTTTGTAAGAATATGAATTCAACTCCGGATTTACAGTAAAGCCTTACAGGAGTCAGGATACCTTTTGTAACAGTATGCTTTCGAACTAACCCAACGCTTCAATTAGAACTTTTGAAAGGTTGTAGCGTGGTCTAGTTCATAGTTTAAGAAACAAAGGATAAGGCTCAAAGTGTATTTGTACCCAACCCATTCTCCATGCTGTTTTCCAGTCCTATACTCAGTTAATCACACATTTTGAATTCCTATTGAATCTGGAATGTTATTTTGGTGATGGTTCAGAAACTTGGAATTTTATTTGAGAAGTCGTTTTTTTTGCAACATTTTTCATGTTATCGAGGATTTGTAGTGACCTATTTTTGATTTACTATCCCTAATTTTGCTTGACTGCTCTATTTTGAGTTTACAGCCAATAGGATGCCCCAATTTTTCTTAAGTCTCCTTCGTAGGTTTTGACTTAGTAGGCTTTTCTTTGAGATATAATGTCTGCCTATTTGATAGGGAACCATCGCTGTCTTTTGATTCAGAAGGATGTTCTTGATGTCATTCATTCTTTATGAAGTGAAAGCTTGCGACAGAACTCCATTTGAATGAACTGAGAAACTACCCTGCCCCGGGTTTTGATTAAAGGGTTCAATTTGTGTGAAAAATAAAACTCCTACTTATTTGGCTCAAATGGGTTGACTAGGGATTATCTTCCTTATAACTTCAGTGTTTAGGAATTTGAAACAACTCCTGTACATCGTCAGCAAGGTCTGTTCAAAAGCATACTGTATGAGATTATGGTATTGTTTTCGTCATCCTCCCTCTAAAGGCTTGCAACTTTTCACAAGAGTTGAATATCATAAAAGGAGTAAAAAGCACAGTTTAAATATAGTGAAGACAAATGGATTAATCCAATAAAAACATATGTGTGATCGGTGGATCTGGAACTGACTGTTTAACGCTGGTTCGCGAAATGTTGCGGAAGCAAGAGTCGCCACCGTCTTTTATTTTCTCCAAATGGAAAGGACAAAAGCACAGAAAAATTCCTTATAGAGATTGCTCTCGGTTCGGGAGGTAAGTTATAGAAAGGGAAGGTATTAGCACCCTTTCTATCCATGGTTATCCATGGGCTCTTAGATACTTGCTCATTTGTGTTTTCAAAATGGTTTGTTTGCTTTTCAATGTGGGTTTAAAAAAGTTTCTTTGAAAATTTCAGATCGACTCTTGTGTCAGAGTGTTTGAAAAAAAATTGCTTTGAAAGCTTTTGAAAAGTGTCGGTGTGAAAAGATTTTTGTTTGTTTTGAAGAGAGCAAGTATCCATGAGTCGTCTACCTACCCTAAGGAATTCGTCTGTGTAGATGTCCTTTAAAGTAGTGCCATCCCACCATTGAGAGATAGGTAGCACCACCGTTGGAGGTGTTCGGGTCAATTCGAGGTTCGGGACATGGTGATCACCAGAGCAATGGGAAGACACCTTAGAAGCTACCCTCATGCCAGGTTCCCGGATCATGAGGACTTACTAAGACATCCTCTACTCGACGATCACCTTTCGAGGCAAGGCAACAGTGAGGCGTACCCTAGGGGTGGTGTGTGCGATTTGTGTGTCGTTTTCATTTGTATTTGTCTTGTCATGTTATTGGTTTTCTACGCTTGATTTTATTATGTCCATACATTCTTTCATGCTTTTGGTTAACAGTTAAAAGTTGCGGGAAAAGTAAATCTAAAACTATTACAAATGGCGCGGGTCCACATCGCCAAAATTAAACTGGACCCGACTTGACAGAAAAGTAAAGAAAGTAAAGTAAAAGAATTAAAAGTACGAGAAGTTTAAGTTACAACGCTTTGGGAGAGATACATAATCATTTAAGCAAAATAAAAATAAATATGCGAAATTAAATAATTAAGAATACGGGCGTTGGACCCTTTTGCAAAATATTAAAGTTAACGAAGAATTAAAATTAAAAATAAAAAAAGACTATTTTTTTGGTATTTTTAGTGTTTTTAGGAATTTGATGAAAAAAGGATTAATTAAAATTAAACTAAAAGGCAAACCCTAATTCTAATAGCTTTTAAATTTATTGTGAAAAATATTGAATTTTAACCTAATTTAAACCTAAGTTAATTTACATGCAAATTTAATCATGAAAATAAATAAAATAAATATTATTATTGTGAAAAAGAGAAATTAAAAAGGAGTAAAATTAATTAAACCTAATTCTACATTTTTTATATTTTTATTGTGAAAAGAATTAAAATTGCAACCTATTTTAAACTAATTAAATTCCAAGCATTTATTTACAAGAAAATATTAAACTAAAATATTTATTGCATTTTTTGTCTTTTTCTGATTTTTATGAAGTTTTATATTTTGTGAGAATAATTAATTAAATTAAAACAAACAAAGTAAATAAAATAACAAAAATAAAATAAGAAAAAAATAGAAAATTACAAACCAGGGAGGGGTTCAGTCCCAAATTAGGAGGTATGGGTCCAGTAATTTGGCCCAACAAGCTCTTAGATCCGTTTGACTTTGGCCATTAGCGTGTAGCGACGTTGACCTGGGCATAGTGTGTTCCTTGAATCCACGCCCTTGATCTGGTTCTAACGTGCACGTGGATGGATAGATGATGAAGTACATGGTGCGTCTATGTTACTGAAGCTGCATGGGAAACGTTATTGAAAAATAATATAGAAATAATACAGACCTGGGGTTCGAACCCAGGTCTTGAGCTTTGCCAATCCTTATGTTTGCCGTCTGTGCCAATTTACGCGTTTGTTAAATAAATAAACAATAAATATTATAAAAAGAAAACGGAGAGTTAGTGGATCCAACGCGCGAAAATTCAAACTGGCTAATCATGTTTTGCCAACGCATCGTCCTCTTCATCATCCCTGTAACATAAAACATTAGGCAACAGTTTTGCACGCGTCCTCTTAGGCCGGTTTCCAGGAAATAACGATTAAGCCTACAGTGTTCATAAATTAGGCGCGAGCATAGTGTCTCCTCCGTCTAGATGAGCTGAGTCGAATGATGGTGGTCTCAAAGGCTAATTTTTCCTTGTTTCAAAAGCCCCAAATTAAGGTCCTGTAAACCCTAAAAAAATAACCATGGCATATTCTTGTATAGCTCACAAAAACACAATTAATTCATCCAGTTAGCTTCAGAACACGTTATTCAATATAAATGCATACTCAAAATGCCATGAAAACGCTTAAATCTGGAAACACGAATTTGAAAAATATGAGAGAAAAGTAGACTTCTGTATACCAATTCAACGCGTTAGAGTGGGTGTTCTTGATCTGAAAACTTTCCTTGATGTTCCAGGAAGGTGATAGAATGGTTCTTTTTGCCTGAATCGTCCTCCAACCTTACTTTCAGAATTGAGTTTTTAAGCCAAATTTCCAAGTTTGTATATTGGTCTCTAGCGCAGCTTTTTGTCCATGGACATTAGGGTTGTCCTCTAGCATTTGTACTGAAGCTATTAGGTTAACAAAATTCAATCAAATCTCTTGCCATAATGATTTTTGATAATTGATTTTCTAAGGATCTTTTTGAATCTTTTTCATGTGTTCTTGTATCAATTTGCATCCAATCACCCCAAATCTTTCCTAGTTAGCATGTGCACGAAATATTGACCTTAAAACATGTATAAAAAGATTGGTTTGGTTAATTTAAACATTTTTCATATATTTAATTGATTTAATTGAATTAATATAAATAAAAATCCAAATAAATAAATAAAAAATGAGAAAATACTTCCCTTTGGGCCAAGTGGTCGTGTACATGCTTGGAATGATGAATCATGGAAGAAAAATGGGCCCATTAGCATTTTTAGGTCATTTGGATCAAAGTTGACTTTTCAAAATATCCAAAAATTTCCCAACTTCCACAAGGCATAACTTGCTCAATTTTTAAGCTTTTCTCATGTTCTTGGACATTTTGGAAAGGTCTTTGAGTCCTCTAACCAATTCCTTTGGTCCCATGTCATTTTGATTTACCAATCTCAAGTTATGGCCTTTGACTTAAAGTCCCTTTTTGTTGACTTTTGAAAATGACCTATAATGTTGAAATTGATAACTTTTTGTGAGAGCATTTCTTGGGCTTGAAGTATGAAAATGAGTTGTAGGAAATGTCTTTCTCTTCAAAATGAGCTTTGGATGGGATTTTTCTGATAATCCATGTGAAAATTATGCCCTGGTCAATTTCAGTTGACTTTTTCAGCTGTCCAAATATAGTAACTTTTGCATCTTTGATGATTTCTGAGCCGAATTTTGAGAATCATGATCAAGCATTGATCAAATGATGTTTGTGGCTTCAAAATGATATGTTGACCAAAAATTTGAACTTTTGACTGCCAAATGACCATTTTGCCCCTACAGTTGACTGTAGTGCAATTTAGGGTTTTGACTGTGCAATTTTGAGCTGAATGCCTTGAAACTTGATATGAGGATGCTTGACCATGTTTGTAGGCATGTGAGACTTGATTGGGCCTTTGAAAACTTCTTTTTCTTGATCAGAACACAAACCCTAGTTTTGATTGTATAGGAGACAGTTGGACTGCACAACCCTTGGGGAATTTTGTGACTTGGCTTGGCAATTTCTTGAAGAATATGGGAGGGCAAATTTTGGGGTACAACAGTTGCCCCTGTTCAATCTTCTTAGACCTGAGGATGCAGATTGGCTGACGTGCCTTTCGTAATCCGAGGGTAGAAGATGATTGAACACTAGAGTGCCCAGAAATTTGCGCTCACATTGTAGCAGTGCGATGATGAAATGGGCTTATAGATGCCATTGGGAGGTTGCTGGATAGGATGATGGGCTTATAGATGCCATCTGGATGTTGATCGCGTAAGAGGTTCCTTGGCGAGAACCTGCATACCTGCAAAACAGAAAATGAGTACCTGACACGTTGCAGGAGCTGGTTTTCAGATGCTCGGTATAGATGTGTCCTGGCTGGTTGCAGGAGCTGAGTCTGGAGCTTCAAACGGCGATGAATGAACCAGGGATGGTTACTACCTTAGCATGAATGGTAAGAGAACCTTGGGCGACTTTAATTTCAACAACGCTCGTTGAGAAAAATCTTAGTGGGAATTACCATCTTTGCAGTATCGGGAAGAAAACCATAGGCAATTATAATCTAAAAGGGAATTATTATTACCTCACGCACCGTTGGAGAGGGAACAATAGACTATCACCTCACACTCATCGTCGGAGAGGGAAACATCTGAAAAGGACTTACCACCTCACACACCGTCGGAGAGGGAACCATAGGAGACTATCACCTCACACTCATCGTCGGAGAGGGAAACATCTGAAAAGGACTTACCACCTCACACACCGTCGGAGAGGGAACCATAGGAGACTATCACCTCACACTCATCGTCGGAGAGGGAAACATCTGAAAAGGACTTACCACCTCACACACCGTCGGAGAGGGAACCATAGGAGACTATCACCTCACACTCATCGTCGGAGAGGGAAACATCTGAAAAGGACTCTATTGAGTCTTTATTAGAAAAATCTGTTGGGAGTCGATTTAGATGGACTAAAGAAGGCCTTGGACTGGATAAGAGATCTTCGAAGTCGATTAACTGAACCGGTCTAGGTCTTGAAATATGATTGAGAATTTCAACTGCATCTTTCCTGAAAGGTAAAGGTCAGTCATATGCGATGCATGATATGGCTCAAGCAATGATGTTCTCAATATAAATGAGATTTGTATGATATAATGCGTCTATGCATGCTATAATGATGTATGTGATGTTTTATGAATGTATGTTTCCGTCTAGGAAAGTAAATCCTTGACGGGTGCCGGGAAGTCATATCCTGGGCTGATGCTGAAGAATAGATTTTGCTTCTGCTGGGGATGATAGTTGCAAGAATACCGGTAGGAGAAGATGACTCCGTTGCGGAATAAACTTGGCAAATGGAAGATTCTGCAGGGAGAAAAGATACTCTAGCGACCATGCTGGGAAGCAATACTCTTTGGGGATAGAGATGCTTTGCTGAATTGTTGATAGCTTGCTGAGGATAGGAAGACTTTGTCGACGACGCTCTTTCCGTGGCTTTTGGCTGAGGATAACCCAGTTATATCCTGTTAAGGAAATAACTCTTTAAATTTGGCCGGGCGACGCGTTCGTGCTTTGCGAGGAATAAGCTTCCAGAATCTACTGGAGATAAGCTTACTGCTTGGGGAGATGGACTCCAATTTTCCTGGGGAACTGGGTTGGACTCTCCTGGGGAGGTTTTGAACTGTAATTTTGTAAGTTGAAAGAGGGAACCTATGTAGGGTTGCTTGATGTCGAGTTCGTGTAAAACTTCGTTTTTTGGAAAGGGAGAACCTGTGTAGGGTTTCTGGGTGACGAGTCCATGTAAAACTGCATCTTGAAGAGGGGGAACCGGTGTAGGGTTGCTTGGTGAGGTAAGTTCATGTAAAACTTCTTGATGAACCGGGGTGAGGTTATCTTGAACTAAATCCATGTAAGACTTCTGGAGGAACCGGGGTTAGGTTACCTTGGGGTAAATCCATGTGAGATTTCTTGACGAACCGGGGTAAGGTTACTGGAGACGAGTCCATGTGAGACTTCTGGGGGAACCGGGGTTAGGTTACTTTGAGATAGATCCGTGTGGGATTTCTTGACGAACCGGGGTAAGGTTGCTTCGGATAAGTTTGTGTAAAACTTCTTGATGAACCGGGGTTAGGTCATCTTGAGATAGGTCCATGTGAGACTTCTGGAGGAACCGGGGTTAGGTTACTGGGATAAGTTTGTGTAAAAACTTCTGGATGAACCGGGGTAAGGTTACTTGTGATAAATCCACATAAGATTTCTGGAGGAACCGGGGTTAGGTTACTTGGATAAGTTTGTGTAAAAACTTCTTGATGAACCGGGGTTAGGTCATCTTGAGATAGGTCCATGTGAGACTTCTGGAGGAACCGGGGTTAGGTTACTGGGATAAGTTTGTGTAAAAACTTCTGGATGAACCGGGGTAAGGTTACTTGTGATAAATCCACGTAAGATTTCTGGAGGAACCGGGGTTAGGTTACTTGGATAAGTTTGTGTAAAAACTTCTTGATGAAGCGGGGTAAGGTCACTTGTGATAAATCCATGTAAGATTTCTGGAGGAACCGGGGTTAGGTTACTTGGATAAGTTTGTGTAAAAACTTCTTGATGAACCGGGGTAAGGTTACTTGTGGAGGATGAGTCTGTGTACGACTTTGTTTGAAAATTGAGAAGGAACCGGTGTAGGGTTACATGATTTTGATTAAGTGGATGATTGTCCTGTTTGGTTTCGGATGTTAACCCACGATCTGGAATTTGTAAAGGTAGATGGTAATCATCCTTATGTTGATCTTTCCTTTGTACTTTGGCTGACAGAGCAATTGGATTGTCTGGATAACTCATTATTGCCCCTGTTTCGGAGGTGAGGGAAGAGGGTACCTGTGTGGGTGATTGACAAATCTTCGGGTAGACAAGTGATGAGATACCGGAACATAGTCGTACGCTTTGATCCCTAACTTTTGCCTGGACCGCCCTTTCGGGTTTTCAGTCCATCGGGATACCCATTTTTGCCCAAGCCGCCTTTTCAGGTTTTCGACTTGCCGGGTGTACAGATTTTTCGTTTCATCCCTTATTTTTGCCCGAACCCTTTTGGTTCGCCGGGAAGCCCTTATTTTTGCCTAGGCATGTCAGCCTAGCGGGTCTTTGATGATGCGCAGTATTTTTTCGACTATGTCCACGCTTTCAGAATGCAGGGAGTTGCCCCTGTTGGAAGTATTTTGCCATGCCCCAGATAATGGGCAAAGCTCTTACTGTGCCCCTTGATTGAAGGTACCTCTGTTCACAAGGTGTTCATTGTGCGAATTTCCCTGCTGTTCAAACAAATAGTTATATGCAAACAAAGTTATTTTAAGAATGCAAAAGCCTATGTCTGTCTTGAATATTTTAGAAATGCATTTTTTTGTAATATAGTGCGGTGTCAACTCAAGATTTTACAGCAAACCTTCAGGAGTCAGGATACCTTCGTAACAGTATGCTTTCGAACTAACCCATGCTTCAGCTAGGACTTTTAAGGGTTGTAACGTGGCCTGGTTCACGGTTTAAGAAACAAAGGATAAAGGCTCAAATTATTTGTACCCACCCGCTCTTCGTGATGTTCTTCCAACCTAGACTCAGTTGATCGTGCGTTAGACCTTGTTCGAGTCTTTGCTTTGATATACCAATGATGGTTCAGATAATGATGATTTATTTTGAATGGGCAGTCATCTCCCTTTTTGTTGAGGTTTTGTGGGACCTCTTTTTTTGATTTTATTATCCCTATTTTTTTGCCTGAGCTGTTTCCTTTTTTGGAATTACAGTCAGCGGGATGCCCCAGTTTCATAAGTCCCTTTTTATAGGTTTTGACTTCTTGGGCTTTTCGTTTATGATCTTTTTTGATAATGACTGCCTGTCCTTTTGATCGTTCTGAAGCATCACTGTCTTTCTTTTTTTTTTGTAAGAATCTCTTTGGTGCCATTCGTTATGCACTTAGATCAACTGAAAGAACTACCCTGCCCCGGGTTATGATTAAAGGTTTTAAATTTCGAAAAGAAAAACTCCTACTTCTTTGGCTCAGCTGGGTTGACGAGGGACTATCATCCTTATAACTCCAGTGTTTAGGGATTGAAACAATGCCTGTACCTCATCAGCGGGGTCTGTTCAAAAGCATACTGTAGATTATGGTATCGTTTTCGTCATCCTCCCTCAAGAGGTTTAGAATTTTCAATTAAGAGTTGACCATCGCAAAAATATGAAAGCAGTTTTAAGCATAGTAAACATAATTAAATCAAGACAGACATGTGTAATGCATTCATGAAATAAAATAGTTTAACATGATAATTGTTTATCTGAACAAGAAAGGAAAAATACAACTTTGAATTCAAATGAACAAAAATCTCTCGACTCTAGCCATGTTTTGGCAATGGAGCAGTAATCACGTTGGGAGTCTCGGCAGGCTCGAACTCGATCTCTTTGGCATCGATCATGTTCTGAATCTTGTACTTCAGTGCCCAACAATCCTCAGTATCGTGCCCCGGGCTATCAGAATGATAAGCACACCTTGCTTCTGGGTTGTAGCTTGGAGAGGAGGTCTTGGGGTTTGCAGGAGGGTTGATCACCGCAATCAGATTCATCTTCAACATGTGTTGCAGAGCTTGTGACCATGGCATGTTAATGTTGGTGAATTGCCTTTTAGGCCCGTCCGGCCTTTGCTGGTTTCCCCTTTGTGGTTGACGGCGTGGTGCAGAGCCAGAGATCATGACTGCCCCTGCATGTTGATCACGGCGACTCTTTTGACTGTATGCAGCATTAGATTCCTTCTTTCCCGTGTAAGGCTTTTTATGAATATCAGAAGGTGTGGCCTCTTGAATTTTCCCACTCTTGATACCAGCTTCAATTCTTTCGCCAGTCAGGATGAGGTCGGTAAATCCAGCAGATGAATTACCAATGAGGTGATTGAAGAACGGCCCGGATAGGGTCCCCAAGAACATATCAACGAGTTCCCGGTCCGTTAATGGAGGCTGTACCCTTCCAGCAAGGTCTCTCCATTTCTGTGCATACTCTTTGAAACCTTCGCCTGCACCTATAGACATTCCCTGAAGCTGAGTGCGTGTGGGAGCAAGGTCGGCATTGTACTGGTAATGCTTGTAGAAAGCAGTGGCTAAGTCTTCCCAGGTACGGATGTTGGCTCCATTCAATTGATAAAACCACTCGAGCTGAGTCCCTGAAAGACTCTCTTGGAAGAAATGGATCCATAAGTTTTTGTTAGCTGTATAGGGTTGGATCCTCCTTGTGTAAGCCGTGAGATGCAATTTAGGACAGGATGCCCCGTCGTATTTAGCAAAGGCAGGTGCCTTAAACTTGTGCGGGATCACTACCCCAGAAGACAGACCTAGATCCTCGAAGTCCAGGCCGGGCACTTTTTGTATCTCCATAGCACTGAGCCGGTCTTCCAACTGTTTGTACTTATCCTCAGCCGGAGGGTATTGTTCGTTGTTGAAATCTGTCTCGTTGTCGGAGACCACTGGACTAGGCACCTCTCTCTCATGGTGACTGCTTTCCCTCACAGATGGAGTAGTCCTCTCAGTTTCAGTCTGCAGCGTGTTCCCAGATCTGCGTCTAGGGCTGAACAAAACAGTCCTCTTCTTCTTCTTTTCTTTCTTCAAGAGCAGAGCCTTTAGATCTTGCTGCCCCTGGGTCAAGTTCATGATCAGCCCTTGGAACTGGGCGTTCTGAGCCTGGAGGGCCTTGATAGTGTGCTCAGCTGATGATTCAGGATTCATGTCGATCGGCTGAAATAAACAGCGAAGAAGGGTAAGCAACCTGTCAAAGGGATACCTGTAATGCAATGAGATGTATGGCATGCATGCAATGATTTCAAGGATCTCGCGGGGTAAACAGAGAAACTTGTTAGAGTTGAAAACCGGTAACTTGATTGAAGAAACTTCCTGTTGTAGAAAATCCTTCTTCAAGGGTCAAAGGCTCACCATATCTAGTGGGTCATAGCCCCTGACAACCTTGGCTAGAGGAAAATAAATCCTCTTTGCCCCTTGCTGGTATGGCCTTTCATCATGACCTGCATCACAAGCCCTTGAGATCCTTGAAATAGGTTAGGATGTATGCAATGGTATGATGTCATGATATACATGGGGTAATGTGAGTAAACCCTGTTATGAGTCCCTAATTAAGGACTATAAACAAAACCTGCAAGAAATTCGAGTGTCAGATAACAAGCATGCAAATAGTCAAGTTGGAAGGCACACAAGTCACACAAGAGAGCCCTTAGAGTTTAGGCCAGCATGGGGTCTGGGTATTACCCTCTTTCAGTTGGTTGGTTCATACCTGTCCTATCAAAAGTAACCGGGTTCTTAGAGGATCCCAATATCATTGACTACCCTCAATCGGTCATAACTCCAGCATCGCAATCTTTTCTTGCAGCCAGAACCATCACGAGTTTAGCCTCAATGGGCGTAGCATACTGCTACTGTTCTAATGGCCAAGTTGTGTCATTTAAGGTTCGAAGGTCGGTTGGTGCTTAATGACTCCTTGGAAGACCCATATTCTCCCCGTTTCAACACGAGGGATATCGGTACAGACCAAGGCGCCACACCAACGTAGCCACTGCTTCACCCATGTCGGTATACGCCGGACAGGTCCCTCACAGCTTATGCTACCTAAACAGGGTATCCCCAGATCCGGGTTAGGATCCATGTAACTCCGATGCAACCCACAATAGTAAAGCAATCAAAGAAGACAATTGAAAACACAGTGATCTTAATCCTAAGGTACACCTCACTTTATAAAGATAGTCCCCAGCAGAGTCGCCAGTTCTGTGATCGATGGATCTGGAACTGACTGTTTAACGCTGGTTCGCGAAATTTCGCGGAAGCAAGAGTCGCCACCGTCTTTTATTTTCTCCAAATGGAAAGGACAAAAGCACAGAAAAATTCCTTATAGAGATTGCTCTCGGTTCGGGAGGTAAGTTATAGAATGGGAAGGTATTAGCACCCTTTCTATCCATGGTTATCCATGGGCTCTTAGATACTTGCTCATTTGTGTTTTCAAAATGGTTTGTTTGCTTTTCAATGTGGGTTTAAAAAAGTTTCTTTGAAAATTTCAGATCGACTCTTGTGTCAGAGTGTTTGAAAAAAAATTGCTTTGAAAGCTTTTGAAAAGTGTCGGTGTGAAAAGATTTTTGTTTGTTTTGAAGAGAGCAAGTATCCATGAGTCGTCTACCTACCCTAAGGAATTCGTCTGTGTAGATGTCCTTTAAAGTAGTGCCATCCCACCATTGAGAGATAGGTAGCACCACCGTTGGAGGTGTTCGGGTCAATTCGAGGTTCGGGACATGGTGATCACCAGAGCAATGGGAAGACACCTTAGAAGCTACCCTCATGCCAGGTTCCCGGATCATGAGGACTTACTAAGACATCCTCTACTCGACGATCACCTTTCGAGGCAAGGCAACAGTGAGGCGTACCCTAGGGGTGGTGTGTGCGATTTGTGTGTCGTTTTCATTTGTATTTGTATTGTCATGTTATTGGTTTTCTACGCTTGATTTTATTATGTCCATACATTCTTTCATGCTTTTGGTTAACAGTTAAAAGTTGCGGGAAAAGTAAATCTAAAACTATTACAAATGGCGCGGGTCCACATCGCCAAAATTAAACCGGACCCGACTTGACAGAAAAGTAAAGAAAGTAAAGTAAAAGAATTAAAAGTACGAGAAGTTTAAGTTACAACGCTTTGGGAGAGATACATAATCATTTAAGCAAAATAAAAATAAATATGCGAAATTAAATAATTAAGAATACGGGCGTTGGACCCTTTTGCAAAATATTAAAGTTAACGAAGAATTAAAATTAAAAATAAAAAAAGACTATTTTTTTGGTATTTTTAGTGTTTTTAGGAATTTGATGAAAAAAGGATTAATTAAAATTAAACTAAAAGGCAAACCCTAATTCTAATAGCTTTTAAATTTATTGTGAAAAATATTGAATTTTAACCTAATTTAAACCTAAGTTAATTTACATGCAAATTTAATCATGAAAATAAATATTATTATTGTGAAAAAGAGAAATTAAAAAGGAGTAAAATTAATTAAACCTAATTCTACATTTTTTATATTTTTATTGTGAAAAGAATTAAAATTGCAACCTATTTTAAACTAATTAAATTCCAAGCATTTATTTACAAGAAAATATTAAACTAAAATATTTATTGCATTTTTTGTCTTTTTCTGATTTTTATGAAGTTTTATATTTTGTGAGAATAATTAATTAAATTAAAACAAACAAAGTAAATAAAATAACAAAAATGAAATAAGAAAAAAATAGAAAATTACAAACCAGGGAGGGGTTCAGTCCCAAATTAGGAGGTATGGGTCCAGTAATTTGGCCCAACAAGCTCTTAGATCCGTCTGACTTTGGCCATTAGCGTGTAGCGACGTTGACCTGGGCATAGTGTGTTCCTTGAATCCACGCCCTTGATCTGGTTCTAACGTGCACGTGGATGGATAGATGATGAAGTACATGGTGCGTCTATGTTACTGAAGCTGCATGGGAAACGTTATTGAAAAATAATATAGAAATAATACAGACCTGGGGTTCGAACCCAGGTCTTGAGCTTTGCCAATCCTTATGTTTGCCGTCTGTGCCAATTTACGCGTTTGTTAAATAAATAAACAATAAATATTATAAAAAGAAAACGGAGAGTTAGTGGATCCAACGCGCGAAAATTCAAACTGGCTAATCATGTTTTGCCAACGCATCGTCCTCTTCATCATCCCTGTAACATAAAACATTAGGCAACAGTTTTGCACGCGTCCTCTTAGGCCGGTTTCCAGGAAATAACGATTAAGCCTACAGTGTTCATAAATTAGGCGCGAGCATAGTGTCTCCTCCGTCTAGATGAGCTGAGTCGAATGATGGTGGTCTCAAAGGCTAATTTTTCCTTGTTTCAAAAGCCCCAAATTAAGGTCCTGTAAACCCTAAAAAAATAACCATGGCATATTCTTGTATAGCTCACAAAAACACAATTAATTCATCCAGTTAGCTTCAGAACACGTTATTCAATATAAATGCATACTCAAAATGCCATGAAAACGCTTAAATCTGGAAACACGAATTTGAAAAATATGAGAGAAAAGTAGACTTCTGTATACCAATTCAACGCGTTAGAGTGGGTGTTCTTGATCTGAAAACTTTCCTTGATGTTCCAGGAAGGTGATAGAATGGTTCTTTTTGCCTGAATCGTCCTCCAACCTTACTTTCAGAATTGAGTTTTTAAGCCAAATTTCCAAGTTTGTATATTGGTCTCTAGCGCAGCTTTTTGTCCATGGACATTAGGGTTGTCCTCTAGCATTTGTACTGAAGCTATTAGGTTAACAAAATTCAATCAAATCTCTTGCCATAATGATTTTTGATAATTGATTTTCTAAGGATCTTTTTGAATCTTTTTCATGTGTTCTTGTATCAATTTGCATCCAATCACCCCAAATCTTTCCTAGTTAGCATGTGCACGAAATATTGACCTTAAAACATGTATAAAAAGATTGGTTTGGTTAATTTAAACATTTTTCATATATTTAATTGATTTAATTGAATTAATATAAATAAAAATCCAAATAAATAAATAAAAAATGAGAAAATACTTCCCTTTGGGCCAAGTGGTCGTGTACATGCTTGGAATGATGAATCATGGAAGAAAAATGGGCCCATTAGCATTTTTAGGTCATTTGGATCAAAGTTGACTTTTCAAAATATCCAAAAATTTCCCAACTTCCACAAGGCATAACTTGCTCAATTTTTAAGCTTTTCTCATGTTCTTGGACATTTTGGAAAGGTATTTGAGTCCTCTAACCAATGCCTTTGGTCCCATGTTATTTTGATTTACCAATCTCAACTTATGGCCTTTGACTTAAAGTCCCTTTTTGTTGACTTTTGAAAATGACCTATAATGTTGAAATTGATAACTTTTTGTGAGAGCATTTCTTGGACTTGAAGTATGAAGATGAGTTGTAGGAAATGTCTTTCTATTCAAAATGAGCTTTGGATGGGATTTTTCTGATAATCCATGTGAAAATTATGCCCTGGTCAATTTCAGTTGACTTTTTCAGCTGTCCAAATATAGTAACTTTTGCATCTTTGATGATTTCTGAGCCGAATTTTGAGAATCATGATCAAGCATTGATCAAATGATGTTTGTGGCTTAAAAATGATATGTTGACCAAAAATTTGAACTTTTGACTGCCAAATGACCATTTTGCCCCTACAGTTGACTGTAGTGCAATTTAGGGTTTTGACTGTGCAATTTTTAGCTGAATGCCTTGAAACTTGATATGAGGATGCTTGACCATGTTTGTAGGCATGTGAGACTTGATTGGGCCTTTGAAAACTTCTTTTTCTTGATCAGAACACAAACCCTAGTTTTGATTGTATAGGAGACAGTTGGACTGCACAACCCTTGGGGAATTTTGTGACTTGGCTTGGCAATTTCTTGAAGAATATGGGAGGGCAAATTTTGGGGTACAACAGTTGCCCCTGTTCAATCTTCTTAGACCTGAGGATGCAGATTGGCTGACGTGCCTTTCGTAATCCGAGGGTAGAAGATGATTGAACACTAGAGTGCCCAGAAATTTGCGCTCACATAGTAGCAGTGCGATGATGAAATGGGCTTATAGATGCCATTGGGAGGTTGCTGGATAGGATGATGGGCTTATAGATGCCATCTGGATGTTGATCGCGTAAGAGGTTCCTTGGCGAGAACCTGCATACCTGCAAAACAGAAAATGAGTACCTGACACGTTGCAGGAGCTGGTTTTCAGATGCTCGGTATAGATGTGTCCTGGCTGGTTGCAGGAGCTGAGTCTGGAGCTTCAAACGGCGATGAATGAACCAGGGATGGTTACTACCTTAGCATGAATGGTAAGAGAACCTTGGGCGACTTTAATTTCAACAACGCTCGTTGAGAAAAATCTTAGTGGGAATTACCATCTTTGCAGTATCGGGAAGAAAACCATAGGCAATTATAATCTAAAAGGGAATTATTATTACCTCACGCACCGTTGGAGAGGGAACCATAAGAGACTATCACCTCACACTCATCGTCGGAGAGGGAAACATCTGAAAAGGACTTACCACCTCACACACCGTCGGAGAGGGAACCATAAGAGACTATCACCTCACACTCATCGTCGGAGAGGGAAACATCTGAAAAGGACTTACCACCTCACACACCGTCGGAGAGGGAACCATAGGAGACTATCACCTCACACTCATCGTCAGAGAGGGAAACATCTGAAAAGGACTTACCACCTCACACACCGTCGGAGAGGGAACCATAGGAGACTATCACCTCACACTCATCGTCGGAGAGGGAAACATCTGAAAAGGACTCTATTGAGTCTTTATTAGAAAAATATGTTGGGAGTCGATTTAGATGGACTAAAGAAGGCCTTGGACTGGATAAGAGATCTTCGAAGTCGATTAACTGAACCGGTCTAGGTCTTGAAATATGATTGAGAATTTCAACTGCATCTTTCCTGAAAGGTAAAGGTCAGTCATATGCGATGCATGATATGGCTCAAGCAATGATGTTCTCAATATAAACGAGATTTGTATGATATAATGCGTCTATGCATGCTATAATGATGTATGTGATGTTTTATGAATGTATGTTTCCGTCTAGGAAAGTAAATCCTTGACGGGTGCCGGGAAGTCATATCCTGGGCTGATGCTGAAGAATAGATTTTGCTTCTGCTGGGGATGATAGTTGCAAGAATACCGGTAGGAGAAGATGACTCCGTTGCGGAATAAACTTGGCAAATGGAAGATTCTGCAGGGAGAAAAGATACTCTAGCGACCATGCTGGGAAGCAATACTCTGTGGGGATAGAGATGCTTTGCTGAATTGTTGATAGCTTGCTGAGGATAGGAAGACTTTGTCGATGACGCTCTTTCCGTGGCTTTTGGCTGAGGATAACCCAGTTATATCCTGTTAAGGAAATAACTCTTTAAATTTGGCCGGGCGACGCGTTCGTGCTTTGCGAGGAATAAGCTTCCAGAATCTACTGGGGATAAGCTTACTGCTTGGGGAGATGGACTCCAATTTTCCTGGGGAACTGGGTTGGACTCTCCTGGGGAGGTTTTGAACTGTAATTTTGTAAGTTGAAAGAGGGAACCTATGTAGGGTTGCTTGATGTCGAGTTCGTGTAAAACTTCGTTTTTTGGAAAGGGAGAACCTGTGTAGGGTTTCTGGGTGACGAGTCCATGTAAAACTGCATCTTGAAGAGGGGGAACCGGTGTAGGGTTGCTTGGTGAGGTAAGTTCATGTAAAACTTCTTGATGAACCGGGGTGAGGTTATCTTGAACTAAATCCATGTAAGACTTCTGGAGGAACCGGGGTTAGGTTACCTTGGGGTAAATCCATGTGAGATTTCTTGACGAACCGGGGTAAGGTTACTGGAGACGAGTCCATGTGAGACTTCTGGGGGAACCGGGGTTAGGTTACTTTGAGATAGATCCGTGTGGGATTTCTTGACGAACCGGGGTAAGGTTGCTTCGGATAAGTTTGTGTAAAACTTCTTGATGAACCGGGGTTAGGTCATCTTGAGATAGGTCCATGTGAGACTTCTGGAGGAACCGGGGTTAGGTTACTGGGATAAGTTTGTGTAAAAACTTCTGGATGAACCGGGGTAAGGTTACTTGTGATAAATCCACATAAGATTTCTGGAGGAACCGGGGTTAGGTTACTTGGATAAGTTTGTGTAAAAACTTCTTGATGAACCGGGGTTAGGTCATCTTGAGATAGGTCCATGTGAGACTTCTGGAGGAACCGGGGTTAGGTTACTGGGATAAGTTTGTGTAAAAACTTCTGGATGAACCGGGGTAAGGTTACTTGTGATAAATCCACGTAAGATTTCTAGAGGAACCGGGGTTAGGTTACTTGGATAAGTTTGTGTAAAAACTTCTTGATGAACCGGGGTAAGGTCACTTGTGATAAATCCATGTAAGATTTCTGGAGGAACCGGGGTTAGGTTACTTGGATAAGTTTGTGTAAAAACTTCTTGATGAACCGGGGTAAGGTTACTTGTGGAGGATGAGTCTGTGTACGACTTTGTTTGAAAATTGAGAAGGAACCGGTGTAGGGTTACATGATTTTGATTAAGTGGATGATTGTCCTGTTTGGTTTCGGATGTTAACCCACGATCTGGAATTTGTAAAGGTAGATGGTAATCATCCTTATGTTGATCTTTCCTTTGTACTTTGGCTGACAGAGCAATTGGATTGTCTGGATAACTCATTATTGCCCCTGTTTCGGAGGTGAGGGAAGAGGGTACCTGTGTGGGTGATTGACAAATCTTCGGGTAGACAAGTGATGAGATACCGGAACATAGTCGTACGCTTTGATCCCTAACTTTTGCCTGGACCGCCCTTTCGGGTTTTCAGTCCATCGGGATACCCATTTTTGCCCAAGCCGCCTTTTCAGGTTTTCGACTTGCCGGGTGTACAGATTTTTCGTTTCATCCCTTATTTTTGCCCGAACCCTTTTGGTTCGCCGGGAAGCCATTATTTTTGCCTAGGCATGTCAGCCTAGCGGGTCTTTGATGATGCGCAGTATTTTTTCGACTATGTCCACGCTTTCAGAATGCAGGGAGTTGCCCCTGTTGGAAGTATTTTGCCATGCCCCAGATAATGGGCAAAGCTCTTACTGTGCCCCTTGATTGGAGGTACCTCTGTTCACAAGGTGTTCATTGTGCGAATTTCCCTGCTGTTCAAATGAATAGTTATATGCAAACAAAGTTATTTTAAGAATGCAAAAGCCTATGTCTGTCTTGAATATTTTAGAAATGCATTTTTTTGTAATATAGTGCGGTGTCAACTCAAGATTTTACAGCAAACCTTCAGGAGTCAGGATACCTTCGTAACAGTATGCTTTCGAACTAACCCATGCTTCAGCTAGGACTTTTAAGGGTTGTAACGTGGCCTGGTTCACGGTTTAAGAAACAAAGGATAAAGGCTCAAATTATTTGTACCCACCCGCTCTTCGTGATGTTCTTCCAACCTAGACTCAGTTGATCGTGCGTTAGACCTTGTTCGAGTCTTTGCTTTGATATACCAATGATGGTTCAGATAATGATGATTTATTTTGAATGGGCAGTCATCTCCCTTTTTGTTGAGGTTTTGTGGGACCTCTTTTTTTGATTTTATTATCCCTATTTTTTTGCCTGAGCTGTTTCCTTTTTTGGAATTACAGTCAGCGGGATGCCCCAGTTTCATAAGTCCCTTTTTATAGGTTTTGACTTCTTGGGCTTTTCGTTTATGATCTTTTTTGATAATGACTGCCTGTCCTTTTGATCGTTCTGAAGCATCACTGTCTTTCTTTTTTTTTTGTAAGAATCTCTTTGGTGCCATTCGTTATGCACTTAGATCAACTGAAAGAACTACCCTGCCCCGGGTTATGATTAAAGGTTTTAAATTTCGAAAAGAAAAACTCCTACTTCTTTGGCTCAGCTGGGTTGACGAGGGACTATCATCCTTATAACTCCAGTGTTTAGGGATTGAAACAATGCATGTACCTCATCAGCGGGGTCTGTTCAAAAGCATACTGTAGATTATGGTATCGTTTTCGTCATCCTCCCTCAAGAGGTTTAGAATTTTCAATTAAGAGTTGACCATCGCAAAAATATGAAAGCAGTTTTAAGCATAGTAAACATAATTAAATCAAGACAGACATGTGTAATGCATTCATGAAATAAAATAGTTTAACATGATAATTGTTTATCTGAACAAGAAAGGAAAAATACAACTTTGAATTCAAATGAACAAAAATCTCTCGACTCTAGCCATGTTTTGGCAATGGAGCAGTAATCACGTTGGGAGTCTCGGCAGGCTCGAACTCGATCTCTTTGGCATCGATCATGTTCTGAATCTTGTACTTCAGTGCCCAACAATCCTCAGTATCGTGCCCCGGGCTATCAGAATGATAAGCACACCTTGCTTCTGGGTTGTAGCTTGGAGAGGAGGTCTTGGGGTTTGCAGGAGGGTTGATCACCGCAATCAGATTCATCTTCAACATGTGTTGCAGAGCTTGTGACCATGGCATGTTAATGTTGGTGAATTGCCTTTTAGGCCCGTCCGGCCTTTGCTGGTTTCCCCTTTGTGGTTGACGGCGTGGTGCAGAGCCAGAGATCATGACTGCCCCTGCATGTTGATCACGGCGACTCTTTTGACTGTATGCAGCATTAGATTCCTTCTTTCCCGTGTAAGGCTTTTTATGAATATCAGAAGGTGTGGCCTCTTGAATTTTCCCACTCTTGATACCAGCTTCAATTCTTTCGCCAGTCAGGATGAGGTCGGTAAATCCAGCAGATGAATTACCAATGAGGTGATTGAAGAACGGCCCGGATAGGGTCCCCAAGAACATATCAACGAGTTCCCGGTCCGTTAATGGAGGCTGTACCCTTCCAGCAAGGTCTCTCCATTTCTGTGCATACTCTTTGAAACCTTCGCCTGCACCTATAGACATTCCCTGAAGCTGAGTGCGTGTGGGAGCAAGGTCGGCATTGTACTGGTAATGCTTGTAGAAAGCAGTGGCTAAGTCTTCCCAGGTACGGATGTTGGCTCCATTCAATTGATAAAACCACTCGAGCTGAGTCCCTGAAAGACTCTCTTGGAAGAAATGGATCCATAAGTTTTTGTTAGCTGTATAGGGTTGGATCCTCCTTGTGTAAGCCGTGAGATGCAATTTAGGACAGGATGCCCCGTCGTATTTAGCAAAGGCAGGTGCCTTAAACTTGTGCGGGATCACTACCCCAGAAGACAGACCTAGATCCTCGAAGTCCAGGCCGGGCACTTTTTGTATCTCCATAGCACTGAGCCGGTCTTCCAACTGTTTGTACTTATCCTCAGCCGGAGGGTATTGTTCGTTGTTGAAATCTGTCTCGTTGTCGGAGACCACTGGACTAGGCACCTCTCTCTCATGGTGACTGCTTTCCCTCACAGATGGAGTAGTCCTCTCAGTTTCAGTCTGCAGCGTGTTCCCAGATCTGCGTCTAGGGCTGAACAAAACAGTCCTCTTCTTCTTCTTTTCTTTCTTCAAGAGCAGAGCCTTTA
Source organism: Vicia faba (assembly GCA_948472305.1). Classification (NCBI taxonomy): domain Eukaryota; kingdom Viridiplantae; phylum Streptophyta; class Magnoliopsida; order Fabales; family Fabaceae; genus Vicia; species Vicia faba. The sequence continues at coordinate 233,493,290 of OX451741.1, read as the reverse complement.
GATCTTGCTGCCCCTGGGTCAAGTTCATGATCAGCCCTTGGAACTGGGCGTTCTGAGCCTGGAGGGCCTTGATAGTGTGCTCAGCTGATGATTCAGGATTCATGTCGATCGGCTGAAATAAACAGCAAAGAAGGGTAAGCAACCTGTCAAAGGGATACCTGTAATGCAATGAGATGTATGGCATGCATGCAATGATTTCAAGGATCTCGCGGGGTAAACAGAGAAACTTGTTAGAGTTGAAAACCGGTAACTTGATTGAAGAAACTTCCTGTTGTAGAAAATCCTTCTTCAAGGGTCAAAGGCTCACCATATCTAGTGGGTTATAGCCCCTGACAACCTTGGCTAGAGGAAAATAAATCCTCTTTGCCCCTTGCTGGTATGGCCTTTCATCATGACCTGCATCACAAGCCCTTGAGATCCTTGAAATAGGTTAGGATGTATGCAATGGTATGATGTCATGATATACATGGGGTAATGTGAGTAAACCCTGTTATGAGTCCCTAATTAAGGACTATAAACAAAACCTGCAAGAAATTCGAGTGTCAGATAACAAGCATGCAAATAGTCAAGTTGGAAGGCACACAAGTCACACAAGAGAGCCCTTAGAGTTTAGGCCAGCATGGGGTCTGGGTATTACCCTCTTTCAGTTGGTTGGTTCATACCTGTCCTATCAAAAGTAACCGGGTTCTTAGAGGATCCCAATATCATTGACTACCCTCAATCGGTCATAACTCCAGCATCGCAATCTTTTCTTGCAGCCAGAACCATCACGAGAGTTTAGCCTCAATGGGCGTAGCATACTGCTACTGTTCTAATGGCCAAGTTGTGTCATTTAAGGTTCGAAGGTCGGTTGGTGCTTAATGACTCCTTGGAAGACCCATATTCTCCCCGTTTCAACACGAGGGATATCGGTACAGACCAAGGCGCCACACCAACGTAGCCACTGCTTCACCCATGTCGGTATACGCCGGACAGGTCCCTCACAGCTTATGCTACCTAAACAGGGTATCCCCAGATCCGGGTTAGGATCCATGTAACTCCGATGCAACCCACAATAGTAAAGCAATCAAAGAAGACAATTGAAAACACAGTGATCTTAATCCTAAGGTACACCTCACTTTATAAAGATAGTCCCCAGCAGAGTCGCCAGTTCTGTGATCGGTGGATCTGGAACTGACTGTTTAACGCTGGTTCGCGAAATTTCGCGGAAGCAAGAGTCGCCACCGTCTTTTATTTTCTCCAAATGGAAAGGACAAAAGCACAGAAAAATTCCTTATAGAGATTGCTCTCGGTTCGGGAGGTAAGTTATAGAAAGGGAAGGTATTAGCACCCTTTCTATCCATGGTTATCCATGGGCTCTTAGATACTTGCTCATTTGTGTTTTCAAAATGGTTTGTTTGCTTTTCAATGTGGGTTTAAAAAAGTTTCTTTGAAAATTTCAGATCGACTCTTGTGTCAGAGTGTTTGAAAAAAAATTGCTTTGAAAGCTTTTGAAAAGTGTCGGTGTGAAAAGATTTTTGTTTGTTTTGAAGAGAGCAAGTATCCATGAGTCGTCTACCTACCCTAAGGAATTCGTCTGTGTAGATGTCCTTTAAAGTAGTGCCATCCCACCATTGAGAGATAGGTAGCACCACCGTTGGAGGTGTTCGGGTCAATTCGAGGTTCGGGACATGGTGATCACCAGAGCAATGGGAAGACACCTTAGAAGCTACCCTCATGCCAGGTTCCCGGATCATGAGGACTTACTAAGACATCCTCTACTCGACGATCACCTTTCGAGGCAAGGCAACAGTGAGGCGTACCCTAGGGGTGGTGTGTGCGATTTGTGTGTCGTTTTCATTTGTATTTGTCTTGTCATGTTATTGGTTTTCTACGCTTGATTTTATTATGTCCATACATTCTTTCATGCTTTTGGTTAACAGTTAAAAGTTGCGGGAAAAGTAAATCTAAAACTATTACAAATGGCGCGGGTCCACATCACCAAAATTAAACCGGACCCGACTTGACAGAAAAGTAAAGAAAGTAAAGTAAAAGAATTAAAAGTACGAGAAGTTTAAGTTACAACGCTTTGGGAGAGATACATAATCATTTAAGCAAAATAAAAATAAATATGCGAAATTAAATAATTAAGAATACGGGCGTTGGACCCTTTTGCAAAATATTAAAGTTAACGAAGAATTAAAATTAAAAATAAAAAAAGACTATTTTTTTGGTATTTTTAGTGTTTTTAGGAATTTGATGAAAAAAGGATTAATTAAAATTAAACTAAAAGGCAAACCCTAATTCTAATAGCTTTTAAATTTATTGTGAAAAATATTGAATTTTAACCTAATTTAAACCTAAGTTAATTTACATGCAAATTTAATCATGAAAATAAATAAAATAAATATTATTATTGTGAAAAAGAGAAATTAAAAAGGAGTAAAATTAATTAAACCTAATTCTACATTTTTTATATTTTTATTGTGAAAAGAATTAAAATTGCAACCTATTTTAAACTAATTAAATTCCAAGCATTTATTTACAAGAAAATATTAAACTAAAATATTTATTGCATTTTTTGTCTTTTTCTGATTTTTATGAAGTTTTATATTTTGTGAGAATAATTAATTAAATTAAAACAAACAAAGTAAATAAAATAACAAAAATAAAATAAGAAAAAAATAGAAAATTACAAACCAGGGAGGGGTTCAGTCCCAAATTAGGAGGTATGGGTCCAGTAATTTGGCCCAACAAGCTCTTAGATCCGTTTGACTTTGGCCATTAGCGTGTAGCGACGTTGACCTGGGCATAGTGTGTTCCTTGAATCCACGCCCTTGATCTGGTTCTAACGTGCACGTGGATGGATAGATGATGAAGTACATGGTGCGTCTATGTTACTGAAGCTGCATGGGAAACGTTATTGAAAAATAATATAGAAATAATACAGACCTGGGGTTCGAACCCAGGTCTTGAGCTTTGCCAATCCTTATGTTTGCCGTCTGTGCCAATTTACGCGTTTGTTAAATAAATAAACAATAAATATTATAAAAAGAAAACGGAGAGTTAGTGGATCCAACGCGCGAAAATTCAAACTGGCTAATCATGTTTTGCCAACGCATCGTCCTCTTCATCATCCCTGTAACATAAAACATTAGGCAACAGTTTTGCACGCGTCCTCTTAGGCCGGTTTCCAGGAAATAACGATTAAGCCTACAGTGTTCATAAATTAGGCGCGAGCATAGTGTCTCCTCCGTCTAGATGAGCTGAGTCGAATGATGGTGGTCTCAAAGGCTAATTTTTCCTTGTTTCAAAAGCCCCAAATTAAGGTCCTGTAAACCCTAAAAAAATAACCATGGCATATTCTTGTATAGCTCACAAAAACACAATTAATTCATCCAGTTAGCTTCAGAACACGTTATTCAATATAAATGCATACTCAAAATGCCATGAAAACGCTTAAATCTGGAAACACGAATTTGAAAAATATGAGAGAAAAGTAGACTTCTGTATACCAATTCAACGCGTTAGAGTGGGTGTTCTTGATCTGAAAACTTTCCTTGATGTTCCAGGAAGGTGATAGAATGGTTCTTTTTGCCTGAATCGTCCTCCAACCTTACTTTCAGAATTGAGTTTTTAAGCCAAATTTCCAAGTTTGTATATTGGTCTCTAGCGCAGCTTTTTGTCCATGGACATTAGGGTTGTCCTCTAGCATTTGTACTGAAGCTATTAGGTTAACAAAATTCAATCAAATCTCTTGCCATAATGATTTTTGATAATTGATTTTCTAAGGATCTTTTTGAATCTTTTTCATGTGTTCTTGTATCAATTTGCATCCAATCACCCCAAATCTTTCCTAGTTAGCATGTGCACGAAATATTGACCTTAAAACATGTATAAAAAGATTGGTTTGGTTAATTTAAACATTTTTCATATATTTAATTGATTTAATTGAATTAATATAAATAAAAATCCAAATAAATAAATAAAAAATGAGAAAATACTTCCCTTTGGGCCAAGTGGTCGTGTACATGCTTGGAATGATGAATCATGGAAGAAAAATGGGCCCATTAGCATTTTTAGGTCATTTGGATCAAAGTTGACTTTTCAAAATATCCAAAAATTTCCCAACTTCCACAAGGCATAACTTGCTCAATTTTTAAGCTTTTCTCATGTTCTTGGACATTTTGGAAAGGTCTTTGAGTCCTCTAACTAATGCCTTTGGTCCCATGTCATTTTGATTTACCAATCTCAAGTTATGGCCTTTGACTTAAAGTCCCTTTTTGTTGACTTTTGAAAATGACCTATAATGTTGAAATTGATAACTTTTTGTGAGAGCATTTCTTGGACTTGAAGTATGAAGATGAGTTGTAGGAAATGTCTTTCTATTCAAAATGAGCTTTGGATGGGATTTTTCTGATAATCCATGTGAAAATTATGCCCTGGTCAATTTCAGTTGACTTTTTCAGCTGTCCAAATATAGTAACTTTTGCATCTTTGATGATTTCTGAGCCGAATTTTGAGAATCATGATCAAGCATTGATCAAATGATGTTTGTGGCTTAAAAATGATATGTTGACCAAAAATTTGAACTTTTGACTGCCAAATGACCATTTTGCCCCTACAGTTGACTGTAGTGCAATTTAGGGTTTTGACTGTGCAATTTTGAGCTGAATGCCTTGAAACTTGATATGAGGATGCTTGACCATGTTTGTAGGCATGTGAGACTTGATTGGGCCTTTGAAAACTTCTTTTTCTTGATCAGAACACAAACCCTAGTTTTGATTGTATAGGAGACAGTTGGACTGCACAACCCTTGGGGAATTTTGTGACTTGGCTTGGCAATTTCTTGAAGAATATGGGAGGGCAAATTTTGGGGTACAACAATATGTAACACATTAATGAAAATAACCAAAGACTGACATACAGATAAGTCTTTAAACAAATAAAGAAATTACAATTGAAAATTCAAAAATGAACTAGATGCTTAATGATTTGGAATGGTAGAAGTGATCACGTTTGGAGTCTCAGGAGGACCAAACTCAATCTCCTTGGCATCAATCATATTCTGAATCTTGTACTTCAGCGTCCAACAATCGTTAGTATCATGCCAAGGACTGCCAGAATGATATGCACATATTGCATCAGGATTGTAGTTAGGGGAAAAAGTCTTGGGGTTTGAATGAGGTCCTATTAACGTAATCAGATTCATCCTCAACATGTGTTACAATGCTTGAGATAGGGGCATGTTGGTGTTGGTAAACTGTCTCTTGGGCTCGTCTTACATTCGCTGATTTCCCTGTTGTTGTTGTTGTGTCTATGCAGGACTAGAGATCAGGACTTCCCCCACATACTTGTCGTGGTTACTCTTGTTACGACCCTTTTGGCCATACACAACATTGGACTCTTTCTTCCCATTGTATGGCTTCTTTTGAGTATCAGAGGGTGTAGCTCATTGGATCTTTCTGCTTCTGATTTCATTTTCAACTTGTTCCCCAGTTAGAATCATCTCGATGAACCCGACCGAGGAGCTTCCGATCAGGTGATTGAAGAAAGGTCCTGTCAAAGTTCCTATAAAGATATCAATTAAATCCCTATCAGGTAAGGGTGGTTGCACCCTGCCAGCCAAGTCTATCCATTTTTGGGCGTATTCTTTGAAGCCCTCGTGGGAACCCATGGTCATATTCTGCAACTGCACACGAGTTGGTGCAAGATCAGTGTTGTATTGGTACTGCTTGTAGAAAGCGACGGCTAGGTCCTCCCAAGTGTGGATGAGGGAACCTTCCAATTGATAGAACCATTAAAGTTGAGTCCCGGCTAGACTCTCTTGAAAGAAATGGACCCATAGCTTTTGGTCAGTAGTGTGTGGCTGAATCTTACATACATAAGACCTTAGATGAAGTTTCGGGAAGGAGACCCCATCATAATTGGAAAAAGCATGGACCTTGAACTTGTAGGGAATGACCACGCCAGAAACCAAACCCAAGTCTCCAAAGTCCAAGCCAAGCACAACTTGGATCTCCATAACCTTTAGTCTATCTTCAAGCTATTTGTATTTTTCATCCGTCGGTGGATACTGTTCCTCAGAATAGTCTTCATCCTGAGTAGCTTGGTTATCCCTAGCTCTAGTGCTTCTAGCTTCCTCTTCTTGATTGTCTTCTTCTTCAGAAGAAGTATCTTCTTTTTGAGCTATTTGGGCAGGTCCCTTGAACTTTCTTCCTATGTTAAGGGTGACAGCCTTCTTCTTAGTCTTCTTCTTACTCTCTTTGGTGAAGAGTGTTTTCCGATCTTCCCGCCCCTTGGCTAAGTTCAGGAGCATTTGTTAGAACTGGGCATTCTGAGCTTGGATATCTTTAACTGTTTATTCTAGAGCCATCTCTACTGAAATAAACAGTAAGCAAATGAGAAAACTTGTATGGGGAAAACCTGTTATGATGACATGCATGATGTATGGATGCAATGTTTTCAAGGATCTCGTGGGGTAAACAAAAGAAGGTGTTAGAAGTTGGACTTTGATCACAACTTTGAGTGAAGAATTTCGTATTGTTGAATGTCTTTCCAATAGAATCAAGCTCACCATGTCAAGTGGGTCATAGCCCTTGACTCAAGTTATCATGCTGTGATTTTTGACAACATTTGGTTAGAGGAGAATAAATCGTCTTTCCCCTTGATAGATGTTTGGTTCAACATGTTCCTGCATCACATGCCCTTGATATCCTTAAAATGGTTATTCAAAAATGCTATTGTATGATGTTATGTACAAGTATGCAAAGAAAATAAGTTGTTATATACAAATAATCATATACACACAAAGCAGACAAGTCCTTAGGTTAGGCTTGCATGAAGTTTGTAGGTAAGTACCCTCTTGAAGTTTAGTTGGCTCAACCTATCCTAGAAATAGTAATTGGGTTCTAATGGATCTCAATATCACTGATCTTTCTTCATTGGGCATTACCTCAGCACAATCAATCTTTTCTTGTGGCCGAGATATCCCAAAAGTCTTATCTCAGTGAGGGTAGCATCGAGTATCAACCAATATTTAACTTTACAGCAAAGTCGGCTATCTCACTACTTCCTAATGGCCAATTTGTTCAAAAACAATTCTAAGGTTAGTTAGTGCTTCATGACACCGCTCAGCGGCCCCGTATTCTCCTCGATTTAATACAACGGATACCGGTACCAACAAACGCGTCACACTAACGTAGCCATTGCTTCAACCATATCAGTCTACACCGTACAATTTCCACAATCTATTGCTACTTACCTAAAAGGTGCCCCAGATCTGGGTAGAGGATCAAAACAAACCCAAACAAGGAACTATAATGTAAAGCAAGTAAGTCAAACAAGGAAACCAAGTAAATGTGATCTAGCTCTAAGGTAACCCCACTTTTGAGTCTTTTCCCCAACAGAGTCGCCAGTTCTGTAATACGGTGGGAGAACTGACTAGATTTTTTTGCGTTTGATCGCAATTATTGCGGATAGCAAGAGTCCCTACCTACTTTTGTTTTATCCAATAAGGAAAGGGTGAAAAGAACATGAAAGACATTTGAGATAATTTCTTGAGTTCGGGGGGTAGATTATGAAAAGGGAAGGTGTTAGCATCCTTTTCATCCATATTTATCTTATGGGCTCTTAGTTACTGGCTAGATCACTTAAAAATTCTTTATTTGAAAAGTTATTTTATTATGGGAGTAAGTTTGAAAATATTTTGCAAAATTCCTTTGTTGCGGCTAACTTTGTAATGATTCTCGTCTCTATAAGAATGCATACAAAGTGTTGGTTTTGAAAATAGTTCAAAGAGATGTTTGTTTTTGAAGATGTTTTTGAAAGTGTAAGTGTGAATATGGTTTTGATTTGCAAGCAAGCAACTAAAAACATTTTAGCTACCCAAAAAGTCTTTTGTTCATTTCTTCCTTCCTTTGATATTGCTATCCTACCATTTATTGGTAAGAAGTCTTATCTTTGGATGTAAGAGGGATGGGCGTGGGTCTTCGTATAGTCATGAATAACAATGTTGTGAGATATCTTAGCATTTCTCTTGAGGGACTAAGATCATTTATAAGGCAACATTCGAAGCGTCATCGAGGGACTATGATCTTTTGATTGTTTTTGCTAAGACGTCTCACATGTGTATTATGACCATTTTCTTGAGGTAACAAATGGAGTTAACCCTAGAGGTTCAAGTGTGCAAGTGTTTATTTTTTCATGCTTGATTTTTTCTTGAATTAGGGTTTTCTAAGCATTGGTTTTAGTCTTGCCATACACACCCTAATTACTTACAATTTATATTAAAGCGATAAATTGCGGAAAGTAAATTTACTACTCTATTACATCATTTGGGGATGGGGGATATAAATTTACAAATAGGGATTACAAGAAATTAAATCCTAATTTATATATTACAACCATATTGAATTTGAATAATGTGCAAGGATTAAAAGGAAAATAATATACAAGATATGAATAAAAATAAAATGAAGTTGTTTTGATTTTGTTAAAGAAATGTTTTGGTTAATAATTATGAAAATAAAATATTTTTTGTGATATTTTTTATATATTCATAAAATAAACATTGTAAGTAAATAGTATACAAAAAATCAACTCAAAAGGAGTTGTTTTGATTGGTTGGAAAAATGTTTGAAGTTTGTTAAAAAGAAGAGGAAAGAAACAAATGATAAAAATTGTTCCGGTCCTGCCAAGGCTTGAACCCAGGACCTTATACAAAAATACCTTTCGCGCATGCTGTTTGTACCACTGGGATGGTCTTTTTCATCCGTTCATAAGATGAATTCGATTAGGTACAAGATGTGTTCGTTTCTGAATGTTTGAAAAGCCCAGTTTCTTTTTCTTTCGAGCGCAAGGATATGTACCACCATGTTAAGCTTTTAAAAGCTTCGATTCTCAACCAAATCAGACATTATAAATATCAAACCTGTCTAAAATTTGAATACACATCCAACTATGTAACCTTCGAAAGCTACAGATCAGAGGTTAGCACAAACTTTTCTGGTTCTAAAATCGAAAGAAAACTAACTAGCGAGAGATGAAGTTCTCAATGTATAAGCAATTAAAAATGAAACTAAGAGCATGGTCAACATCCTATACATGATACCTACATTTTTTTATTTTCAATGTATATACAAATGATGTTTGAATGAAAAGTCCCAAGTTTAAGAAAATTTACCTCTTGGAACGAAACTTGAGGTACTTCGACAGAGCCTCCAGGAATAGTTTGATGATGGATCAAGCCTGCTTCAAACACCTTGAAGCAATTCCAGTTGCTACTTTTCTTTGAAAATCACTTAGAATCGAAGAGTTGGTATATGGAGGCTTGGTGAATCGAAAGGCTAAAATAACACAAGGAGGTATTTGATATTTTAGGCTAGTAATCTCTCTCTTTATGTGGTCTATGGATGGTGTTTGAATGGAAAATATGGGAGACGCTCGAAGGGTTCTGGCGTTGGTTCTTCAAAAGCCAAAAATGACAAGCAATGTGGCTTTGGATGGAGATTCTGAGTTTTTTGAGAGTTTGGGAGTGTTTGAGGATTTTTCACATAACAAGAAAACTGGAACTTTGATTTGCAAATGGTCTCTATATTTATAGAGAAAATGTTATAGGTGTTTTACGTAAGGGATCTCTCTGTTGTAGGGTTTTGACTATGTGACTTTCTTTTTTTGAAGAAAAGTGGAAAACATCTTTCAAGGTGCTGTACAAGCATGGTCTGAAGTTGTTGGAGGCTTTAGACCTGTTGCTTCTAGTTCATAAGGGACATGCATGCAGAAGGGACAGTCGTAAGACTCAAGAAACTTTTTCTAAAAAATGGCAATGATAACTTTATGCCCTTAAGGGAAAGTTGGTTTGGAAAACACTTAGGTAAGAGTTTATTTAATTATGTAAACAATTAGTTATAGAGTAAGGCATAAGTTCGAGGCCTGAAAAGCAAGATCATGTAGCCTGGCCTATGGATTTTGTCTCCAACTTGATGTCTTAGATCGAATACTCTGTCTTTCGCTTTGGTCACAAAGATCCCACCTTCGACCAAACTCCAGGGCGAATAAGGCTAACTGTTCCCACCAATGCATGCTTTTCGAATGGGTCATACTCAGCTGAATATACCACTTTGAATCTTTTTGGTTTGATCACGTAGGTCCAAACTTCGACCAAACTCAAGGGCAGACAAAACGAAATATTCCCACTGTTGTACCCCAAAAATTTTCCCTCCCATATTCTTCAAAGTTTTGACAAGCATCATCTCAATTTGCTCAAGTCTACTCAAGGGTTGCATAGTCCAATTGCCTCCTAAGGCAGTCAAAATTAGGGTTTTGGTTCTTGCAAGGAAGTTGAGGTTTTCAAGGGCTCAATCAAGTCCCATATGCTCATATACATTGTCAATCATCTACATGCCAAGTTTCAAGGTTCACAATGCCAGTTTGTACAATCAAAAGCCCTAGTTGCTCCACAATCAACTGTAGGGGCAAAATGGTCATTTGGCAGTCAAAAGTCAAAAAATTTGGTCAACATCTTATTTTGAAGCCACAATCATCATTTGATCAAGTCTTGATCATGATTCCACAAGCATGGCTCAAAAATCATTAAGATGCAAAAGTTTCCATTTTTGGATAGCTGAAAAGTCAACTGTAACTTGACCAAGGCATAACTTTTTCATGGTTCATCATAAAAATCCCATCCAATGCTCATTTTGAAGGGTAGGACATTTCCTACAACTCATCTTCACATTCCAAGTCCAAGAAATGCTCTCACAAAAAGTTATCAATTTCAACATTATAGGTCATTTTCAAAAGTCAACAAAAAGGCATTTTAAGTCAAAGACCATAACTTGAGATTGGTAAATCAAAATGACATGGGACCAAAGGCATTGGTTAGAGGACTCCAAGACCTTTCTAAAATGTCCAAGAACATGTTCATATGATCAAAATTGAGCAAGATATGCATTGGAGAAGTTGGGAAATTTTTGAGAAATGGCAAAAGTCAACTATCCTTAAAACTTCAATTTTTGACAAAAGGGCCCACTTTCTTCCACTTGATTCAGCCTTGTCATGCCACCCACGTGTCCCATGATTAATTTCAAGACCAAACATTTATTTTTTCATTTTTATTTAATTTTTATGGATTTAATTCATTTTCATCCATAATAATTCAAATAAAATCAAAAAATTAATTAAATGGCATCTTTGTGGTTTGAATGGCTTTCATACAGCATATGCCAACTACCAAATTCGTGCTAGGATATTTTGTGCACAAAATCATGGTTTTTGCTCCAAGTATGGAAAGCTTTCAATGGTGGTTAAGGAGAATCTCCAAACATCAATGCAATGGATCCCAAGCCTGGCTGCTGACCTAAATTCACTAAGACATACATAAGCAAGCCTTGCAGACCTAATACACGACCCAAGCACTGCACAAACGGCCAAACCATATTCAAAAAATCCAAGCAAAAAGTCAAAACTGTTTTTCATATTGCAGACCAATTCAAAGCCTTAGAGCAATTCAAACACATTGCTAGCATTCCCAGGAACACATTGCAATCCAAAACAAGCCTCAAAGCTCAAGAACACGTGCTACACAGACCCACGGTTTGTCAAAAAATTTCATAATCACATACATTAATCCATGCACATTTGATATGTTTTTTTGAGTATTTTGTGTTCACAGGACCCATACGAAGCTAATGGTGTGGTTCAATTGTCTTGAAACACCCTGAAACCAAAACCACCATGGATAAGTTTTAGGGTTTTGAAGCTTTCAAATTAGGGGTTTCTCATATAGGAAAAATCAGGCTTTGAAAAATCCATGGTTGGATTCGTCAGGATGAGACGAAACTAAAACAACCCTCGCGAACAATTTCTGATTAACGTACGCCTATTTGTTATTTTCTCTTGATGCAGGTTGTGGGGGTTAAAAAACCCCGCTAATTGTTTTGTTTTTACAGGAAAAAGGAGGAAGACGAAGTACGTGGAAGCGTGTGACTGGCCCATTCAAATCCAAAACGCGCGTGTTTTTTTTATTTCCAAGATATTGCCTTTATTCCATATAATATTATTTTCTTATTATTATTACAATTGAGTCAATTGGCGTAGTGGCAAGGCGAATGAGCATTGAGCGCTGGGACCTGGGTTCGAATCCCAGGTCCCCCAAACATTTGTTTCATATTTTTTCCAAAGTGATCATATGTAGGTTATTGGGCGTGGTTCAGCATACACCCCATCCATCCAAACGCTAGGTGGCTGGCAAGGCAAATCCAATGGCCAGAAGGTGATGACTACCCTATTCCTGGTCAACCAGCGCCCCAGACAACTCTAAAAGTCAAACAAGGCTGGCTGGTTAATGGGCTTCACAATTCCAAATTCACCCTCAAATCTGGCCCAAACCCCCTTGGGTTTGCATTTTTATTTTTTCATTTTATTTTTCATTTGCCTTATTTTATTATTAACTATTAACTAAATAATTGTTTTTCCATAAAAATTCAGAAAAACCTAAAAAACATTTTATTAATTTCAATTACCCTTTTTTGTAAATAAATATGGTTAATTAATTTAGTCTTTTAAGATTAGAGCAACTTTAATTTTTTTTTTTCATAATAAATAAAAACAATTTAGAATTAGGTTTTTGCTAACTTTTAATTTCTTTTTATTTTCTCTTTATTTCCATTAAAAACATAAAAATACAAAAACATTTTTTAATAAATTAATTAATTAGTAAATTAGCTTAATTTTTAATTAATTACAAAAAAGGACAATCTCATTCTTTCTAAAAAAAAAGGGTCAAAACCCTTAGGACGTCCCGATTCATTCTTTCGCGCGCAGTTTATTTTAATTCATTATATTTATGTAACTGCTTCCGGAAATGTAATGGTTAATTAGGTTTATCTCTCTATTTACTATTTCTCGCATTCTTATTTTCAAAACGGGTTTTTGTTTTTGGCGATGTATAGACCCGCGCCTTGTAATAACTAGATTTACCTTTTCCGCATTTTATTTTCCGCACTCTTAACTGTTAATATGCCTGCAAGACTGTATGATAATAAAACCAATTTGTAGCTCAGAAATAACATGTACAGGATAAACATAACATGAAAACAACACACAAGCACATGTCACTCTTAGGGTACGCCTCACTGGTTGCCTCTAACGTGGTCGTCAAGTATAGGGTGTTTTAGAGGTCGCCCTTCTGTCTAAGATCCAGTTGCCTCGAAACGGTTGCCTCGGATAAAAAGGATCTAGGACATTAGGGTTACCACTAAGATGTCCTACTATTGCTTTGGTGACCACACATGTCCCTCATAATCGAATTGACCCGAATACCTCCAACGACGGTGCTACCTACCTCTCAATGGTGGGATAACACTGTCTAAAGGACTCTTACACAGCCTAATTCCTTAGAGTAGGTAGATCTCATGGGTACTTTCTCTTTTCAAAACAAATAAAACAACTTTTCACACTCACACTTTCTAAAAGTTTTCAAACAAATTTTTCATACACTCTTGAGGACAGATACAAGAGTTACTTAGAAATTTTTCAAACGAAACTTTTTCAAACCCACATACACTTGAAAAGCAACAATTTTTTGAAAACATAAGAGCAAGTACCTCAGAGCCCATGGATAACCATGGATAGAAAGGGTGATAACACCTTCCCTTTCTATAAATCTACCTCCCGAACCGAGAAACATTCTCAAAGAAGGAATTTTTCTGTGCTTTTGTCCTTTCCATGTTGGAGAACATAAAAGACGGTGGCGACTCTTGCTTACCGCGACATTTCGCGAAACCAGCTTAAAAAACAGTCAGTTCTATTTCCACCGATCACAGAACTGGCGACTCTGCTGGGGACACTTATAAAGTGAGGTGTACCTTAGGAATAGTTCATCATCATGTTTTCAATTGCTTGCTTTGCTTGATTTAATATTGTGGGCATGTTTTGGGAGTTTCATAGATCCTAACCCGGATCTGGGGGATACCTTTTAGAAAGTAGCAACAAACTATGAGGGAACTGTGCGGGGTATACCGACACGGTTGAAGCAGTGTGCTATGTTGATGTGGCAGTTTGGTGAGTACCGGTAACCCTTGAGTCAAGTCAAGGAGAGTACGGGGCCGCCATGTGGTGTCGTGAAGCATCAACTGATCTTAGGAACCTTACTTGACCATTCTGGTCTCTTTAGGGGTAGTGAGATGACCGACTTTGGTGCAGTCCGAAGTTGGTAGATACTCGATACTACACTCATTGAGGGTTATTTTCTTGGAATATTTTGATCGCCAGTTCAGTGGCTAAATCAAAACAATGAACATAGAAAACAACCCAATGATATTGAGCTCCTTAGAACCCGGTTACTTTTGATAGGACAGGTTTTAAGCTCACCAACTTCAAGAGGGTAGTACCCCAAACTTCATGCTGGCCTAAACTCTAAGGGTTGTCTGGTGTGACTTGTGTGCCTTATCATGTTTGCCTTTGTGAATACTTGTGGTGTGTTTTTATCATAACATCATAGCATCATACATCATCATATGCATCCACTAACCACTTCAAGGGTTCGAATCTTCATCTTTGTTCTTGTTTTGTAGGACATCGAAACTATCCGCAGAAAGACAATTCAGATCAACCTTGTAAAGGTCCCTCCTCAGCTTAAGGAGCTTACATCCAGAATTCCCGAGAACTTTTCCTTCAGTGAAAGGCATGGTAGACTCATCAGCTTGGTCAACACCAACATTGAAGAAGATATGATAAAAGTTCTGTTCCAGTTCTTTGATCCTCTGCACCACTGTTTTACGTTCCCGGATTATCAATTGGTGCCTACTTTGGAAGAGTTTTCTCAGCTTCTGAAGGTTCCTATTCTTCGTCAACTACCCTACAACGGTACGGAAAGGGAACCAAAACTTGAAGAGATTGCTAAAGCATTACACCTACAACCATCTGACATCAAGGGACATTGGGAAGTTAGAAGTGGTATCAAAGGATTCTTGGCAAAGTTCCTGTTTGAGAAGGCCCAAGAATGTTGGAATTCCCTTGACCTACAAGCCTTTGAAGAAGTTGTGGCACTCATTGTCTATGGGTTGGTGTTGTTCCCGAATCCAGATCAACTTATAGATATCAATGCTGTCAAGATTTTCATGTCCAAGAATCCCATACCTACGTTGCTTGGGGACATCCTCCACTCATGTTACACTCGAACCATGAGAAAAAGAGGTGTTCTCATGTGCTGCACTCCTCTCCTGGCAAGGTGGTTTATTTTGCACCTTCCACGATCAGTTTTGAAGAACGAGCGGGGTTTGAGATGGTCACAATGATTGATGACTCTTACACATGCTGATATACATTGGTGTTCTCGGTCCAGAGAGAATGTCACTATCATTGATCGTTGCGGGGAGTTTCCTAATGTCCCTTTACTTGGAATCAGAGGAGGTATTACTTATAACCCGTGTCTGGCTTTGAGACAGTTTGGTTATGCTCGGAGGGATGGCCCTCATGACATGTTGATTCCTGACATAGTTTTTGACTTCGACAACGATGCACAAGGGCTTTGCCAGAGATTCATCAGAGCTTGGAGGATACCCAACAGGGTAGATAGAAAGACACTGGGGCACAAGAACTCCATCCCCCTGGAGCCTTATCTCAAGTGGGTACGAGCCCACTCCCAGAAGCTGGTGATGCCATATCCTCATGTTCTCCCTGTAATCAAAGATCCAGTTTTGGAAGGAGAGGTGCCCTACACCATTCAACATCCTGACATGCCGACATCTTGGGAAGAAATGCAGAAAAGCTGGATCCAACTCAAGGAAGAACGAAATTCTCTTGAAACCAGTCTACATGCCAGTGAGAAGAAGGTTCTGGAGCTCACCCGCCTACTTCACGAGGAAAAGACTCTCAACACTTACATTGCTCCAAAGAGGATGCGCAGTGTCTTTTGGGATTAATTATTTTGTAATGTTTTGCCCATGAGGCCCTGATGTACTGAACAGATTATTTCTTAATACAACGTGTGTTCCTTTTTTGTCTACAACGAATTTGAACTTTCGAACCCTTGAATGCATTGCATAAATAGCATATCATGCATCATGTGCATAACAGGTACCCTTTTTCTACATGTTGCTTAATCTTCTTCGCTGTTTATTTCAGCACTTCATCATGAATCCTGAACCTACTACAGAGCAAGCTATCAAGGCCCTCCAGGACCAGAACGCCCAGTTCCAGGAGCTGGTCATGAACTTAGCCCAGGGACAATAGGAGTTGAAGGCTTTGCTCCTGAAGAAGAAGAAGAAGAAGAGGAATGTGTTGTTCAACACTGGACGCAGACTCGGGAATACACTGCAGAATGAAGCTGAGCTGACTACTCCATCTGTTGGGGAAGGCAGTCACCAAGGGAGAGAGGTTCCTAGTCCTGTAGTCTCCGACACCGAGATAGATTTCAATGATGAACAGTACCCTCCTGCGGAGGACAGGTACAAACAACTGGAGGACCGGTTAAATGATATGGAGATTCAACGTGTGCCTGGGTTGGATTTTGGAGACTTAGGGATATCTTCTGGGGTGGTGATCCCATACAAGTTCAAGGCACCTGCCTTTGTGAAGTACGACGGGGCTTCCTGTCCTAAGCTTCACCTCCGTTCTTACGTAAGGAAGATCCAGCCTTACACTGCAGACAAGAACCTATGGATCCATTTCTTCCAGGAGAGTCTTTCAGGGACTCAACTCGAATGGTTCTATCAGCTGGATGGAACCAATATTAGTAACTGGGAGGACTTGGCTACTGCTTTTTATAAGCAGTATCAGTACAATTCCGACCTCGCTCCTACGCGTACCCAACTCCAGGGTATGTCACTAGGAACGGGTGAAGGTTTTAAGGAGTACGCGCAGAAGTGGAGAGACCTGGATGGCAGGGTGCAGCCATCGTTGACTGACCATGAACTCGTGGACATGTTCTTGGGGACCCTGTCTGGTCCATTCTTCAACCACCTGATTGGTAATTCCTCTGCTGGGTTTACAGACCTGATCCTGACTGGTGAAAGGATCGAAGCTGGTATCAAATCGGGGAAGATACAGAAAGGTGCCTCCTCGAGTACTGAAAAGAAGCCCTTCAAGAAGGAAGCTAGTGTTGTTTATGGTCCAAGGAGACAAAACAAACCAGAACGCCGCCAAGCTGTCAACGCGGTGGTAATTTCAAAGCCTGCTGCTGCTCCTCAGCAATACAACCAACCAAGGGGTGAGAGACCCAAAAGGCAGTACACTCGGCTCAGTATGACCCTCTCTCAGATTTTGCCGCAACTGCTGTCAACCAATCTGGTAACTGTCAAGGAAGCTCCGAAGGTAGTGAACACAACATCTCCGAAGTACAACCCCAACGCTCGCTGCGCTTATCACTCTGATAGCCCGAGGCATACTACCAATGATTGCTGGGCTCTGAGGAATAAGGTTCAAGACCTTATTGATGCTAAAGAGGTACAGTTCGAGGCGCCCGAGAAGCCTAATGTGGTGACAGCTCCCATGCCCAACCTTGGAGTAAATGCTATTGGGGATGATGACGACGTGGAGGAATCTGAATTTGACAGCTGGATCTACCCAGCGACCAACGGTGGACCAAGCAACTGGACTGCCAAATATTTCATACCTTTTACTTTTGTCACTCAGTAATGAACTCCTTTGTTTTGAATTTGTAACTAACAATATTTGAAACTTTATGGCCCGGTGTCTTACCTGGGGCACCGTGGCGTCATTTGTGAGGGCTTATTATTTGTCACTTTCATATATCATGAATAAAAGCATTGGACGTTTTTTACATTTCAAATCTTGCGCTCCCTTTCTTTCTTTATATATTGCAAAACAGCTATATTTACACTCACTCACTTATACAGGTTCCAATTCACTCTGGATCCCACTGGTAACGACTCTGCTACTGCCAGTTATGACTTCGAAAATCCGATCAACTTAGCTGAAGACGAAGGTGAAGATGATTGTGAAGTGCCTGGTGAGCTTGCAAGACTGCTACTCCAGGAAGAGAGGGCCATTCAGCCACATGAAGAGCTTGTGGAAACGGTAAATCTGGGTACTGAGACAGACAGAAAGGAAGTTAAGATTGGTGCCAATCTAGAGCTCAGTGTGAAATAGCGGTTAATTCATATGTTGCATGACTATATGGAAATCTTTTCCTGGTCCTACGAAGACATGCCTGGGTTGGATACTGACATTGTGGTTCATCACCTGCCTACCAAGGAAGACTGTCCTCCGGTAAAACAGAAGGTCCGCCGTATGCGTCCAGAGATGTCTGAGAAAGTCAAGGCTGAGGTTATGAAACAATTTGATGCCGGGTTTCTAGCAGTGACTTCTTACCCTCAGTGGGTTGCCAACGTGGTTCCAGTGCCAAAGAAAGATGGTAAGGTCAGAATGTGTGTTGATTATAGGGATTTGAACAGGGCAAGCCCCAAGGATGATTTCCCTCTGCCTCATATCGACGTTCTGGTTGACAATACTGCTCAGCATAAGGTATTCTCCTTCATGGACGGCTTCTCTGGTTATAACCAAATCAAGATGGCTCCCGAAGACATGGACAAGACCACTTTTGTTACTCAGTGGGGCACCTTTTGCTACAAGGTCATGCCATTTGGGTTGAAGAATGCTGGGGCAACTTACCAACGTGCCATGGTTGCTTTATTTCATGACATGATCCATCATGAAATCAAAGTATATGTCGACGATATGATTGCAAGGTCCCAAACTGAGGAGGAACACCTTGACCATCTACAGAAGCTGTTTGACCGTCTGAAGTTGTACAAGCTGAGGTTGAACCCGAACAAGTGCACCTTTGGGGTGAGATCTGGAAAATTGCTAGGCTTCGTCGTAAGCGACAAAGGTATTCAAGTGGACCCTGCCAAGGTGAAAGCCATACAAGAGATGCCAACTCCCAAGACAGAGAAAGAAGTCAGAGGCTTTCTAGGACGGCTGAACTACATTGCCCGATTCATCTCGCACCTAACTGCTACCTGTGAACCAATCTTCAAGCTACTGAAGAAAGATCAAGTAGTACGTTGGAATGATGAATGTCAGGCCGCTTTCGACAGAATCAAAGAGTATCTCCAAGAACCACCCATTCTTATGCCACCGGTTGAAGGGAGACCTCTAATACTATACTTCACAGTACTTGACAGCTCAATGGGGTGTGTGCTGGGGCAGCATGACGAGTCTGGCCGAAAAGAGCACGCCATTTATTACCTTAGCAAAAAGTTTACCGACTATGAGACCCGATACTCACTGCTCGAGAAAACTTGCTGCGCTTTGGTATGGGCCGCTCGCCGGTTGAGACAGTATATGTTGACTCACACTACTCTTTTGATTTCAAAAATGGATCCAATCAAATACATCTTCGAAAAGCCTGCCTTGTCTGGAAGAATAGCAAGATGGCAGATGATCTTGACTGAATATGACATCCAGTACACGACTCAGAAAGCAATCAAGGGAAGTGTATTGGCAGACCATCTGGCACACCAGGCAGTGGATGACTACCAATCTATGAACTTTGAATTTCCAGACGAGAATATCATGGTAGTGACTGATTGTGAAGTACCTGGACCGGATGAAGGACCTGAGGAAGGATCCCGATGGTCTATGTACTTTGATGGAGCCTCAAACGCTTTGGGTAATGGCATTGGCGCTGTGATTATATACCCAAAAGGCACTCATACTCCACTCACTGCCCGCCTATGTTTCAACTGCACCAACAACATGGCAGAGTATGAGGCATGCATCATTGGTCTTCAAGCTGCAATTGACTTAAGGATCAAGTTTCTGAGTGTCTTCGGAGATTCCGCTCTCGTGATCAATCAGATCAAAGGCGAGTGGGATACGAAACACCCAAACCTTGTTCCCTACAAAGAATGTATGTTGACATTGATCCCCCACTTCGAAGAGATAACTTTTGAACACTTCCCAAGAGAGGAGAATCAGTTAGCGGACACATTGGCTACGATGCCTTCTATGTTCAAAGTCAAATGGGACAACGAGGCTCCCCGGATCATTATCTGGAAACTGGATGAACCTGCATATTGCTGTGATCTTGAGGCTGAAGAGGTAACTGAAAAACCTTGGTATCATGCAGTGAAGAGGTACTTGGAAGCTCAAGAATACCCC
Source organism: Vicia faba (assembly GCA_948472305.1). Lineage (NCBI taxonomy): Eukaryota > Viridiplantae > Streptophyta > Magnoliopsida > Fabales > Fabaceae > Vicia > Vicia faba. Next base: position 233,473,181 of record OX451741.1, on the reverse strand, counting down.
GAGGGTGCATCTGTTAATGACAAGAAGTTCCTAAGAAGGTTCGCTGCAAAGTTCTTCCTCAACAATGGCATCCTGTACAAGCGAAACCATGATTCAACCTTACTGCGTTGTGTGGATAAGACTGAAGCAGAAAGGATCATGGCAGAGCTACATGAAGGTACCTTCGGAACACATTCCAGTGGACATACTATGGCAAAGAAAATCCTTCGGGCAGGATATTTCTGGTCCACAATGGAAGCCGACTGTTACCAACATTCTCGGACGTGTCACAAATGCCAGATCTATGCTGATAAGGTGCACGTTCCTCCAGTTCCTCTGAACGTCTTGACAGCGCCTTGGCCTTTTGCAATGTGGGGCATTGATATGATCGGCGAGATAAGACCTACGGCATCCAACGGGCATCACTTCATCCTGGTAGCGATTGATTACTTTACAAAGTGGGTTGAAGCAGCTTCCTATGCTACGGTAACCAAGAACGTCGTGGCACGGTTCATTCGGCACAACCTGATCTGTCGCTACGGTGTACCTGAGAGGATCATTACGGACAATGGTACCAATCTTAACAACAAGATGATCACTGAGCTCAGCGAGCAATTCAAGATACAGCACCACAACTCTTCTCCCTACCGGCCGAAGATGAATGGGGCTGTCGAAGCAGCAAATAAGAATATCAAAAAGATTGTGTAGAAGATGACGGTGACCTACAAAGATTGGCACGAGATGTTACCGTTTGCTCTTCATGGATACCGTACCTCAGCACGAACGTCAACAGGAGCAACACCCTTTTCATTGGTCTATGGCATGGAGGCAGTCTTGCCTATTGAAGTCCAGATACCCTCTCTCCGGATAATGAAGGATGCAGGTCTGAGCGAAGATGACTGGATTCAGACTCGGCTTGATCAATTAAACCTGATTGACGAAAAGAGACTCACTGCTATTTGTCATGGTCAGACGTACCAAAAACGGATGATCAGGGCATTTAACAAGAAAGTCAGACGACAAGAGTATCAAGTCGGAGACCTGGTAATCAAACGCATCATTCTTCCTCAAAGTGATCCCAGGGGCAAATGGACCCCTACGTACGAAGGGCCATTTATGGTTAAACATATCTTCTCGGGAGGAGCTATGATTCTAACCACCATGGATGGTGACGACCTTCCTCACCCCGCCAATGCAGACATAGTAAAAAGATACTACGCATGAATAAAAGACCCGCTAGGTTGACACGCCTAGGCAAAAATAAGGGCTTCCCGGTGAACCAAAAGGGTTCGGGCAAAAATAAGGGATGAAATGAAAAAAATTTGTACACCCGGCAAGTCGAAAACCTGAAAAGGAGGCTTGGGCAAAAATGGGTATCCCGGTGGACTGAAAACCCGAAAGGGCGGTCCAGGCAAAAGTTAGGGATAAGCGTAATACTATGTCTCATTGGATCACCTTGCATCCAGACTCCGGTATCAACTATCAGGTTCAGACGGCACCAATCAAGCAGCTTCATCTTCAACTAAGCAGCCAAGTGATGAGACGCTTGAAGACATAAAGGCGATAGCAGAGTTGGAACCCAGTGGGATTATTTTTTTACATAGCTGTTTTGTTTTCCTTTTCACAAAATTGTATAAACTCTGTTGTTCGGCGGCGTTCTCTTACTAGGACGTCAACCTCTTGTACATAAACGCCTATTTACAGGCAAATTTAAAATCAATACAAATTCACTTTTCCAAACAAATTGCCAATTGTTTTTCCTTTTTCTGTTTTGTCTTGCGAAGAACGTCCAATGTTCATTTTTGATATATGCATTTGACACTAATTGCTAACTCATAAATATTTGCACGCGAAACAAAGGATTAATTATAGGTGACATCAGAAACATGGGCGATAATGAATTGTCTAATTAATCTAGTCGCTCTGTTCACCAAGGTACCAAGGTAGGTTCGGCTGAAGAACGTAACCAAGATGTCTTCACTCCCCGCAGAGCAAGACAAGATTCAACAATTCTCCCCGAGCAGAGTTAGTCTCCCATCAGTCCCAAAAAGGCACAATATCTCCAGCAAGTCAGCGATACTCTCCCCAAGCAGAGTTAGTCTACTGTCAGCCTTAAGGAAGTTGGGTATCCCCAGAAAATCTCAATATTCCCCAGCGGAGTATACAGATGTTCCTAAGCAAGCATCCCTGGCAGTCTTAATCTAAGATTGTTCCCCGGCGGAATACCAGACACCCCAGTGGAGTCACTTCCCCAGTACAGTCCAAAAGTTTCCCCAGGAGAGTTGAATTATCCTCCCCAGTAGATTCTGGAAGCTTATCCCCAGTATATTCTGGAAGCTTATCCCTTGCAGAGTGCATCTCTCCCCGGCTTTATTCCAAGGTTATTCCTCACCAGAGCTTATAACTGGGTTATCCTCTAATTACCACGGAAAGATCGTCCTCGGCGAAGTGCTTCCTATCCCCCAGCGGAGTTCATCAAATTCTCCAACATAACTTATCAATGGCATCCCCAGCGGAGTTATCATCAAAGTCTCAGTGAAGTATCTCTTCTCCACAGAGTATTTCCCCGCAGAGTAATCTCTCCAATAAGTTTATTCCCCAACGGAGTCATCTTCTCCTCCCGGTTTATTCTTGCAACCATCATCCCCAGCAGAAACGAAGAACTCTACTCTTCAAACATCAGCCCAGGATTTAACAAGCTCCTGGCATTCGTCAAGGATTTATTTTCCCAGACGAAAACACATTCATAAACATCACATCTTCATACATTGTAGCATGCATACGCATCATACGACACAATCTCATCTATTTTGAGAACATCATGGCATCAGGCATTTCATACATCATGACATTGCATACAACTGATGTTTTGCCTTTTCAGGAAAAAGGTCAACCCAAAGATGATTACTATTAACTGTCGCAATTCCAGATTCGATTCCTGTATCTAGCCAGGGCATATCTGTAGACGACCAATTCCAGATTCGATTCCTGTATCTAGCCAGGGCATATCTGTGAGTAACTGATTGTAGATTCGATTCCTGTATCCAGCCAGGGCATGTCTGCATGAAGAGTTTAGAGATTCGATACCTGTATCCAGCCAGGGCATATCTGTAGACGACCAATTCCAGATTCGATTCCTGTATCTAGCCAGGGCATATCTGTGAGTAACTGATTGTAGATTCGATACCTGTATCCAGCCAGGGCATGTCTGCATGAAGAGTTTAGAGGTTCGACTCCTGTATCCAGCCAGGGCATATCTGTAGACGACCAATTCCAGATTCGATACTTGTATCTAGCCAGGGCATATCTGTGAGTAACTGATTGTAGATTCGACGCCTGTATCCAGCCAGGGCATGTCTGCATGAAGAGTTTAGAGATTCGATACATGTATCCAGCCAGGGCATATCTATAGACGACCAATTCGAGATTCGATTCCTGTATCTACCCAGGGCATATCTGTGAGTAACTGATTGTAGATTCGATACCTGTATCCAGCCAGGGCATGTCTGCATGAAGAGTTTAGAGGTTCGACTCCTGTATCCAGCCAGGGCATATCTGTAGACGACCAATTCAAGATTCGATACCTGTATCTAGCCAGGGCATATCTGTGAGTAACTGATTGTAGATTCGACGCCTGTATCCAGCCAGGGCATGTCTGCATGAAGAGTTTAGAGATTTGATACCTGTATCCAGCCAGGGCATATCTGTAGACGACAAGTTCCGGATTCGATACCTGTATCTAGCCAGGGCATATCCGTGAGTGTTTAATTGTGGATTCGATACCTGTATCCATCCAGGGCATGTCTGCATGAAAAGTTTAGAGATTCGATACCTGTATCCAGCCAGGGCACGTCTATAAGCAACTTTTTGAAGTTCCGGATTTGATTCCTGTATCTAGCCAGGGCATATCTGTGAGTGACTGATTGTAGATTCGATACCTGTATCCATCCAGGGCATGTCTGCATGAAGAGTTTAGAGATTCGATACCTGTATCCAGCTAGGGCATATCTGTAGACGACTAATTCCAGATTCGATTCCTGTATCTAGCCAGGGCATATCTGTGAGTAACTGATTGTAGATTCGATACTTGTATTCAGCCAGGGCATGTCTGCATGAAGAGTTTAGAGATTCGATTCCTGTATCCAGCCAGGGCATATCTGTAGACGATCAATTCCAGATTCGATACCTGTATCCAGCCAGGGCATATCAGTGAGTAACTGATTGTAGATTCGATACTTGTATCCAGCCAGGGCATGTCTGCATGAAGAGTTTAGAGATTCGATACCTGTATCCAGCCAGGGCATGTCTGCATGAAGAGTTTAGAGATTCGATACCTGTATCCAGCCAGGGCATATCTGTAGACGACTAATTCCAGATTCGATTCCTGTATCTATCCAGGTCATATCTGTGAGTAACTGATTGTAGATTCGATACCTGTATCCAGCCAGGGCATGTCTGCATGAAGAGTTTAGAGATTCGATTCCTGTATCCAGCCAGGGCATATCTGTAGACGATCAATTCCAGATTCGATACCTGTATCCAGCCAGGGCATATCTGTGAGTAACTGATTGTAGATTCGATACCTGTATCCAGCCAGGGCATGTCTGCATGAAGAGTTTAGAGATTCGATTCCTGTGTCCAGCCAGGGCATATCTGTAGACGACAAAGTTTAGATTCGATTCCTGTATCTAGCCAGGGCATATCTGTGAGCGATTGATTGTAGATTCGATACCTGTATCTAGCCAGGGCATATTTGCATGAAGAGTTTGAAGATAAACACCTGTAACAGGCCAGGAAATCATCTTTCTTTCTCAAAATACGCAAGTTCTCGCTAAGGAATCTCTTACATGATTGACACCTTCCGATGGCATCTTTAAGCCCATCTCCACAACTATCCATCACATTTCCAAATGGCATCTATAAGCCCATTCCCGACAAAGTTCTGTCACATCTCCAGATGGCATCTATAAGCCCATCCCCCTATCCACCATCTTTCCAAATGGCATCTATAAGCCCATTCCCGCCATCACACTGTTGATATTCTACTATGCGAGTGCAAATTTCTGGGCACTCTAGTGTTCAATCATCTTCCACCTTTGGATCACGAAAGGCACGCAAGCCAATATACATCCTCAGGTCTAAGAAGATTGAACAGGGGCAACTGTTGTACCCCAAAAATTTGCCCTCCCATATTCTTCAAAGTTTTGACAAGCATCATCTCAATTTGCTCAAGTCTACTCAAGGGTTGCATAGTCCAATTGCCTCCTAAGGCAGTCAAAATTAGGGTTTTGGTTCTTGCAAGGAAGTTGAGGTTTTCAAGGGCTCAATCAAGTCCCATATGCTCATATACATTGTCAAGCATCTACATGCCAAGTTTCAAGGTTCACAATGCCAGTTTGCACAGTCAAAAGCCCTAGTTGCTCCACAATCAACTATAGGGGCAAAATGGTCATTTGGCAGTCAAAAGTCAAAATTTTTGGTCAACATCTTATTTTGAAGCCACAATCATCATTTGATCAAGTCTTGATCATGATTCCACAAGCATGGCTCAAAAATCATCAAGATGTAAAAATTTCCATTTTTGGACAGCTGAAAAGTCAACTGTAACTTGACCAAGGCATAACTTTTTCATGGTTCATCAGAAAAATCCCATCCAATGCTCATTTTGAAGGGGAGGACATTTCCTACAACTCATCTTCACATTCCAAATCCAAGAAATGCTCTCACAAAAAGTTATCAATTTCAACATTATAGGTCATTTTCAAAAGTCAACAAAAAGGCATTTTAAGTCAAAGACCATAACTTGAGATTGGTAAATCAAAATGACATGGGACCAAAGGCATTGGTTAGAGAACTTCAAGACCTTTCCAAAATGTCCAAGAACATGTTCATATGATCAAAATGGAGCAAGATATGCATTGGAGAAGTTGGGAAATTTTTGAGAAATGGCAAAAGTCAACTATCCTTAAAACTTCAATTTTTGACAAAAAGGCCCACTTTCTTCCACTTGATTCAGCCTTTTCATGCCACCCACGTGTTCCATGATTAATTTCAAGACCAAACATTTATTTTTTCATTTTTATTTAATTTTTATGGATTTAATTCATTTTAATCCATAATAATTCAAATAAAATCAAAAAATTAATTAAATGGCATCTTTGTGGTTTGAATGGCTTTCATACAGCATATGCCAACTACCAAATTCGTGCTAGGCTATTTTGTGCACAAAATCATGGTTTTTGCTCCAAGTATGGAAAGCTTTCAATGGTGGTTAAGGAGAATCTCCAAACATCAATGCAATGGATCCCAAGCCTGGCTGCTGACCTAAATTCATTGAGACATACATAAGCAAGCCTTGCAGACCTAATATACGACCCAAGCACTGCACAAATGGCCAAACCATATTCAAAAAATCCAAGCAAAAAGTCAAAACTGTTTTTCATATTGCAGACCAATTCAAAGCCTTAGAGCAATTCAAACACGTTGCTAGCATTCCCAGGAACACATTGCAATCCAAAACAAGCCTCAAAGCTCAAGAACACGTGCTACACAGACCCACGGTTTGTCAAATTTTTTCATAATCACATACATTGATCCATGCACATTTGATATGTTTTGTTGAGTATTTTGTGTTCACAGGACCCATACGAAGCTAATGGTGTGGTTCAATTGTCTTGAAACACCCTGAAACCGAAACCACCATGGATAAGTTTTAGGGTTTTGAAGCTTTCAAATTAGGGGTTTCTCATATAGGAAAAATCAGGCTTTGAAAAATCCATGGTTGGATTCGTCAGGATGAGACGAAACTAAAACAACCCTCGCGAACAATTTCTGATTAACGTACGCCTATTCGCTATTTTCTCTTGATGCAGGTTGTGGGGGTTAAAAACCCCCGCTAATTGTTTTGTTTTTACAGGAAAAAGGAGGAAGACGAAGTACGTGGAAGCGTGTGACTGGCCCATTCAAATCCAAAACACGCGTGTTTTTTTTATTTCCAGGATATTGCCTTTATTCCATATAATATTATTTTCTTATTATTATTACAATTGAGTCAATTGGCGTAGTGGCAGGGCGAATGAGCATTGAGCGCTGGGACCTGGGTTCGAATCCCAGGTCCCCCAAACATTTGTTTCATATTTTTTCCAAAGTGATCATATGCAGGTTATTGGGCGTGGTTCAGCATACACCCCATCCATCCAAACGCCGGGTGGATGGCAAGGCAAATCCAATGGCCAGAAGGTGATGACTACCCTATTCCTGGTCAACCAGCGCCCCAGACAACTCCAAAAGTCAAACAAGGCTGGCTGGTTAATGGGCTTCACAATTCCAAATTCACCCTCAAATCTGGCCCAAACCCCCTTGGGTTTGCATTTTTATTTTGTCATTTTATTTTTCATTTGCCTTATTTTATTATTAACTATTAACTAAATAATTATTTTTCCATAAAAATTCAGAAAAACCTAAAAAACATTTTATTAATTTCAATTACCCTTTTTTGTAAATAAATATGGTTAATTAATTTAGTCTTTTAAGATTAGAGCAACTTTAATTTTTTTTTCATAATAAATAAAAACAATTTAGAATTAGGTTTTTGCTAACTTTTAATTTCTTTTTATTTTCTCTTTATTTCCATTAAAAACATAAAAATACAAAAACATTTTTTAATAAATTAATTAATTAGTAAATTAGCTTAATTTTTAATTAATTACAAAAAAGGACAATCTCATTCTTTCTAAAAAAAAAGGGTCAAAACCCTTAGGACGTCCCGATTCATTCTTTCGCGCGCAGTTTATTTTAATTCATTATATTTATGTAACTGCTTCCGGAAATGTAATAGTTAATTAGGTTTATCTCTTTATTTACTATTTCTCGCATTCTTATTTTCAAAATGGGTTTTTGTTTTTGGCGATGTATAGACCCGCGCCTTGTAATAGCTAGATTTACCTTTTCCGCATTTTATTTTCCGCACTCTTAACTGTTAATATGCCTGCAAGACTGTATGATAATAAAACCAATCAGTAGCTCACAAATAACATGTACAGGATAAACATGACATGAAAACAACACACAAGCACATGCCACTCTTAGGGTACGCCTCACTGGTTGCCTCGAACGTGGTCGTCAAGTATAGGGTGTTTTATAGGTCGCCCTTCTGTCTAAGATCCAGTTGCCTCGAAACGGTTGCCTCGGATAAAAAGGATCTAGGACATTAGGGTTACCACTAAGATGTCCTACTATTACTTTGGTGACCACACATGTCCCTCATAATCGAATTGACCCGAATACCTCCAACGATGGTGCTACCTATCTCTCAATGGTGGGATAGCACTGTCTAAAGGACTCTTACACAGCCTAATTCCTTAGAGTAGGTAGATCTCATGGGTACTTGCTCTTTTCAAAACAAACAAAACAACTTTTCACACTCACACTTTCAAAAAGTTTTCAAACAAATTTTTCATACACTCTTGAGGACAGATACAAGAGTTACTTAGAAATTTTTCAAACGAAACTTTTTCAAACCCACATACACTTTAAAAGCATCAATTTTTGAAAACATAAGAGCAAGTACCTAAGAGCCCATGGATAACCATGGATAGAAAGGGTGCTAACACCTTCCCTTTCTATAAATCTACCTCCCGAACCGAGAAACATTCTCAAAGAAGGAATTTTGCTGTGCTTTTGTCCTTTCCATGTTGGAGAACATAAAAGACGGTGGCGACTCTTGCTTACCGCGAAATTTCGCGAAACCAGCTTAAAAAACAGTCAGTTCTATTTCCACCGATCACACCCACCAATGGCATGTCTTTCGAATGGGTCATATTCAACTGAATATACCATTTTAAATAGGCAAGATGATCTCATTGGCATGGTCAAAATGAAGGAACTTCTGGGTTACTTTCCTACTTCACAAAATAAGCCAAATGTCCAAACGAATCATAGGAACCAAACTTGCTCAAAGAAGCCAAATGTTTAAGCAAAGCTTGCATCGAAGGAGCAAAATGTTCAAGTGAAGCCTCTGAACTAAAGCTTGCATCCAAGGAGGCCTAAATGCCCAATCGAAGCTTATGGTTTAAACTTGGTCTAAGGAGGCCACATGCCCAATCGAATATTGTGAACCAAGCTTGCATCGAAGGAGCAAAATGTTCAAGTGATGCCTCTGAACTAAAGCTTGCATCGAAGGGTTCAGAGTTGGATTCGAAGTATTTTGCTTTGAAGGGAACCCATACTCCAATCGAAGCTTTGTGTTAAGGTAACCCTTGTCCAATCGAAGCTTGCATGTAGGAGGCCACTTCTTTGTGAATCAAAGCAAGCATGTAAGAGGCCATTTCTCAATCGAAGCTTGCGTGAAGACAACCATTATCCAATTGAAGCTTGCATGTAGGAGGCCACTGCTTTGAATCAAAGCAAGCCAGTAGGAGGCCATTGTCTTCTAAATCAAAGTAACTTGTTTCAAAGGGAGACATTGCCTATTCGAAGCTAGCATGAAGGAAGGAGTTCAGCATGAATCAAAGCAGTGCCCAGTCGAAGCTAGTATGAATTGAAGCAAGCTTGTTTTTCTTCAATTTTGTAAAAAAAAATCAAATTTATATGCTTTGCTCTTTCAACAATTTCCTCTTTGACTTGATGCTTGAAAATCCAGTATGATCCATGGAAACTATGTGAGGCATTAAAAATCTAATTATACTTGTGAAATCTTGAACTTTAATAAATCCTTGTGAGAAAATGTCTTGAGAAAAGAGAGGGGAAATTTTGGGGTACAACAGCAGCCTTGTTGTTTACTTGTAACAACTTGAATTAAGAAGTAATTAAATTAACATGTATAAAAAACACAGAAAAATTTCTAAGTCTTGAAAAGTTTGACTTTTCAAATTGACTTTTGACTTTCTTGACTTCTTGATTATCAAGCTTGATATTCTTGAGTGTCTTGATGAATTTTGATCTTTGAAACTAAAATTTGATCAAAAAGTCAAAGTTTGACTTTTCAGTGTACAATTGACTTTTTTCTAATACAACTGATTTTAGGCCATTGATCAATTGAATGAGCAATTTTGTGATCCAAGACTTGAAACTTGACAGGAGCAATCTTGAGGGTCCATAATGATCCATGAAAGTCATTTGAAATATTATAAGTCTAACTATCTTTGTGCAAACTCAAACCCTAATTTGAGGCATCAGTGTTGAGGAGATGACTTGACCTAGTCAATACTTGTGCAAGCTTGAATCATTGAAGATCTTTGTGAGAAGTATCTTGAGAAAAAAGGAGGGAAAATTTTGGGGTACAACAGGGACCCTTCCCGCTAATAGAGGCGATCACTTTGCAAGATCCTCAAGTGGGATCCTTGTCGCATATAAAGGTGATCAATTCCTCAAGTGGAACCCTTGCCACCAATAGAAGCGATCAATCGTTGGATCCTCAAGAGGGATCCTTTCCACCTATAGTGGAGATTATTTTGTTGGATCTTTTAGATAGATCCTTATTGTTCTTAGAGATAACCTAAAACCTTAGATTCATAAAAATAGGATCCTTGTCAAAATCCCATAGCAAGCAACCAAATTATTGTAAATAGGGGGACGATGAAAGACACCCTTAGTTAAACGATAAAGGATTAACACCATAAAGGCAGTCACAAAAGATAACAAAAAGAGTTGTTAACATAAAAGGCATCCTCAAGGGATACGTTATTCATTACAATTGTTAAAAATCCCCGTACGGGTATATGAATACAACAAAAAAGTCAAAACAAGAATTATTCTTCATCCATTAGATGTTTATTCTGAACTACCTGAAAGGGATCCATATAACATAAATCCAAGTTAGGATAAATAAAAATAGCTCGCCTAATTTCCTTCCTGAAGTGATGGACAAAAGTCACCGAAACTTCGTCCTTGAGTTGAGAGATCTTCTCCTCTAAGATATACAAGGTACTTTAAGTCTACTTAAGAGAATGCTTTAGACATTTCACCTCTTCAAAATAGGAGAGAGCCTCATCAGCTGTGTCTTAAGAAAGCTTCTACAAGGAGTCTCGTTTCTCCCTTATCTATTTAATTATCACCCCACCTCCATAAATGTTCTTATTCAGGTGGATCTCATTGGATTGAAGTCCTCATATGATGCAGGAATACTTATCCCTATGTGTTTTATCCACTAAGAGACACCTCAAAATTTAGACTTCCAACAAAAAGGATAGCTGGGTGTTATACCCCAATTTTTGCCCCTAAGATTCCTCTATCATCTCATATCAACCCAATCATATCAAGATCACACTAGGGTTTGATTCTTCTCCCTATCTTTAGGTTTGCTCGTGAGGGATCATCAAGCACTTTGATTTGTGTATTATGTTCATATATGTCTTGTGTATGTTGACTTTTAACTAACAAATATAATGAATTTTTGCTCTATAAATGTTTGTACTATAGGTGATGGCACAACACACTTCATCAATTGATTTATAGGTTCATAAGTTTATTTCCATGACTTCTTCAATAAAGCTTAATTGAGAGTTAATATTCATCATTGAGAGTGCTTTAAAATAATATCATGACAAGGTCTACTATGATTCATCATGCTTCAATTTCCCAAAGGAAGTCAAAAGATGCAAGAATTTATTAAAGAAGTTTGACCTATTCGGACAAATTCTTGATTACTTGATCACAAGTGCATAACTACATAAATTCTCAACATTTCGAAGTGGTTATTATTACTATAGGTTCTTATTATCATCCACTACAACTTCTCTTCACATAGAAAAAGTATTTGTACAAGAAAGATTGTCAAAGATGGAAGAGGTTCCCAAGCCATTTTGATGCTCTAGGAGTTAGGGTTTTGTACTTCTAATGGCTATATCTTGTCCATATTTTAATATTTTTTAGTGATTCCAAAGATATTATTCTCTTTAAAAAGTTATCAACAAATTACTTCAAAAGTTTCAAGCAAATTTTGTATGAAAGATCACTAATAATTGAGAAAGATTAGAAGTCCTCTAGATAGGTCATCAAATTCCCTTATGTGACTTCAAAGGGTTATAACTTGATCAATTTTATCTCCTGGAGCCCATTATTTTTCCACAATTATCTTAAGAATGTGAATCTCAACTCTTCTTTTATGTGCAAAACTTGAAAATAGTTAGAAGATGCCTCAAAAGCTCAAAAGATTATAGGTCACCTTATGGATTTTCATCAAATTCAAAGGATCATAACTTGTCCAATATTTAAAATTTTTGAGTGATACAAGTTTCACAATACCCTTTAAGGAGTCCACTTCAAGCTAGCATTATTGATCAAAGCAAAATTTTGGAAGAAGACTTCATTTGCAATCAAAACATTATAGGTCATTTTTGAAGAAAAAACTTAGAATTTTTCTAAGTATAAAAGTCAGCACATTTTTCCTGATTTTGACCAAGGACAACTTCTAGCTCAAGCATCCAAATGATCTATTTCTTGGCACATTATAAATAATGTTACCTCATATTTCCAATGCATCAAGAATCAAGTTCTAAAGTTCCCTAAATCGTGCACACCATGAGTTTAAAGTCAACTACTTGAAATTGATTTTTTTCCTTCCAAGTCCGAATTTGAAATCCATAATCCAGCTTCTAAACACCAAATTAGCACACATTTTTGATTTAAACATGTTTAACAAAGTACCTAAAGTTGAATTATGGATCAAAATGCAGGAATTGGCTGAGTTTTGATGCACATGGAGTCACACATTTTCCACTTTCAGGCTTTATCCAATTTCCCTCCAAACTTTAATTTTCCTCTCAATTCTTTGCACCATTCACTTCACTATAAATAGAGGACCTCACTCCTCTCATTTTCTCAAGCTTGGACAACCAAAATCACCCTGCGAAACTCTCTGCATAACCCACTTTTATGATTTTTCAAATTCATCTGTTTTCCACTTTTCAATCCAATTTCTTTGATGATTCTTTATCCTTGAACTTCACTGAAGCTAACAGAAGAAGAACCAAGCCTTGAAGTGTCCTAAATCGTGCTAGCCAAGTCAAGTTTGAGAGAAATTTTCTGCTACTTCGTTCAGGTAGAATTCTCAACCAAATTGAACCAAATAAATCCATATTCTACTATATTCATCCTTCTGATTCTCACACTTCTTACGGTTTTCATTTTCATTGATAATTGTGAGAGATACTTGGAATTTTCGTGCTCGCTACTTTTTCTGGTTTTCTCCAAATACAGCCTTGCACATCTTATACAAATTTGGCGCGAGGGTACCATTAGAATCGTATTGGAGAGACGAATCTAATGGTACCGGTCTGGTTCTCTAATTTTACAGTTTGTGAAACTCCAATTTAGGGCGTCTGGAGGTTGAAGACGACCTACGTGTCGTGCTTCAGCCAATGATAGCATGACATGTGATTCTTTGAATCTTGTTGTACCCCAAAATTTTCCCTCTCTCTTGTCCACAAAAAATCACAGCTTCGGGCTTTTCCTGATTTTTCAGATTGGTTTAAGAATCGGTCAAACAGACTTTTCTCATCAGTCAGACAAAATTAGGGTTTCCATTAACTTTTGAATCAGTCCAAGCAAATTATTAGGGTTTTTAGTGATTTGGTTGAGTTTGGCTCAGGGTTTGATCAAGCAGACGCTTCTTTGACAATAAATCAAGAATTAGGGTTTGCACGCGCATTTTCAGAAGAATTTGAATCCAGTGTCTTAATTGGCTGTTACACTGCTTTGATGTTTGCTCAAGATTTCTGTTTGTTTCTCAAGGTCTAAACATCTGGGACATGAGCTGAGGCTTCTGATTGAGAGTTTGAAGTATTGGTCTAATCAGTGAAATGAAAGGCGTATGGACATTTGTTTTGATTGACTGTGCAATGTTTATGGTTAATTGGAACGCCGGGTTTATTATTGGTTAATGCGAAGTTGCAAGACTACAATGTTTATTGATTATTTATAGTTTCTAAAGTTAAGATTATTGGGAAAAAACTTCCAATTATTATGACTTAAGAAATTTAAATAATTAAATAAGCAATGGCAGAAGAATTAAAAGAGATATTTGACAAAGAAAATTTTTTATTCATTTTTAATTGTTTGTTACAAATATTATTTGAACACTGTAAATTTATTTACAATTGTTTACAATAATATTAATACAATGATTAAAAGTAAATTAAAACTATATCCTAAATTTCTGGAAATCTTCATCTTCTACTGATTGCATCCTTTGCTCAATTGATATTTATTTGCAAAGCCAGAAAAAAGAAAAGTCAATACAGTTGAAATTTAAAAAGGGATTCTCAGACAGATAATTAAAACTCATCATTAAAGATTTTGGCCGGAATCAGTTTGTTCATCCTCTCTGCAAATCGCAAGAAGATGTCTCTTCTTGGTTCACAAAGAGGGAAATTAAATGTTTACAAGCATGAATTAATCAAATACAAAGCTGCACAAATTCAAACAAACTGCACATGGGCAAACTGAATGTGCCAAATAATTACAAAGTTCAAACTGAATTATATTATCAGACTAGGCAAACCAAAGGGGCAAACTAAGTCACAAGTACAAAGTTGTCAATAAAACAATGTCAACCAAGCTGTAACTGTCAAAAGCGGTCAACAAGTACACAAAAACAAGGCAGAAAATCTGGAGGTATGCAGAGGAAAGACAAATGCAAGCAAGCTTGTGAAAAATACATTTTTATTCATCATTTTCCAGGCCAAAGTCTTTTCAGAAAAAAAAGAGAGATATTCTAAGCAAAGAGGTGCTTCCTGTGGAGAGAGAAAAAGAGGGAAAAGTAGCAGGCTTACAGTTTTCCAGGCAGGCTTAAAGATAAATATAAAAAAATCAGAACACTATCAGAGGGAGGCAGAATACACATAGAAGAAGATATCACAAAAACTGTAAACCTCAAGCCTTGCAACCTGTTAAAACATTGAAGCCTGTTTCCAAGCATCCTGCATCAAAAACCTCTCAAAAGCAAACAAGCTTAGAAACTGAAGCAAGCCTTCAAATTAAAAAGCCTTTCAAAGCCAAAGTTACAAACATTCAACCTGCCTTAAAAGCTTACAAACTGAAGCAAGCCTTCAAATCAAAAAGCCTTTCAAAGCCAAAGTTACAAACATTCAACCTGCCTTAAAAGCTTACAAACTGAAGCAAGCCTTCAAATTAAAAAGCCTTTCAAAGCCAAAGTTACAAACATTCAACCTGTCTAAAAACCAGTAAAAGCAAACCTGTCAAAAACTATACAGCATTCAAGCTTCACCCAACCTGTCCTAAACAAACTGATAAGCCTTTCAAGCCCAGCAAGCCTAAAAGCCTTTATTCAAACAAACTTCAACCAGCAAGTCCAAATATCAAAGTCAGAATCAAACAAATCCCAAACACCCTCAGAACCATGTTCATCACAAGGCCAAAATAACCAAAATTACCAACCAAGTTCAAGAGAGAAAAAGTCATAATCAAACAAATCCAAGCATTCTCAGATATTTATCATCATTTGAGTAACAAAGCCAACACAGCATCAAGAGAGGAAAAGCTACTCAGAAGCAAAAAAAAAAGGGCAAACAACTCTCAGATTCGAAATCATCATCATTGTAAGAGAACAAAAACATCATCAAACTCAGAAACGGGAAAGCAAGCAGAAGAGGAAAAGAAGTTTCAGAAACAGATGCCCTAGGGTTTTCATATTGCAACTATCATCATTAAACAAGGGTAAAGATACCAAATACCAGGAAGGCCACAAAGCTAGCGTCATCAAGCTCCCACGCCTCCGGCCACCTGAGACGCGCTGCCGTCCTCCTCCGTCTCCTCTCCAAAGGTAGTAATTCCTCCCTTTTCTTTAACACCTCACACAAACATCAAATAACGAAAGATCAGAATATGAAAATCAATAACATGCAAAACTGAAAACCCTAAAAGCGCGTTAAAACCGAAATTGTCACCTTTTCTCATCACTGCCTTGTTCAACCATGGAGAGAGGGAAGATGGATGGTGGCGTCTGGTAGCAGAAGCGAAGAGATTCGTTCAGAAGCTTGGGGGAATGACCAATCCAGGAACTAAACCCAAGTCTCCTAAATCCAGGCCAGGTATTTGTTGGACCTCCATGGCATTGAGGCGATCCTCCAACTCTTTGTACTTGTCATCAGCGAGAGGGTATTGTTCCTCGGAGTAGTCAGCTTCCTCTTCAACAATCTCCACATTGTGGTCTTCTTCAAGACTGGCCCCTATGCTGGGTGGAGTTGAAAGGTCTAAGGTTTTAGGCCTTCTCCTCAAATTTAGGATGCGGGCTGCCTTCTTGGACTTCTTCTTCTTATCTTTGAGAAGGAGAGCCATCAGATCCTCTTGCCCTTTACCCATAGCCAGCAGCATTTGTTGGAATTGAGCATTTTGGGCCTGGAGATCTTTCACCGTTTGTTCCATATCCATCTTACTGAAATAAACAGTAGGAAGAATAAGGAGACCTGAAAAGGAGAAACCTGCTATGCAATGATATGTATGATATATATGCAATGTTTTCAAGGATCTCTTGGGGTAAACACAAGAGAATGTTAGAGGTTGAACTTCGATCTTTTGATTGGAGAACTTTGCACCGGTGGATGTCTTTCCACGAGAATCAAGCTCACCATGTCGAGTGGGTCATAGCCACTGATTCAAGTTTGTTGCACTTGATCTTTGATGGCATTTGCTTAGAGGAGAAACCTCTTGCCCTTTGGTAGACGTCTGGTTCAACGTGACCCTGCATCAATAGACCCTCAAGATCCTTGAAAAGGTTAGTGAAAAATGCTATGGCATGATGTCATGATGTTATGTACATGTATGCGAAAGCAAGTAAGTGTATATACAGGTAATCATATTCACACAAAGCAAACAAGTCCTTAGGTTTAGGTTTGCATGGGGTTTAGGTAAGTACCCTCTTGAAGTTAGTTGGCTCATCATGTCCTAGAAATAGAAACCGGGTTCTAAGGAGCTCAATATCATTGGATTGCTTTCTGTGTTCATTGTTTCGGTTTAGCCACTTAACTGGCGACCAAAATATTCCAAGAAAACAACCCTCAATGAGTGTAGTATCGAGTATCTACCAACTTCGGACTGCACCAAAGTCGGTCATCTCACTACCCCTAAAAAGGCTAGGATGGTCAAGTAATGTTCTAAGAGTTCGTTAGTGCTTCGCGACATCACTCAGCGGCCCCGTACTCTCCTTGATTGAACTCAAGGGTTACCGGTACTCACAAATATGTCACACTAACATAGCTTACTGCTTCAACCATGTCGGTATACCCCGCACAGTTCCCTCACAGTTTTATTGCTATTTACCTAAAAAGGTGCCCCAAATCCGGGTGTAGGATTTACCACAAACCCAAACAAGGACCCAAAAAGTAAAGCAATCAAGGCAGTCAAAGCAAGAATATAAAGGTGATATAAACCCTAAGGTAACCCCACTTTTAAGGAATCCCCAACAGAGTCGCCAGTTCTGTGATACGGTGGGAGAACTGACTTGAGTTTTGCGTTTGTTTTCTCACTTGTTCGGTTTAGCAAGAGTCGCCACCGACTTTTTATTTTATCCTAAGGGAAAGGTTAAAAAAGCACAGGAAAAACCTTTTGAGATGTTTCGTGGGTTCGGGGGGTAGATTATGAAAAGGGAAGGTATTAGCACCCTTTTCATCCATGATTATCCATGGGCTCTTAGTTACTTGGTTTTAGATCACTTGCCTTGATTTTTGATTGCTTGAAATGGTGTGTGTATTTGTGTTTTGAAAATGTTTTGAAATAGACGCCTTTGTTTCAGCAACCGTTGTAATGACTCGTGTTTGAGTATATACGAAGTTGTGTATCTTTTCGAAAAGATGTTTCAAATGTTTTTGAAAGTTTGTTTTGAAAGTGTTTGTGGAGTGTGGTTTGAAAAGTAGGCAAGTGTTTTTGCAAGTTGATCAAGTAACTAAGAGTTTGTCTACCCTATTGTACTCAAAAGGTTTTTCTTATGTTTTAACCCTTTTTTAACAATTTTGTTCCACCATTGTATTTGGTGGACAATCTTGCGTTTAGGATGTTTAACGGGACGGGCGCGGGTCATCGTATGGACCATGAATGCAACGGTGCCAAGTGTCTTTGGCAATTTGCTTTGAAGGGACTATGATCATTTTGATAGGCAACTTTCGAAAGCGTCATCGAGGGACTTATGATCATTTGAATTGTTTTGCCAAAGAAACTCGACGTGCAAGCATGGCCCATTTGGAAGGCAATAAGCGGGATTACCCTAGGGGTGCAAGTGTGATTGTGTATTGATTTCATGTATTTGTCTTGTATTAGGTTATCTAGCGTTTGATTTTATTTACATACAACCCTAGGTCTAACCATGGTATAATTCAAAAGCGATAAATTGCGGGAATTTAAAGTCCTAAACTATTACAAATAGTATCCGGGAGTGAGGGTACAAGTATACAAATGAGGGATGAGACTTATAGGAGAATAGTATCCAGATAATTACAACCAAATCGAATTGCGATCTCAAATGTAAATGTATCAAATGTACAAGATAAGCAAATGTAAACGCATCAATGTATAAAGATAATCAGATGTGTATTGTAAGTGTGTAAGTGTATGTAATTTATTTACAGGTTTGAGAAATGTTAACTTAATAAGAAAATTAAGTGTTTTGTTTATTTAATGTTATCATTGTATTCTTGTTAACGCATTGTTTTATCATGTTTTGCATTTTTGTTAATCATGTACAAACTATTTATCTAAAGAAAAAGAAAAGTATTATGTATTGATGTACAAGATAAAATATTTTAAGAAAAGAAAATATTCAAATTCTATATATTAATGTCTTATATTAATTAATGTATTTTAACTAATCTTTTTATACACAAAGTTTTAACTAAAAAAAAAAGAAATGTTTTAAGAAAAGATTAATGTTTTTGGTGTATTTTAATTAATGTATTATATACAAAAGGGAAAAGAAAAATGTTTCAATTTTGAGAAAGAATTAATGTTTTAAATTTGAGAAAATTATTATGTTCATGTTTAGTTAATATTCTATAAAAAATTAATGTAAAGAAAACAAAATTAGTGTATTAATGTAAGTTATAAAAAAGGATATTAGGGTGATAAAAGAAAAAAATATTTTTAGTTTAAAAAAAAACAAGAGTGGGCCTTAGAGGGTCTTGTGGCCCAAACATAATTTGCAACAGAAGCCAAAAGGGGGGGTGTCAATTGGAACGCATTTGGGCTTTGGGAAACTGAAGAGGGTTGAGGTCCACTTTCTTCACAAATTATTTTGCAAAGGGGTTTGAGTTATCGTGTTCACTTGGAATCAGCTTAGGGTTTGTGAGACAGAGGCGCCGTTTTGGCTTCGTCTTCACTTCGTTCGTTTCCCCCGTCTTCCTCAACGTAAGGGCCACTGAATCGAAACCCTCCGCCTAGGGCCACCGCGCCATCATCCGTCTTCCTCCCTCCATGGACCGCTCGAGCAAAGATTCGTTCAAGGTGATAAATTCTAACTTAGCACTTTTTAGGGTTTTCACTTTTATGTCTTGCATGCTTCGTTTTTCGTTCATTGACTCTGATTAGGCGTTGTTGTTATTCTTGTTGGAGGTGAGTTAAAGGAAAGATAAGAAAAGATACTACCTTTTGTTGGAGGAGGACGGTGGATCTGGAGGCGCTCAGGCGGCTTGACGGCGAGGGGATGGTGATGATGAGCGTTTGAGCTAGCTTGCTTTTCTTGGTATGTTTAATGCCTTTGTCTTTTTAGGGTTCTATGATGACAAACTGAGAACCCTAGCACAATCTCTTCTTCTGTTTCTTGGTCTCGCTTCTGTTGCCTAGCTTGCTTGTATGCTTTAGAGATTTCTTTGATGATGATACGCTTGAAATGTTTGATGTCTGGTATGTTCTGAGTATGCCTGTGACTGTATGCTTGTTGGTATGTTTGAGTTGCCTTGATGATTAACCCAGTGATGACAATGTTCTGAGGGTTCGTGTTGCTTTAGAAACTGGTTTTGGAAAGGGCTTGACAGTTTGGTGCTTGAGGGCTTTTGAAATTACAGGCCTTGGCTTTAGCTTGACCAGGTAAGGCTTGGATGGTTTAATGGCCTATGCTGTTTAGATCTACTGGTTTGAGGCCTGGTTTTGAAGCTTTAGCAGGTTGGGTTTTTTGGCTTATGTTACAATAGGATTTAAGCTTCTGGTTTTAAGGCTTTTATGAGAAGCAGGCTATGGCCTCATGTTTTTTACCAAGGTTTCAGGCCTTGGCTTAGTATGCTTTAGGCTTGATAACAGTTTACAGGTTTAAGGTTTATGGTTTTGATACAGGTTTAGAGATGGATGCAGGTTCAGGCTTTGGTTGAGGCTTGGTTGAGGCTTGCATCAGTTTGAGGCTTCTTGGCCTTTTAGGCTTGACACAGATTATGGCCTCTGGTTTTTTGAACCTCTGTTTGCAGGTTTTAGCTTGAGGGCTTTTTGTGCTTACAGGCTTGAGTTATACCGGTGAAGGTTTCTTGGGCAGGCTATTAAGCTTGAGGCTTTATGCTTGTTGAGGCCGTTCTGTATATTTTCTTTTTGTTCCTCCAGTTTTGAGAGTTTTTTGGCCTTTTTATTATTTCTGCCCCCGGTACTGTGTTGATAAGTTCTGTTTTTATATCTTTGCCCTTATGCCTAAAGCCTGTTGTAAGCTTGTACTTCTTTCACTCTCTCTCTCTCCTCTCTTGACAGTTTCAAGCATTATTATATTTGCTTATAATCTGTTTTTTCTGAAAAAGCATACAAGATGGAAAATGATGAAAATAGGATGTTGCTTGCAATGTAGTTTAGCTCTGCATACTTTTTATCTCCTTTTCCATATTTTCTACTTCTTTGTGACAGCATTTGTACTTGTTTTGAATAGCCTTTTGGCAGCTTGTGGAAAGTTTGAAATTGGAATTTAGTTTGGACTTTGTTGGCTTAGTTCAGTTTGCCTTTTTGATTATGCAGTATGTTGACCAATTTGAATTTGTGCAATTAAAACTCTTTGTGCATTTCATACTTTTTGTAAGCATTTTTCATCCCTCTTTGTGAACCGGGAGAAATCTCATGATTTGCAGAGAGGGCGAACTGATTCCGGCCAGTTGCTTTTAATGATGAATTCTGAATTAACTGTCTGCTCTTAATTTCAATTTATCTGCTTCTGACTTTTTCTTCTTTTTGCAGATAAAACTCAATGGAGCATTGGAGCAATGGATAGAAGATGAAGACTTAGAAATTAGGATAGCTTTATTTCAATTTTAATTGTTTGTAAAATTATCATTGTAAATACTTTGTAAATAAATATTGTATTTAAATAATAATTGTAACAAATAATTTAAAGATGAATAAAATCCAATTTTTATCAGTTAATTCCTTTCAATTCAATTGTTTATTTAATTATTCATAATTCTTAAAATTATAATAACTGGAAATAAATCCCAATCATTTTAACTCAGAATAATAAATAATCAATAAACGTCCGGAATCTTGAATAATCAGAGCACTGCACAGCTAAACAAACAAAACGTCCACATGCCCTTTTCTTTCTGACTTGATTAAATCCAACACTGCAAACTCAATCCAAATGACTCAGTCCAAACTTCAAAGTAAACTGAGAAGAACTATAGAATGAATTTTTTTTGAGAAATATGTGCACAAAACCCTAGTTCTTGATTAAATGTCAAAGAAGCGTTCGCCTGATCAAAACTTGAGCCAAAATCAACCAAACCTTAGCAATCTGCCTGAACTGCTTTAAAATCAATGAAAAACCCTAATTTTTGTCTGACTGACGAGAAAAGTCTGTTTGACCGATTTTTGAGCCAGTCTGAAGAATCAGGAAAAGCCCGAAGCTGTGATTTCTTGAGGAAAAATACGAGGGCAAATTTTGGGGTACAAAAGTTGCCCCTGTTCAATCTTCTTGAACCTGAAGAGTTAGATTGGCAAGTTTGTCGTTCGCGACTTGAAGGTAAAAGGAGATTGGACACTAGAGTGCCCAAAAATTTGCACTCAGTGATGTGATGGTAGAGGGAATGGGCTTACAGATGCCATTTGGTGACTACTGGTAGGAGGATGGGCTTATAGATGCCATCTGGAAATGGGCTTAAAGATGCCATTTGGAAATGTCTGGAGGAGGATGGGCTTATAGATGCCATCTGAAGGTGATTGTTGAACTGTATGTCACTGGTGAGTAGACGAGTATCAGAAAGGCATCCATGCTTTGGAACATCTCTGAACTGGGGTTCTGAACAAGCAATAGATTGACATCCATGTTTTGGAGAATCCGTAAACTGTTTTCAGGAGTTGGAGTTGAATAAGCAATAGAGCAGCATCCGTTGTTGGGAAGCGTCCGTAAACTGTTTTCAAAAGTTGCATCTGAACAAGTGATAGATTAACATCCGGTGTTAGGGAGAATCCGTAAACTATTTTCAGAAGTCTTGAAGTGGAGAAGGAACCAGTGTAGGGTTTCCTGATGATGAATCCGTGTAAAACTGCATCTAAATGAATCCGGAATAAGTATCAGAATGTCGCCATGTCTGGGTCACATCTGAACTATCTCTGAGTGAATCTGGAATAAGTATCAGAATGTCGCCATGTATGGGTCACATCTGAACTATTTCTAGAAAGAATCTCAGAAGATGATGATCTTTGTCTGTCGACTGATCTTACCTGAAAAAGTAAAGAGTTAGCTGTATGCAATGTCATGATGCGTGATGCAATGTATGTTATATCAATGTTTATGATATGAATGTGATGAATGCGCATGCAAGCTGATGAGCTGTCTTGCTGAGGATAGATGAATCCTGGATGGTTGGAGACAAAGAATCTTGACTGCTGCCGGGGAAAATAATTCCTTGGCTGCTGCTGGGGAGGGCAAGAATCTTTGATCATAAGAAGTCCTGGGACCACTGTCGGGGAATCCGGAGCTTGGGTTGTATGCCAATCTACTGGGGAATTCCTGTCTTGAGGAGATCTTCACTGGGGAATATTCGAGTATTCTGTGAGGAACTGAAAATGAGAGTCTTCACTCTGCTTGGGGATTGATAGTTGTAAGTTTTAGCTCCACTGGGGATCTTGAAACTTGATTCTGAGGGGAACTAGATTCTGTAAGGCTCTCTGGCTAGGGATTACAAGAATCTTTTGATTGCTGCAGGTGTTGATCTGGAATAAGTTACGGAATGTCGCCATCTCTGGGTCACATCTTGAACTATCTCTAGAAGCAAATCTGGAAAGAGTATCGGAATATCGCCAAATCTTGGGTCACATCTGAACTATTTCTGGGAGGAAATTCTGAATAAGTTATAGAATGTCGCCAAATCTTGGGTCACATCTGAACTATATCTAGAAGCAAATCTGAATGAGTTATAGAATGTCGCCAAATCTGGGTCACATCTGAACTATATCTGGAAGGAAGTCTGAACGAGTTATAGAATGTCGCCAAATCTGGGTCACATCTGAACTATATCTGGAAGGAAGTCTGAATGAGTTATAGAATGTCGCCAAATCTTGGGTCACATCTTGAACTATATCTGGAAGGAAGTCTGAATGAGTTATAGAATGTCGCCAAATCTTGGGTCACATCTTGAACTATATCTAGAAGGAAGTCTGAATGAGTTATAGAATGTCGCCAAATCTTGGGTCACATCTTGAACTATATCTGGAAGGAAGTCTGAATGAGTTATAGAATGTCGCCAAATCTTGGGTCACATCTTGAACTATATCTGGAAGGAAATCCTGAATAAGTTATAGAATGTCGCCAAATCTGGGGTCACATCTTGAACTATATCTGGAAGGAAGTCTGAATGAGTTATAGAATGTCGCCAAATCTTGGGTCACATCTTGAACTATATCTGGAAGGAAGTCTGAATGAGTTATAGAATGTCGCCAAATCTTGGGTCACATCTTGAACTATATCTGGAAGGAAATCCTGAATAAGTTATAGGATGTCGCCAAATCTGGGTCACATCTAAACTATATCTGGAAGGAAGTCTGAATGAGTTATAGAATGTCGCCAAATCTTGGGTCACATCTTGAACTATATCTGGAAGGAAGTCTGAATGAGTTATAGAATGTCGCCAAATCTTGGGTCACATCTTGAACTATATCTAGATCTTGATTTTGTTGAGGGTCAGAAATTGGGAGTTTTAATTGCCCGTTATTCTGTTGGTGGTTGCAATTTCCAGCAGGTGATGAAGGAAAACTTCGGACACTTTTGACATTCGAATGCCCCAAGTGATGATGAAGGAGTCTTGAATCAGATCACTCTGCAAATTGAGAGATTTCTTGAAATCTTGACTGGACTGCCCCAGGTTAACTGAACTTTGAAAGATCTGCTGAAACCTTGACTGGACTGCCCCAGGTTAATTGGACTTTGAAAAATCTGTTGAAACCTTGACTGGACTGCCCCAGGTTAATAGGATAGTGACATGTCATGCCCCCTGTTGATAGGAGATTTGTCGTTGGAAGTGTCATCCTTTTGAAGTGATTTTGTTCATTGAGAGAGTTTTCGTTCCTCCGAACATTCGCTGTATGAATTTCTTCGCTGTCAAACAAATAGCCAAATGCAAACAGTGATATTCAAACAATGCAAAGTTTTATGTTTGTCTCGAAGTTTTGAAAAATGCGTTTTTTAGCAGAAAACTTTTTATAAGACAAATCAACACAAGATTTTAGAGCAAAGCCTTACAGGAGTCAGGATACCTTTTGTAACAGTATGCTTTCGAACTAACCCATGCTTCAATTAGGACTTTTAAAGGGTTGTAACGTGGCCTGGTTCACGGTTTAAGAAACAAAGGATAAAGGCTCAAAGTATATTTGTACCCACCCGCTCTTCGTGATGTTCTTCAATCCTAAGCTCAGTTAATTGTGTGTCGCACTTTATCCGAGTTTGGAACGACTTTTGAGTGATGGTTCACCAGTTGAGTTTGGGAGACAGTCATCATCTCCTTTTTTCTTTTGCAACATTTTTTCATGTTGTTGAGGATTTGTAATGACCTCTCTATTTTGATTTTGATTTGTTATC
Organism: Vicia faba; assembly: GCA_948472305.1. Classification (NCBI taxonomy): domain Eukaryota; kingdom Viridiplantae; phylum Streptophyta; class Magnoliopsida; order Fabales; family Fabaceae; genus Vicia; species Vicia faba. The sequence continues at coordinate 233,448,220 of OX451741.1, read as the reverse complement.
CCTAACTTTTGCCTGACTGTCTCTGTTTTCGAGATCACAGTCAGCGGGATGCCCCAGCTTTCTTAAGCCTCCTTTACAGGTTTTGGCTTGGTGGGCTTTTCTCTTTTGAGAGATTGACTGCCTATGTGATAGGGACCCACCCTTGTCTTTTGATTCCAGAGGAATGCTTTTCTTTGTCGTCGTTGTGTTACGAACTTGAGAGTTTGCAACTTTAATGCGCATTTTCTTTTGAATTAACTGAGAGACTACCCTGCCCCAGGTTTATATCAAAGGTTTTGATTGTTTAGAACAGAAAACTCCTACTTCTTTGGCTCGAAGGGGTTGACTAGGGATTATCTTCCTTATAACTCCAGTGTTTGGGAATTGAAAGAAATGTCTGTACATCATCAGCAAGGTTCGTTCAAAAGCATACTGTATGAGATTATGGTATTGTTTCGTCATCCTCCGTCTAAAGGCTTGCAGCTTTTTATCAAGAGTCAAATATCATAAAGAAAGCATAAGAGTAGTGAAAACGAATGGATGAATTCAAGACAAACATATGCAATGCATTAATGAAACAGAGTTTGACATTAAAAGATAATTGTTTGAATAATACAAGAAGTTACAACTTGAAAATTCGAATGAAACAAAAACAATCGCAATGATTTGGCATAGGAGGAGTGATCATGCTAGAGTCTTCGGAGGACCAAACTTAATCTCCTTAGCATCAATCATGTCTTGGATCTTTTTCTTCAGAGGCCAACAGTTGTTGGTGTCATGCCCCGGACTGTCAGAGTGGTATTCACACCTTTCATTGGGGTGATAGGTAGGAGCAGAAGTATTTGGGTTCCGAAGAGGAGCCCTCAATGTAATCAGATCCCTCTTCAACAAGTGTTGTAGTGCTTGAGACAGTGGCATGTTGATGTTGGTGAACTGCCTCTTAGGTGCGACTTCCTTATGCTGATGCCCCTGTCTTTGTTGAGCAGGCGTAGGCTTAGAGATCAAGATTGCCCCCACGTGTTGGTCATGACGACCCCTTTGACTGTTCGCAGCATTGGACTCTTTCTTTCCGTTGTAGGGAATCATCTGAGTATCCGAGGATGTAGTTCCTTGGATCTTTCCACTTTTGATGCCAGTTTCGACCCTTTCGCCGGTCAGTATTAGCTCGGTGAACCCGACTGAGGAGCTTCCAATTAAGTGATTGAAGAAAGGCCCGGTCAAAGTTCCCATGAAGATGTCAATCAGCTCCCTATCAGTTAAAGGAGGTTGCACCCTGCCAACCAAATCTCTCCACTTTTGGGTATATCCCTTGAAGCTCTCGTCAGAACCCATGGTCATGTTCTGCAACTGCACACGAGTTGGTGCAAGATCAACATTGTACTGATATTGTCTGTAAAAAGCCCCATCTAAATCCTCCCAAGTGTGGATGCGAGAACTCTCCAATTGATAGAACCACTCGAGTTGAGCTCCTACCAGACTTTCTTGGAAGAAATGGAACCAAAGCTTTGGATCAGTTGTGTATGGTTGAATCTTGTGGACATAAGACTTTAGATGCATCTTAGGGAAAGAGACCCCATCGTACATGGCAAAGGTAGGGACCTTGAACTTTGGGGGAATGACCAATCCAGGAACTAAACCCAAGTCTCCTAAATCCAGGCCAGGTATTTGTTAGACCTCCATGGCATTGAGGCGATCCTCCAACTCTTTGTACTTGTCATCAGCGAGAGGGTATTGTTCCTCGGAGTAGTCAGCTTCCTCTTCAACAATCTCCACATTGTGGTCTTCTTCAAGACTGGCCCCTATGTTGGGTGGAGTTGAAAGGTCTAAGGTTTTAGGCCTTCTCCTCAAATTTAGGATGCGGGTTGCCTTCTTGGACTTCTTCTTCTTGTCTTTGAGAAGGAGAGTCGTCAGATCCTCTTGCCCTTTACCCATAGCCAGCAGCATTTGTTGGAATTAAGCATTTTGGGCCTGGAGATCTTTCACCGTTTGTTCCATATCCATCTTACTGAAATAAACAGTAGGAAGAATAAGGAGACCTGAAGAGGAGAAACCTGCTATGCAATGATATGTATGATATATATGCAATGTTTTCAAGGATCTCTTGGGGTAAACACAAGAGAATGTTAGAGGTTGAACTTCGATCTTTTGATTGGAGAACTTTGCACCGGTGGATGTCTTTCCACGAGAATCAAGCTCACCATGTCGAGTGGGTCATAGCCACTGATTCAAGTTTGTTGCACTTGATCTTTGATGGCATTTGCTTAGAGGAGAAACCTCTTGCCCTTTGGTAGACGTCTGGTTCAACGTGACCCTGCATCAATAGACCCTCAAGATCCTTGAAAAGGTTAGTGAAAAATGCTATGGCATGATGTCATGATGTTATGTACATGTATGCGAAAGCAAGTAAGTGTATATACAGGTAATCATATTCACACAAAGCAAACAAGTACTTAGGTTTAGGCTTGCATGGGGTTTAGGTAAGTACCCTCTTGAAGTTAGTTGGCTCATCATGTCCTAGAAATAGAAATCGGGTTCTAAGGAGCTCAATATCATTGGATTTCTTTCTGTGTTCATTATTTTGGTTTAGCCACTTAACTGGCGACCAAAATATTCCAAGAAAACAACCCTCAATGAGTGTAGTATCGAGTATCTACCAACTTCGGACTGCACCAAAGTCGGTCATCTCACTACCCCTAAAAAGGCTAGGATGGTCAAGTAATGTTCTAAGAGTTCGTTAGTGCTTCGCGACATCACTCAGTGGCCCCGTACTCTCCTTGATTGAACTCAAGGGTTACCGGTACTCACAAATATGTCACACTAACATAGCTTACTGCTTCAACCATGTCGGTATACCCCGCACAGTTCCCTCACAGTTTTATTGCTATTTACCTAAAAAGGTACCCCAAATCCGGGTGTAGGATTTACCACAAACCCAAACAAGGACCCAAAAAGTAAAGTAATCAAGGCAATCAGAGCAAGAATATAAAGGTGATATAAACCCTAAGGTAACCCCACTTTTAAGGAATCCCCAGCAGAGTCGCCAGTTCTGTGATACGGTGGAAGAATTGACTTGAGTTTTGCGTTTGTTTTCGCACTTGTTCGGTTTAGCAAGAGTCGCCACCGACTTTTTATTTTATCCTAAGGGAAAGGTTAAAAAAGCACAGGAAAAACCTTTTGAGATGTTTCGTGGGTTCGGGGGGTAGATTATGAAAAGGGAAGGTATTAGCACCATTTTCATCCATGGTTATCCATGGGCTCTTAGTTACTTGGTTTTAGATCACTTGCCTTGATTTTTGATTGCTTGAAATGGTGTGTGTATTTGTGTTTTGAAAATGTTTTGAAATAGACGCCTTTGTTTCGGCAACCGTTGTAATGACTCGTGTTTGAGTATATACGAAGGTGTGTATCTTTTCGAAAAGATGTTTCAAATGTTTTTGAAAGTTTGTTTTGAAAGTGTTTGTGGAGTGTGGTTTGAAAAGTAGGCAAGTGTTTTTGCAAGTTGATCAAGTAACTAAGAGTTTGTCTACCCTATTGTACTCAAAAGGTTTTTCTTATGTTTTAACCCTTTTTTAACAATTTTGTTCCACCATTGTATTTGGTGGACAATCTTGCGTTTAAGATGTTTAACGGGACGGGCGCGGGTCATCGTATGGACCATGAATGCAACGGTGCCAAGTGTCTTTGGCAATTTGCTTTGAAGGGACTATGATCATTTTGATAGGCAACTTTCGAAAGCGTCATCGAGGGACTTATGATCATTTGAATTGTTTTGCCAAAGAAACTCAACGTGCAAGCGTGGCCCATTTAGAAGGCAACAAGCGGGATTACTCTAGGGGTGCAAGTGTGATTGTGTATTGATTTCATGTATTTGTCTTGTATTAGGTTATCTAGCGTTTGATTTTATTTACATACAACCCTAGGTCTAACCATGGTATAATTCAAAAGCGATAAATTGCGGGAATTTAAAGTCCTAAACTATTATAAATAGTATCCGGGAGTGGGGGTACAAGTATACAAATGAGGGATGAGACTTATAGGAGAATAGTATCCAGATAATTACAACCAAATCGAATTTCGATCTCAAATGTAAATGTATCAAATGTACAAGATAAGCAAATGTAAACGCATCAATGTATAAAGATAATCAGATGTGTATTGTAAGTGTGTAAGTGTATGTAATTTATTTACAGGTTTGAGAAATGTTAACTTAATAAGAAAATTAAGTGTTTTGTTTATTTAATGTTATCATTGTATTCTTGTTAATGTATTGTTTTATCATGTTTTGTATTTTTGTTAATCATGTACAAACTATTTATCTAAAGAAAAAGAAAAGTATTATGTATTGATGTACAAGATAAAATATTTTAAGAAAAGAAAATATTCAAATTCTATATATTAATGTCTTATATTAATTAATGTATTTTAACTAATCTTTTTATACACAAAGTTTTAACTAAAAAAAAAAGAAATGTTTTAAGAAAAGATTAATGTTTTTGGTGTATTTTAATTAATGTATTATATACAAAAGGGAAAAGAAAAATGTTTCAATTTTGAGAAAGAATTAATGTTTTAAATTTGAGAAAATTATTATGTTCATGTTTAGTTAATATTCTATAAAAAATTAATGTAAAGAAAACAAAATTAGTGTATTAATGTAAGTTATAAAAAAGGATATTAGGGTGATAAAAGAAAAAAATATTTTTAGTTTAAAAAAAAAAACAAGAATGGGCCTTAGAGGGTCTTGTGGCCCAAACATAATTTGCAACAGAAGCCAAAAGGGGGGGGTGTCAATTGGAACGCATTTGGGCTTTGGGAAACTGAAGAGGGTTGAGGTCCACTTTCTTCACAAATTATTTTGCAAAGGGGTTTGAGTTATCGTGTTCACTTGGAATCAGCTTAGGGTTTGTGAGACAGAGGCACTGTTTTGGCTTCGTCTTCACTTCGTTCGTTTCCTCCGTCTTCCTCAACGTAAGGGCCACTGAATCGAAACCCTCCGCCTAGGGCCACCGCGCCATCATCTGTCTTCCTCCCTCCATGGACCGCTCGAGCAAAGATTCGTTCAAGGTGATGAATTCTAACTTAGCGCTTTTTAGGGTTTTCACTTTTATGTCTTGCATGCTTCGTTTTTCGTTCATTGACTCTGATTAGGCGTTGTTGTTATTCTTGTTGGAGGTGCGTTAAAGGAAAGATAAGAAAAGATACTACCTTTTGTTGGAGGAGGACGGTGGATCTGGAGGCGCTCAGGCGGCTTGACGGCGAGGGGATGGTGATGATGAGCGTTTGAGCTAGCTTGCTTTTCCTGGTATGTTTAATGCCTTTGTCTTTTTAGGGTTCTATGGTGACAAACGGAGAACCCTAGCACAATCTCTTCTTCTGTTTCTTGGCCTCGCTTCTGTTGCCTAGCTTGCTTGTATGCTTTAGAGATTTCTTTGATGATGATACGCTTGAAATGTTTGATGTCTGGTATGTTCTGAGTATGCCTGTGACTGTATGCTTGTTGGTATGTTTGAGTTTCCTTGATGATTAACCCAGTGATGACAATGTTCTGAGGGTTCGTGTTGCTTTGGAAACTGGTTTTGGAAAGGGCTTGACAGTTTGGTGCTTGAGGGCTTTTGAAATTACAGGCCTTGGCTTTAGCTTGACCAAGTAAGGCTTGGATTGTTTAATGGCCTATGCTGTTTAGATCTACTCGTTTGAGGCCTGGTTTTGAAGCTTTAGCAGGTTGGGTTTTTTGGCTTATGTTACAATAGGCTTTAAGCTTCTGGTTTTAAGGCTTTTATGAGAAGCAGGCTATGGCCTCATGTTTTTGACCAAGGTTTCAGGCCTTGGCTTAGTATGCTTTAGGCTTGATAACAGTTTACAGGTTTAAGGTTTATGGTTTTGATACAGGTTTAGAGATGGATGCAGGTTCAGGCTTTGGTTGAGGCTTGGTTGAGGCTTGCATCAGTTTGAGGCTTCTTGGCCTTTTAGGCTTGACACAGGTTATGGCCTCTGGTTTTTTGAACCTCTGTTTGCAGGTTTTAGCTTGAGGGTTTTTTGTGCTTACAGGCTTGAGTTATACCGGTGAAGGTTTCTTGGGAAGGCTATTAAGCTTGAGGCTTTATGCTTGTTGAGGCCGTTCTGTATATTTTCTTTTTGTTCCTCCAGTTTTGAGAGTTTTTTGGCCTTTTTATTATTTCTGCCCCCGGTACTGTGTTGATAAGTTCTGTTTTTATATCTTTTCCCTTATGCCTAAAGCTTGCTGTAAGCCTGTACTTCTTTCACTCTCTCTCTCCTCTCTTGACAGTTTCAAGCATTATTATATTTGCTTATAATCTGTTTTTTCTGAAAAGCATACAGGCTGGAAAATGATGAAAATAGGATGTTGCTTGCAATGTAGTTTAGCTCTGCATACTTTTTATCTCCTTTTCCATATTTTCTGCTTCTTTGTGACAACATTTGTACTTGTTTTGAATAGCCTTTTGGCAGCTTGTGAAAAGTTTGAAATTGGAATTTAGTTTGGACTTTGTTGGCTTAGTTCAGTTTGCCTTTTTGATTATGCAGTATGTTGACCAATTTGAATTTGTGCAATTAAAACTCTTTGTGCATTTCATACTTTTTGTAAGCATTTTTCATCCCTCTTTGTGAACCGGGAGAAATCTCGTGATTTGAAGAGAGGGCGAACTGATTCCGGCCAGTTGCTTTTAATGATGAATTCTGAATTAACTGTCTGCTCTTAATTTCAATTTATCTGCTTCTGACTTTTTTTCTTTTTGCAGATAAAACTCAATGGAGCATTGGAGCAATGGATAGAAGATGAAGACTTAGAAATTAGGATAGCTTTATTTCAATTTTAATTGTTTGTAAAATTATCATTGTAAATACTTTGTAAATAAATACTGTATTTAAATAATAATTGTAACAAATAATTTAAAGATGAATAAAATCCAATTTTTATCAGTTAATTCCTTTCAATTCAATTGTTTATTTAATTATTCATAATTCTTAAAATTATAATAACTGGAAATAAATCCCAATCATTTTAACTCAGAATAATAAATAATCAATAAACGTCTGAAATCTTGAATAATCAGAGCACTGCACAGCTAAACAAACAAAACGTCCACATGCCCTTTTCTTTCTCACTTGATTAAATCCAACACTGCAAACTCAATCCAAATGACTCAGTCCAAACTTCAAAGTAAACTGAGAAGAACTATAGAATGAATTTTTTCTGAGAAATATGTGCACAAAACCCTAGTTCTTGATTAAATGTCAAAGAAGCGTTCGCCTGATCAAAACTTGAGCCAAAATCAACCAAACCTTAGCAATCTGCCTGAACTGCTTTAAAATCAATGAAAAACCCTAATTTTTGTCTGACTGACGAGAAAAGTCTGTTTGACCGATTTTTGAGCCAGTCTGAAGAATCAGGAAAAGCCCGAAGCTGTGATTTCTTGAGGAAAAATACGAGGGCAAATTTTGGGGTACAACAATATGATTACCTGTATATACACTTACTTGCTTTTGCATACATGTACATAACATCATAACATCATACCATAGCATTTTTCAATAACCATTTCAAGGATCTCGAGGGTCTTTTGATGCAGGGTCACGTTGAACCAGACGTCTACCAAGAGGCAAGAGGTTTTCCTCTAAACAAATGCCATCAAAGATCAAGTGCAACAACTTGAATCAGGGGCTATGACCCACTCGACATGGTGAGCTTGATTCTCGTGGGAAGACATCCACCGATACGAAGTTCTCTAATCAAAGATCGAAGTTCAACCTCTAACATTCTCTTGTGTTTACCCCAAGAGATCCTTGAAAACATTGCATACATATATCATACATATCATTGCATAACAGGTTTCTCCCATACATGTTTCCTTATCTTCCTACTGTTTATTTCAGTAAGATGGATATGGAACAAACGGTGAAAGATCTCCAAGCTCAAAACGCTCAATTCCAACAAATGCTTCTGGATATGGGTAAAGGGCAATAGGATCTGAAGGCTCTCCTTCTCAAAGACAAGAAGAATAAGTCCAAGAAAGCAGCGGGCATCCTGAACTTGAGCAGAAGACCTGAAACCCTAGACCTTTCTACTCCACCCAGCATAGGGGCCAGTCTTGAAGAAGACCACAATTTGGAGGTTGATGAAGCTGACTACTCCGAAGAATAATATCCTCCCGCTGATGACAAGTACAAACAGTTGGAGGATTGCCTCAATGCCATGGAGGTTCAACAATTACCTGGCTTGGATTTAGGAGACATGGGTTTGGTTTCTGGATTGGTTATCCCTCCAAAGTTCAAAGTCCCTACCTTGGCCCTGTATGATGGAGTCTCTTGCCCTAAGATGCATCTAAAGTCTTATGTCCGCAAGATTCAACCATACACAACTGATCCAAAGCTTTGGATCCATTTCTTCCAAGAAAGCCTGGTAGGGGCTCAACTCGAGTGGTTCTATCAATTGGAGAGTTCTCGCATCCACACCTGGGAAGATTTAGCTATGGCTTTTTACAAACAGTATCAATACAATGCTGATCTTGCACCAACTCGTGTGCAATTGCAAAACATGACCATGGGTTCCGACGAGAGCTTCAAAGGATACGCTCAAAAGTGGAGAGATCTGGCTGGTAGGGTGCAACCCCCTTTAACTGACAGAGAGTTGATTGACATCTTCATGGGAACTTTGACAGGGCCTTTCTTCAATCACTTAATTGGAAGCTCCTCAGTTGGGTTCACCGAGCTAATACTGACCGGCAAAAGAGTCGAAGCTGGCATCAAAAATGGAAAGATCCAAGGAGCTACACCCTCTGATGCTCAGAAAATTCCCCACAATAGGAAGAAAGAGTCCAATGCAATGACTGGTCAAAAGAGTCGTCATGATCAACATGTAGGGGCAATCCTGATCTCTGATACCACGACTGTTCAACAAAGACGGGGCAAGAGGCGTAGGGTAAGATATCAAGAAAGGCAGTATACTGACATCAACATGCCTTTGTCTCAAGCGTTACAACATTTCCTGAAGTTGAAGTTAATCACGCTAAAGGATCCTCCTAAAAATCCTGATACTTCCTCTTCCAGGTATAACCCGAAGGTGAGATGTGCCTACCATTCTAACAGTCCTGGACATGACACCAACAGCTGTTGGACTTTGAAGAACAAGATTCAAGACTTGATTGATGCCAAAGAGATCGAGTTCGACCCTCCGGAGACTCTAGCATAATCACTGCTCCTTTGACGAATCATTGAGAGCATCTTTGTTTCATTTGAACTTTCAAGTTGTAATCTCTTTGTTATTCAAACAATTATCTATTAATGTCAAACTTTGTTTCATTAATGCATTGCATATGTCTGTCTTGATTTGATCCACTCATTTTTATTACACTTGAACTATGCTTTCTACTTTCTTTATGACATTTAACTCTTGCAAAAGCTACAAGCCTTTAGAGGGAGGATGACGAAACAATACCATAATCTCATACAATATGCTTTTGAACAGACCTTGCTGATGATGTACAGGCGTTTCTTTCAAATCCCAAACACTGGAGTTATAAGGAAGATAATCCAAAAAAAGGTGCGCATTGAAGTCGCAAACTCTCAGTTCGTAATACAACGAACGACATCAAAAAAAAGAAGAGCATTCCTCTGGAATCAAAATACAGTGATGGTTCCTTATCTCATAGGCAGTCAATCTCTCAAAAGAGAAAAGCCCACTAAGCCAAAACCTACAAAGGAGGCTTAAGAAAGCAGGGGCATCCCGCTGACTGTAACCTCGAAAACAGGAATAATCAGGCAAAAGATAGGGATAACAAATCAAAAGAAAGAGGGAATTACGAATCCTCAACAACATGGAAAATGTTGCAAAAATGACTGTCTTCCAACAAATTCAACTTGTGTGAACCATCACCAAAAGAGTCGTTCCAAACTCGTGTTAGAACAAAGTTTGAATCTACTACCCTAAGTTTAATTTTTGATGATAACAAAATGAAAAGATATATTAATTATGTGATTCATGTAAGAACTATTTGCTACCTAAAAATTACTTTCTGTTTTATAGAAACTCTGATGGGTATCAGCATGAGAACATCATAATCAGCATCAGAAAATTAGATATCAACATCAGCATCAGAAGATGCTATATCAGATACCAGAATCAGAAGAACAACCCACGCTTATGCTGAAGCTTGATGAACAGATCTGCGCTAAACACTCTGAACTCTGATAAAGATAACAATAGTTCATCAGCACTTAAGCAGCGTCAGAATGAGCCAAAGCCAGAACACGCTTAAGTGGAAACGGTACTGTGCATTCAAGATGAGTTATTACCAACTGCATCATTCCAGACAAGATCTGCTTAATAAGGAAAGATTGTTATTGGCATTGAATCAGAATTATTGCTCCAACGTTCACTAATTCCAATGCTATATAAACATGTCAATGAAGATTGAATTGGATAATGCTCTACATCAATCTACACGCCTAAAAGCTATTCATCATCTTCCTCACTCTCAGTTTGCTAAAAGCTCCAAAATTCCTTACTCAATTATTTTAGCAATATAGTTTCAATAAGCTTAAGTTGTGTAGTATCACAGTTGTGATAAACAGTTTTGTAGAAAACATTCACACACCTAGATTTCAATTCTTTGTAAGAAAGTGATTCCTTGAGAAACCAGTTTGTGGTTTGCATCAAGAAGGCTTTAGCAGTTGTTAAAGCAGATTGTAATATTCAGTTGAATATAGTGGATTAAGACCTCGTTGGAGAGAGGCGAAATCACCTTGACGGGTGGACTGGAGTAGTTTGAGATCAAACGAACCAGGATAAAAATATCGTGTTCATTGCAATTGATTTCCAGTTTTACAATTCAACCCCCCTTCTTGTGTTTTTCACTTCTTCAATTGGCATCAGAGCATCTGGTTCTGAGCTAAAACACTTAACCGTGTCAGTACAAGATCCAGCGTCAGAAAAACATAATGGCAGGAACTTATCATCACACCAGCAATGACAACAATGAAGACAGAGACAGATTCAGCGGCAAACCTCCAGTCTTTGATGGAGAAAATTTTGATTACTGGAAAGACAGAATTGAAAGCTTCTTTCTGGCACATGATGCTGATCTGTGGGACATGGTGACAGATGGATACACGCACCCTGTGAATGCAAGCGGTCAGAAGATTGATAGGAAAGAAATGTCTGACCAACAAAAGCGTGACTTCAAAAATCACCACAAGGCCAGAACCATCCTTCTCAGCGCCATCTCTTATGCTGAATATGAAAAGATCTCTAACAGACACACAACAAAGAACATGTTTGACTCACTCAGAATGACGCATGAGGGCAACGTTCAGGTCAAAGAAACTAAAGCTCTTGCGCTCATTCAGAAGTATGAGGCATTCAAAATGGAAGAAAGTGAATCCATTGAAACAATGTTCTCAGGATTCCAAATTCTGGTAGCTGGTCTCAAGGTTCTGGACAAAGGATACTCTACTGCTGATCACGTCAAGAAGATCATCAGAAGCTTACCTAAGCAGGGGAGGCCAATGGTTACAGCTCTGAAGCTAGCAAAAGATCTCAACAAAATTTCTCTGGAGGAACTTATCAGCTCCCTCAGAAGTCATGAGATAGAGCTAGAAGCTGATGAACCTCAGAAGCAAGGTAAGCCTTTAGCATTAAAATCTAACAAAAAATCGGAGTCTAAAGTTTTTCAGGCAGTTGAAGAAAGATCTGATGGATCCTCATTAGAAGAAGACGAACTTTCTCTCCTCTCTAGAAGAGTGAATCAACTGTGGAAGCAGAGGCAAAGGAAGTTCAGGAATCCCAGAAGATCTGATCAGAACGAGTCTTCTTCCAGATACAGAAGGACAGATTCTTCCTCTGGATACAGAAGATCTGAAGGCTCCTCAGGAAGCAGAAAGCCAAACACCAAGGACATCATCTTCTATGAGTGCAATGAGCAAGGACACTACAAGAGTGACTGCCCAAAGCTTCAGAGGGAAAAGCCCAAAAAGAAGTTTGGAAGAGAAAAGAAGAAAAGTCTCATGGCTACATGGGATGACTCTGACTCGTCTGAAGCTGACTCAGAATCAGATGATGAGAGAGCAAAAATAGCTCTCATGGCCAACATTTCAGAAGATAGTGAAGCTTCTGAATCAGACTCAGAATCAGATACTGAAGAGGTATTTCCTGACTTTGCAGTTAATTTTACCAAGGCTGAACTTGCTGAAAGCCTTAACGAAATTCTGGAAAGGTACCAGTAGATTATAGTTAAATTCAGAAACCTGAAAAGGAATCTTGAATCTGACTCTAATAAGACTGAGAGTCTTAAATTGGAAAATTCTGAGCTGAGAAATAAAATTTCAAAATTAGAAAATACTTTATAAAACTCTCAGAAGGAACCAATTTCTGAAACTCCCAGCAGCGCTGATGAGATCATCAAGGAGTATGATCACAGTTTCCAGAAGTTCCTTGCTAAAAGCATAGATAGAAGCAAAATGGCTTCAATGATCTATGGAGTTAGCAGAAACGGCAGGAAGGGAATAGGATACCAAGGTAAGGTTCCTACACCAAAGAATGTCATGGATTTAACCATTAAACACACTCCTCTGAACTCACATTTTGTGTATGGTCACACACATGATATTAAATACACTAGCAGTAAGTATTCTGTGAAACCAAAATTCAACCAGAGTTTTGGTAAATCTAACAAATCAGGACCCAAGAAAATCTGGGTACCTAAGGATAAAATAATACATGTTGCAGATATCTTTAGCAGCAAATCAGAAACACCAGTCATGGTACCTGGACTCTGGCTGCTCGCGACACATGACGGGAAGAAGGCATATGTTCCAAAGCCTGGAACTTAAGCCTGGAGGCCACGTTGGCTTTGGAGGCAATCAGAGGGGAAAGATCATCGGCTCTGGAACTGTAGGTAATGGAAATCTTCCCTCTATAAATAATGTTCTGCTAGTAGATGGATTAATGCATAATCTGTTATCCATAAGTCAATTAAGTGATAACGGTTATGATATAATCTTTAATCAAAAATCATGTAAAGCTGTTAGTTAGAAAGATGGGACTATCCTATTTAATGGAAAGAGGAAAAACAACATTTCCAAAATCAAACTTTCTGAACTGAAAAGTCAGAATGTAAAGTGTCTTCTGTCTGTTAACAACGAGCAGTGGATCTGGCACAGAAGATTGGGGCATGTTAGTATGAGAAGAATATCTCAGATTAACAAACTCAATCTGGTCAGAGGACTTCCTAATTTGAAGTTCAATTCAGATGCTCTGTGTGAAGCATGTCAGAAAGGAAAGTTTGCAAAACCTTCTTTCAAATCTAAAAATGTTGTTTTTACCTCTAAGCCATTAGAACTTCTGCACATTGACTTATTTAGACCAGTTAAAACTGCTTCAGTCAGTGGCAAGAAGTATGGGTTAGTAATCGTAGATGACTATAGCAGATGGACATGGGTAAAGTTCTTAAGACACAAGGACGAGTCACACTCTGTGTTTGTTACCTTCTGTAACCAAGTTCAGAATGAAAAGGATCTTAGAATCGTTAAAGTCAGAAGTGATCATGGTGGAGAGTTTGAAAACAAATATTTTGAGTCAGTCTTTAATGACAGAGGCATTCTGCATGATTTCTCTTGTCCTAGAACTCCCGAACAAAATGGAGTTGTAGAACGAAAGAACAGAACATTGCAAGAAATGGCCAGAACCATGATCAATGAGACAAACGTTGCTAAGATCTTCTGGGCAGAGGCAATAAACACAGCGTGCTACATTCAGAATAGAATCTCAATAAGACCTATTCTGGAAAAGACTCCATATGAATTGTGGAAGAACAGAAAGCCCAACATTTCATATTTTCATCCTTTTGGATGTACTTGCTTTATGTTAAATACAAAAAATTATGTGAACAAGTTTGACTCTAAAACACAGAAGTGTATTATGTTAGGATACTCTGAACACTCAAGAGGGTACAGAGTATACAATACAGAAACACAGATTGTGGAAGAATCAATCAGTGTTCGTTTTGATGATAAGCTTGACTCTGAAAAGTCAAAGCAGAATGAAGTTTTTGCAGGTATGGAAATTGAATTTACAGGTTCTGAAGACAAGTCATCAGAAGCTCTCAACAAAGACACTCCTTCAACATCTGAAAGGAGCACTGCTAGCAATCCTACAACAGCTGCTGATCAACCTCAGAAGAGATTACCCAGAAGTAGTTTGGATCATCCAGAAGAAACTATCTTAGGAAGAAAGGAAGATCCAATCAGAACAAGAGCAAGCTTCAGAAACTCTGAAGAAACCCTCATGGGACTTGTGTCTCTGATTGAACCTTCTTCTATTGATGAAGCACTTCTGGACAACGAATGGATTCTAGCAATGCAAGAAGAGCTGAATCAATTCACCAGAAATGACGTATGGGATCTGGTTCCCAGACCAAAAGGATTCAACGTCATTGGAACAAGATGGGTGTTCAGAAACAAGCTAAATGAACAAGGTGAAGTCATCAGAAACAAGGCACGACTGGTAGCACAAGGTTATAGTCAGCAAGAGGGGATAGATTATACATAAACCTTTTCTCCAGTCGCCAGGTTAGAATCTATCAGACTTTTAATTTCATTTGTTGTTAATAGAGGCATCACTATGTATCAGATGGATGTCAAGAGTGCATTCTTAAATGGTTATATAGAAGAAGAGGTTTATGTGCACCAACCCCCTGGTTTTGAAAATACAAAACATCCAGAACATGTTTTCAAACTAAAGAAGTCACTATATGGTCTGAAACAAGCTCCCAGAGCTTGGTATGAAAGACTAAGTAACTTTCTGTTAGAAAATGAATTCACCAGAGGGAAGGTGGACACTACCTTATTCTGTAAGTCAGTTAAGAATGACATCTTAGTCTGTCAAATTTATGTTGATGATATTATTTTTGGATCTACTAATCCTTCTCTTGGAAGAAAATTTGCTAAGTGTATGCAGGCAGAATTTGAGATGAGCCTCATGGGGGAACTGAAATTCTTTCTAGGAATTCATATCAATCAAACTCCAGAGGGAACTTACATTCATCAGAGCAAATATGTCAGAGATCTTCTGAAGAAATTTGACCTCTCAGAATGTAAGCCATCAAAGATTCCAATGCATCCCACGTGCATTCTGGAAAGAGAAGAGGTAAGAAAAAAGGTAGAACAGAAGGTCTACAGAGGTATGATTGGTTCTCTCCTTTATCTGACAGCTTCAAGACCTGATATCTTATTCAGCGTATGTATTTGTGCTAGATTCCAATCAGATCCTAGAGAATCTCACTTAACAGCTGTTAAGCGAATTTTCAAGTATCTGAAAGGTACTACTAATCTGGGCTTATTTTATAGAAAATCCAATGATTACAGCTTAGTAGGCTACTGCGATGCTGACTTTGCTGGAGACAGAGTAGAGCGTAAAAGTACTTCTGGAAGCTGCCAGTTTCTGGGAGAAAATCTGATCTCTTGGTCCAGCAAAAGGCAATCCACAATTGCGCTATCAACAGCAGAAGCTGAGTACATAGCAGCAGCAGGATGTAGCACACAAATGCTCTGGATGAAAAGTCAGCTTGAAGACTTCCAGATTTTTGAGAGTAACATCCCTATACTCTGTGACAATACTTCTGCTATTTGCTTAAGTAAGAATCCCATTTTACATTCTAGAGCTAAGCATATAGAAATAAAACATCACTTCATTAGGGACTACATTCAGAAAGGAATTTTGAACTTAACATTTATAGATACAGACCATCAATGGGCTGATATCTTCACTAAACCCCTTTCTGAAGATAGGTTCAATTTCATTCTGAAACATCTCAGCATGAAAATCTGCCCAGAGTGAAAATGCTTTAATTCTATATATTTATCTTCAGAATGTATTTGTTTTACTGTAAACTTCTGATCAATCTCTTTTCAGAAAGATAGAACATGCAGATTGTATCAGATACTATTCTTAAAGATCTGAGCGTTTCAGCTAAAGGATAGACGTGCTGCTCACTAAATCAAACAAGTGTCATCCAATCATCAGCAAATCTCTGAAGCAGAACGCGTGCACGCTTCTGAGAAGGCAAAATGCTGATTGGGTGCATTGAGACACATGTCTGGTAACCGTTTCAAGTATCTTTCTCAAATCCCCCAAAATCAGCAAGCATTAAATGAAAGTAATCATGTTTTACAACGTAATCATGATTTTATTTCTCTTTCTTGAAACCGTTTACACTTTCAAAAAGTATTTTGAAATCTATTTAAACACTTTAACTTCTCACATTAATCCTTTACCGTTTCTTACAATCTCACAAATATTTTTCTACATTTTCCTTGTGTGTTCTTCTCTCTCAAAAGAAACCCATTTTTCAGTTTTCTCATAAAAACCCTAAGTGTGAACATGGCAACCTCCAGCAATGTTTCTGCAGGTTCTCAGAAGAAGGCTTCTTCTGAACAGTACCAAGTTCCCTTCAGAACACTCCTTACACCAGTGAAGAATTTGGAAGTGCTGTCTGAACTGATTATTGACTTCTCCATTCTGAAAGAAAATGGTTTTGACTTGACAGAAGAAGTTAGGGCACAGGGATGGGAGAGATATTTTGATAGGTTGGTTGGACCAGCATTCCCAGTCTTGGTCAAGGAGTTCTGGATTCATGCGTCCTTATCAACGCATCAAGTCACCTCCTACATAATGGGAAAGAAGATTGTGATCACTGAGGATCACATAGCAAGATTGATTGGATACAGTGGCGGTGGTGTCCGCTGTATCGATATGGCTGAAAGATGCTCTGACGTTGGTGTCATTGCAGAGCAGATTTTCACCCATGGGGTTCCCAGCATCAAGATCAGAGACTTAAAGGATCACCACAGAGTATGGGCGAAGATTATTCTGGGGTGCTTTAATCACAGGAAGCCAACAAGCTCCCCTGATTATATAAATATAGATCAGCAGTTTCTGATCTATTTTATTAATCAGAAGGTAAAAAATCAACTTGGCTCATCTTCTGTTTAATCACCTCAGGACCAGCGTCAAGGAGACCAGGGAAGAAGAAAGAACAAAGAGGGATTGGATACCCTTTGGCAGGTTAATATCAGATATTCTGACTGAGAATAGGCTGATAGAGCACCTCAGAGAAGCTCAAGAACTAAGTTCTATTGAACCAACTGTTGGCAAGCCTCTAAACGCCAAGAATCTGAAGAAAATGAAACTGATAGAGAACATCAGAAAGGAGCCCAGCGTTACTCCTCTTGCTGACATCACCAGAAGAAGAGTCCCCCTGGACGACTTTCCATTATTTTCTGAGATAGAATCAAAACCAGTGGTGGTTCTCAGATACTTGGACGCTTGCAAGGCTGATGGTACAGATCCCAAACTGAATATCAAAGATCTGCACCAACCATAACCAGAAGTTTCTCTGAAGAAGACGAAGAAAAGGAAGGCCACTTCAGAAGGACCATCCCAGCAGACACCTAAGAAAAGAGGTAATTTATCTGCTGCTTCTGTTTTAAATTCTTCTGTTATTCCAACATCAATTACAACCCCAGCTTCACATGAACTTCCAATCCCCATACCAACTATTGACGAAACCAAACCAGAAGATGACCCTTCTGAGTCACTGACTCTCAGGAGACCCCGCACCAAATCCCAAACTCCAAAACCCACAACATCAACAACATCAGAACTTGACAAAGTTCTGTCTGACATTGATGAACGTGTTTCCGCTCACCTCTCAGATAATCCAAACACTGAACCAGAAATTGCCCACTCTCCTAAACCAGAACAACCTCTCTCACCCATACCAGAAGAACCACAAATTCCACAACAACCAGAAATTCCACCTCCTTCTCCACAACCAGCATCTCCTCCTCCCTCTCCTCAACCAGAAATTCATCCACCATCACCTCATCAACCTGAGTTTCATCATTCTGAAACTCCATCACCTGAACCTCATTCTCCTCAATCCTCTGAGCCACAACCCCTGGCAATTCAGCTTCCATGTGGAACAACTGTAACCATGGCCCATCTGCCATCCTCGCCAGAAACTACCCCTCCAAATACTCCAAAAACCCCAAACAGTCCAATTATTATTTCTGATTCTCCCACTCCATCTCCCAAATAAACTACAGAAGACCCCAGCAGGACCTTCATCGATTTAACAATACTTGACCGTCTTGCTGATCTCAAATACAAAATAGCCATTCCCAAACCAAAACAGCCAGATGTTGGCTCTGGCATTGTGAATTTTGAAACAGGTTTGCAGCAATGGATTGCTTCTCTGAAGCAAGTTTGCCCTGGAATGATTGATCATGCTGCCTCAGACCAGCTCTGGACACGCTTCAGAATTTGGGTACGTGCTGAAGCCCTCAAATTGCAAGACATCAATTATGAGCAGGCACAACAGAACTTCAGCAAGTTGCTGAAGGAAGTTGAAAGTCAGCTGCCACAGGACGAAGTGCTCCTTCTGGATAGTGAGCCATGGTCTGAGAAGCGCCCAGCTTCAAAAGTGCAGCCAGAAGAAGATCAGACAATTCAAGCTGAAGATGTTGCAGAGAGCTCTCAGAAGCTTCCTGCTTCTGATGTTTCTCAAGCTGCCTTGGACAGGCAGACTCTAGAAGAGCTGAAGCTGAATGATATGCGTCTGCAGCAAAGAATGGATGAAAGTGATCAGAAGATGAAGGAAAGGATGGATGTGCAAGACAGCAAGATAGATACAGTAGTCAGCATGGTGCACAAGCAGACTGAGACTGCTGATCAGATTAAGGCAATGCTGGAGACTCTGTTCACACGCTTTCCTCCCCAACCTTAGTTTTTCATTCATGACATTTTCAATGTTTTCTTTGCATATCTTCTGTACTGTTTTGTCTGGCTCTGAATTTTCAATATAACAAGTTTTTCTGCTCTGATCGTTTTAGCACATCACTTACACTTTTTGATTGCTGACAAAAAGGGGGAGAACAAGAATGATATTTTTCATAACGGATTACTGAGACAAAAAGTCTCAAACATTCTAACACTCTGACTTACTTGAATGTTTTCTGTTTTTGCATAAGTCTACAGGTACAAGAAGGGAATCACCTCTGATACACTGAAGCTCTGAAGCTCTAAAGTTCTGACAGTCAAAGCTCTGATATTCTGATCTGAAGCTCTAACATTCTGATGTTCATAAATTCAATAAAGATCTGATCCTGAAGACTCTCGGAATTAAAAAGGGAAGTAATAAATTCAGGGGGAGTATCTCTGATCCCAACTCTGATATCTCTTTATCCCTTACCTTTGATAACTCCTTATTTAATTCTGATGCAACTTATCAGTTAGTTATCTCTGACACTTTTCACGCTAATTTTCAATTAAAAATATCTAGTTTTTGTCATCATCAAAAAGGGGGAGATTGTTAGAACAAAGTTTGAATCTACTACCCTAAGTTTAAGTTTTGATGATAACAAAATGAAAAGATATATTAATTATGTGATTCATGTAAGAACTATTTGCTACCTAAAAATTACTTTCTGTTTTACAGAAACTCTGATGGGTATCAGCATGAGAACATCATAATCAGCATCAGAAAATTAGATATCAACATCAGCATCAGAAGATGCTATATCAGATACCAGAATCAGAAGAACAACTCACGCTTATGCTGAAGCTTGATGAACAGATATGCGCTAAACACTCTGAACTCTGATAAAGACAACAACAGTTCATCATCACTTAAGCAGCGTCAGAATGAGCCAAAGCCAGAACACGCTTAAGTGGCAACGGTACTGTGCATTCAAGATGAGTTATTACCAACGGCATCATTCCAGACAAGATCTGCTTAATAAGGAAAGATTGTTATTGGCATTGAATCAGAATTATTGCTCCAACGTTCACTAATTCCAATGCTATATAAACATGTCAATGAAGATTGAATTGGCTAATGCTCTACATCAATCTACACGCCTAAAAGCTATTCATCATCTTCCTCACTCTCATTTTGCTAAAAGCTCCAAAATTCCTTACTCTATTATTTTAGCAAACTAGTTTCAATAAGCTTAAGTTGTGTAGTATCACAGTTGTGATAAACAGTTTTGTAGAAAACATTCATACACCTAGATTTCAATTCTTTGTAAGAAAGTGATTCCTTGAGAAACCGGTTTGTGGTTTGCATCAAGAAGGCTTTAGCAGTTGTTAAAGCAGATTGTAATATTCAGTTGAATATAGTGGATTAAGACCTCGTTGGAGAGAGGCGAAATCACCTTGACGGGTGGACTGGAGTAGTTTGAGATCAAACGAACCAGGATAAAAATATCGTGTTCATTGCAATTGATTTCCAGTTTTACAATTCAACCCCCCTTCTTGTGTTTTTCACTTCTTCAACTCGAATAGAGTTCGACGCACAATTAACTGAGTTTAGGATTGAAGAACATCACGAAGAGCGGGTGGGCACAAATATACTTTGAGCCTTTATCCTTTTTTTCTTAAGCCGTGAACCAAGCCACGTTACAACCCTTCAAAAGTCCTAACTGAAGCATGGGTTAGTTCGAAAGCATACTGTTACAAAAGGTATCCTGACTCCTATAAGGCTTTGCTCTAAATCTTGTGTTGAATTTGTCTTACAAAAAGTTTTCTGCTAAAAAACGCATTTTTCAAAACTTCGAGACAAGCATAAACTTTGCATTATTTGAATATCGTTGTTTGCACATGGTTATTTGTTTGACAGCGAAGAAATTCATACAGCGGATGTTCGGAGGAACGAAAACTCTCTCAGTGAATAAAATCAATTCAAAAAGGATGACACTTCCATTGACAAATCTCCTATCAACAAGGGGGCATGACATGTCACTATCCAGCACACCTGGGGCAGTCCAGTCAAGATTTCAACAAATCTTTCAAAGTTCAGTTAACCTGGGGCAGTCCAGTCAAGGTTTCAACAGATCTTTCAAAGTTCAGTTAACCTGGGGCAGTCCAGTCAAGGTTTCAACAGATCTTTCAAAGTTCAGTTAACCTGGGGCATTCCAGTCAAGATTTCAACAAATCTCTCAATTATAGATTAACCTGGGGCAAGTCTCCCTCACCATCACTTGGGGCATTCGAATGTCAATCTTAAGGGTTACGAACAGTCCAAGTTTCCTGGCAATATCACACGCATCTGATACTAGGGGCAGTGATGAAACCTCTCTAGCAGACCTGCAGTCATGGGTTTATTTCCCCAACATTTGTCAAGGATTTATTCTCCAAAACAAATTACATTTCGACAGCATTCTTAACATATGCAGATTGATCGAAAGATTCCTTCATCTTTTGGAGTAGTAATCATCAAAGATTCCTTCATCTTTTGGAGTAGTAATCAAAGATTCCTTCATCTTTTGGAGTAGTAATCGTCAAAGATTCCTTCATCTTTTGGAGTAGTAATCAAAGGTTCCTTCATCTTTTGGAGTAATAATCAAAGGTTCCTTCATCTTTTGGAGTAGTAATCATCAAAGATTCCTTCATCTTTTAGAGTAGTAGTCAAAGATTCCTTCATCTTTTGGAGTAGTAATCATCAAAGATTCCTTCATCTTTTGGAGTAGTAATCATCAAAGATTCCTTCATCTTTTGGAGTAGTAGTCAAAGATTCCTTCATCTTTTGGAGTAGTAGTCAAAGATTCCTTCATCTTTTGGAGTAGTAGTCAAAGATTCCATCATATTTTGGAGTAGTAAACGTCAAAGATTCCTTCATCTTTTGGAGTAGTAATCGTCAAAGATTCCTTCATCTTTTGGAGTAGTAGTCAAAGATTCCTTCATCTTTTGGAGTAGTAATCGTCAAAAATTCCTTCATCGCTTGCTGGAATTCAAGAACGTTCAAAATTTCCTTCATCACTTGCTGGAAGTTGCGGTCATTATCAAAATTTCCTTCATCACCTGCTGGAAGTTACAACCACCAACAAGATAACGGACAAATGAAGCTCCTAAAAATCTGTTTCTCTCAAAGAATGAAGACTCTCATCCTTGAAACCTCGGAAGATTGGTATACTCCCGATTTCTGACCCTTAACAGAATGAAGACTCTCATCCTTGAAACCTAAGAAGATTGGTATACTCCCAATTTCTGACCCCCAACAGAATGAAGATTCTCATTCTCAAAGTGGCGTGTAACCCAAGTTCCAGATTAATACCTGTAGCAAGCCAGGAAAATATCTGTGGACGACTGATTGTAGATCAATACCTGAAACCAGCCAGGAAAACCATCTACATGAAGAGATTGAAGATTAATACCTGTAGCAAGCCAGGAAAACTATCTTTCTTTCTCAGGTCAGAGATCAATACCTGAAACCAGCCAGGACAGTATCTCCTTGACCAACCTTTTTCAAGTCCCGGATTAATACCTGTAGCAAGCCAGGAAAATATCTATGGACGACTGATTGTAGATTAATACCTGAAACCAGCCAGGAAAATTATCCACATGAAGAGATTGAAGATTAATACCTGTAACAAGCTAGGAAAACTATCTTTCTTTCTCAGGTCAGAGATTAATACCTGAAACCAGCCAGGACAACTATCTCACCGACCAACCTTTCAAGATCCCAGATCAATACCTGCAGCAATCAAAAGATTCTTGCAATCCCCAGCGGAGCTAAAACTTCCAACTATCAATCCCCAAGCAGAATGAAGACTCTCATTCTCAGTTCCTCACAGAGTATTCAAATATTCTCCAGTGAAGATCTCCTCAAGACAGGATTCCCCAGTAGATTGGCATACAACCCAAGCTCCTGATTCCCCGACAGTGGTCCCAGGACTTCTCATTTTCAATGATCAAAAGATTCTTGCAATCCCCTGTAGCAGTCAAGGATTCACTTTCCCCGGCAGCAGTCAAGATTCTATTATCTCCGGCTATCCAGGATTCATCTATCCTCAGCAAGACAGCTCATCAGCTTACATGCGCATTCATTACATTCATATCATAAACATTGATATAACATATGTATTGCATCATACATTTCATGCAACATAACTTTGTGTTTTAGCTAATATTTTACCCTTTTCAGGATAAGATTAATAAGCTTTAACTTCAACTTCTGAAAACAGTTTACGGGTTCTCCAGACACGGATGTTAACCTATCGCTTGTTCAGATTCCAAGACTTCTGAAAACGGTTCACGGGTTCTCCAGACACGGATGTTAACCTATCGCTTGTTCAGATTCCAAGACTTCTGAAAACAGTTTACGGATTCTCCAAATACGGATGTTAATCTATCGCTTGTTCAGACTCAACTTTTGAAAACAGTTCACGGACGCTTCCCAACATGGATGTTGATCTATTGCTTATTCAACTTCAAGACTTCTGAAAACAGTTTACGGATTCTCCTAACACGGATGTTAATCTATCGCTTGTTCAGATTCAACTACTGAAAACAGTTTACGGATGATTCCAAACATGGATGTCAATTCATTGCTTATTCAGATCCCCAGTTCATAGATGTTCCAAAACAGGGACACCTTTCTGATACTCTTTTCTTTCACCTACAACATACATTCCAGATGGCATCTTTAAGCCCATCCCCCGACAAGATTCTGTCACATCTCCAGATGGCATCTCTAAGCCCATCCTCCTACCAGCAATTTCCAGATGGCATCTCTAAGCCCATCACCAAATGGCATCTTTAAGCCCATTCCCTCAAACTACGCTTTGACGAGTGCAAATTTTTTTGGGCACTCTAGTGTCCAATCTCCTTTTACCTTCGAGTCGCGAACGGCAAACTTGCCAATCTAACTCTTCAGGTTCAAGAAGATTGAACAGGGGCACTTGTTGTACCCCAAAATTTTCCCTCTCTCTTGTCCACAAAAAATCACAGCTTCGGGCTTTTCCTGATTTTTCAGATTGGTTTAAGAATCGGTCAAACAGACTTTTCTCATCAGTCAGACAAAATTAGGGTTTCCATTAACTTTTGAATCAGTCCAAGCAGTTTATTAGGGTTTTTAGTGATTTGGTTGAGTTTGGCTCAGGGTTTGATCAGGCAGACGCTTCTTTGACAATAAATAAAGAATTAGGGTTTGCACGCGCATTTTTAGAAGAATTTGAATTCACGGTGTCTTAATTGGCTGTTACACTGCTTTGATGTTTGCTCAAGATTTCTGTTTGTTTCTCAAGGTCTAAATATCTGGGACATGAGCTGAGGCTTCTGATTAAGAGTTTGAAGTATTGGTCTAATCAGTGAAATGAAAGGCGTATGGACATTTGTTTTGATTGACTGTGCAATGTTTATGGTTAATTGGAACGCCGGGTTTATTATTGGTTAATGCGAAGTTGCAAGACTACAGTGTTTATTGATTATTTATAGTTTCTAAAGTTAAGATTATTGGGAAAAAACTTCCAATTATTATGACTTAAGAAATTTAAATAATTAAATAAGCAATGGCAGAAGAATTAAAAGAGATATTTGACAAAGAAAGATTTTTATTCATTTTTAATTGTTTGTTACAAATATTATTTGAACACTGTAAATTTATTTACAATTGTTTACAATAATATTAATACAATGATTAAAAGTAAATTAAAACTATATCCTAAATCTCTGGAAATCTTCATCTTCTACTGATTGCATCCTTTGCTCAATTGATATTTATCTGCAAAGCCAGAAAAAAGAAAAGTCAATACAGTTGAAATTTAAAAAGGGATTCTCAGACAGATAATTAAAACTCATCATTAAAGATTTTGGCCGGAATCAGTTTGTTCATCCTCTCTGCAAATCGCAAGAAGATGTCTCTTCTTGGTTCACAAAGAGGGAAATTAAATGTTTACAAGCATGAATTAATCAAATACAAAGTTGCACAAATTCAAACAAACTGCACATGGGCAAACTGAATGTGCCAAACAATTACAAAGTTCAAACTGAATTATATTATCAGACTAGGCAAACCAAAGGGGCAAACTAAGTCACAAGTACAAAGCTGTCAACAAAACAATGTCAACCAAGCTGTAACTGTCAAAAGCGGTCAACAAGTACACAAAAGCAAGGCAGAAAATCTGGAGGTATGCAGAGGAAGACAAATGCAAGCAAGCTTGTGAAAAATACATTTTTATTCATCATTTTCCAGGCCAAAGTTTTTTCAGAAAAAAAAGAGAGATATTCTAAGCAAAGAGGTGCTTTCTGTGGAGAGAGAAAAAGAGGGAAAAGTAGCAGGCTTACAGTTTTCCAGGAAGGCTTAAAGATAAATATAACAAAATCAGAACACTGTCAGAGGGAGGCAGAATACACATAGAAGAAGATATCACAAAAACTGTAAACCTCAAGCCTTGCAACCTGTTAAAACATTGAAGCCTGTTTCCAAGCATCCTGCATCAAAAACCTCTCAAAAGCAAACAAGCTTAGAAACTGAAGCAAGTCTTCAAATCAAAAAGCCTTTCAAAGCCAAAGTTACAAACATTCAACCTGCCTTAAAAGCTTACAAACTGAAGTAAGCCTTCAAATCAAAAAGCCTTTCAAAGCCAAAGTTACAAACATTCAACCTGCCTTAAAAGCTTACAAACTGAAGCAAGCCTTCAAATTAAAAAGCCTTTCAAAGCCAAAGTTACAAACATTCAACCTGTCTAAAAACCAGTAAAAGCAAACCTGTCAAAAACTATACAGCATTCAAGCTTCACCCAACCTGTCCTAAACAAATTGACAAGCCTTTCAAGCCCAGCAAGCCTAAAAGCCTTTATTCAAACAAACTTCAACCAGCAAGTCCAAATATCAAAGTCAGAATCAAACAAATCCCAAACACTCTCAGAACCATATTCATCACAGGGCCAAAATAACCAAAATTACCAACCAAGTTCAAGAGAGAAAAAGTCAGAATCAAACAAATCCAAGCATTCTCAGATATTTATCATCATTTGAGTAACAAAGTCAACACAACATCAAGAGAGGAAAAGCTACTCAGAAGCAAAAAAAAAGGGGCAAACAACTCTCAGATTCGAAATCATCATCATTGTAAGAGAACAACAACATCATCAAACTCAAACGGGCAAGCAAGCAGAAGAGGAAAAGAAGTTTCAGAAACAGATGCCCTAGGGTTTTCAGATTACAACTATCATCATTAAACAAGGTTAAAGATACCAAATACCAGGAAGGCCACAAAGCTAGCGTCATCAAGCTCCCACGCCTCCGGCCACCTGAGACGCGCCGCCGTCCTCCTCTGTCTCCTCTCTAAAGGTAGTAATTCCTCCCTTTTCTTTAACACCTCACACAAACATCAAATAACGAAAGATCAGAATATGAAAATCAATAACATGCAAAACTGAAAACCCTAAAAGCGCGTTAAAACCGAAACTGTCACCTTTTCTCATCACTGCCTTGTTCAACCATGGAGAGAGGGAAGATGGATGGTGGCGTCTGGTAGCAGAAGCGAAGAGATTCGTTCAGAAGCTTGGCTCAAGAAAGATGAAGAGGACAACGAAGAAGAGGATGGGAGCGGCGTCGTTCGTTCACACAAACCCTATTCTGGAATGAAACAAAAAAAACCCTAACAAATTGTAACACGCTTTGGGCCTGACCCCTGGAACTAACGCCTAAGCCCAATGTCTGACACCTTACCCCTCCTTCAGCGTGTGCACCCCCCCCCCCCTTTTCCTTTGAATCTGTTTGTTTTTGTTTGGGCCAAGCATTTCCTCCTTAGGCCCATTCAACCTTTTTTTATTTTTTTGTATATACTTACAAAACAAATCCTTTTTTATATATCACTTTATTTTCTTTTTTTTTTGATCAAAATAATACATTACTTTGTTGTATAAATTTCATCAATACTTTTTTTTTTACACTTAAAATTTGTATATATGAAAACATTTAAAAATATATATATATATATATATATATATATATATATATATATATATATATATATATATATATATATATATATATATATATATATATATATATATATATATATATATATATATATATATATATATATATATAAATAGTTAATCTGTTTTTAAGGTTAAATATTTCTTCTTAATTAAAACTTTTATATAATTTAACAAAAAAACACAAAAATAACATTAACTAAAATATATAAATATTAGACTCATTAGGTTAATAGATTTTTGTCTTAAAACTTTTTTTTGTTTAATAAATCTTTTTATATAAATTTCTAAAAAACATTAACAAAAATAATAGATTTTTTAAGTTAAGATTTTCTTTTCACTAAAACTTTTGTTTATATATAATTAATAAAAACATAAATAAATAATAATAATACTTAACAATTGCATTAGGTTAACATTTTTACTCACTTGTAAATAATCATGTGCATCTTACATACTTTTATTTCTCTTTGATCCTTATACATTGTTATATTTTACATTGAGAATGCGATTCGATTTGGTTGTAAATATTATTTGGACACTACTATTCCGACAAGTCTCATCCCCCATTTGTAAATATTTGTATCCCCATCCCCATAATCATGTTGTAATAATTTAGGACTTTAAATTTCCGCATTTAAAAACTTTCAAATTATGCCATGATAGACCTAGGGTTTGTATGTAAATAAAACCAACAAATAGTTTGACCTAAACACAAAGATAAATGCATGAAAATCAATACACAAATCACACTTGCACCACTAGGGTAATCCCGCTTGTTGCCTTCAAAAATGGGCAATGTTTGCATGTCAAGTACTTTGGCAAAACAAAAACAAATCAAATGATCATTAGTCCCTCGATGACGCTTTCGAAGTTGCCTAAACGAAATGATCACAGTCCCTCAAGAAAGTTGCCAAAGACACTTGACACTATTGCATTCATGGTCTAAACGATGACCCGCGCCCGTCCCGTTAACATCCTAACGCAAGGTTGTTCACCAAATACAATGGTGAAACAACACTGTTAAAAGGGTTAAAACATGAGAAAGATCTTTGAGTAAATTTAGTGGTAGACAACTCTTAGTTACTTGATCAAACTTGCAAAACACACTTGCCTACTTTCAAAACACACTCCACAACACAACTTCCAAAACAACTTTCAAAAACATTGAAACATCTTTTCAAAAAGACAAACACCTTTGCATATACTCAAACAAGAGTCATTACAATGGTTGCCTAGACAAGGCATCTTTTTTTAAAACATTTTCAAAACCACACACATAAAGCACCATTTCACACAATTGAAAATCAAGGCAAGTGATCTAAAACAAGTAACTAAGAGCCCATGGATAACCATGGATGAAAAGGGTGATAGCACCTTCCCTTTTCATAATCTACCCCCCGAACCCACGAAAACATCTCAAAGGTTTTTCCTGTGCTTTTTAACCTTTCCTTTAGGATAAAATAAAAAGTCGGTGGCGACTCTTGCTAAACCGAACAAGTGCGAATACAAACGCAAAACCTCAAGTCAGTTCTCCCACCGTATCACAAATCTTATCTAGTGAACTTCTCTTACTATACATGCATTTTGAGGACCATTGGATCTGATTACTTTCATTAGTCAAACTCTATCCAACGCGCCTGATTTTTTGTTGCTTTTATTATTAAAAAATGATTTAGTGTGATTTCATAAGATAACCATATTATGCACAGCGTGTCAGATCCCTTGGATTTCTTACTAACATGTTTTGACATTAATCCAATGGTCCATACTTTTTTGGCTTTATTTTTATTTTCTCATTTTTTCATATTTAATTGTTTTGAACTTCAAAAAATCATAGAAAATTCGTTTCTGACTCAAAAATTATGAAAAAATTCACAAAAATATTTTTAAATATTCTCTTTCTGATTTTTATTTTTTAATAATTTTATTTTCAGATTTGATATTTTTTATAATTTTTTCTTTTTGTTTGACTTGTTTTTTAAATTGTTTAAAAATACTTTTTGGTATTTTTAAATTCTGAAAAAATTCATCAAGATCATTTTCTTTATTTCTGACTTTCAGGAAATTTTCTAGAATTTTATTATGATTTTTACTATTTTCAATAATTTTTCACTTACTTGATTGATTTTAAATAATTTAAAAATACTTTTCTGTTTTAAAAAATTACCAATTTTTTTGTAAAAATACTTGAGACCATCTCTGACTTTTCTATGTTTTCTTTTAATTTTTATTTGATACTTTGAATATAGTTTGTTATTTTGCCTTTTATTTTCACTTAAAAAACAATTTAAAAATCATTTTTTTTATATTTCTTATTAAATGCAATTTTATTTTTGAATATATTCTGGCTGAGCTTGAACTATGTGGTTTTTGATCATGAGCTTCATTAACATCATTGGATCTTGGGTGTTGAGTTTAACTCCACTAAAATGGATGAATGATTTTAATGATAGTTTGATTAAAATCTTTGGTTCAAATGTTTACCCTCCCTCTTCAACTTATCCCTTTCTTACTTGTGCTACATGTTATTGAGAATGATCTACATATCATTTTTCTAAACATATGGTACATAGATTTCTATTGACCGGCCTCAAAATAGGTGCAAATTCTATATAAGTCCACTTACGGTTGTTTAATGTAACGCTAAATTTTGTTCTGATTCGAAAAATTATCATTCGTGGCCCAAACCTATGTTTGCAAGCCCAAGTATATTTAATTTGAAACCTTTGATCTAATAACCTTGAGGTTCATTGTTAGGAGGCTTTGGTCTTATCAATCCTCTAATGAACCATCATAAATTTTGGTCTAAGTGAATCTTTTAAACATCGTTGATCACTTGTTGTTGCCTCGAGAATTTTAAAATGAATGATATACTTGACAAAAAGCAAATGAAACTTTTTGTTGAGAAGCTTTGATTTTATCAATCTTCTAATGAGTTTTCAAATGCAAGTTTCAAGATGGTCATTCAACTAACCTCTAATTCCTTACTCATTAACAATTTACTTTTATCATGTATTTTTTACTTGTGGCCTTTATCTTATGTCTTTATTTTTATGCACTATTTACTTTAGCATTTACATTTCATTTTATTTTCATCTTTGCTCACTTGATCATTTATCTTTATGTCATTTTGTTTTGCTCACTTTAGCTTCTCATTTTATTTTTGAAGACACTTAATAATCAACTTAAACAATAAAAAAAACTTTAAGGTTACTTGGACTATTTGGTTACTATCATTGGCATTATGGAGTTATGGACCTCTTGGACTTAGGATTAGAAGCCTTGACTACCCTCGGGACCTTGTGACTTCTGTTGATATTTTGTCTGGAGTTTTTGGGGTTCACCCCGAGACATTGGGTAGATTTTCTTTATGTGCAGGTTATTCTGATTATATGCTTTATCTGTGATGGGGAATTTCTCTGTATACAGCCGTTACTCTGCCCAATTTTTATAAAGACTTAATGCATCTGGAATGTAGTATCCTTAAGAGGTTTTATATCTTTGCTTGTTTGGTTTCAATCCAAAGGATGAGAATTCTACATTGAGTCATTGTGTCAAGTGATGACTTCTTGTTGGTTAGACTATTATTTTCCCTAGCTTTTACCTTATGCTTTAGGATAGTCCCTTCATCTCCTACCATCTTCTTTAATTTCAAAAATCTTCTCCCTCATGCTTTTACCTTATTCTTGTTTTTCTAAACTTGAACCACTTTCATAATAAACTTGGACTTAGGTCCATGCCTTTTCAAAAATATTTTCTTAATCAAACTTTAACCAACTTAATCATGCTTTGACATTTTTTATGAGAAGACTAAAATTCAATCAACCTCATTCAAACCATTTTTGCCATTTTGGCTTTTTATTTTAAATATTTCTTAAAAAGATTAGACTCTTGTAAATTCTTATAATGATGCGAGCTACTATACTTCTACGATATGTAGTGAAGTGAGACATTTTCCAAATGGGTGTTGAGCAAGGCTTTGTTTATTTTAAAATCTAAGCTATATCCTCCACTTTGAGATGATGCAAATTCTCTTTTCTAATAATCGTGGGTAGTAAGTATGTTCTTCCATTAGGATATGATGATGATGTCTCATCTCTTAAAATTAACCAACACATTTGTGTTTTATAATTTTTAAAGGTGAACTACGAGTACCCTGATCCCCTATTGCACAAAAGGTGGTACGTAGGCACTAAAGGTTCGCAACTGCGGCGGGTGCAACAATTGTAAAAAAATATTTCTTTTCTTATCTCCTTCATCTATTTTTGTATACAA
Organism: Vicia faba; assembly: GCA_948472305.1. Lineage (NCBI taxonomy): Eukaryota > Viridiplantae > Streptophyta > Magnoliopsida > Fabales > Fabaceae > Vicia > Vicia faba. Next base: position 233,417,164 of record OX451741.1, on the reverse strand, counting down.
CACTTATAGCCAAAATACACAAATTTTCAAAGAGGTTCATGCGGAGTACCGTATATGTTTAGGGTTTTAATACTTTCCCTTTGCATAACAAACCACCGTACCTAGATTATCTCCCCCTCTTTTTTGGGTTATTCTCTCTTTTCCCATTCCTCTGGAAACAATAAAGCGCGGTGGCGATTTTTATTTGACCTGCGCGATTTAAGTAAATGCAATGGCTTAGTCTCAACATTTCTACCGCTACAGAAAATGGCAACTTCACTGGGAAAAGATCGACCAAATGCTGCTCCATCTCCAAGTGGGCCGAGCCTATCTTTGTTTATTTGTGTATGTGCTATTATTGGTTGTATATTATGTGTTGTATATGTTTGTCTAGATTTTTCTAGTTTCCAAGGTGCTTGGTGATTCCTCATAAGTCCTCTACCCAGACTTGAGAAAAATTAAGATAGGACGGACGATATAGTCATGTTAACTTTGAGGGAGTAATCCCAAAAAAGGAGGCATGAGATCCCTCACTAAGTGGAGGCCCCTTTGACTGTAGTATCGTTTACCGAGTAATCAGGAAGACATGCTGCTTTCGACCTGGGAGCCTGCTAAAACTGAGAACCGTAGAACTCTAACTCATCTGGGCCTTTTAAGTGTAGTGCGGAAATTATGAAGGAGTAATCTAGAAATGGCTGTCATGAGATACTATGCTCAGATGAATTTTTCCTGAGAATATTACTAATTACCGAGTCAATCGGGACGTTGGTAATATCCGAAGGAAGGATGTAGACTCTGGGAACCTCTTAGAACCTTGTTTGGTAGGTTATAAACTATTAGTCCATACCTTGTGGATAGTACCTTTGACCTTATACTCGTGACGTCGAAACTGTGAATCCCCGTGTTTGTGATCTTGTGTGTGATTGTTGTATCATGCATTCATGCACCCATGAGCATCCTTTAAAACAATTGTTTCAAGGGACTTAAATTTGACTTTTTGCAAATATCTCAGGTACTTTTTGACTATGGATTCTGGAAAAAGAAAGACTCGGAAGTACAATTTCAAGGATCCTAAGATAAATGAGTTAATGAGTCTGATTCTCGAGATCGAGAGTTCTACAGATTTTTGGAAGAAGTATGGATCTATCACGTCTCTTATGAAGCTCAGGATGAAGGAGGGTATTCTTTCTACTTTGGTCCAGTTCTATTATATGTCGTAGCAGTGTTTTCCTTTCCCTGATTATCAGCTGATGCCTATATCGGAGGAGTATTCTTACCTACTGGGTTTACCTGTTATCGATCGTGTTCCTTTCACTAGTTTGGAGGGAGAGCCCAAGTCTCATGAGATTGCCACCATGATTCATTGGGGGAAGTCTTAGATTGAGGCTAACATGACTACCAAAGAAGGAATAAGAGGATTACCCGCTCAATTTTTATTAGAGAAAGCTCGCTACTTTGCTAGGATGAAGAGTACGGTTTCTTTTGAGGCTATCTTTGCTTTGCTTACCTATGGGTTATTCTTATTTCCTAATGTCGACAAATTTGTGGACGTCAACGCCATCAGGGTCTTTTTGATTGGGAATCCATTCCCTAAATTATTAGGAGATACTTATTATTCCATCCATCTTCAGGATTTTTATAATGCAGGGATGATCATTTGTTGCACGCCTTTGTTATATTAGTTGTTTATTTCTCACTTACCTCGGTCTGACGCTTTTTGGGATATCAAGAAGGAACCTCGTTGAGCTCTGAATATTATGGCTCTCACTTATTCCAGTATTGCTTTGTATCATCAGGATTATTATGATATGGAGATGTCGACAGTTGTGGTAGTTTCTCCAATGTACGTCTTCTTGGTACAAAGGGAGGAATTAACTATAATCCCGTTGTTGTACCCCAAAATTTGCCCTCCCATATTCTTCAAGGTTTATCAAGAATCATCTTCTAATGGTTCAAGATTCCTCAAGGATTGCATTGTTCAAATGCCTCTTAAGCCAATCAAAATTAGGGTTTTGATTATTTCAAGGAATTTGGGATTTTCAATGGCTCAATCAAGTCTCATATGCCCATATACATTGTCAAGCATATACATGTCAAGTCTCAAGGCTCATAGTGCCAATTTGCATAGTCAAAGCCCTATTTGCTCTACAATCAACTGCAGGGGTAAAATGGTCATTTTACAGTCAAAAGTCAGAATTTTTGGTCAACATCTTATTTTGAGTCCACAATCATCATTTGATCAAATCTTGATCATGATTCCACAAGCATGGCTCAAAAATCATCAAGATGCAAGAAGATACTATTTTTGGACAGCAGAAAAGTCAACTGTATCTTGACCAGGGCATAACTTTTTCATGGTTCATCAGAAAAATCCCATCCAATGCTTATTTTGAAGGGGATGACATTTCCTACAACTCATATTCACATTCCAAGTCCAAGAAATGCTCTCATAAAAAGTTATCAATTTCTACATTATGGGTCAATTTCAAAAGTCAACAAAAATGCACTTTAAGTCAAAGACCATAACTTGATATTGGTAAATCCAAATGACATGGGACCAAAGGCATTGGTTAGAGGACTCCAATACCTTTCCAAAATGTCCAAGAACATGTTCATATGATCAAAATTGAGCAAGATATGCATTGGAGAAGTTGGGAATTTTTTGTGAATTTGCAAAAGTCAACTTTGCTCAAAATACCTTATTTTTGCTAATGGGCCTCAAATTTCTTCTTGAAACTTTATCCAAGGCTTATGCACGACCCATCAAGCTTAAATTGATTTATTTTCTTATTTTTTATTAATTAATTGGATTTTTAATCAATTTTAATTCATTTAATTAATTTAAATTGTAGGAAATATCAAGATATGGTTTTTCAATCTTTTCATGAAGCAAATATGACCTAATCAAGCTGGAAAATTCGTGTGCACATCAAGGGGACAAAAATCTCCACGTTTGGCAAGATTTTCCACCATGTACTGCAAACCTCCAAGCGCCATGTGTCTCTGAGCCCAGATCTGAAGGCCAAGCATGAGGGTTCATGGTACTCCCAGTCAATGAACGGGCAACTGATCCAGAAAGTCAAACAGACTTGTGTGCTTATTGTGCCAGAATTGCTAGCATACCTCCTTGTTGGGCCAACACCCCCCTGGTTTCTCTATTATTTCTTTTTTTAATTTCCCTTTTTCTTTTATTAACTATTATTATTATTATTTAATTAACTCACTTAATTAATATTTTTCATAATAAATTCAGACAACTAAAAAATGTAAATATTTTTATTAATATTATTATTTATTAATTCCACTTTATTTTTTGTAAATAAATTCTAACAAATTAATTTAGTTTAATTAGGTTTAATTTTGGCTTTTTCACAATAAATAAAATAAATTAGAATTAGGTTTTACTAACTTTTGACTTTATTTTATTTTATTTTTATTTTCATTAAAACATAAAAAACACAAAAATACTTTTTTTCTTGTAATTATTTAATTAATTAGTAAATTAGGTTTAATATTTAATTAATTGCAAAAAGGGACCAAATTTCCATTCTTTTCTCAAAAAGGGTCAAAACCCTAAGACTTTTCCCGATTTAATTTCTTTGCGCGCATTATTCCTATTTTGATTATATTTATGTATCTGTTCCGAGAATGTAATAGATAATTAGGACTTTTATCGCTTTCTTTAATTTCTCGCATTTATTCTTTCAAAGGGTTATGTTTTTGGCGATGTAAATACCCGACGCCTTGTAATAGCGTAGATTTACTTTCCGCAGTTTATTTTCCGCACAAATATTAACTGTTAATTATGCATGACAAGACTTGCCTGAAAATTAAAATCAACTCGTAGCTCACAATAATACATGTGCAAAGATAATATGAATTGAATCCTGACACACTCGCACATGCCACTCCTAGGGTATGCCTCACTTGGTTGCCTCGACGTGGTCATTAAGTATAGAGTGTTTTAGAGGTTGCCCTCCTGTCTAAAGATCCAGTTGCCTCGAAACGGTTGCCTCAGATAAAAAGGATCTAGGACATTAGGGTTACCGCTAAGGCGTCCTACTATTGCTTTGGTGACTATACATGTCCCTATAATCGAATTGACCTGAATAACTCCAACGACGGTGCTACCTACTTCTCAATAGTGGGATAGTACTGTCTAAAGGACTCTTACACAGCTTAATTCCTTAGAGTAGGTAGATTTCTCCTGGGTACTTGCTCTTTCAAAACAAAAAACAACTTTTCGCACTTACACTTTCAAACAAAAGTTTTCAAACAAATACTTCATACACTCTTGAGGACCGATACAAGAGTTACATAGAAGTTTTCAAACTAAACTTTTTCAAAACCCACAAACACAAGAAAAGCAAACAATTTTTGAAAACATAGTGAGCAAGTACCTAAGAGCCCGTGGATAACCACGGATAGAAAGGGTGCTAACACCTTCCCTTTCTGTAATCTACCTCCCGAACCGAGAAACATCTCGAAAAGGAATTTTGCTGTGCTTTTGTCCTTTCCTTGTTGGAGAAAATAAAAGACGGTGGCGACTCTTGCTTACCGCAACATTTCGTGAACCAGCATTTCAAAACAGTCAGTTCTATTTCCACCGATCACAGAACTGGCGACTCTGCTGGGGACTATTAATAAGTGAGGTGTACCTTAGGATTAGATCATTCTATGTTTTCAATTGAATGCCTTGTTTGATTTATATTTGTGGGCTTGCATCGGAGTTTCATAGATCCTAACCCGGATCTGGGGAATACCCTTTAGGTAGCAAAAGCTGTGAGGGACATGTCTGGCGTAGACCGACACGGGTGAAGCAGTAGCTACGTTGGTGTGACACCTTGGTCTGTACCGATATCCCTTGTGTTGGAACAAGGAGAATATGGGTCTTCTGAGGAGTCATTAAGCACCAACCGACCTTAGAACCTTAAATTGACCCAACTTGGCCATAGAACAGTAGCAGTATGCTACACTCATTGAGGCTAAACTCTCGCGATGGTTCTGGCTGCAAGAAAAGGTTGCGAAGCTGGAGTTATGACCGATTGAGGGTAGTCAGTGATATTGAGATCCTCAAGAACCCGGTTACTATTTTCTAGGACAGGTCTTAACCAACGAAACTGAAAGAGGGTAGTACCTGAACTTCATGCTGGCCTAAACTCTAATTGTCTTGTGTGACTTGTGTGCCTTATCATGTTTGCCGTTTGTGAATACTTGTGGTGTGCTTTATCATAACATCATACCATCATAACATTGCATGCATCCTGCATAAGGACTAACCTGCATACATCTTGCATAAGGACTAACCCATTTCAAGGATCTCAAGGGTCTGTGATGCAGATCATGATGAACCAACTGTCTAGCAAGAGGCAAAGGGGATTTATTTTCCTCTAGCCAAGGTTGATAACTTGAGTCAGGGGCTATGACCCACTCGATATGGTGAGCTTTGACTCTTAAAGAAGGACTCTCAACAACATGAAGTTCCTTCAATCAAGATACCATATTCAACTTCTAACAAGTTTCTCTGTTTACCCCGCGAGATCCTTGAAAACATTGCATGCATAAATCATACGCATTTCATGTTATCATTACATTACAGGTACCATTACATGTCACTTATCTTCTTCGCTGTTTATTTTAGCAATCATCGTGTCTTCTGAACCTTCCGCTGAGCAAGCTATCAAGGCCCTCCAGGCCCAGAATGCCCAGTTCCAGGAGTTGGTTATGAGCCTAGCTCAGGGTCAACAGGACTTGAAAACTCTGGTTCTGAAAGAGAGGAAGAAGAAGAAGAAGAGGACTGTTTTGTTCAACACTGGACGCAGATTCGGGAATGGACTACAAAATGAGGCTGATCTGACTACTTCCTCTGTAGGGAAGGACAATCCCCAAGAGAGAAGGGTTCCTAGTCCTGTGGTCTCCGACAACGAGATGGATTACAATGAAGAGCAGTACCCTCCTGCTGAGGATAGGTACAAACAACTGGAGGACCGCCTGAGTGCTATGGAGATTCAGCAAGTGCCCGGGTTGGACTTTGGAGACCTAGGCTTATCCTCTGGGGTGGTGATTCCCCATAAGTTCAAAGCACCTGCTTTTGCAAAGTACGACGGAGCTTCTTGCCCAAAGCTGCACCTCCGATCATATGTAAGGAAGATCCAACCTTACACGGCGGACAAGAATTTATGGATCCATTTTTTCCAGGATAGTCTTTCAGGGACTCAACTCGAATGGTTCTATCAGCTAGATGGAGCCAGCATTCATAACTGGGAGGACTTGGCTACTGCGTTTTACAAGCAGTATCAGTATAATTCCGACCTCGCTCCTACGCGTACCCAACTCCAGGGTATGTCACTAGGGACGGGTGAAGGATTCAAGGAGTATACGCAAAAGTGGAGAGACCTGGCTGGAAGGGTGCAGCCACCGTTGACTGACCGTGAACTCGTTGACATGTTCTTGGGGACCCTATCTGGTCCGTTCTTCAACCAACTGATTGGGAATTCTTCTGCTGGGTTTACAGAACTGATCTTGACTGGTGAGAGGATAGAAGCTGGTATCAAGTCTGGGAAGATACAGAAAGGTGCCTCCTCGAGCACTGAAAAGAAGCCCTTTAAGAAAGAATCTAGTGCTGTTTATGGTTCAAGGAGAAAAAATAAACCGGAACGCCGCCAAGCTGTCAACGCGGTGGTAATCTCAAAGCCTGATGCTGCTCCTCAGCAATACAACCAACCAAGGGGTGAGAGACCTAAAAGTCAGTACACTCGGCTCAGTATGACCCTGTCTCAGATATTGCCACAACTACTGTCAACCAATCTGGTAACTGTCAAGGAAGCTCCAAAGGTTGTGAACACAACCTCTCCAAAGTACAACCCCAATGCCCGCTGCGCTTATCACTCTGACAGCCCGGGGCATACTACGGATGATTGTTGGGCTCTGAGGAATAAGGTTCAGGACCTTATTGATGCTAAAGAAATACAGTTTGATGCGCCCGATAGGCCCAATGTTGTGACTGCTCCCATGCCCCAGCATGGAGTGAATGCTGTGGAAGAAGACCTATATGTAGCCTTCGTGGATGATATTGTTACTCTGCTGTTGACCGTCAAGAGGAACTTGTTGCTAGCCGGTTTATTTCCGGGATGTAGTAAAGGTTGCCATCTATGTTCTGTTTCACCTGCTGGTTGTCCTTTGTTGAAGTCAGGCGTCCAAAACCTGATGGATAACAAAGAGATCTTGTTCGAGAAGATTGTTGTTCCTGCTACCCCTACTGAAGAAGTGTCCATTGTTACTATTTTCAACAACTCTCCCAAGGCTCCCCCAAAGAAGCCTGTCAAAATCATGTCTACTCAGAAGATTGCTCCTATCATCATCACTGTTTCGGGGCCCATCCCTTATACATCCGACAAAGCTGTCCCGTGGCAATATGGGGCAGATGTTTATGTTCTTGGAGTAAAGCAAGAATTTGATACTAGTACCGGCGTCAGCAACATCACCGGGCCTGCCAAAGTCACTCGTAGTGGTAGACTGTTCTCACCAGATATTACGCCTCCAGCTATCCAGAGACCTATTGTCATCACACCTGCAAGTGTGCCCACTTCCCTGCCTGATCAAGTTCCTATTTCTACCCCTGCTGCTGAGTCATCTGATGCTCGGGGCAAAGGGATCGCCACAGATGTGCCTGCCCAGACAGAGGCACCAAAGACAACCAATGTTGAAGCTTCCAAACAGGAGATGGAAGAAATTCTCAAGATTATCAAGAAGAGTGATTTCAATGTAGTTGAGCAGCTGGGGCACACCCCATCCAAGATTTCTATGCTATCACTGTTGTTGTGTTCAGAGGCCCATGCCAAGGCTTTGATTACCTTCCTGAAGACGGCCCACGTGCCCCAAGAGACGTCAGCTGATCAATTCACCGATTGTGTGGCCAACTTAACTGCTGATAATGGTTTGGGTTTCTCCGACGCTGATCTGACTGCTAAGGGGAAGAATCATAATGATGCCCTGCATGTCTCCATTGAATGCAGGGGCACTACTCTTGCCCATGTGCTGGTTGACACTGGTTCCTCATTGAACGTATTACCCAAGAAAGCTCTAGACAGGCTGGATTGTGAGGGTTTAGAGCTCAAGCCAAGTAACATTGTTGTTCGGGCCTTTGACGGGTCCAAAAGGATGGTACATGGTGAAGTTGATATTCCAATCAGAGTTGGTTCACAGGTCTTTGATTCAACATTCTATGTGATGGACATCCGACCGTCCTACTCTTGTTTGCTGGGTCGTCCCTGGATCCATAAAGCTGGAGCTGTGACCTCCACACTACATCAGAAGCTGAAATACCCGGTCAGAGGGAAGATTGTGACAGTTCAAGGGGAGGAGGAATACATGGTCAGCCACCTCAATTCGTTCCGGTACATAGAGATGGATGGGGAGTTCATTGAGACCCCCTTTCAACACTTTGAAGAGGTCCCTCCGACACTGGCATCAGCTGAAACTGTGATTGAAGATTCTCCTTTGAAGATGGCTTCCTTAAAGGATGCCCAGGCTGTTATTGAGAAGGGTGAGTGCACAAACTGGGGCCGACTTCCTGATTTCACTCCGAAGACTGACAAGTTTGGTTTGGGTTTCACTGCAGAAGCTCAGAGGGCTGTTCGTAAGGCAAGGATTGGAAGACCTCCTGTGTTCATCAGCAACCCGGGAGTAAATGCCATTGAAGAGGACGCGGAGGAATCTGAATTCGACAGCTGGATCTACCCAACGACCAACAGTGGACCAAGCAACTGGACTGCGAAAGACTTCACACCTATTACTTTTGTCACTCAGTAATGAACTCCTTTGTTTTGAATTTGTAACAAACAATAATTTGAAACTTTATGGCCCGGTGTCTTACCCGGGGCACCGTGGCTTCATTTGTGAGGGATTTTGTGTGTCATTTTCATATATCATTAATAAAAGCATTGGACGTTTTTTGCATTTCGAATCTTGCGCTCCTTGTCTTTCTTTATTATATATTGCAAAACAGCTATATTTACACACACTCACCTATACAGGTTCCAATCCACTCTGGATCTCACTGGTAACGACTCTGCTACTGCCAGTTATGACTTCGAAAATCCGATCAACTTAGCCGAAGACGAAGGTGAAGATGATTGCGAAGTGCCTGGTGAACTTGCAAGACTGTTACTCCAAGAAGAGAGGGCCATTCAGCCACATGAAGAGCCAGTGGAAACGGTAAATCTGGGTACTGAGACAGACAGAAAGGAAGTCAAGATTGGTGCCAATCTGGAGCTTAGTGTGAAACAACAGTTGATTCAGATGCTGCATGACTACGTGGAAATCTTTGCCTGGTCTTACGAAGACATGCCTGGGTTGGATACCAACATTGTGGTTCATCACCTGCCTACCAAGGAAGAATGCCCTCCGGTAAAACAGAAGGTCTGTCGTATGCGTCCAGAGATGTCCGAGAAAATCAAAGTTGAGGTTATGAAACAATTTGACGTCGGTTTTCTAGCAGTGACTTCTTACCCTCAGTGGGTTGCCAACGTGGTTCCAGTTCCGAAGAAAGATGGTAAGGTCAGAATGTGTGTTGATTACAGGGATTTGAACAGGGCGAGCCCTAAGGATGACTTCCCTCTACCTCACATCGACGTTCTGGTTGACAATACTGCTCAGCATAAGGTATTCTCCTTCATGGACGGCTTCTCCGGTTATAATCAAATCAAGATGGCTCCCGAAGACATGGAGAAGACCACTTTTGTTACTCACTGGGGCACCTTTTGCTACAAGGTCATGCCTTTTGGGTTGAAAAATGCTGGGGCAACCTACCAACGTGCCATGGTTGCCTTATTTCATGACATGATCCATCATGAGATTGAAGTATATGTCGACGATATGATTGCAAGGTCCCAAACTGAGGAGGAACACCTTGACCATCTACAGAAGTTGTTTGACCGGTTGAAGTTGTACAAGCTGAGGTTGAACCCGAACAAGTGCACCTTCGGGGTGAGATCTGGAAAATTGCTAGGCTTCGTCGTGAGCGATAAAGGTATTCAAGTGGACCCTGTCAAGGTGAAAGCCATACAAGAGATGCCAGTTCCCAAGACTGAAAAAGAAGTCAGAGGCTTTCTAGGACGGTTGAATTACATTGCCCGATTCATCTCACATCTAACTGCTACCTGTGAACCAATCTTCAAGCTACTGAAGAAAGATCAAGTGGTACGTTGGAACGATGAATGTCAGGCCGCTTTTGAAAGAATCAAAGAGTATCTCCAAGAACCACCCATTCTTATGCCACCGGTTGAAGGGAGACCTCTAATCCTATACTTGACAGTACTTGACAGCTCAATGGGGTGTGTGCTGGGGCAGCATGACGAGTCTGGCCGAAAAGAGCATGCTATTTATTACCTTAGCAAAAAGTTTACCGACTGTGAGACCTGATACTTACTGCTCGAGAAAACTTGATGCGCTTTGGTATGGGCTGCTCGCTGGCTGAGACAGTATATGTTGACTCACACTACTCTGTTGATCTCAAAAATGGATCCAATCAAGTACATATTCGAAAAGCCTGCCCTGTCCGGAAGAATAGCAAGATGGCAGATGATCTTGACTGAATATGACATCCAGTACACAACTCAAAAAGCAATCAAGGGAAGTGTATTGGCAGACCATTTGGCACATCAGGCAGTGGATGACTACCAATCTATGAACTTTGAATTTCCAGACGAGAATATCATGGTAGTAACTGATTGTGAAGTACCTGGACCGGATGAAGGACCTGAGGAAGGATCCCGATGGTCTATGCACTTTGACGGAGCATCAAACGCTTTGGGTAACGGTATCGGCGCTGTGATCATATCTCCTAAGGGTACTCATACTCCACTTACCACTCGACTATGTTTCAACTGCACCAATAACATGGCGGAGTATGAAGCATGCATCATGGGTCTCCGAGCTGCAATTGACCTAAGGATCAAGTTTCTGAGTGTCTTCGGAGATTCCGCTCTCGTGATCAGTCAGATCAAAGGCGAATGGGATACGAAACACCCAAATCTCATTCCTTACAAGGAGTATGTATTGACGTTGATTCCCCATTTCGAGGAGATAACTTTTGAACACTTCCCAAGAGAAGAAAATCAGTTGGCGGACGCGTTAGCTACGATGTCTTCTATGTTCAAAGTCAAATGGGACAACGAGGCTCCCCGGATCATTATTTGGAAATTGGATGAACCTGCACATTGCTGTGATCTGGAGGTTGAAGAGGTAACAGAAAAGCCGTGGTATCATGAGGTGAAGAGGTACCTTGAAGCTCAAGAATACCCCGAGGGTGCATCCGTTAATGACAAGAAGTTTCTGAGAAGGTTCGCGGCAAAGTTCTTCCTCAGCAATGACATTCTCTACAAACGAAACCACGATTTGACCTTACTGCGTTGTGTGGATAAGACTGAAGCAGAGAGGATCATGGCAGAGCTGCATGAAGGTACCTTCGGAACGCACTCCAGTGGACACACCATGGCAAAGAAAATCCTTCGGGCAGGATATTACTGGTCCACAATGGAAGCCGACTGTTATCAGCATTCTCGGACATGTCACAAATGCCAGATCTATGCTGATAAGATGCACATTCCTTCGGTTCCTCTGAACGTCTTGACAACACCTTGGCCTTTTGCAATATGGGGAATTGATATGATCGGCGAGATCATACCTACGGCATCCAACGGGCATCGCTTCATCCTGGTAGCGATTGATTACTTTACAAAGTGGGTTGAAGCAGCTTCCTATGCTACCGTAACCAAGAACGTCGTGGCACGGTTCATTCGGCATAACCTGATCTATCGATACGGTGTACCAGAAAGGATCATTACGGACAACGGTACCAATCTTAACAACAAGATGATCACTGAGCTCTGCGAGCAATTCAAGATACAGCACCACAACTCTTCTCCCTACCGGCCGAAGATGAATGGGGATGTCGAAGCAGCGAATAAGAATATTAAGAAGATTGTGCAGAAGATGACAGTGACCTACAAAGATTGGCACGAAATGTTACCGTTTGCTCTTCATGGGTACCGTACCTCAGCAAGAACGTCAACAGGGGCGACACCCTTTTCCTTGGTCTATGGCATGGAGGAAGTCCTACCCATTGAAGTCCAGATACCCTCTCTCCGGATAATGAAGGATGCAGGTTTGAGCGAAGATGACTGGATCCAGACTCGGCTTGATCAATTAAACCTAATCGACGAAAAGAGACTCACTGCTATTTTTCATGGTCAGACGTACCAAAAACGGATGATCAAGGCATTTAACAAGAAAGTCAGGCGACAAGAGTATCAAGTCGGAGACCTGGTAATCAAGCGCATCATTCTACCTCAAGGTGATCCCAGGGGAAAATAGACCCCCACGTACGAAGGGCCATTTGTGGTTAAGAATATCTTCTCGGGAGGTGCGATGATTCTAACCACCATGGATGGTGACGACCTTCCTCACCCCGCCAATGCAGACATAGTAAAAAGATACTACGCATGATTAAAGACCCGCTAGGTTGACTAGCCTAGGCAAAAATAAGGGCTTCCCGGCGAACCAAAAGGGTTCGGGCAAAAATAAGGGATGAAATGAAAAAAAATCTGTACACCCGGCAAGTCGAAAACCTGAAAAGGCGGCTTGGGCAAAAATGGGTATCCCGGTGGACTGAAAACCCGAAAGGGCGGTCCAGGCAAAAGTTAGGGATTAAAGCGTAATACTATGTCTCATTGGATCACCCTGCATCCAGACTTCAGTATCAACCATCAGGCTTACACGACACCAATCAATCAGTTTCATCTTCAACTAAACAGCAAAGTGATGAGACGCTTGAAGACATAAAGGCGATAGCAGAGTTGGAACCCAGTGGGACTTTTCACATAGCTGTTTTGTTTTCCTTTTCATAAATTATATAAACTCTATTTTGTTCGGCGGCGTTCTCTTACTAGGACGTCATCCTCTTGTACACAAAACGCCTATTTACAGGCAAATTTCAAAATCAATACAAGTCTACTTTTCAGACAAATTGCCAATGGTTTTCCTTTATCTGTTTTGTTTTGCAAAGAACGTCCAATGTTCATTTTTGATATATGCATTTGACATTAATTGCTAATCACAAATATTTGCATGCGAAACAAAGGACTAATTACAAGTGACATCAGAAACAGGGGCAATAATGAATTGTCTAAGCGATTTAGTTGCTCTGTCCACCAAGGTGCCAAGATAGGTTCGGCTGAAGAATGTAACCAAGATACCTTCACTCCCAGCAGAGCAAGACAGGATTCAACAATACTTTCCCCGAGCAGAGTTGGTCTACTATCAGCCCTAAAAAGGCACAATACCCATAGCAAGTCAGCAATACTCTCCCCAAGCAGAGTTAGGCTACTGTCAGCCCTAAGGAAGTTGGATATCCCCAGAAGATCTCAATATTCTCCAGCAGAGTATACAGATATTCCTCAACAAGCATCCCCGACAGTCTTAATATAAGATTGTTCCCCGGCGGAATACCAGACCCCCCAGTGGAGCCATTTCCCCAGTGCAGTCCAAAAGTTTCCCCATGAGAGTAGAACCATCTCCCCAGTAGATCCTGGAAGCTTGTCTCCCGCAGAGTACAGAAATCTCTCCCTAGCCATATTCAGGAGGTTATTCCCCACCAGAGTCTAACTGGGTTATCCTCAGCTAATTACAAACGGAAAGATCGTCCTCGGCGAAGTTCTTCCCATCCCCTACGGAGTTCATCAAATTCCTCAACAAAGCTTATCAACGGTATCCCCAGCGGAGTTATCATCAAAATCTCAGTGAAGTATCTCTTCCCACAGAGTAATTCCCCGCAGAGTAATCTCTTCATCAAGTTTATTCCCCAACGGAGTCATCTTCTCCTACCGGTTTATTCTTGCAAACATCCTTGTTCATCATCCCCAGCGGAAGCGAAGAACTCTACTCTTCAACATCAGCCCAGGATTTAACAAACTCCCGGCATTCGTCAAGGATTTATTTTCCCAGACGAAGATACATTCATAAACATTTCGCATTTCATATCTCCTATTTGCATACATGATAAAGTGCATACGACACTATCTCATTTATTGTTGAGAACATCATGACATCATGCATTTCATACATCATGACATTGCATACAACTAATGTTTTGCCTTTTCAGGAAGAGGTCAATCAAAAGATATTACCATTAACTTTTGAAGTTCCAGATTCGATACATGTATCTAGCCAGGGCATATCTGTGGACGTTTGATTGTAGATCTATACCTGTATCTAGCCAGGAAAGTATATGCATGAAGAGTTTGAAGATCAACACCTGTAACAGGCCAGGAAATTATCTCTCATTCTCAGGTTAGAGGTCTACACCTGTATCCAGCCAGGAAAGCTATCTCGATCAACCTTTTGAAGTTCCAGATTTGATACCTGTATCTAGCCAGGGCATATCTATGAGTGACCGATTAGAGGTCTACGCCTGTATCCAGCCAGGAAAGCTATCTCGATCAACCTTTTGAAGTTCCAGATTCGATACCTGTATCTAGCCAGGGCATATCTGTGAGCGACTGATTAGAGGTCTACGCCTGTATCCAGCCAAGAAAGCTATCTCGATCAACCTTTTGAAGTTCCAGATTCGATACATGTATCTAGCCAGGGCATGTCTGTGAGCGAATGATTAGAGGTCTACGCATGTATCCAGCCAGGAAAGCTATCTCGATCAACCTTTTGAAGTTCCAGATTCGATACCTGTATCTAGCCAGGGCATATCTGTGGACGACTAATTCCGAATTTGATACCTGTATCTAGCCAGGGCATATCTGTGGACGACTAATTCCGGATTCGATACCTGTATCTAGCCAGGGCATATCTGTGGACGACTAATTCCGGATTCGATACCTGTATCTAGCCAGGGCATATCTGTGGACGACTAATTCCGGATTCGATACCTGTATCTAGCCAGGGCATATCTGTGGACGACTAATTCCGGATTCGATACCTGTATCTAGCCAGGGAATATCTGTAGACGACTAATTCCAGATTCGATACCTGTATCTAGCCAGGGTATATCTGTGAGCGACTGATTAGAGGTCTACGCCTGTATCCAGCCAGGAAAGCTATCTCGATCAACCTTTTGAAATTCCGTATTCGATACTTGTATCTAGCCAGGGCATATCTGTGAGCGACTGATTAGAGGTCTACGCCTGTATCCAGCCAGGAAAGCTATCTCGATCAACCTTTTGAAATTCCGGATTCGATACCTGTATCTAGCCAGGGCATATCTGTGAGCGAATGATTAGAGGTCTACGCCTGTATCCAGCCAGGAAAGCTATCTCGACCAACCTTTTGAAGTTCCAGATTCGATACCTGTATCTAGCCAGGGCATATCTATGAGCGATTG
This sequence comes from Vicia faba, assembly GCA_948472305.1. Taxonomy (NCBI): domain Eukaryota; kingdom Viridiplantae; phylum Streptophyta; class Magnoliopsida; order Fabales; family Fabaceae; genus Vicia; species Vicia faba. The sequence goes on along the minus strand of OX451741.1, from coordinate 233,401,794 downwards.
ATTGTAGATCTATACCTGTATCTAGCCAGGAAAGTATCTGCATGAAGAGTTTGAAGATCAATACCTGTAGCAAGCCAGGAAATTATCTTTCTTTCTCAGGTACGCAAGTTCTCACTAACGAATCTCTTACGCGATCGACAATCTCCCGATGGCATCTATAAGCCCATCCTCCTATCCATCATATCTCTAAATGGCATCTATAAGCCCATTCCCGCCATCACACTGCTGATACCATACTATGCGAGTGCAAATTTCTGGGCACTCTAGTGTTCAATCATCTTCCACCTCCGGATCACGAAAGGCACGCAAGCCAATCTACATCCTCAGGTCTAAGAAGATTGAACAGGGGCAACTGTTGTACCCCAAAATTTGCCCTCCCATATTCTTCAAGGTTTATTAAGAATCATCTTCTAATGGTTCAAGATTCCTCAAGGATTGCACAGTTCAAATGCCTCTTAAGCCAGTCAAAATTAGGGTTTTGATTCTTTCAAGGAATTTGGGATTTTCAATGGCTCAATCAAGTCTCATATGCCCATATACATTGTCAAGCATATACATGTCAAGTCTCAAGGCTCACGGTGCCAATTTGCACAGTCAAAAGCCCTATTTGCTCTACAATCAACTGCAGGGGTAAAATAGTCATTTTACAGTCAAAAGTCAGAATTTTTGGTCAACATCTTATTTTGAGTCCACAATCATCATTTGATCAAATCTTGATCATGATTCCACAAGCATGGCTCAAAAATCATCAAGATGCAAGAAGTTACTATTTTTGGACAGCAGAAAAGTCAACTGTATCTTGACCAGGGCATAACTTTTTCATGGTTCATCAGAAAAATCCCATACAATGCTCATTTTGAAGGGGATGACATTTCCTACAACTCATCTTCACATTCCAAGTCCAATAAATGCTCTCATAAAAAGTTATCAATTTCTACATTATGGGTCAATTTCAAAAGTCAACAAAAATGCACTTTAAGTCAAAGACCATAACTTGATATTGGTAAATCCAAATGACATGGGACCAAAGGCATTGGTTATAGGACTTCAAGACCTTTCCAAAATGTCCAAGAACATGTTCATATGATCAAAATTGAGCAAGATATGCATTGGAGAAGTTGGGAAATTTTTGTGAATTTGCAAAAGTCAACTTTGCTCAAAATACCTTATTTTTGCTAATGGGCCTCAAATTTCTTCTTGAAACTTTATCCAAGGCCTATGCACGACCCATCAAGCTTAAATTGATTTATTTTCTTATTTTTTATTAATTAATTGGATTTTTAATCAATTTTAATTCATTTAATTAATTTAAATTGTAGGAAATATCAAGATATGGTTTTTCAATCTTTTCGTGAAGCAAATATGACCTAATCAAGCTGGAAAATTCGTGTGCACATCAAGGGGACAAAAATCTCCAAGTTTGGCAAGATTTTCCAATAAAAAAGATTCAAAAATATATGATTGAAAATCAAATATTGAAACCATCATTCCATGGATCTTTGCTCAAGGATTTAACCTAGTTTCATTCTACTATAAGTACATAACCTAACCCTAATGCCATGGACGAAATTTTGCTGCATACAAAGCCATAACAACATTAAAAAAAATTCAAGAAAAAGTCAAAACTGTTTTCCATATTCCAATGTGATTCAAAGGCTTTTGTGGTTTCTAATACATTGCTGGAACTCTCAGGGACATATTGCAATCAAAACTAAGCCTTAAAGCTATCAAAATCATCAAGAACAGTTTAACGGTTTGCGTTTTTTTTTCTAGAATCGAATTGCTTATTTCATGCATCATTAACATGATTTTGTGTGTGTTTTGTATTGCTTGAACTCATAGGAAGCTGATGGTGTGGTTTAATTGCATTATAATGCCCAGAATCATAAAACGCCATTGATGAATTCTAGGGTTTCCAAGCTTCCAGATTAGGGCTTTGCTGTACAGGAAAAATTGGAGCCCCTAACGCCCATGGTTGAATTCGTTGAGACAAGACGAATCTAAAACCACCCTCGCGAAATATTTATGTGCATCAGGGACCTATTCACTATTATTCCTCATGTTAAATTGTGGGGGTTAAAAACCCCCGCTATCCATTTATTTTTACAGGTACACAGCGAAGAAGATGAAGGCGTGTAAGCATATCATTGGGCCATTCAAATAGCGCGCGTAATTTTTGTTTTGTCCAGCATAATTGTTGTTTTTATATATTAATTTCATTGTTCATTATACTAACAAATGCAGGCGCATGGCTCAGTGGATAGTGAGGTGGCTGGTAATCATTGGGACCTGGGTTCGATTCCCAGGTCCACCCAAATAATTGTTTCTATTTTTCATAACATGATTGCATACAGGCATTTAAAAGCATTCCACCATGTACTGCAAACCTCCAAGCGCCATGTGTCTCTGAGCCCAGATCTGAAGGCCAAGCGTGAGGGTTCATGGTACTCCCAGTCAATGAACGGGCAGCTGATCCAGAAAGTCAAACAGACTTGTGTGCTTATTGGGCCAGAATTGCTAGCATACCTCCTTGTTGGGCCAACACCCCCTGGTTTCTCTATTATTTCTTTTTTTAATTTCCCTTTTTCTTTTATTAACTATTATTATTATTTAATTAACTCACTTAATTAATATTTTTCATAATAAATTCAGACAACTAAAAAATGTAAATATTTTTATTAATATTATTATTTATTAATTCCACTTTATTTTTTGTAAATAAATTCTAACAAATTAATTTAGTTTAATTAGGTTTAATTTTGGCTTTTTCACAATAAATAAAATAAATTAGAATTAGGTTTTACTAACTTTTGACTTTATTTTATTTTATTTTTATTTTCATTAAAACATAAAAAACACAAAAATACTTTTTTTCTTGTAATTATTTAATTAATTAGTAAATTAGGTTTAATATTTAATTAATTGCAAAAAGGGACCAAATTTCCATTCTTTTCTCAAAAAGGGTCAAAACCCTAAGACTTTTCCCGATTTAATTTCTTTGCGCGCATTATTCCTATTTTGAATATATTTATGTATCTGTTCCGAGAATGTAATAGATAATTAGGACTTTTATCGCTTTCTTTAATTTCTCGCATTTATTCTTTCAAAGGGTTATGTTTTTGGCGATGTAAATACCCGACGCCTTGTAATAGCGTAGATTTACTTCCCGCAGTTTATTTTCCGCACAAATATTAACTGTTAATTATGCATGACAAGACTTGCCTGAAAATTAAAATCAACTCGTAGCTCACAATAATACATGTGCAAAGATAATATGAATTGAATCCTGACACACTCGCACATGCCACTCCTAGGGTATGCCTCACTTGGTTGCCTCGACGTGGTCATTAAGTATAGGGTGTTTTAGAGGTTTCCCTCCAGTCTAAAGATCCAGTTGCCTCGAAACGGTTGCCTCGAATAAAAAGGATCTAGGACATTAGGGTTACCGCTAAGGCGTCTTACTATTGCTTTGGTGACCACACATGTCCCTGTAATCGAATTGACCCGAATAACTCCAACGACGGTGCTACCTACTTCTCAATAGTGGGATAGTACTGTCTAAAGGACTCTTACACAGCTTAATTCCTTAGAGTAGGTAAATTTCTCCTGGGTACTTGCTCTTTCAAAACAAAAAACAACTCTTCGCACTTACACTTTCAAACAAAAGTTTTCAAACAAATACTTCATACACTCTTGAGGACTGATACAAGAGTTACCTAGAAGTTTTCAAACTAAAATTTTTCAAAACCCACAAACACAAGAAAAGAAAACAATTTTTGAAAACATAGTGAGCAAGTACCTAAGAGCCCGTGGATAACCACGGATAGAAAGGGTGCTAACACCTTCCCTTTCTATAATCTACCTCCCGAACCGAGAAACATCGCGAAAAGGAATTTTGCTGTGCTTTTGTCCTTTCCTTGTTGGAGAAAATAAAAGACGGTGGCGACTCTTGCTTACCGCGACATTTCGCGAACCAGCATTTCAAAACAGTCAGTTCTATTTCCACCAATCACACCCGTTCTTGCACGTCGTCAGCTTGGATATCCAATGAGAGACAAGTCAAATAACACTCATCTGAGTTGTTTCTTTCTCAAAGAAGGAGAGGATCATAAGGAAGCCAAGGAATAAATTTCAAAGGCTTAGCGTCATATTCATAGGAAGAGTAGAAAAGGTTTGGGACCAAGAGGAGTTGTTTCTTTGGAGCCTCATCTCCGTTGGGTACAAGCAAGGGCAATTCAGTTGAAGATGCCATATTCTCGTGAAGAACCTATACCTGATATGTTTCTGAAGACTACTCCTCCCCTTTTAGATGATGTATAAGAACTTCAACTTTCCCTAATTAGGATGCAGCAAGAGAAGGAAGCATGGAAGAACAAGTGTTAGACTTTAGAGATGTCCTACCAAACATAATTGAAAGAGAAGGATGACTTGATCGATATTATTGAGAGTTGTGCTGTGGAGATGATGGAGAGGCAAGAGGATTTATTTTCCTCTAGAGCTCGGTCCGGACCTAATTGCTCACTTCTTGACTCTGGTGATTGGAAAGAAGTCACCGACAGGTATCCAGAAGAGAACAAGCAGTTGAAGGCTCAAATTGCAAGACTCATGGGAAAGTGTCAGTGTGTGGAGAGATCTTCATCAGCTTTGCCTCCTTAGGATTTTAGATTCCATCTTTATGCTCTTGTACTTAGGATTATTGAAACCTGTACTAAAAGTTGTAATCCACTCTGAAGTTGTTATAATCAAATTTTCAGTATTTCAAAATGTGTTAGTACTTTAATGTTTGCAAAACGTCTATAATTCTTTGAGTCCCTTGAAATATTAATAATGATAAATAAATCATATGCATTGCATATCATGCATCATTTTGCACATATTTCTTGCATTTCTGTTCATACCCATGTGTCTTACTATGCTTCTCTACTTTGTTCAGAAGCAAGCTGTTTCACCGGTATAATACTCGGGCTAATTCTAGGAAGATAATGGAGAATCTTGAATAAGAGAATTGCGAGCTGCTTGAAGAATTTACTGCTTTGAAGGCCGGTATGGCTAATCTGACTGCTTTAATGGAATCGTTGGTGGCTGCTCAGAATCATCCACCACTTGCTCCTCTGTCTCCTCATATTGCTCAGCCAGAACAAACAACGATTGCTTCTGAAGTTCTGTCAGTTTCCATTTCTGCTACTCCACTTACTGCTGCTCAAAAACCGTATGCCTCAGGGTTATCCATGGGGAATGCCTGAAAATTTCATACCTGAAGGTTACAATCTTGATGCTCAAGTTGCTCCATTTGCTCAAGTCTCTGCTATTCCTACACCTCTTATGGTGCATGTTACTCCTGTGGCTAAAAATGAGATTCATTATACTGCACCTCCTACGGCGAATGCTATGCCATTTGTTAATGATGAAGTCTATCGTATCGTTCCTCCACTTAGTGAAAGTATGGGTTTATATGAACGATTGGATGCCTTTAAGGACCAATTCAATGAGATGCAGAAGGAAATGAAGGCTCTTCGAGGAAAAGAATTATTCGGATAGAATGTTAGTGAACTCTGCTTAGTTCCTAACATAAAGGTGCCAACGAAGTTTAAAGTGCCGCAATTTGAGAGGTACAAGGGAAACTCTTGTCCTCATGACCACATGGTGATGTATATCAATAAGATGTCCACCCATACTAATGATCAGTGTTTGCTTATTCATTTATTCCAAGATATTTTAACCGGTGCCGATTTAAAGTGGTATATGGGTTTAGACACTAACAATATCCACACCTTCAATGATCTAGGTGAAGACTTTATCAAGAAGTATAAGTATAATATGTTCATGGCGCATGACCGTGACCAATTGAGAGAAATGGCTCAGAAAGACAAGGAGTCGTTCAAAGAATATGCGCAACGTTGGTTCGAGATAGCTGCCTAGGTGGTACCCCCGATGGGAGAACAAGAAATGACCAAGGTCTTCCTGAAAACCCTTGGATCATTTTATTATGAAAGGATGGTCTCCAGTGCGCCGAGTGGTTTCACTGAGATGGTAAGTATGGGTGTTCGTCTAGAAGAAGCTATCAGGGAAAGACGCTTGATGAAAGACGAAGGAACAAAGAAGTCACATACGGGTTTTCTAGAAAGAAAGAAAGTGAAACGAATGTTGTCATTGAAGAAAGGAAGATTAGACCACCAAGAAGACATCATTGGTACCAATAACAGGTTTCTTCTATAACTCAATTCATCAATGTAGCTCTGAATATTGTTGCCTATCAGAGACCACCTCCTCAGGGAAATCAAGGGCAAGGTCAGAAGAGAGACGCTTTTGACTTTATTCCAATGAGCTATGCAGAGTTATTTCTAGCTTTGATTAAGAAAAAAATGGTTTAGACTAGGCCTCCCCCTACTATACCTTCACCTTTACCATGTCACTATAAGGCATATCAGACTTGTGCTTTTCATCAAGGAGCCCTAGAACACAACATCGAAAACTGTTACTCCTTGAAGTCTGAAGTACAAAAGATGGTGAGATCTGGTCTCCTATCATTTAAAGATGTTGGTCCTAATGTGAAGGATAATCCAATACCCAAGCATGGAGGTGGAAATACCGTGAATATGGTTGCTGGTTGTCTTGGGGACTTCTGAATTTTTGATATCAACCTGGTTAGAGGAGATTTAGTAAAGATGCATGTTGATCTCCATGAATTCAGCTATTATACACGCGACTATGCTGGTTGTAGTATTTGCAGTACAGATATCCAAGGATGTGATAAAATAAGAGTGGATCTTCAAGAGATGATGGACGAAGGTCTCATCCACATAATCAAACCAAAGGCTGAGTACGAGGAAGACATGAATATGATTTATGGATGTCCTGGTGAATTTTGGATTTTTGATGTGAATTATATGAATGATGATTTGGTACAACTACACGCTACATTTTGTCACATGGATGGCTAAGAAGAACACCATGATGGGTCTTGTCAGATATGTTGTAGGGATTCTCGTGGTTGTTCTATCGTAAGAAAAGGCGTTCAATTGTTGTTAGATAATGCTACTATCAAAATTATAGGCAATAGAGATTATTACAATGGAGTTAATGCGATTGAAGATTGCTCGGTCGAGGCCATGGCTGATGATGAATATGTTTCTGCTGATGAATTCTTTTCTTCGGATGAAGATATGTTCTCTGATAATGATTTTGTGATGCCTAAATATTTTAAAGAAGGGATGAATGTTATTGTGTCGTGCTTTAGTGTTCCCTCTCCTATAGAGATTGAGTACCATAGCAAGTCAGTGTTGCTCCAGTGGTTATTTGTCTTCCTGGTCCTGTCCCATACGAATCAGACAAAGTTGTGCCATATAAATACAATGCTACTATCTAGGAGGATGGTGTGGAAATTCCTATCCAACCTTTGTCTGATGTAAAGAATATTGCTGAAGCTAGTCGGGTAACCCGTAGTGGCCGTGTCTTCTCCCCTATCATTCGAGGGGATGTTAATTCTGATAAAAGGGTTGTTGAAAGTACCAAACCTAAGAAAGTAACGGGGGAATCTAGTGGCGCTGCTGTGGAAAAGGATATGGACAACTTGTTGAAAATTATCAAGATGAGTGACTATAAGATTGTAGATCATTGTTGCAAACTCCATCTAAGATTTCCATTATAGCCTTGCTAGTGAACTCTTTGGCTCATCGGGAATCTCTGATGAGAGTGTTGGATCAAGATTTTATGGAAAGTAATATGTCTCTGGACCAGTTCAACAGTGTCGTGGGGAATATTACATCTTGTGATAACCTGAGTTTTTGTGATGACGAAGTGGCCGATGAAGGAAGGAGCCATAACCTGGCTCTCCATATTTCCATGAATTATAAGAATGACTCTTTGTCCAATGTTCTGATTGACAATGGGTCTGCTTTAAATGTCATACCAAGGAGTACACTCATGAATCTTAAGTACCAGGGAACTCTCATGCGCCCAAGCGGCATAATAGTGAAAGCTTTTGATGGTTCGAAGAAGTCTGTCATCGGAGAAGTAGATTTGCCTATTCCCATAGTTCCGCACTTATTCCAGATTACTTTCCAGGTTATGGATATTGTTCCCGTCAAAAATTGATTGTTAGGACGACCGTGGATCCATGAAGAAGGAGCTGTTACTTCAACCTTACACCAGAATCTGAAATTTGTTCGTGAAGGAAAGGTGGTCATCGTGAATGGAGAGCAAGCTCTGTTGATATCTCATTTGTCCTCTTTCAGCATTGTGGAAGCTGATGAAGCTGTTGTTAGAACTCAATTCCAAGCTTTATATATTGATAAAGTAAGGAAGAATGAGAATTCTATAGCCTCGTTTAAGGATGCATAATAGGTGGTGCAGAAAGGCCCTAACAAGGTGTGGGGGCATGTTATCGATCCTCTTGTAAACATGAATGGAACAAGTATGGGTTTCTCCATAAGGAAGGAAATCGTGAAGACGAAGTCTGCGCTGGGTAAATATCAAGACATTTTTCACAGTGGAGGCTATCTTCATTCAACTACACCTAGGATCAACACTATTTTGAAAGATGAAACAGAGAAAGAGATGCTAAACTATGTGACACATGGAGTCAGAGTCCAAAATTGGATCACTATTGATGTTCCTTCTTGCATTCACATTTCAAAGTAAATTGTTTTTTTGTTAGTATTTTAAAAAAAAATCTTTCACTCTGCCCAAGGTGAAAGTATTGATATTGTATGGCCATATCTGTTGTTTTGATCTTTAAAATGATTAATAAAAGTTGTTTTTGATTCCCAAATTGTGTCTTTATTCTCTGTTTTTTCTTGGAAAATGGTAATCAGAAAAACCCTTTCAAAATAAATAATAATTGTAAATAAATCTGCATAATCACTTGCTATATGTGTCAGTTTCTAAAAACAATCATAAATCATATGTGCAGATTAATTAAAAAAACATGTTCAGTACAATGACCTTGCATCCTCTCCCAACTTTGAATATCCTGTGTATGTGGCCAAAGAAGAAGAATATGATGAAACCCCAGTAGTGGTTTCATGTTTTTTTGAGCGTGAGGAGAGTACCATTCATCCGTATAAAGAGCCGTTGGAGATGATCAATTTGGGTTCAGAGGAAGATCCAAAAGATGTCAAGATTGGAGCATTGCTTCATCCCGATGTGAAGCACAGATTGATTGAATTGTTGAAAGAGTATGTGGATATCTTTGCTTGGTCTTATCAATACATGCCTGGTTTGGATACTGATATTGTGGAACATCATTTGCCACTAAAGCCAGAATGCCCACCAATCAAGCAGAAGTTGCAAAGAACTCACCCTAATATGGCAATAAAAATTAAAGAAGAAGTTTTAAAGAAGATTAATGTCGGTTTTCTTGTGACATCAGCGTACCCTCAATGGATTGCCAATATTGTTCAAGTACCAAAGAAAGACGGAAAATTTTGCATGTGCATTGATTATAGAGATTTAAACAAAAATAGTCCAAAAGATGACTTTCCATTGCCACATATTGATATGTTGGTTGATAGCACATCAAAATTCAAAGTATTCTCGTTCATTGATGGATTTTCCGAATACAGTCAAATTAGAATGGCTCCTGAGGACATGGAAAAAACAACGTTTATCACACCCTAGGGAAGATTATGTTACAGAGTGATGCCATTCGGGTTGAAGAATGCTGGTGAAACGTACCAGAGGGCTATGACAACCCTATTCCATGATCTGATACACAGGGAAATTAAGGTATATGTTGATGATATGATCGCCAAATTTTAGACTGAAGAAGGGCATATAGAAGATTTATTGAAATTGTTTCAGCGTTTGAGGAAGTATTGTCTCCGCTTGAATCCAAATAAATGCACCTTTGGTGTTCGATCAGGAAAATTGTTAGGTTCCATTGTCCGCCAAAAAGGAATTGAAGTTGATCTTGACAAAGTTAAGGCAATTCAAGAAATCCCCGCACCAAGAAGTGAAAAGCAAGTTAGAGGCTTCCTCGAACGGTTGAATTACATTTCCAGATTTATTTCCCATATGACAGCAACATGTGAACCGATCTTTAAGTTGTTAAAGAAAGATCAAGGTTGTGTGTGGATAGACGATTTCCAAAGGGAATTTGAAATTATTAAAGAATATCTTCTTGAACCTCATATCTTGATCCCTCCTGTTGAAGGAAGACCATTGGTTATGTATCTGACTGTACTAGATAATTCTATGGGCTGTATTTTGGGACAACAAGATGAAATGGGAAGAAAAGAATATGCCATTTATTATCTCAGCAAGAAGTTTACTGACTGTGATTCACGGTATTCTATGTTGGAAAAACATGTTGTGCTTTGGCCTGGGCGGCAAAGCGATTGCGGCAATATATGTTGAATAATACTACTTGGTTGATTTCTAAAATGGATTCGATTAAGTATATTTTTGAAAAGCCTTCTCTTACCAGAAGAATTTCCCGTTGGCAGATGCTATTGTCTGAATATGATATTGAATAGCATACTCAAAAGGCTATAAAAAGCAGTTTGTTGGCAGATTATCTTGCTCACCAACCAGTTGATGATTATTAGTCTGTTAAATATGATTTCCATGATGAGGATGCGATGTATTTGAAAGTAAAAGATTCGGATGAACCTTTGCCTGAAGAAGGTTATAATCCTGAATCCCGGTGGGGTATGGTGTTTGATGGAGCTGTAAATGCTTATGGGAAATGAATTGGTGTCGTGATTATCACTCCCCATGGGTCATATATCCCTTTTACTGCAAGATTTGCATTTGATTGTACCAATAATATGGCAGAATATGAAGCTTGTATCATGGGTCTCGAAGAGGCTATAGATCTCAGAATCAAAATTCTAGATGTATATGGCAATTCATCTTTGGTAATAAATCAGATTAAAGAAAAATGGGATACTCGCCACGTTGACTTACAAAGACTATGCTAGAAGATTATTACCTTTCTTTAATAAAGTTGAATTTCATCATATTCCCATAGATGAGAATCAGATGGCAGATGCTTTATCCACTTTGGCTTCTATGTACCAAGTAAATACCTGGAACGATGTACCTCATATCACAGTTCGACGTCTGGATAGGCCGACTCATGTGTTTGCGACAGAGGGAACATCAGACGAAAAACCTTAGTATTATGATGTCAAGAATTTTCTCCAGACTCAGGAATACCCAGTTAGTGCATCGAACAAAGATATGAAGACATTGAGAAGGTTGGCAGGCAGCTTTTTCCTTAATGAAGATGTGTTGTACAAAATAAATTATGACATGGTCTTGCTCAGATGCGTGGATAGACACGAAGCAGACATGTTGATGCATGAGATCCATGAAGGTTCCTTTGGTACCCATGCCAATGGACATTCGACGGAAAATAAGATGCTTAGGGCAGGTTACTATTGGCTGACAATGGAATCTGACTGTTACAAATTTGCAAATAAGTGCCATAAGTTCCAGATTGATGTTGACAAAATTCATGTGCCTCTGACGCTTCTCAACATTATTTTTTCCCCGTGGACTTTCTCTATATGGGGTATTGACATGATTGGAATGATCGAACCAAATGCGTCGAGTGGACATCGTTTCATCTTGGTGGCAATAGACTACTTCACCAAATGGGTGGAAGCATCTTCCTATTCTAATATCACTAAGCAGGTGATGGTACACTTTATCAAGAACAATCTTATATGTCGGTATGGTGTGCCAAGCAGGATTATTACTGACAATGGCTCGAATATGAATAACAAGATGATGACATAACTTTGTGAAGAATTCTAGATTGTCCATCACAATTCATCTCCTTACAGGCAAAAGATGAATGGGCATGTTGAAGCTGCTAACAAAAACATTAAGAAGATAATCCAGAAGATGGTTGTTAACTATAAATATTGGCATGAGATAATCCCTTTTGGTTTGCATGGGTATCGCACATCCGTCCGCACTTCAACAGGGGCAACCCCATTATCTCTTGTGTATGGTATGGAAGCAGTGCTCCCCGTTGAGGTTGAGATTCCCTCTTTGCGTGTGATAATGGAAACCAAATTGTCAGAGGCTGAATGGGTCCAAAACAAGTTTGACAAATTGAGTTTGATTGAACAAAATAAAATGACGGCCTTGTGTCATGGTAAGTTATACCAGAAGAGAATGAAGAAAGCTTTTGATAAGAAGGTTAAGCCTCGTGAACTCAGAGAAGGTCACCTCGTGCTCAGAAAGATCATGTCTTTTAACATTGATTCTAGGGGCAAGTGGACTCCTAATTTTGAAGGCCCATATGTTTTCAAGAAAGCCTTCTCTGGCGGTGCATTGATTCTTGAAACTATGGATGGCGAGGAATTTCCGCATCCTATGAATGCTGATGCAGTCAAGAAATACTTTGCCTAAAGAAATAAAAGAATAGCTCGCTAAGTCGAAAACCCGAAAGTGAGGCTTAGGCAAAAAGAGCGTCTCGGTAGGCTAAAAACCCGAAAGGGAGGTCTGGGCAGAAATAAGAGACACAAACAGAATAAATTTTCCCGCTAGGTTGAAAACCCGCAAGGGCAACTTAGGAAAAAGTTACAGATTTCTTGGCAAGTAACTGCATCAGACAAGACTTGATCATTGAAGCAACAATCTTCTTGGATCCTCATCACACTTCAACAGAAGTCGCTGCTCAGGAGTTCAAATTTGTTAGGGAGAATAGTGGTCATTGTATTTCAATGTATCTTTCCCATATATTACCATTTTCCAAACTTTGTAATCATCCATGGAGTCTCGCCATTCGCAGACTGCCATTCTATTAATAAAGTTTGAGCCTTTATCCAATTCCTTGTAGTTCTTATTATATTATGTTTGCAGAGATTCCATTTATTATTGATTGTAATTTTGAAAACTAAAAGATTTAATAATAAAAATGTTTTTTGAAAAGAATTTACAAATTACTTTTTACTTCAGATTTTGTGATTCAAGTAGAACAAAAGTAGTGATTCCAAGGATGGAAGAACTCGGAAGTTTTGAAAAAATATTCCCCAAGAAAGTTCTCTCAGGTAACTCTTGCTCATATGCCTGTGATCCTCTTGTGTGTCTTTCCTCATATAGTTGGAGTTCATATCAATTGATGTAGGGTGCGATGTTGGGTCTGTAATCCCATTTTCCCCAGTCAAGTCTTAGGTCAGATTTTTCTCCAGGTTGATTATTTTGGTTATGGGTTTGCACTGTTTGGTGCCTGTATCCCAGTTTCTCTAGTCAGGATTTGATGCGGATTTTTTTCCAGTTGAGCAACTAGAAAAGGGCCATATCTTTTCTAAGAAGTGTTGGAACAACTGTCAACTTTTTGGGTTTTCTCTCGCCAAGTGTTGAGTTTGATTTAAAATCCCTATAATTTTGACTTCTTGCTGTATTTTTTAACCTTTTAGATCCCCAAATGAAGCTGAGATGATGCTTCTCTTTAAAAGTTGTTATCCCTATGAAGTTTCATAATTTCTCCCCATAGAAGTTTGTGTAATTGTTACTCTTGATATTGAAGAATGTATTTGGGCTCCTCTAGATAATGTGGTGTTGTATTCCCAATGAAGTCAACATGAGACCCCCATTTGAAGTCTCGACGATGTGATTTTCAGCTTTCCTAGTGAAGTCAGTATTATAATCTCTGATGCAAGTCTAGATGATGAGGCATTTTGTTCCCCTGTCGAAGTCTTCCTGATATTCCCCGGTGAAATCTAGAGGAGGATTTTATGTCCCTGCAGCCGTATGGGTCTACTACTTTCAGATTATGCTTTAATTATTTTCAAAATATGTTTCTTCCCAGTGGATTTAATCCGTGAAGTAGGAATTTATTTCCTCAGTTGGTGCTTACTTTCTTATGAAATCTTCATCTTGGAAGTATTTTAGCCAAGTGTTGACTTTACCCAAGCTGATTTTGTCTGGTTCTTCCCAATATTGTATGTCTATTAGCATATACCCGATAACATTCATACATTCATACATACATCATGTATAGCTGAATTAAAGTTCATTGCTCATTTGCATTCATTGATGTTTTTGTTGGCATATTACCCTATTTTGCAGAGTTATGTTACCCTGTCTCCAATAGAGTTTCAACCTTAAGCAGAAAGTGTATATCCTTTCAATTTCCCTATTGAGTTATCCTTCATAGAAGAATTTTTTTAGCCTTCCTATTCATCTCATTATCTGGTTGGAAGTAGTCCCTTTTTGAGTTTATTTCTCATCAAGTGCTATCTTGGATGACTATTTCACTCCAGTTTACTTCTAGTTTGGATCCATAGTCCTCGACAACGTTATTATTATGATTTTTGCAGGCTTTAAGCCCGAGTTTAAGAATGTGCATTTATTTTTTGCACAAAAAGACTTTATCTCTTCAGCATGAATATATTGGGTTTCCCCAGAGAAGTTATATTTCTTTGTCTAGCAGGTTTCTTATAACAGCAAATGGCATGACTCTTTATTTGAGAAACCTGTACTTCCCCGGTAAGTCTGTTAGTTCTCAGAGAAGATTCATTTTTGTTACTCCGATGAATGGTAGTCTCGTCATTATGGGAGATAATTCGTTATTGAGATTTGTTACTCCGATGAATGGTAATCTCGTCATTATGGGAGATAGTTCATTATTGATATTTTGCACTCTGATGAATGGTAGTCTCGTCATTATGGGAGATAATTTGTTGTTGATATTTTGTTACTCCGATGAATGGTAGTCTCGTCATTATGGGAGATAGTTCGTTCTTGAGATTTGTTACTCTGATGAGTGATAGTCTTGTCATTATAGGAGACACCTCGTTGTTGAGATTTGTTACTCCGATGAATGGTAGTCTCGTCATTATGGGAGATACTTCGTTGTTGATATTTGTTACTCCGATGAATGGTAGTCTCATCATTATGGGAGATATTTCGTTGTTGAAATTTGTACACCGATGAATGGTAGTCTCGTCATTATGGGGGATAGTTCATTATTGAGATTTGTTACTCCGATGAATCGTAGTCTCGTCATTATGAGAGATAGTTTGTTGTTGAGATTTGTTACTCTGATGAATGATAGTCTCGTCATTACGAGAGATAGTTTGTTGTTGAGATTTGTTACTCTGATGAATGGTAGTCTCGTCATTATGGGATATAGTTTGTTGTTGAGATTTGTACGATAAATGGTAGTCTCGTCATTATGGGAGATAGTTCGTTGTTGAGATTCACCTTGCTCTAAAGAATTCATATGTTTCCAATCATGAGTACTTATGCTAATCATTTGTTACCTAATTTAATATTGGTTTTTACCTGTATTATCTTACCATTTCTTTTCCCTATGAGTCGACGCTACTTTTTTGCTATCTTTTCAGTGAGTGGATAGTTCGCAGTTATTTGTCGATCGTTGTCATCCTTTACTTTTCTCTTTAATATTTGAGTTGATGAGGCTTTATCTCCTCCTTGAGTCTTCTGTTCACCAGTGATTTATTTTCCTGGTCGGGTTTCCTTTTGATCCTTTATTTTATCTTCTGCTTCCCTAGTGGTGTCCTGTATCACCTTTGGATTTGTTTGTTTTCATGCACAATCATATGAATTGATGGCATCTTAGGGCCAAAAATAGGGCTTGTTTTATATTTAAGTATCTTCAATCGTGTCGACACAAAGATTTTAACCTTCGTATCTCCAGATAGAAGACACTTAAATAAGGGCATATGTTATACCCCAAATTTTCCCCTAAGATTCCTCTATCATCTCATATCAACCCAATCATATCAAGAGCATATTAGGGTTTGATTCTTCTCCCTATCTTTAGGTTTACTCATGAGGGATCACTGTGATCGGTGGAAATAGAACTAACTGTTTTGGAATGCTGGTTCGCGAAATGTCGCGGTAAGCAAGAGTCGCTGCCGTCTTTTATTTTCTCTAACAAGGAAAGGGCAAAAGCACAGCAAAATTCCTTTTTCGAGATGTCTCTCGATTCGGGAGGTAGATTTATAGAAAGGGAAGGTGTTAGCACCCTTTCTACCCGTGGTTATCCACGGGCTCTTAGGTACTTGCTCACTATGTTTTCAAAAATTGTTTGCTTTTCAAGTGTTTGTGGGTTTTGAAAAAGTTCGTTTTGAAAAACTTCTAGGTAACTCTTGTATTAGTCCTCAAGAGTGTATGAAGTGTTTGTTTGAAAACTTTTTGAAAGTGTGAGTGCGAAAAGTTGTTTTGGTTTTTGAAAGAGCAAGTACCCAGGAGAAATCTACCTACTCTAAGGAATTAAGCTGTATAAGAGTCCTTTAGACAGTACTATCCCACTATTGAGAAGTAGGTAGCACCGTCGTTGGAGTTATTCCGGTCAATTCGATTATAGGGACATGTGGTCACCAAAGCAATAGTAGGACGCCTTAGCGGTAACCCTAATGTCCTAGATCCTTTTTTATCCGAGGCAACCGTTTCGAGGCAAATGGATCTTTAGACAGGAGGGCGGCCTCTAAAACACCCTATACTCAATGACCACGTCGAGGCAACCAAGTGAGGCGTACCCTAGGAGTGACATGTGCACGTGTGTCAAGTTTCAGATTATGTTATCTTTGCACATGTTATGGTGAGCTATGTTGATTTTAAGTTCATACATTGGATCTTGTCATGCATTCCCTATTATCAAACATCTAACAGTTAATATTGTGCGGAAATTAAATTGCGGGAAATTAAATCTAAACTATTACAAGGCGTCGGGTATTTACATCGCCAAAAACAAACCCTTTAATTTAAATTGCGGAAAGTAAAATAAAGAAATAAATAAATAAAGTCCTAATTAAAGTTATTACATTCCGGAAGCAAGTACAATAATATGGAAAAATGGATCGCGTGCGGGAAATTAAATCGGATGCGAGTTTTTTGGGGTTTTGACCCTTTTTTTGAAAGAAAGTGATTTTTTTGGTTATTTTTGAATTAAATGGAATTAAATTAAATGAACAATTAAATTAAATTAAATAATGAAAATATTTTTGGATTTTTGAGTTTTTAAAGAAATAAAATAAATTGAATTAATGCTAATAAAAACCTAATATTCTAAATTGATTTTAAATATTGCAAAAAATATTAAAAGCTAAATTGATTAAATTAATTTATTTACAAAAATAAAAGTGATGAAGTTAATTTTAATAAATAAAATATTTTTTGTGTTTTTGATTTTATTAGGAAAAAATGTTAATTGGCTAGTGATTAATAAAAAGAATAACGATTAATTAATTAAAGGAACATAATACAAATAGAGAGAGAGTTTAGGAGTATACGAGTCTGATTGGAGGGGTGAAACAGCTGTTGGCGTCATGTGTAAACTGTTTTGTTTTGGTCATTTGTGTTTTGGCTTTTGGCCATTTGTGTTCTGGCCTCAACGTTCCTTAACCTTCTCAGGATGTCTGTCTCGCCATGTATTGGTGTCATGTGTAAACTGTTCTGTTTTGGCCATTTGGCTTTTGGCTTTTGGCCATTTGTGTTTTGGCATCAACGTTCCTTAATGAACCTGGGATCCTGTCTAAATCTGCAGTGTTGAATCTCATGAACACATTAAATAAATTACTATATATCATAAAATACAAATAAAGTCAATATATGAAGAAATTTAATGTTTAGGCCAATATGACATGTATGAATGATTATACCCTTTTGATCATGGAGATCAATTCAACCTTACCCTTACTGGAAAAGTAGTGACATGAATGCTTTTATGCCCTTTTGATCATGGAGATCAAGCCAGCCTTACCCTTACTGAAGAAGTAGCGAGATGTTGGTTTGTAACTGAGATGGCTTGTTTGTAGTGAGAGAGAGATTTGTAATAAGGATTTCAAGGTTTTAGGATTCTTGAAAGAATTTGATATTCTGACAGTGTTGTGGCAAAGTTTTTTTTCTCTCCTTTTGTTTGTGTGAAAAGAATGTGATTATATAATGGAAATTAGGGTAAAGAAAATGGGCTTTGAATGTGCAATTGGGCCTCCAATGTTCACTTGAGTTCATCACTTTCCAGGCTAAATCGCAGGGACTTAAGTGAAATTTTTGAAATTGAAATGTGAAAACAAAATGTAACCGACATCGAGAACTAACTCCTGTCCGAAAATCGGCTCAATCGGATAAACGGTGAATTAGTTATGAATTTTTGAAGTTTCAGCTCAGACAAACTTATTTTGGGCTCCAGTGTCGACTCTGACACGTTCTTCAATAAAAAACTGGTATTGATCGGAGCATAATATGATCTCGACTTTTGAAGTAAAGTTGTATATCTATAAGTCAGTGACTTTGTGTAAAAATATGAGCCCAATCCGATAAAAATTGACCGAGTTATGAATTTTCGAAGTTTTGGCCCAGATGAAATAATATTCAGCATTCAGGATTTTCAGCGTGTCATGCATTCTGAGCAAAAAACGAAGGCCTTTTGAATACCATTTGAATTCAATACCTTCTGTGAAAATGTAGCCAACTCAATTTGTGAAATTTTGGCGCTGGAACCAGCTCGATATGATGAAAATCGACCAAGTTATGATTTTTTGAACATGACACAAATAAACTTCTGTCACAAATTTTCTGTATGAAAATACTTGATAAATCCACATTTTTGAAGATCTTCTGATCGAAATTGGCTTCCAGCCGTGAGAGATGAAAACGTAGATAATGTCAATACGGAATTTTGGCCACCAGAACGGGTTCAAAACAAGCCATGATCTTCAAGTTATGAATTTTTTAGCGCATAAAAACTGCACTTTCAGCACACTTTTCACCATATTTCTTCGAGAAAACTCACACATTCGGATACCTTCTTTAAAGAATTGACTCTTGAGCCGAACCTGAATTTGAGAATACGTTATTAGAGATATCTTGGCGAAAGAGCACCTGAATATGACGCGTCGGGTTGGACTTGTGAATTTTTCTTGAAATGTTTTGAGAAATATGGGAGGGCAAATTTTGGGGTACAACAGTTGCCCCTGTTCAATCTTCTTAGACCTGAGGATGTAGATTGGCTTGCGTGCCTTTCGTGATCCGAAGGTGGAAGATGATTGAACACTAAAGTGCCCAGAAATTTGCACTCGCATGGTGTAGTATCAGCAATGTGATATCGGGAATGGGCTTACATATGCCATTTGGAAAGGAGATGGATAGGAGGATGGGCTCATAGATGCCATCTGGAGATGTGACAGAACCTTGTCGGGAATGGGATTATAGATACCATTTGGAAAGGTAATGGATAGTTGTGGAGATGGGCTTAGAGATTCCATCCGGGGATGTTGGTCGCGTAAGAGATTCCTTAGCGAGAACTTGCGTACTTGAGAAAGAAAGATAATTTCCTGGCCTATTACAGGGGTTGATCTTCAAACTCTTCATGCAGATATGCCTTGGCTAGATACAGGTATCGAATCTACAATCAATTACTCACAGACATGCCCTGGCTGGATACAGGTATCGAATCTGGAACTTCAAACTCTTCATGCAGATATGCCCTAGCTGGATACAGGTATCGAATCTACAATCAATCACTCACAAATATGCCCTGGCTAGATACAGGTATCGAATCTGGAATTAGTCGTCTACAGATATGCCCTGGCTGGATACAGGTATCGAATCTCTAAACTCTTCATGCAGATATGCCCTGGCTGGATACAGGTATCGAATTTACAATCAATCACTCACAGATATGCCCTGGCTAGATACAGGTATCGAATCTAGAATTAGTCGTCTACAGATATGCCCTGGCTGGATACAGGTATCGAATCTCTAAACTCTTCATGCAGATATGCCCTGGCTGGATACAGGTATCGAATCTACAATCAATCACTCACAGATATGCCCTGGCTAGATACAGGTATCGAATCTGGAATTGGTCGTCTACAGATATGCCCTGGCTGGATACAGGTATCGAATCTCTAAACTCTTCATGCAGATATGCCCTGGCTGGATACAGGTATCGAATCTACAATCAATCACTCACAGATATGCCCTGGCTAGATACAGGTATCGAATCTGGAATTAGTCGTCTACAGATATGCACTGGCTGGATACAAGAATCGAATCTTCAAACTCTTCAGACGTGCCCTAGTTAGATACAGGAATCGAATCTGGAATTAGTCGTCAACAGATATGCCCTGGCTGGATACAGGAATCGAATCTTCAAACTCTTCAGACGTGCCCTGGCTAGATACAGGAATCGAATCTGGAATTAGTCGTCAACAGATATGCCCTGGCTGGATACAGGAATCGAATCTTCAAACTCTTCAGACGTGCCCTGGCTAGATACAGGAATCGAATCTGGAATTAGTCGTCAACAGATATGCCCTGGCTGGATACAGGAATCGAATCTTCAACCTCTTCAGACGTGCCCTGGCTAGATACAGGAATCGAATCTGGAATTAGTCGTCAACAGATATGCCCTGGCTGGATACATGAATCGAATCTTCAAACTCTTCAGACGTGCCCTGGCTAGATACAGGAATCGAATCTGGAATTAGTCGTCAACAGATATGCCCTGGCTGGATACAGGAATCGAATCTTCAAACTCTTCAGACGTGCCCTGGCTAGATACAGGAATCTAATCTGGAATTAGTCGTCAACAGATATGCCCTGGCTAGATACAGGAATCGAATCTTCAAACTCTTCAGACGTGCCCTGTCTAGATACAGGAATCGAATCTGGAATTTCAAAAGTTGATGGTAATATCTTTGATTGACCTTTTTCCTGAAAAGGCGAAACATTAGTTGTATGCAATGTCATGATGTATGAAATGCATGATGTCATGATGTTCTCAAAAATAAATGAGATCGTGTCGTATGCACTTTATCATGTATATGAATAGGATGTATGAAATGTGAAATGTCTATGAATATATTTTCGTCTAGGAAAATAAATCCTTGACGAATGCCGGGAAATTGTTGAATCCTGGGCTGATGTTGAAGAGTAGAGTTCTTCTTTTCTGCCGGGGATGATGATTGCAAGAATAAACCGGTCGGAGGAGATGACTCTATTGGGGAATAAACTTGGCGACGAGATTACTCTGCGGGGAATTATTCTGTGGGAAGAGATACTTCGCTGAGGTTTTGATGATAACTCCGCTGGGGATTCCAATGATAAGTCTTGTTGGAGGATTTGATGAACTCCGCTGGGGATAGGAAGAACTTTGCTGAGGACGATCTTTCCGTTGTAATTTGCTGAGGATAACCCAGTTATAGGATCTGGTGGGGAATAACCTCTGAACATGGTCGGGGAGAGATATTTGTACTCTGCAGGGGATAAGCTTCCAGAATCTACTGGGGATAAGCTTCCAGAATCTACTAGGGAGGATGATTCAACTCTCCTGGGGAAACTTTTGGACTGGACTGGGGGAGTGGCTCCACTGGGATGTCTGGTATTCCGCCGAGGAACAATCTTAGATCAAGACTGTCGGGGATGCTTGCTTAGGAACATTTGTATACTCGGCTGGGGAATGCTAAGATTTGCTGGGGATATCCAACTTCCTTAAGGCTGACAGTAGGCTAACTCTTCTTGGGGGAGAGTGTTGCTGACTTGCTGGATACTGTGCCTTGTTAGGGTTGACGGGAGACCAACTCTGCTTGGGGAGAGTATTGTTGAATCTTATCTTACTCTGCGGGGAGTGAAGGTATCTTGGTCATATTCTTCCACTGAACCTACCTCGGTACCTTGGTGGACAGAGCATTTTGTACAGTTCGGACAAATCTTATTGCCCCAGCTTCTGTGGGAGAAGGTACCTGTGAGGTGCTTGATAACTGCCGATTGACAAATCTTCTTCTGGTAGGCAAGTGACGAGATGACGGGACATAGTCGTACGCTTTGATCCCTAACTTTTGCCTGGACCGCCCTTTCGGGTTTTCAGTCCATCGGGATACCCTTTTTTGCCCAAGCCGCCTTTTCAGGTTTTCGACTTGCCGGGTGTACAGATTTTTTCATTTTCATCCCTTATTTTTGCCCGAACCCTTTTGGTTCGCCGGGAAGCCCTTATTTTTGCCTAGGTCAGTCGACCTAGCAGGTCTTTGATTATGTGTAGTATTTTTTTGGACTATATCCACGTTCTCAGAGTGCAGGGAGTTGTCACTGTCAGTAGTGTTGTGTTGCCATACTACCAGAAGATGTCTGATCATGCAAGATTCGTCGCTGGAATTCATGTCCAATGCCCCAAGTGACTCAGATGGAGATTTGCCCCTTGGCTTTGTTGGCATTTGAGAGATTCTCTGAATTTTGACCAGACTGCCCCAGATGATGGACAATGATCATGTCTGCCCCTTGGTTGGAAATGTTTTTCCACTTGATGTGATCCTTTTATTGAGAAGGCGTTTGTTCACTAGATATTCGTCGTGCGAATTTCCCCGCTGTTCGAACAAATAATCATATGCAAACAATGTCATTTCAAGAATGCAAAGCTTATGTCTGTCTTGAAGTTTTTGAAAATGCATTTTTTCAGTAAAACAAGTGAACTTTTTGTAAACTGTGATGTCAACTCGTTATTTTACCGCAAGCCTTAAGGAGTCAGGATACCTTTCGTAATAGTATGCTTTCGAACTAACCCATGCTTCAGCTAGGACTTTTAAGGGTTGTAGCGTGGCCTGGTTCACGGTTTAAGAAACAAAGGATAAAGGCTCAAATTTTATTTGTACCCACCCGTTCTTCGTGATGTTCTTCGATCCTAAACTCAGCTGATCGTGAGTTAGACCTTGTTGAGTCTTTGCTCTGATATTCCAGTGATGGTTCAGATACTTAAAGTTTATTTTGCATAGGCAGTCATCTCTTTTCATGGAGGGTTTGTAGGACCTCTTGCTTTTTTGATTTTGTTATCCCTGTTTTTTGCCTGAACTGTTTCTTTTGTGATTACAGTCAGCGGGATGCCCCAGTTTTGTAAGTCTCCTTCATAGGTTTTGACTTATTGGGCTTTTATTTTGAGAGATAATGACTGCCTGTCTTTACGATTATAGGGAACCATCACTGTCTTTTGTTTTGGAAGGACTCCTTTGATGCTGTTCATTGTGCATTTGGACCAGCTGAGAGAACTACCCTGCCCCAGGTTATGATTAAGGGTTTTAATTTTTGAAAAGAAAAACTCCAACTTCTTAGGCTCAAAGGGGTTGACGAGGGATTATCTTCCTTATTACTCCACTGTTTAGGATTTGAAACAATGTCTGTACCTCATCAGCGGGGTCTATTCAAAAGCATACTGTAAAGATAGTGGTATCGTTTTCGTCATCCTCCCTCAAAAGGCTTAGAGTTATTAATCGAGAGTTTGAACATCACAAAAAATGAAAGCAGTTTGAATATAGCGAATGCGAATATATTGATTCAAAACAGACATATGCGATGCATTAATGAAATAACAACGTTTGACATGAATAAATGTTTGAACCATCAAAAGAAAATTACAAATTGAAAAAAAATTCTAATGAGCAAAAAGTCTTCTCGTCTCAGGACTTGTCACTTCAAATGGTGAACCTTGGAGGGATGGTAGAAGAACTCCGCCTGACCATCTTGTGTGAATTCCAGTGCTCCTTCATCAATCAGGTCTTGGATCTTGTTCTTCAGAGACCAACAGTCGTTGGTGTCATGTCCTGGACTGGCAGAATGGTAGGCACACCTTTTATTGGGATGATCGGTAGGAGCTGAGGTGTTGGGATTCCGGGGAGGAGCCCTTAATGTGATCAGATTCAATCTCAACAGGCGTTGTAAAGCTTGAAACAGCGACATGTTGAGCTGGGTGAATTGCCTCCTGGGCTTGTCTGGCTTGCTCTGATCAACCCATTGTTCTTGGTGAGGTCGTTGTTGGACCTGTGAAGTAGTAGCAGCTTGGAGAGGTCTATTCATCAAACCAAACCTTTGACTTCTTGGAGGCTGATTACCGGTTTGGTCCCCAGCCTTGACTACTTGCTTCATACTGTCTTACTGAAGCTGGTTGACCACAGTTCTCAACTCTTCTTGCTCCCGAGCTAAGCCTTGGATAAGGGTCATTTTCCCCAGCATCTGGGTTCTCATTGCATCTACCTCAGCCTGCAGATGTTTCAGCCGTTTATCCTTACCGTCTTCTGGACTGTTCTTGACCAAATTCCCCATGAGTAGCATTCTCAATTCTTCCTGCCCCTTGGATAGGCTTAGGAAGATCTCCCTGAACTAAGTCTCTTGAGTACGGAGATCCTGGTTGTCTGGTTGGAAAGCTATTGCTGAAATAAATAGCGAAGGAGGTAAGTGACCTGTAACAAGGGTACCTGTTATGCAATGATGTGTATGTATGCATGCAATGTTTTCAAGGATCTCGCGGGGTAAACAAGAAAATTGTTAGCATTTGAATTTGGTAGCTTGATTGAAGGAACTTCATGTTGTTGAGCATCCTTCTTCAAGAGTCAAAGCTCACCATATCCAGTGGGTCATAGCCCCTGACTCAAGTTATCAACCTTGGCTAGAGGAAAATAAATCCCCTTTGCCCCTTGCTAGACAGTTGGTTCATCGTGACCTGTATCACAAACCCTTGAGATCCTTGAAATGGGTTAGTCCTTATGCAAGATGTATGCAATGGTATGATGGTATGATGTTATGCTATGCATGGAGTGATGTAAGTAGGCCCTGTAATGAGTCCAGATTAAGGACTGTAAACAAAACCTGCAAGAAACTCAAGTGTCAGATAACAAGCATGCAAGTAGTCAAGTTTGAAGGCACACAAGTCACACAAGACAACCCTTAGAGTTCAGGCCAACATGAAGTTTGGGTACTACCCTCTTGAAGTTGGTGGGCTCAAAACTTGTCCTATCAAAAGTAACCGGGTTCTAAGGAGCTCAATATCATAGGGTTGTTTTATGTGTTCATTGTTTTGATTTAGCCACTGAACTGGCAATCAAAATATTCCAAGAAAACAACCCTCAATGAGTGTAGTATCGAGTATATACCAACTTCGGACTGCACCAAAGTCGGTCATCTCACTACCCCTAAAGAGGCCAGGATGGTCAAATAAGGTTCCTAAGGTCAGTTGATGCTTCACGACACCACGCGGCGGCCCCGTACTCTCCTTGACTTGACTCAAGGGTTACCGGTACTCACCAAAGTGCCACATCAACGTAGCAAACTGCTTCAACCGTGTCGGTATACCCTGCACAGTTCCCTCACAGTTTGTTGCTACTTTCTAAAAGGTATCCCCCAGATCCGGGTTAGGATCTATGTAACTCCAAGGCAAACCCACAATATTAAATCAAGCAAAGCAAGCAATTGAAAACATAATAGTGGTCTAATCCTAAGGTACACCTCACTTATAATACTCCCCAGCAGAGTCGCCAGTTCTGTGATCGGTGGAAATAGAACTGACTGTTTTGGAATGCTGGTTCGCGAAATGCCGCGGTAAGCAAGACTCGCCACCGTCTTTTATTTTCTCCAACAAGGAAAGGACAAAAGCACAGCAAAATTCCTTTTTCGAGATGTCTCTCGATTCGGGAGGTAGATTTATAGAAAGGGAAGGTGTTAGCACCCTTTCTATCCGTGGTTATCCACGGGCTCTTAGGTACTTGCTCACTATGTTTTCAAAAATTGTTTTCTTTTCAAGTGTTTGTGGGTTTTGAAAAAGTTCGTTTTGAAAAACTTCTAGGTAACTCTTGTATCAGTCCTCAAGAGTGTATAAAGTGTTTATTTGAAAACTTTTTGAAAGTGTGAGTGCGAAAAGTTGTTTTGGTTTTTGAAAGAGCAAGTATCCAGGAGAAATCTACCTACTCTAAGGAATTAAGCTGTGTAAGAGTCCTTTAGACAGTACTATCCCACTATTGAGAAGTAGGTAGCACCGTCGTTGGAGTTATTCCGGTCAATTCGATTATAGGGACATGTGGTCACCAAAGCAATAGTAGGACGCCTTAGCGGTAACCCTAATGTCCTAGATCCTTTTTTATCCGAGGCAACCGTTTCGAGGCAACTGGATCTTTAGACAGGAGGGCGACCTCTAAAACACCCTATACTCAATGACCACGTCGAGGCAACCAAGTGAGGCGTACCCTAGGAGTGACATGTGCACATGTGTCAAGTTTCAGATTATGTTATCTTTGCACATGTTATGGTGAGCTATGTTGATTTTAAGTTCATACATAGGATCTTGTCATGCATTCCCTATTATCAAACATCTAACAGTTAATATTGTGCGGAAATTAAATTGCGGGAAATTAAATCTAAACTATTACAAGGCGTCGGGTATTTACATCGCCAAAAACAAACCCTTTAATTTAAATTGCGGAAAGTAAAATAAAGCAATAAATAAATAAAGTCGTAATTAAAGTTATTACATTCCGGAAGCAAGTACAATAATATGGAAAAATGGATCGCGTGCGGGAAATTAAATCGGATGCGAGTTTTTTGGGGTTTTGACCCTTTTTTTGAAAGAAAGTGATTTTTTTTGGTTATTTTTGAATTAAATGGAATTAAATTAAATGAACAATTAAATTAAATTAAATAATGAAAATATTTTTGGATTTTTGAGTTTTTAAAGAAATAAAATAAATTGAATTAATGCTAATAAAAACCTAATATTCTAAATTGATTTTAAATATTGCAAAAAATATTAAAAGTTAAATCTAATTAAAGCTAAATTGATTAAATTAATTTATTTACAAAAATAAAAGTGATGAAGTTAATTTTAATAAATAAAATATTTTTTGTGTTTTTGATTTTATTAGGAAAAAATGTTAATTGGCTAGTGATTAATAAAAAGAATAACGATTAATTAATTAAAGGAATATAATACAAATAGAGAGAGAGAGAGAGAGAGAGAGGGAGAGTGTGTTTAGGAGTATACGAACCTGATTGGAGGGGTGAAACAGCTGTTGGCGTCATGTGTAAACTGTTTTGTTTTGGCCATTTGTGTTTTGGCTTTTGGCCATTTGTGTTCTGGCCTCAATGTTCCTTAACCTTCTCAGGATGTCTGTCTCGCCATGTATTGGTGTCATGTGTAAACTGTTCTGTTTTGGCCATTTGGCTTTTGGCTTTTGGCCATTTGTGTTTTGGCCTCAACGTTCCTTAATGAACCTGCATGAGATCCTGTCTAAATCTGCAGTGTTGAATCTCATGAACACATTAAATAAATTATTATATATCATAAAATACAAATAAAGTCAATATATGAAGAAATTTAATGTTTAGGCCAATATGACATGTATGAATGATTATACCCTTTTGATCATGGAGGTCAATTCAACCTTACCCTTACTGGAAAAGTAGTGACATGAATGCTTTTATGCCCTTTTGATCATGGAGATCAAGTCAGCCTTACCCTTACTGAAGAAGTAGTGAGATGTTGGTTTGTAACTGAGATGGCTTGTTTGTAGTGAGAGAGGGATTTGTAATAAGGATTTCAAGGTTTTAGGATTCTTGAAAGAATTTGATATTCTGACAGTGTTGTGGCAAGGTTTTTTTTCTCTCCTTTTGTTTGTGTCAAAAGAATGTGATTATATAATGGAAATTAGGGTAAAGAAAATGGGCTTTGAATGTGCAATTGGGCCTCCAATGTTCACTTGTGTTCGTCATTTTCCAGGCTAAATCGCAGGGACTTAAGTGCAATTTTTGAAATTGAAATGTGAAAACAAAATGTAACCGACATCGAGAACTAACTTCTGTCCGAAAATCGGCTCAATCGGATAAACGGTGAATTAGTTATGAATTTTTGAAGTTTCAGCTCAGACAAACTTATTTTGGGCTCCAGTGTCGACTCTGACACGTTCTTCAATAAAAAACTGGTATTGATCGGAGCATAATCCGGTCTCGACTTTTGAAGCAAAGTTGTAGATCTATGAGTCGGTGACTTGGTGTAAAAATATGTGCCCAATCCGATAAAAATTGACCGAGTTATGAATTTTAGAAGTTTCGGCCCAGATGAAATAATATTCAGCATTCAGGATTTTCAGCATGTCATGCATTCTGAGCAAAAAACGAAGGCCTTTTGAATACCGTTTGAACTCAATACCTTCTGTGAAAATGTAGCCAACTTAATTTGTGAAATTTTGGCGCCGGAACCAGCTCGATATGATGAAAATCGACCAAGTTATGATTTTCTGAACATGACGCAAATAAACTTCTGTCACAAATTTTCTGTATGAAAATACTTGATAAATCCACATTTTTGAAGATCTTCTGATCGAAATTGGCTTCCAGCCGTGAGAGATGAAAACGTAGATAATGTCAATACGGAATTTTGGCCACCAGAACGGGTTCAAAACAAGCCACGATCTTCAAGTTATGAATTTTTTAGCGCGTAAAAACTGCACTTTCAGCACACTTTTTCACCATATTTCTTTGAGAAAACTCACACATTCGGATACCTTCTTTAAAGAATTGACTCTTGAGCCGAACCTGAATTTGAGAATGCGTTATTAGAGATATCTTGGCGAAAGAACACCTGAATATGACGCGTCGGGTTGGACTTGTGAATTTTTCTTGAAATGTTTTGAGAAATATGGGAGGGCAAATTTTGGGGTACAACAATCACCAAACACTTTGATTTGTGTATTGTGGCCATATATGTCTTGTGTTGATTGACTTTTAACTAACAAATATAATGAATTTTTGCTCTATAAATGTTGGTACTATAGGTAATGGCACAACACAATTCATCAGGTTGATTCATAGGTTCATGAGTTTATTTCCATGTCTTCTTCAATAAACTTCATTGGGAGTTAAGCTTCATCATTGAGAGTGCTTTAAAATAATGTCATGAGAAGTTCTACTATGATTCATCATGCTTCAATTTTCCAAAGGAAGTTAAAAGATGAAAGAATTGATTAAAGAAGTTTGACCTATTTGGACAAATTCTTGATTACTTGATCAAAAGTGTATAACTCCCTCAATTTTCAACATTTGGAAGTTGTTATTGTTACTATAGGTTCTTATTATTATCCACAACAACTTCTCTTCACATAGAAAAAGTATTTGTACAAGAAAGATTGTCAAAATTGGAAGGGGTTCCGAAGCCATTTTGATGCTCTATGAGTTAGGATTTTGGACTTCTAAGGGCTATATCTTGTCCATCTTTTGAGATTTTTGAGTGATTCCAAAGATATGATTCTCTTCAAAAGGTTATCAACAAATCACTTCAAAAGTTTCAAGCAAATTTTATGTGAAAGATCACAAATGATTGAGAAAGATTACAAGTCTTCTAGATAGTCATCAAATTCCCTTATGTGACTTAAAAGGGTAATAACTTGATCAATTTGTATCTCCTTAAGCCTATTCTTTTTCCACAATGATCTTAAGAGTGTGAACTTAAACTCTTCTTTTATGTGCAAAACTTGAAAATGGTTAGAAGATGCCTCAAGAGCTCAAAAGATTATAGGCCACCTTATGGATTTTCATCAAATCCAAAGGATCATAACTTGTCAAATATTTGGAATTTTTGAGTGATACAAGTTTCACAATATCCTTTAAGGAGTCCACTTAAATATAGAATCATTGATCAAATCAAAATTTTGGAAGAAGATTTTGTTTGGAATCAAAACATTATAGGTCATTTTTGAAGAAAAAACTTAGAATATTTCTAAGTATAAAAGTCAGCACATTTTTCATGATTTTGACCAAGCACAACTTCTTGATCAAGCATCCAAATGATATATTTCTTGGGAAATTATAAAGAATGTTACCTCATCTTTCTAATGCATCAAGAATCAAGTCTTAAGGTTCCCTAAATTGTGCAAACCATTAGTTCATATCAACTACTTGAAATTAATTTTTTTCTTCCAAGTCAGAATTTGAAATACATAATCCAGCTTCTAAACACCAAATTAGCACGCGTTTTGATTTAAACATGTTTAACAAAGTCCCCAAAGTAGAATTAAGGATCAAAAGGAAGGAGTTGGCTGAGTTTTGATGCACATGGAGTCACACATTTTCCTCTTTCAGACTCCATTCAATTTCCCTCCAAACTTCAATTTTCCTCTCAATTCTTTGCACCATTCACTTCCCTATAAATAGAGGATCTCACTCCTCTCATTTTCTCAAGCTTGGACAGCCAAAGTCACCCTGCCAAACTCTCTACATAACCCACTTTTCTGAGTTTTTGAATTCATCTTTTCTCCACTTTTCAATCCAATTTCTTTGTTGATTCTTTATCCTTGAACTTCACTGAAGCTAACAGAAGAAGGACCAAGCCTCAAAGTGTCCTAAATCGTGCTAGCCAAATCCAGTTTTAGAGCAATTTTCTGTTACTTCATTCATGTAGAATTCTTAACCAAATTGAACCAAATAAATCCCTATTCTACTCTATTCATCCTTCGGATTCTCACACTTCTTGCGGTTTTCATTTTCATTGAGAATTGAGAGAGATACTTGGAATTTTCGTGCTCGCTATTTTTTCTGGTGTTCTCCAAATACAGACTTGCACAACTTATATAAAATTTGTGTGAGGGTACCATTAGAATCATCTTGAAGAGATGAATCTAATAGGACCAGTCTGGTTCTCTAATTTTACAGTTTGTGAAACTCCAATTTAGGGCGTCTGGAGGTTGAAGACGACCTACGTGTCGTGCTTCACCCAATGATCGCGTGACACGTGACTTTTTAAATCTTATCCAGTGCACTTGTCTTACTATACGCGCATTTTGAGGACCATTGAATCTGATTACTTTCATTAGTCAGACTCTATCCAACACGCCTGATTTTTTATTGCTTTTAATTATTAAAAAAAATGATTTGGTGTGATTTACAAAGATGACCATATTATGCACGACGTTTCAGATCTCTTGGATCTGCTTATTAACACGTTTTGACATTAATCTAATGATCCACTTTTTTTTGTCTTTATTTTTATTTTATGATTTTTTTTTTATATTTAATTGTTTTAAACTTCAAAAAAATCATAGAAAATTCATTTCTGACTCATAAATTATGAAAAAATTCACAAAGATATTTTTAAATATTCTCTTTCTGATTTTTATTTTTTCATAATTTTATTTTCAGATTTGATATTTTTTATGATTTTTTCTTTTTGTTTGACTTGTTTTTTTAATTGTTTAAAAATACTTTTTGGTATTTTAAAATTTTGAAAAAATTCATCAAGATTATTTTCTTTATTTCTGGCTTTCTGGAATTTTTATAGAATTTTATTATGATTTTTACTATTTTCAATCATTTTTCACTTACTTTAGTGATTTTAAATAATTTAAAAATACTTTTCTGTTTTAAAAAATTACCAAATTTTTTGTAAAAATACTTGAGATCATCTCTCACTTTTCTATGCTTTCTTTTAATTTTTATTTGATACTTTGAATATAGTTTTTTATTTTGCCTTTTATTTTCACTTAAAAAACAATTTAAAAATCATTTTTTTTATATTTCTTATTAAATGCAATTTTATTTTTGAATATATTCTGGCTGAGCTTGAACTATGTGGTTTTTGATCATGAGCTTCATTAACATCATTGGATCTTGGGTGTTGAGTTTAACTCCACCAAAATGGATGAATGATTTTAATGATAGTTTGATTAAAATCTTTGGTTCAAATGTTTACCCTCCCTCTTCATCTTATCCCTTTCTTACTTGTGCTACATGTTGTTAGAGAATAATCTACATATCATTTTTCTAAATATATAGTACATAGATTGCTATTGACCGACCTCAAAATAGGTGCGACTTCTATATAAGTCCACTTACGATTGCTTAACATAACGCTAAATTTTGTCCCGATTTGAGAAATGATTATTCGTGGCCCAAACCTATGTTTGCAAGCCCAAGTATGTTTAATTTGAAACCTTTGATCCAATAACCTTGAGATTCATTGTTAGGAGGCTTTGGTCTTATCAATCCTCTAATGAACCATCATAAATTTTAGTCTAAGTGAATCATTTAAACATCGTTGATCATTTGTTGTTGCCTCGAGAATTTTAAAATGAATGATATACTTGAAAAAAAGCAAATGGAACTTGTTGTTGAGAAGCTTTGATTTTATCAATCTTCTAATGAGTTTTCAAATTCAAGTTTCAAGATGGTCATTCAACTAACCTCTAATTCCTAACTCATTAGAAATTGACTTTTATTATCTATTTTTTTACTTATGGCCTTTATATTATGTCTTTATTTTTATGCACCATTTACTTTAGCATTTACATTTCATGCTATTTTCATCTTTGCTCACTTGAGCATTTATCTTTATGTTATTTTGTTTTTCTCACTTGAGCTTCTCATTTTCTTTTTGAAGACACTTAATAATCAACTTGAATAATAAAAAAGATTTAAGGTTACTTGGACTATTTGGTTACTATCCTTGGCATTATGGAGTTATGGACTTCTTGGACTTAGGATTAGAAGCCTTGACTACCCTCGGGACCTTGTGACTTCTGTTGATATTTTGTCTGGAGTTCTTGGGGTTTACCCCGAGACATTAGGTTGATTTTCTTTGTGTGCATGTTATTCTGATTATATGCTTTATTTGTGATGGGGAATTTCTCTGTATACAGCAGTTACTCTGTACAATTTTTATGAAGACTTAATGCATCTGGAGTTTAGTATCCTTAAGAGGTTTTATATCTTTGTTTGATTGGTTTCAATCCAAAGGATGAGAAATCTACATTGACTCATTGTGTCAAGTGATGACTTCTTGTTGGCTAGACAGTTATTTTCTCTAGCTTTTACCTTATGCTTTAGGATAGTCCCTTCATCTCCTCCCATCTTCTTTAATTTCAAAAATCTTCTCCCTCATTTTCAAAACTATTCTTGTTTTTCTAAACTTGAACCGCTTTCACAATAAACTTGGACTTAGGTCCATGCCTTTTCAAAAATATTTTATTAATCAAACTTTAACCAACTTAATCATACTTTGACATTTTTTGTAAGAAGACTAAAAGTCAATCAACCTCATTCAAACCATTTTTGCCATTTTGGTTTTTTATTTTAAAATTTTCTTAAAAATATTAGACTCTTGTCAATTCTTGTAGCGATGCGAGCTACTATACTTCTACGATATGTAGTAAAGTGAGACATTTTCCACTTCGGTGTTGAGCGAGGCTTTATTGATTTTAAAATCCAAGCTCTATCCTCCACTTTGAGATGATGCAAATTCTCCTTTCTCATAATCGTGGGTAGTAAGTATGTTCTTCCATTCAGATATGATGATGATGTCTCATCTCTTAAAATTAACCAACACATTTGTGTTTTAAAATTTTTAAAGGTGAACTATGAGTACCCCGATCCCCTATTGCACGAAAGGTGGTACGTAGGCACTAAAGGTTGACAACCGCGGAAGATGCAAAAATTGTAAAAAATACTTCTTTTCTTATTTCCACCATCTATTTTTGTATACAACACTTATAGCCAAAATACACAAATTTTCAAAGAGGTTCCTGCAGAGTACCATAGATGTTTAGGGTGCTAATACCATCCCTTTGCATAACCAACCCCCGTACCTAGATTTTCTCCCCCTCTTTTTTAGGTTATTCACTCTTTTCCCATTTCCCTGGAAACAATAAAGCGCGGTGGCGATTTTTATTTGATCTGTGCGAGTTAAGTCAATCCAATGGCTTAGTCTCAATATTTCTATCGCTACACTGGGCAGAAGGCATCCCAAGGAATGATTGATAGTAATAGGGAAGACTTCCATAAAAGGAGAAGTCACGATCAGAAAACTCCACCTCCTTAAAATCATTTTCCACAAAGCATGCTCAGGAGTAATAGGTTCATCTCTTACCCTCTCTTCCCATGGTCCTGTCTCACAACTTCCCAATGGCCCAAAGGGCCCTTCCTCCCTCTATAGAACCTTGGGAGGGAAAACCTCAGCAGCTCGTGAAGTCTCGCATTGCTTCGTTCCCTCTCGCCAGCTACATCTTAGGGAAGGGAAAGAGGAAATCTCATCCAATGCTGAGCCATGTGCATTTATATCAAGCACTCACTTCTCTCATGAGGAGGGATCTTCACCATTTCCCATGCAAACAAAAATAACGTTTAAGACAAATGTCGTAGTAAACATAAAATTATGTCAAGAAAGGTGCTTTTTCACACCTAGATACGCCTCCACTCCATCACCATATTCATGATCCTGATTAATAAGGTTATTGGATTCCAGAGGGAGGAAACACTTCAAAATCTAAATCACTTAACGAATAAGGGGAGAAAGAACACTCTGATATACCCTTTCAGTAAGTTGTGGAGAAACAAAGTTTTTAACAAAAAGGAAATCACTCTATTTTGAAAAATGAAAATAAATTCTTAATTAAAAATTGTTCAGAATTTGAAAGAGATCTTTCTAAAGGTTCGCCATACTCTAAAACTATTGTATATCAAAATGATAAAGCTTTTCATAAGTTCTTAAATGATAACGAAAATATTGGCAGAATAGCCTTCATGATCCTTGGTGTTAATTGGAATAAAATGATAGAAATAAAGGATAAGATACTGCAAGCAGTTGTCAGATCTATAGTTAACAAAACTAATATGGCTAAACACTTCTTGGCAGAAGCTGTAAAAGTAGCTTTCTACATTCATAATAGAATCTTAATGAAACATATTCTTGAAAAAACTCTCTATGAGTTGTGTAGAAGAAGAAAAACAAATATCCCTTATTTTCATTATCTTGGATGTTCCTATTTTATTTCGGGTACTAAAAGTAGTTTGAACAAGTTTGATTCTAGAGCACAAAAGTGTAGTATGTTGAGATACTCAGAAAGCTATAGAGGCTACATAATATACAACACATAAACATGTATTGTGGAAGAATCAATCAATGATAAAATTGATGATAAGCTTGGCTTAGAAAAGTCAAACTTGTGTGAAAGTTTTGTAGGTTTAGAGATGACACTTTCAGGTTCTGCAGAAAAAGACAGTGATAGTAAAGTGATTAGAAATAGTGATTATGAATAGTGATACATTAGAATCATCAAACTGTCTATCAGTTCGGAAAAGGCAAAGACAAATTCCCTCTGAAGAGTGGATTCGAGAAGACAACGCTCAATAAATTGTCAAAACTAGATTTACCTAAGAACAGTATGAAGAAATGCATCTGGGAATGACATCTTTAGCTGAATCAACTTCATGTGATGAATCACTTGAGGATAACTGGATATAAAATAAGAGCAAAACCAGTCCTTCAAAAATGATGTTTTAAGTCGAAAGCCGAAACAGAAAGAAACTCATATTGTTGCAACCAAGTGGGTCATCAGAAACCAGTTCGATGAGGAAGGTGACCTTGTCATAGACAAGATACACAAGGTTAGAATCTACATATTTTTGGATGGAGTATGTCTAGATACGTCTAGCGGTTATAAGATATCTTGGAACAGAAAGTCAAATTAGGAAGTTTATTTTATATAGTAAGTTGTATGTTATCTCAAACAAGTGTTTGTGACCTCAGTCAAATTAAACTGTTTGATTAAGCATCTATAGAAATTTGATGTTTTTTTAGGATAGGTTAAAACCTTGTTGCATCTCTCCCTTATCTTTTGTCTATTTTAAGAAAAGTAAAAAATTATTATAAATTGGGAATCTTTTAGTACAACCACCTATTTCTAAGTTTGGCTTGTCATTTTGTATTCCTCTCTGACAAGTGTTTGTCTGATTCATCGACTATAATCTTGAAAATTGATAATATATCCTCCCTCACAAGTCTTAATTTTTAGTATTTCCAGTTTTGATATCTTATAGCCAACCAGTCACGTTTTTTGTCTCCTCATTTAAGATAAATCTGTGTTATCAAATCATGAATTCATTTTTCAATTTTTTTTAAAATGATTGAATTCTCTGTCTCCTCTAAGTCCTTGCTCAAACACTATTTACTTTTGGTATCTCAAGTTTGACTACCAACGTAAGTAAATCAATTTATGTATCAGTTACGTCTTATATTCTCTTATTTATAACCCTGATAACTCTTTTTCTTCTCATCATATCCAACCTATCCTTCAAATAATAATTAACCTAAGTTGTTAGTCAATTGTTTTTCATGTCTCTGATAACCTTTTGCAGAAATGAAAACCTTCTTGAAGTCATTAATGAAGAACATATTCATCTTCTTTGTCTCAAGAGAGAGACTAATTCAATTCTCACTCTTATCATGCATTATCAAGAGTGGCCAAATTACTTCTCCATATTGGATAGACCAATCTACACAAACCTTGTGAAAGAATTCTGGAAACATTCTTATGTAGGGTGTGAAGTTTGTTCCATTGGGTCTCGTATCTTCGGCATTCCCATTTCTATCACTCATTTCTCCATTGTTGTTGCCATTGAATGTGAAAACATTGGTTTCACTATCGAAGAGGAAAAACTTTGATTTTCCCTTGTTGACAAAGTAGTTTCCATCCATGATACTTCAATCAGATATGAGCCTACTAATTTTGAAAATATTCTTCCCATCCCAGAATTCTGGTACAAGTTTTTGAAGGAAAATTGTGATCTAAAATGCAACAGAAAAATAAAATTTTCCTTTAGTGATCCTTATGAATGGGCATGGTCAGTGATAGAAATCATTACCTCTTGTGATAATTCATACCTTTGATGTTGTGACAACGAACGTTGATGAATAACAATGTCTCTACTCAGTCCACATGAATAGTTCACTTCCGAACATAGTGCTAGCTACTTACGAATGAAAACTTTGAGTGAGAGAGTGAGACAAAATGCTTCTAGGGTTTCAAGACCGAATTTTCATCAAGTAAAATGCTTCAGCACAAGGGTGCTATTTATAGAGCCACTTATGTGGGATGCAAGCTAAAATCCCAATTAAGACTGCAAGCTAAAATTCCAGTTAAGCATATGGGTATCATACCTTATGATATACCACGTATCACTAAAGCGCGTGGTACCTTACCACATTCCATATTTCACTTAAGTAAACCGTACCTTACGGTGTTCCTTATTTACTCTATCTCTCATCAACCTGTCCTTATGTGTGTGACCCTGTAAGTTTTCATGACGTTGGCAATTATATTAAATCACACATTTAACATAATAAACAATAAGCAGTATCTAGAAACATATCACTGCTACCCAAGTCACGAAAATGTCACGTGATCTGACAAAACCTTTCTGTGATAATATTTGTGTGTACAATTACCATTTTCCCCTTATGTCTATATTGAACACAAGGCATAAACCATGTCACCCTTGTCCAGTTCAATATTAGGCCCTTAGACATTTATCTTGTTATGCAAGATGGACAAATTCCATCTAGGTCACTCATGTCCCTCAACATGCTTTGTGAAGTACCCATCAAATGTCTTTATGGTCATCCAGTTACGAATAACATTTGATCAACAATAAAGTAATTAAATCTACATCTAGGGTCCATAGTGGTTTCAGGACGAAGGTTGGTATACACTATTATCACCATGAGAATAACCTATAACACCTTGCATAACATTCTATGTAGTATTCTCATAACAGGCCAATCCAGTATAAATATTACTCCTAATATTCATACCTATGTCAAGACTTGATAAATCCTTATCCATGATCCTTGAGGTGTGATCATCAGTCTATCTTCATAATAATATCAATTATTTAATGTTATCCCACTTCGTAATAAAGCTCGACTACTGATACTTTAAGAATAGTGTTCTTATGTTTAATGGGAACCCATGATTAAGTCACACTTAATATTTCATTAAACAGACGAACTATTCTAGGGACTTTATTATTTTGAAAAATCAAACATAATAAAGAAATTCCTTTTATTATTAATAAATAATTTGATACAAGTACCCAAAGTATAGGCCTCTAGGGCTTACACCAACAGTTTTTGCTAACAAACTTTTGTCCTTGAGGAATCTCTAAAACTACTCTCCTTCCAGATGATCAAATTTTCCTAGTACTTCTGATGAATCAAATTAGGATTAATCTTCCTTAAGTTATTTTCAACTTTCTTCAAAAATATATTATCTCTTCCAGAAATGAAAACAAGTCTTTCATACCTTTTGGAAGAATTCTGCCTGGATTTTTTTTAAAGAAGGGATTCTTGTAATTGTCAAGAAAAATGAACCGAGGAGTGCTCTTATGAAAAAAAAAATTGTAACATCTTTGAAGGGTAGCTAGAAGCTTTAAGGTCTCAAAAATAGTATCTATTACTCATCCATGAGTATTGTTGTACTCCAAAATTTTCCCTCCCTTTTATTCAAAATGTTCTCCTAGGGTTCTCAAAGTTGCTCAAGAATTGATCAGACAAATTCTCCTCCTAAGCAATGAGTTCACAACTAGTGTTTCACTTTTCTCAAGGAATATTGAGTTTTTAAGGTCTCAAGTTGATTTCATGTTCTCTTATATGTCTCTAAGAATTCTCATACCAAGTTTCATGCTTTGCATCACAAGTTTGCTCAGTCAATGGCTCAGATGATTGAAAGTCAACTATATTGGACAAAAAGTCAACTGTGGTCAACATACAGTCAAACTTTAAGATTTTTGGTCAACATCGAAATTTTAAAGTCATATTCATCATTTTATCAAGGGTTGGTCATGAATCATCAAGGAAAACTCTCAAATCATCGAAAGTCAAAAGTTGCTAAATTAGGATTTCCTAAGGAGAAGTCAACTGAACTTTGACCAAGCATAACTTTCACATGCTTCATCATATTTGCCTCAACCAAATATCATTTTGAAGGAAATTCAATTCCCTACAACTTTGTCTCTCTAAGATCAAGTCCAAAAAATGCTTGATTTGAGAGATATGAGCCAATACATTATGGGTCATTTTAAAAGTCAACAAAAAGACACTTCTTGTCAAGGCAACTTACATCAAGATAAAGTCTTCAAATGCAAAAATGGTCAACATAGAGATTATAGAGGATATATTGAGCTTTCCAAAAGGTCTAATATCACCTTTAAATTAAAACAATTGAGAGAGTTATGACTAGTGCAAGTTGGGAAATTTTGAGCAAATGCATGAAGTTCAAATTGAGCAAACTTGATATTTTGGGCTAATGGGCTATTGGTTCAAAGTCCAAACGTGTTCTACACTCCATATGCACCTCAATATTTGTTCATACACCCCTAGGGTTTTTATTTTATTTATTTTTTATTTTTATTTATTTAAAATTCAAAATAAGTAAAATAAAATAAAAGCTTTTAGACAAGGTCCAAGCCCATGATTAGTTGACCTAGTTTCCCTTGTATATATACCCAAAAATTCAAACAAAGAAGGACTACACATGATGCCTCCAAATATACACCCTAAAAATATCAAAAAATTTAAGAAACTAGGGCAACAAAAAACCCTTGTTTCCAGCCCTTCTCAATTGAAACTAAGCATTGCATTATCATCCTGAAGTACCCATGAATCAATCTTAATCCTTAAGTAGCCAAGATCGTGCCCAAAACATCATGTTCATCCTCACCGGTTTTGGTAGTTTATTTTAAATTCAAACCTTTGATTTATGCATTATTAACTAACTTGATATGTTTACATATGTTCATATGCATCATTAGAGCAAGTTTGATGTATAATATGTGATCTTTTATGTAGGGACGAGGATTTTCCATGATTAGGACGTGAACTTAGTTTTACTTTGAAACTCTTAATACAATCACTTTTGTGCTAAAACGACCTCACCATTGGATTCAGGGGTGGGGGGGGGGGGGGGGTCTATTTAGGGGGACATGAGCCTCCTTTCTTTCTAATATGCTTTGTTTTAAAGGTTTGGCAAATATGCTACCGGAGAAGGCAACCGGAGCTAGGGCTCCAGCGCCTCTCTGGTTCAGGCAGTGTTTTCATATTATATATATTTTGTTTGATTTATAACAACGGATGTATTACCATCCCAAGTGGTAAAGCGCGCACGATAAGACACTTTTATGCCAAGGTGTGGGTTCGATCCCAACCTTTTGGCATTTTGTTTTTTTTTTCTTTCATATTTTCCTTGTTTTGCAGATTACAAAACACGTTGGCTTGCATTCCTTGACACAGGCGTGCGCCTAGCCTAGTGGTGAGCATGCTAGATGAGAATGCTGAGGGTGTGGGTTCAACATCCACCCATGGCAATTTTGGGTTTTACTCTATTATTTTCTATGTTTCTCACTCTTTTTCACCCATTTTCCTTCAATTTCACAAAACCATAATTATTTTTTTAGGTTTTTATTTAATCAATAAATTATTTTCTTAATTAATTAAAATAAATTAGGTTTTTAGGGTTAATAATCATTAAAACCTTCTTTTCAAAAAATCACCAAAAAATCCATTCGCTTTCGCTTTCCTATCTTACATTTTCGCGTAATTTATTATTCTCGCGTTTTTATGATTATTGTAATTGCTCACAGTTTATAATAGTAATTAAGTTTACTTTCCCGCACTGTTATTATTTTTGTACCTCTCCCAAAGCCATGTAATATTCTAGGGTTTTATCTTCTGCATTTACTTTCCGCATATTTACTACTTTCCTATTTTACTATTACTGTTAGTAATTAGGTCATGTATGGCAAGACAAAAAATAAAACGATAGAAAACCCTAATTTCAAAGATAAACAATAACTGAATCACAACACACTTCACACACTTGTACCTCTAGAGTAACCTCCCTTGCTTCCTCGATAAAAAACAGTCATGTCCCTCGAATGTCGGGATGCTTTAGCATATTCCCTTGAAAACAAATATTGTAGTCCCTCGATGACCCTTTCGATGTTGCCTTCGGTAAATGATATGGTCCTTAAATGATAATTGCTAAAGCGTCTCTACGAGTTGCCTTCGATGACTAAATGATGACTCACGCTTATCCCTTCACATCTGACGATAGGGCTTCCTACTAACTAATGGTAGGATATCATTATATAAAGGAGGAGGAAAAATACAAGAAAGACCTTGAGTAGGTAGAACACTCGTAGTCGCTTGCTCACAAACATTTCAAAACAAAATAAAACATTTCACACAAGACACTTTCAAAAAAAATTTAAAACAAACACTTTGTATGCATTCTCGAGAACAGAAACGAGAATCATTACAAAGTCTTGCCTTAAAATTGGCATTTTAAAAATATTTTTCAAACACACAACACAAAGCATTTTAAAAAACAAAGTGAGCTAGCGATTAAGAGCTCGTAGATAACTACAATGAAAAGGGTGCTAACACCTTTCCTTTTCGTAACCTACCCCCCAAACTCAAAAATCTTGAAGGTCTTTCCTGTTCTTTTCATTCCTTCCTTATTGGATAAAAGAAAAGTTGGTGGCGACTCTTGCTATCCGTAACATTTGTGATAAAATGCAAAACTAAGTCAGTTCTCCCACCGTATTATAGAACTGGCGACTCTGCTGGGGAAATATAAAAAGAGGGGTCACTTTTAGAGTTAGATCACTTTATTTGCTTTGTTTGATTTGTTTGCTTTATCTTTATTGGGTTTGCTCGGGTTTACTTTTTTGCAAAGATCCTACACCTGGATCTGGGATAACCTAGGTAAGTAGTTATATATCATGGAAACTTTATAGCATAGACCGATATGGTTGAAGTGATGGCTACATTAGTGCAACATATTGGGTTGTATTGGTGTCCCTCGAGTCAGTCGGGAAGAATACTAGGTTGTCGCGTGGTGTCATAAGAACTAACTGGCCTTTAGAACCCTAATGGACCCAACTTGGCCA
Source organism: Vicia faba (assembly GCA_948472305.1). Taxonomy (NCBI): domain Eukaryota; kingdom Viridiplantae; phylum Streptophyta; class Magnoliopsida; order Fabales; family Fabaceae; genus Vicia; species Vicia faba. The sequence goes on along the minus strand of OX451741.1, from coordinate 233,360,340 downwards.
TTAGAATGTAGTGAGATAGCCGACTTTGGTGCAGTCTAAAGTTGGTTGATACATGATGCTATACTCATTGAGATTCGACTCTCGAGTTTTTTTGGTGGCACGTCAGTTTCCGTGCTAAATGAAACCTGTGAGAAAAATCAATGATATTGAGATCTCTAGAACCTAGTTACTATTTTAGGACAAGTTAAGCGAACTAAACTTCAAGAGGGTACTTACCTACGGACCCCATGCAAGCCTTAAACCTAAGGCTCTTGTATGCTTTTGTTTGTGTTTGTTATCTATTTAAACATAACATTATAACATCATATCACGACATTTTCAATAACCATTTCAAGGATCTAGGGGATTTATGTTTGTTCTTTGTTGCAAGGTCATGGCTTCCAATCGCAGAAATACTATCTGAATTAACTTTGTAAAGGTACCTTCCAAGCTCGAGGAATTAGTCTCAAAGGTTCCTGACAATTCTTAATTCACCAAGAGACATGGTCATCTACTCAGTTTGGTTATTACTGGTTTCAAAGAAGACATGATAAGTGTTCTGTTCCAGTTCTTTGATCCTAAACATCATTGTTTTACCTTCCCGGATTATCAGTTAGTTCCCATGATGGAAGAATTCTCTAAGTTACTCGGAGTGCCTATTTTTGATCAAATACCTTTCACCGGTCTAGAGCAAGTTCCAAAACCTGAAGACATTGCAGTAGCCTTACATCTGAAATGATCGGACATCATATTTAATTGGGAAACAAGAAATGGAGTCAAGGGTTTTCTTCCTAAATTTTTGATAGAGAATGCTCAGTGGTTTCTATATGCCATAAGTTTTCGTGCTTTTAAGGATATTTTGGCTTTGCTGATCTATGATTTAGTTCTTTTCCCTAACCCAGACCAACTCATAGACGTAAACGCCATCAAAATATTTCTTATCCATAATCCGGTGCCTACTTTGCTCAGAGATATTATGCATTCTCTTCACACTCATACTACGAGGAAGCGAGGGAATCTCACGTGTTGCATACCTCTACTATCCAGGTGGTTTATTTTGCACCTCCCCCGATTAGTAATGAAGAATGAATAAGGCTTGAGGTGGTCTTAAAGGGTGATGCCACTCACCCATTCAGATATCCACTGGTGTTCCCAATCTCAAGAGGATATCACTATTATTTAACGTTACGGAGAATTCCCTAATGTTCCACTCCTTGGCATAAGGGGAGGTATCACTTACAACCCGTCCCCAGCTCTACGTCAGTTTGGTTATGCTCGAAGAGACCGTCCTCATGATATGCTCATCCAGGGTATACTATTAAACTATAAGAACGATCCTCAGAGTTACCGTCACAGGTTTATACGTGATTAGGGCATGATCAATAAGATTGATAGCAGGACTTTGGGGCATAAAATTTCCATTCCTCTAGATCCTTACCTCAGATGAGTGCGATCTCGTGCTCAAAATCTTATGATGCCATATCCTGCTACCCTACCAGTGATCATAGAACCTGTTGTTGAAGGAGGTGTTCCTCATACGATTCTTCATCCTGATATGCCTACTGACTTCGAAGAACTACAGAAGTCTTGGATTCAACTCAAGGAAGAAAGGGATACCTTTGAAACTCGGTTCTATGCTAGTGAGAAGAAAGTATTGGAGCTGACGAAACGAATCCACGAAGAACAAAGCCTTAATGAATATGTCAACATGAAGAGGAAGCGTCCATGGGAGACTTGAGTTCATATTTTGCTTCTTTGTAACTTTTTTTGTTGTCATTATAAGCCTAGAAGACAATTGTAATTTGAACTTGTTACTAAAGCTTCTTTGTTTCCTTTTTGTTTAACAAATTTAAATCCCACAAAGATCCTTGAAAACGTTTCACTTGCATTTACATATCATGCATATCATCACATAACATGTACTTCCTAGATAGGTTTTCTCATGTTCTTGCTGTTTATTTCAGTAAAAGATGGCTCTCAAACAAACTATGAAAGAACTTCAAGCTCAGAACGCTTAGTTTCAGCAAATGTTCCTGGACTCAGGTAAGGGACAAGACGAGCTGAAGACCCTCATTACAAAAGGGAATAAAAATAAGACTAAGAAGCTAATAATATTTCTTAATATGGGTAAAAGATTTAAAGGTCCAGTCAATAGGGCTTTCGATTTTGAGGTCCCCCTAATTGAAGACGATAACCAAGAAGAAGGTGATAAGAGTCTGAAAGATGAAGAGAATAATAACCTTGATTCTGGCCAAGATACTGATGAAGACTATTCTACTGAATAATATCCTCCCACTGATGACAAATACAAACAACTGTAAGACCGACTTAATGCTATGGAGATCCAGAAAGTGCCTGGGCTGGATTTTAAGGAGTTGGGTCTTATTTCGGGGGTTGTTATCTCTCACAAGTTCAAGGTCCCTACTTTTGCCAAATACGATGGTGTGTTCTATCCAAAACTTCATTTGCAGTCTTATATTCGGAAGATCCAGGCCCATACTGTTGACAAAAAGTTATGGGTTCACTTATTTCAAGAGAGTTTATCTGGGACACATCTTGAATGGTTTTATCAACTGGAGGGAACTAACATTCGCACTTGGGAAGACCTTGTTGCTGCTTTTTATAAGCAGTATCAATATAATGTTGATCTTGCACCGACCTGTGTGCATTTACAAAGTATGACCATGGGCTCTCATGAAGGGTTTAAAGAGTATGCCCAAAAATGGAGAGATCTGGCTGGAAGGTGCAACTTCCTTTATCTGACAGGGAGTTGGTTGATATGTTCACGGGAACTTTGACGGGTCCTTTCTTTAGACATCTGAATGGAAGCTCCTCATCTGGTTTTATCGAGCTGATTCTAACTGAGGAACATGTCGAAGGTGGTCTCAGAAGTGGAAATATTCAAGTGGTTGCTTCTTCGAGTACGAAAAAGAAGACGTATAATGGTAAGAAGGAAACAAATGATGTTTATGGATAGAAGGGTCGTACTAGAGGTAATCACAATCCATCTGTAGGAGTTGTGTTAATTTCTAATCCTGTACCTATTCAACAATAACAACAAAACAATCAGTGTAGGTCAGATGCACCGAGAAGACAATTTATCAAGATCAGTATGCCACTGTCTCAGGCATTGCAACATCTTTTGAAAGCAGAGTTGATAACGTTAAGGAAACCTCTGCAAAATCCCAACACCTTCTCTCCCCGTTACAATTCAAATGTGAAGTGTGCTTACCATTCCAATAGCCCCGAGCACGACACCAATAGTTGTTGGGCCTTGAAAAACAAAATCCAAGATATGATTGACAAAAATGAAATTGAGTTCGATCCTCCCGAGACCCCCAATGTAATTACTACACCAATTCCCAAGCACGACAAAGGCATTAGTGCTATTGATGATGTTCTTTATGTTTCTACTATAAGTGATTTGGCTACTCCCCTCCCGATTATCAAAAAGAAACTACTGCAGGCCAGTTTATTTCCGAGTTGTATTGAAATATGTTACTATTGCGCATCCCAACCCAATGGTTGTAAGTTACTGAAAGAAGGTATTCAATGTCTAATGGACAGTCACCTAATTTTGGTTGAGAAGATTCCGTCTGTTGAGAATTTATTGCAAGACTTGGAGCTGGAAGAGGTATCTGTAATATTTGGCACTCCTATATAGATCACTGCCAAACCCAAGGTTGATCCTCTAATAATTACTACACCTATACCCATCCCATATTCTTCGAATAAAGCTATTCCTTGGAACTATGGAGCCGACGTCTACTACCATGGCGTCAAGCAAGAAATATTGACTACTGAATGTCAAGGTGCTGAAGTTATTGATCCCACCATTGAAAATATTGTCGGGACCAGTAAAGTTACTATAAGTGAAAGGGTTTTCTCTCCGGAAATCTCTCCGAAGACTGTCGCTACACTAGTTAGAGTTACCACTACCGAGAAAACTGTTGAGACTCAGGGCAAAGAGAAAATAATAGAGCTTGCCCAGACGGAGGTGTAGTGGTAAAATAAATGAAGTCGCCACTGAGTATTTATTTATCCCACATAAAGGGAAAGTAAAATCATTAAAGAAAAACCTGAAGGGAGAAATCAAGGTCTTGCGACCGAGAGATTGGGTAAGGGAGTCGATCACGCGAGGGGAAGATATTAGCACCCCTTACGTCTGTAGTACTCTATGGAATCCACTATTGTTATTATAATCAAAGGGTGTTTTCAATCTAATTCTTAAGAGATATAAAACTAATAGGGAATTCATACAAAGAAAACAAAAAATAATATAGGGAAAATAAAAGTTGTGCTCGTTCGGGCCTTACCCCAATGCCTACTTATCCCTTTTAAGGAATCAGAGCATTGTAGTTCGACTCACATATTTTGTTTGTTTGTATTTTTTAAATGAACAATGCTAAACTCAACCATTCCATCGCTGCTCGACCATTGGAGACTCACACACTATAGTGGAAAGGGATCAACACGTTCTTAGAAGAGAAAATTCGAATGGGGAAGAGAAATGAATTGGTTGGTATTTTTTACCATGAAAAGGATTTTTATATGTTTAACATGTTTTATAAATTTTCCGAAAAAATAAGTTTTAGTTTTAAATGCAATTATGCAAAAATGGGAAGAAAACATCTAAGAGAGACTAACCTATCTCTAACCTAGTGTTATCTTACAATGATAGCCCTATGTCAAGGATGGAAAATGGAAATCTCTAACCTATGTTAGCATGTATGGATAACAATCCTAATATCTAACTCGAAAGCTATCCTAATAAAAAAACCCTAAGGGAACATGAAAAGATCAGAGTCATTATCTCAATTCTAATTGAGTGACATCATTGATCATCAACAAAGGAAAGTAAAAATCCTAAGAGGAGAATGCAAAAGATCAAAGTCGTTATCTCAATTCTAATTAAGTGACATTATCGATCATCAACAAAGGAAAGTAAAAACCCTATGGGGAGCATGCAAAAGATCGAAGTCGTTATCTCAATTCTAACTGAGTGACATCATCGATCATCAACAAAGGAAAGTAAAAATCCTATAGGGGAGCATGCAAAAGATCGAAGTCGTCATCTCAATTCTAGTTGAGTAACAAACCCATAAAAATAAGCACAAACACAATTAGCAAACAAATGAGGAATTCCTGCTACAGGTCTTTAAACAACGACTTCGAGCGCACACTCTTTATTTCCTACTTCTCATGATATCTAGAAAGCAATAAAGTGTGGAGAGATAAATTGAAAGCAGTATAATACCAAATGAACAATAATATCCATAAAAAGCACAACCAAAGCAAAGAAACCCAAAATACTTTGTGCGAGCCGACATCAACAAACAAACAGTCAGAGATCGAGTATTCAAAAAAAGTGTCAGAGCATCATCGATGTGAAAATAAATCACAATCGGAAACTCAAGCATGTACGCACATCAAACAATGAACCTGCATAATACTCAACTCAACAAACAAAAGTGAATCACAAGATCTTGGCAACAAAATGATTACCGAACCTAAACAATAATAGAAAACTCTAACCAAATTTCTAAAAAAAATAAATCTCAGAAAAATTCTATTATATTTCTAAGAAACAATTAACAATTTTTTATTGTTTTTATTAATCCTATTTTTACTAATTTCTATTAACAACAACTATTATCTAACAATCATAAAAGTAAAAGATAAAGAAGAACTAAAAAAGAAAAAAAAAACTACACAAGGGAGGTGTAATGTTTGAAATATGTTGGTGTAGTAGCAAAGCTGAGCCCAACTGCCCGGCCCAAACGAAATCCATAATAAGCATTTATTCTCAATTTATCACTTCTGCATATTTGTTTAATTGAGAATAAATTAAAATAATTAATCAACAAAATGGAAAACGCAGGGTTTTAAACAATGTGGATATGGTTTCAGATTGACTTTTCAGCTTCTTCAATGAACCTTCTTCTTTCTCTCTATCTCTCTATGCGAAAAGTGCTGTTCTCTCTTCTTTGACGAAATCCATCGCAGCGTCACCACTCTCCATCTCAAAACTCCTCCACTGTCTCATCTCTTCTTTGCCAAAAACACCATCGTCAACATCTCCGTCTTAGATCCTCTTTTGATGGTGCGGCTCAACCTCATCAATTCTTCTCTGATTCGGCATCATCATCACCTTAATGCTTCAGTTGCAGTTTTGATTTACTGACTTCACTCTCGATAGCTTCTCCTCATGGATTCAATCATTCAAACTTTGTTCTCAATCAACAAATGCAGAAAACATAGAAGGAAATATTGATGAAGCCTTACCGACCGAGTTCGTTCGACGCATCTTTGATGGCGTTATAACAACGAAAAATACAGAGGTAAAAGCTCAGGTATGCGCTTCCATCCTTGATTCCTTCTTTAGTATGATTTTTCTATTATCTTTTACTCCTCTTCTCTTCTTTCGATTATTCGCTCTATTTTTGTGTTTCGATCTTGTGCGTGAAGGTTTACAGAGTGATGTGTTATGTTGATGTGCGCTTCGATACGTTGCGATGAGAACGAAATTTATGCTTATGCGGTTTCAGAGATCTTGCAGCGATGCAGTTGGAGAAACGTGTGTGAATCCCCCTCTCCAGAATTCTTTTAGAGTTTCGGTTATATTGTTCTGGAAGTTTTACAGATGAATTTTTCTCATCCCTTAGATTAGAGCAGTTAGTTATGGATTGAACGGTCCCGATCGAAACAGTTTGGGATTAGTTTATGAATTGTTTTGGATTTGATTAGAAAATGTTGAGCTGGATCTTTTTTTTATTCAAGTTTAAATCTATGATTTTGAAGCTTTCTATTTCCCCTGATTTTATACTTTCAACAGAGCTATTATTTTCCATGAAATTTCCCTTATTGTTTTTTCACCTTTTACGCTAATCTGATATTCATATAACCTGGTTTTCTTTGAATTATTTTGGGAAATTGGTTTTGATCCAGGTTAACCATTATGAACTGCTCTTGATGCAGGGAAACCATCAGTTGAAAGAGGCATGAAAGATTTTATGTACAAAAGTTGGCTCGATAATTACATGGAGATAAAGGCATAGTGTACTTGAAGTTTATACATGACGAATTTGAAGGACGTGGAGGCCTATCGTGGAAGACTATGAGGCATGAAGAGATAGGATTATGACTAGGCTTAGAATCCAAAATTTGTGTAATGTGATTTTGAACTTGAAGAGTCTTTGTAATAGTGAGGTTTTTCCTTGATTTTTAAGAAATTGTAACTTTGTAAATTTTGAATTCAAATGAAGTATGGATCCTCCTCACTTTTTGTTCATGTAGGTTATAGTAGTGCAAGACCCCTCCTTTACTTGTAAGTTAAATCAGCATGTTTTGAAGTCCCTTAAGTGAATTAAATGAAATGCCTTTAATCATAGAGAATCTCTTGTCTCTTATCTTTCACCATGGCTCAAAGCCTTAGCCAACTTAACCAATAAAATCTTATCTTGATGATCACCAAAGGAATGCCTCGAGACGTCCTTAAAAATAAGGATAAGATTTGAAATTGATAGCATCTTGTAATAAAACCACCACTAATCTCCCATTGACGCACATCACAGGCTCAAGCATTGAACAACAAACCCTATTTCTCTTTGAATGGCACATTAATGAAGAACGAACTTGAGAAGTTGAGGAACACAACTCTGGTTCAAAGACATTTTTTTATTGAAAACATGATGAACTCTTAAGCACACCAATTAAACCCTAACGTAATGGTTCCTTGGAGAATATTTTTGATGAAGATAACTTTGTAGCTTGAGGAACCCTGCTAGGGAAATTGTCCACGATGCTTGTAGGCCTAAAACCCTAGTTTCGTACCAAGAATGATGAGAGCATCAGTTTAATAGACTTTGAGTGAGGTAGTCAAACCCAAATGCCTGATCTTGACGCATTGTGATGCTATGAGATGACATAGGATCTTAGGGGCAAAAATTGGGGTATAATAGGTATCACATGAAAAAGTTGCAGCTAAAGACACCTCCAGGCAAGAGTTGAAGGAGGTATTAAAGGTTATCTGCAAAACTGATTACAAGATTTTTGAACAGCTGTGGCAGACCCCCTCTAAAATCTCCATGTTATCTTTGTTACTGTATTCTGAAACCCATGCACATGCTTTACTAAAGTTCTTAAAATCTGCTCACATGCCACAAGAGACTTCTGCCGATCAATTTGGAAGTTATGTTGCTAGCCTAACCACTGATAATGGGCTAAGATTTTCTGATGCCGACTTGACCCCTGAAGGAAGGAACCACAACAAGGCCTTGTATATCTCTATTGAATGCAGGGGCACTACTCTAGCTCATGTATTGATTGATATTGGTTCCTCACTAAATGTTCTACCAAAAGGTGCTCTTGACAGACTTTATTCCAAATGGGTTATACTGAAACCCAGTGATATTATAGTGAGAGCCTTTGATGGATCAAAGAGGATGGTACACGAGGAAGTGAATCTTCCGATCAAAGTAGGTTCGCAAATCTTCGAATCTACCTTCTATATGATGGATATTCGACCTGCTTATTATTGTTTATTGGGACGCCCTAGATCTATGGGGCATGCACTGTTACCTCAACCCTACACCAGAAGCTGAAATATCCTATGAAAAGAAAGATTGTTACTGTTTGCGGTGAAGAGGAGTATATGGTGAGTCATTTGAACTCATTCTGGTATGTAGAAATGGATGACGAATTCATCGAGACTCCCTGTCAGACTTTTGAAGTTATCCCTCCTACCACTACTGAAGATGTTTCCTCTATTCCCAAGGTTACCAGGATTCCGCCCAGAATGGCTTCTTTGAAGGATGCTAGAGCCGTCATAGAAGAAGATGGTTGTACTAGGGGTCAACTTTCTGACATTATGTATAAATCTGACAAATTTGGTTTGGGTTTCACTGCAGAGGCTCAAAGGGCTGTTCGTCGCGCTCGTGCTGGAAGACCACCATTGTGTCAGCAACAATGGAGTCAATGCTATAGAGGATGCTGACAGTGATTATGACCTTGACAACTGGATCTTTCCGACCATCGGCAACGGGCTCAGCAACTGGAAGACTCAAGACATTATCTCAATCTCCTTTAGTCGGGAGTAATAGCTACTTTTTGTTTATTGCTTTCAAAGTTTTGGTTATGTAATTTTTTTTAAACAATTACTTTAAGCCTTGTGCCTTACCCGGGGCACAATGGTCCATTTGTTAAGGATTGTCATTTCATAAACATATCTTCATTTAATAAAGCATTGGATATTTTGCATTCAAATTTTGTGCTCTTTATCCTTCTTTTATTTTTATCACTTCTAAAATAGCTATGTGTTATTACACACACCCACACAATAAATTGAAGATCCACATCCACTCTAGATCCCATTTATAACGATTCTGCTATTGCCACTTATGACTTTGAAAATCCGATCTATTAAACTGAGGAAGAAAGTGAGGAAGATTGTGAAACACCTGGAGAACTTGCTAGACTATTAGTGCAAGAGGAAAAGGCTATACAACCACATGAAGAGCCGGTCAAGGTTGTAAACTTGGGTACTGAAGCAGACAGGAAATAAGTCAAGATAGGTGCCAACATAGAAGACAGTATAAAGAACAGGTTAACCCAGATGTTGCATGATTATGTTGAGATCTTTTCTTGGTCATACAAAGACATGCCAGGGCTAGATACTGATATTGTGGTTCACCGTCTACCGATGAAATAGGGTTGTTCTCTGATAAAGCATAAGGTTCGTCGCATACATCCCAAGATATCCGTGAAGATCAAAGCTGAGGTTATGAAGCAATTCAATGCAGGGTTCTTAGCTGTTACATCATATCCTCAGTGGGTTGTAAATGTGGTTCCAGTACTTAAAAAGGATGGCAAGGTGCGTATGTGTGTAGATTACAGAGATCTGAATAGGGCAAGCCCCAAGGATGACTTTCCGCTTCCATATATTGATGTTCTGGTCGACAAAACTGCTCAACACAAGGTACTCTCCTTCATGAATGGTTTTAGAGGTTATAATCAGATCAAGATGGCACCTGAAGACATGGAGAAAACAACCTTCATCACACAGTGGGGCACTTTCTGTTACAAGATTATGCCTTTAGGTTTGAATAATGTTGGCGCAACATATCAACATGCTATGGTAGCCTTGTTCCATGACATGATTCATCACTAGATAGAGGTTTATGTCGACTACATGGTAGCCCGATCTCATACTGAAGAAGAACATCTTGACCATCTACACAAGTTGTTTGAGAGGCTAAAAAAGTACAAGCTAACGTTGAATCCGAAACAGTGCACTTTTAGGGTAAGATTCAGTAAGCTCCTGGGTTTCGTCGTCAGTGGTAAAGGTATTGAAGTTTATCACGCCAAGGTCAAAGCTATTCGAGAAATTCCAGTCCCCTGTACTGAGAAGGAAGTCAGAGGCTTCTTAGGACGACTGAATTATATTTCCAGATTTATTTCCCATCTGACCTCTATTTGTGAGCCAATCTTCAAGTTATTGAAGAAAGATCAGGTAGTGAAGTGGAACAACGATTGCTAGATATCCTTTGACAAAATCAAGGAGTACCTCCAGAACCTTCGATTTTGATACCACCCGTCGAAGAAAGACCTTTGATCATGTACCTAATAGTGTGAGAACTTAATTGGGTGTGTACTAGGCCAACATGATGAGTCTGGTCGAAAAGAGCATGCAATATACTATCTTACCAAAAAGTTTACCAACTGTGAAATAAGATACTCATTACTCGAGAAAACTTGCTTCACTTTGGCATGGGCTTCTCGCCAACTAAGGCAGTATATGTTGACCCATACTACTTTGTTGATCTCTAAAATGGATCCCATCAAATACATATTCAAGAAACCAACTCTCTCTGGAAGGATAGCCCGATGGAAAATGATCTTAACAGAATACGACATTCAGTACACCACTCAGAAGGCTATTAAAGAAAGTGTACCGGAAGATCAGTTGGCGCATCAAGCCGTAGACGACTACTAATCTATGAATTTCGAGTTCCCGGATAAGAATATTATGCTAGTTATAAATTGTGAAGAACCTGGACCGTATGAAGGACCTGAGCTAGAATACGACATTCAGTACACCACTCAGAAGGCTATTATGCTAGTTAAAAATGTCAAGGTATTGTTAAGTCGATTGAAATTTGATTAAGAAATAATTTTTGGAAATACATGGACGTAATTCCAAGTTTATTATGAAAGTGTTCAAATTTTAAAAAAAAGAAGATTTTTCAAAAGGAGGGAGAAGATTTTTGAAATTAAAGAAGATGGGAGGAGATGAAGAGACTATCCTAAAGCATAAGGTAAAAGCTAAGGAGAAAGACCATCTAACCAAACAAAAAGCCAACACTTGACATAATGATTCAATGTAGAATTCCATCCATTGGATTTGAAACCAAGCAAACAATTAATAAATCCCTTAAGAATACCAAACTTCAATTGCATTAAGTCTTCACAAAAATTGGGCAGAGTAACGGTTGTATACAGATGAATTCTAGATTACAGACAAAGTATGTAATCACAATAACCTGCACACAAAATAAACAAACAACCCAATATCTTAGGGTAAACCCCAAGAACTCCAGATAAAATAACAGTTGTGGTTACAAGGTCTCAAGGTAGGCCAAGGTCCTTAATCCTAAGTCCAAGAAGTCCACCACTCCATAATGCCAAGGATAGTAATCAAGTCGTCCGAGTAACATTAAAGCTTTTAGGCTTCAAGTTGATTATTAGGTATCTTCAAAAAGAAATGAAAAGCTCGAGTGAGCAAAATAAAAATGACATGAAGATAGAGGCTCAAGTGAGCAAAGATGAAAAGAGCATGAAATGTAAATGGTACATAAAGTAAAAGTATAAAATAAAAGCATAAAAATAAAGTCAATTGTTAGGAATTAGTGGTTATTTGGATGACCATCTTGAAACTTGCATTTGGAACTCATTAGAGGATTGATAGAACCAAAGCATCTCAACAAAAAGTTGTATTTTCTTTTTGCCAAGTATATCATCCATTTAAGGATTCTCAAAATAACACTTAATGATCAATGATGTTTAAGTGATCCACTTTAACCAAAATTGATGAAGTTCCATTAGAGGATTGGTAGAACCAAAAACTCCTAACAATGGATCTCAAGGTTATTGGATCAAAGGGTTCAAATTAATATACTTGGGCTTACAAACATAGGTTTGGGCCACGAATGATCATTTTCTCGAACCGGGACAAAATTTAGCGCTATGTTAAGCAATTATAAGTGGACTTATATAGAAGTCGCACCTATTTTGAGGCCGTTCAATAGCAATCTATGCACCTCATGTTTCGAGACATGATATGTAAATCATGCTCCAACAACATTTAGTACAATGATAATGGGATAACATGAAGAGGTAAAGGAAAATGAATAAACCATATTTGAACCAAAAATTTAATGAAACTATTATTAAAATCATTCATCCATTTTTATGGAGTTAGACTTAACACCTGGATCCAATGATGTTAATAAAGTTCATGATCAACATTTCAATCCAAGATCAGCCAGAATATATATAGAAATAAAATTGTATTTAAAATAAAAGAAGAGGGTTTTTTTAAAATGATTAAAAATGAAAATAAGAGAGAAAAATAGCAACTATGTTCAAATTTATCAAGAAAAATTAAATAAGACCATAGAAAAATCAGAAATGAACTCAAATATTTTTATGAAATTTTTTGTAATTTTTTAAAGTCAGAAACTATTTTTTTTATAATTAAAAGAAATAGACAAAATAAACCAAAAATAAAGAAAAATAGTAAAGTCAGAAATAAAAAATAAATGAGGTCACCAATATTTGTCAAAATATCATTGGATCATTCCCTATTTTTTTAGAATTTAAAAATTAATAAAGGTATTTTTAAACATTTAAAACAATTCAAATAAAGTGAAAAATTATAAGAAATATCAAAACACAATAAAATTGTGAAAAAATAAACATTAGAGAGAGAAAAATCAAAAGTATTTTCCATAATTTTTTCAGATTTTTTGGAGTTAAAATGAATTTCCTATGAATTTTTGAAGTTTAAAACAATTAAATATAAAAAATCAAAAATAAAATAATAAACCAAAAAATATGGGCCATCTGATCATTGTCAAAACATGTTAGTAAACAGATCCGATGGATCTGGCGCGCTGTGCATGTCATGAACTTTATTGGATATCACACTTGATCATTTATTTTTAAAATAAAATAACTTAAAATGTGGCACGTTGGATGGAGTCTGACTCACTAAAGTAATTAGATCCAAGGGCTCATGAGGCACACACATGGTAAGGCAAGCATACTAAATCTGTTTCAAAAAAATAACGTGGCTACATGTCATTGGTTGAAGACAGACATGTCATCATCTTCAACCTCCAGCCATCCCCAAATCGTATCCCACAAACTGTAAAATTAGCAAACCAGACCGGTACCATTAGATTCGTCTCTTCAAGACGATTCTAATGGTACCATCATGCCAAAATTATATAAACTGTGCAAGGCTGTGTTTGAAGAAAGCCAGAAAAAATAGCGAATACGAAAATCTGGGATATTCCCTTAAACCTCAATAAAATTGAAAATTATAAACAGCACGAGGATCAGAAGAATACAGAGAGTAGATTAGTCTTTTATTTGAATCAATTTGGCCAAGAAATCTACCTGAACGAAGTAGTGAGAAGTTTCTCTGAAATTGGACTTATGTAGATCATTATAGGTCACGATTCTTGAGGATAATTATATGGTTAGCATCAGAGAAGTTCAATGAAGCTAACAGAATGGAGCTTTTGGTGTTTGAAGGTGAGAACGTAAGAAATCAGAAATTCAAATTCAGAGTTTGTATGGGATCTGAACAGGGGTCAATTGGCTATCAAAAGCTTGTGAAAATAGGTGGGATATGCATCTTATTTATAGGAGAGGATGAATCAATGCTTAAGTGTGCGAATGAGGGTGTAATTGAGTAAATTCATGTGAACTTGCAACATGGGGAATGTGTGACTTATTTTCCCTCAAAACTCAGCCAAATCATGCGTTTTATGAAGTTAAATGCTTTTGGAAAGTTTCTAAACATGATTAGAAGCAAAAATGTGCGCAAACTTGGTGATTAGAAGCCATATTGTGGATTTATAATTCTGACTTGAGAGGAAACTTAGGTTTCAAGATACCATTTTTGAACCAATGGCATTTCCAATTCAAGGGGTCTTAAAGCATGATTCTTGAAGCTTTAGAAATAGGAAGTTATAAGCTTTACAATGTGAAAAGAATGGAACCAAATGGATTATTGAGCAAGAAGTTGCAATGACTCAAAGTTGGGAAAAAAGAAGTTGACTTTCTATACTTAGAAAATTTTTAAGTTTTTCTTCAAAAATGACTTATAATGTCTTGCATCCAAACATGGTCTTCCACTTGAAATTTGCTCTTGACCAAAAAAGATGGCATGAAGTAGACCTCTTGAATGGCATTTTAAAACTTGAACCATTCAAAATATCCAAAAATTGAGAGAGCTATGACTTGTTGAAGTTGGCAAAAATTCAAGAAATGACCTATAATATTTTGCATCCTTAGAGCATCTTCCATCCATTTTCAAGCGTTGCACATAAAAGAAGGGTTGAATTTCATATATTCAATATCATTATGGAAAAATAATAGACTCAAGGGGATAAAAATTGATCATGTTATTATCATTTGAAGTCACACAAGGGAATTTGAGGGTTCATCTGAAGGACTTGTGATCTTTCTTCATCATTAAGTTTCTTCCACACAAAATTTCTTTGAAACTTTTGAAGTGATTTGTTAATAACCCTTTAAAGAGAATGATGTCTTTGGAATCATTCAAAAATTCCAAAATATGAGAAATATATACCCCTTTGAAGTCCAAAACCCTAACTCCTAGAGCAAGAAAATGCTTTGGGAAACCTTTGCAATTTTGACCAACTTTTTTGCATAAATACTTTTGTCATGTAAGTAAAAGTTGTTGAGAATTATAAGGAGAAACCATATCAACCAACACCACTTCCAAATCTTGAGAATTGAAGGAGATGTGCACTTGTGATCAATGAATCAAGGGTTTTCCCAGTTGAGTCAAACTTCTTCAATCAATCCTTGTACCTTTGAACCATATTTGGCAACTTGAAGTAGGATGAATCATAATAGACTTTTTTATGATATTGCTTAAAAGTGTCTTCAATATTGAGGCTTGAGTTTCAATGAAGCTTTGTTGAGGAAAGCATAGAAATGAGCTAATGAATCCATAGATCAATCTTGAAGGGAATGTATTGTGCTTTTACCTACAACATCAACGATTGTGGAAACCACTCATTGTATTTATTAGTTAAAGGATAATCAATACAAAACATGGATGATCACAAAATACAAGTTAAGGTGCTTGGTGATTCCTCCTAGAGCAAAAGCTAAAGATAGGGAGAAAAACCAAACCCCAATGTTATCTTGTTGTGATTGAATTAATATGATATGATGAAGGGATCTTAGGGGAAAATTGGGGTAAAACAAGGGGTAGCTGATGTACCCCAAACTTTTCCCTCCCTTTTATTCAAAACATTCTCCTAGGGTTCTCAAATGCTCAAGGTTGCTCAAGAATTGATCAGACAAATTCTCCTCCTAAGCAATGGGTTCACAACTAGGGTTTCACTTTTCTCAAGGAAGATTGGGTTTTTAAGGTCTCAAGTGGATTTCATGATCTCTTATATGTCTATAGAACTCTCATACTAAGTTTCATGCTTTGCATCACAAGTTTTCTCAATCAATGGGTCAGAAGACTAAAAGTCAACTGTATTGGACAAAAAATCAATTGCGGTCAACATATAGTCAAACTTCAAGATTTTTGGTCAAAATCAACACTTTGAAGTCATGTTCATAATTTGATCAAGGTTTGGTCATGATTCATCAAGGAAAACTCTCAAATCATCGAAAGTCAAAAGTTGCTAAATTAGGGATTCCTAAGGAGAAGTCAACTGAACTTTGACCAAGCATAACTTTCACATGCTTCACCAGATTTGCCTCAACAAAAGCTCATTTAGAGGGAAATTCAATTCACTACAACTTTATCTCTCTAAGATCAAGTCCAAAAAATTCTTCATTTAAGAGATATGAGTCAATACATTATAGGTCATTTTAAAAGTCAACAAAAAGACACTCTTTGTCAAGGCAACTTACATCAAGATAAGGTCTTCAAATGCAAAAATGGTCAACATAGAGATTGTATAGGATATCTCGAGCTTTCCAAAAGTCCAAGATCAGATTGAAATGACAAAAATTGAGAGAGTTATGACTAGTGCAAGTTGGAAAATTTTGAGCAAATGCATGAAGTTCAAATTGAGAAAACTTGATTTTTTTGGGCTAATGGTCTATTAATTCAAAATCCAAATGTGTTCTACACTCCATTTGCACCTCAAGACTTATTTATACACCCCTAGGATTTATTTATTTATTTATTTATTTAAAATTCAAAATAAGTAAAATAAAACAAAAGCTTTTCGACAAGGTCCAAGCCCATGATTAGTTGACCTAGTTTCCCTTGTATATATACCCAATAATTCAAACAAAGAAGGACCACATATGCTGTCTCCAAATATACACCCTAAAAATCTCAAAAAAATTCAAGAAACTAGGGCAACACAAAACCCTTGTTTCCATCCCTTCTCAATTGAAACCAATCATTGCATTATCATTCTGAAGTGCCCAAGAATCAATTCCAATCCTCAAGAAGCCAAGATCGTGCCCAGAATGTCACGTTCATCCTCACCAGTTTTGGTAGTTTATTTTAAATTCAAACCTTTGATTTATGCATTATTAACTAATTTGATACGTTTGCATGTGTTCACATGCATCATCAAAGTAGGTTTGATGCATAATATACGAGCTTTGGCGCAGGGACGAGGACTTGCTATGATTAGGGCGTGAACTGACTTTTACTTCGAAACTCCTAATACAGCCACTTTTAGGTCAAAACGACCTCACCATTGGATCCGGGGGGGGGGGGGTGTCTATTTAGGGGGACATGAGCCTTCTATTTTCCTAATATGCTTTATTTTGCAGGTTTGGAAAATATGCTACCAGAGAAGTAGACCGGAGCTAGGGCTCTGACACCTCTCTGTTTCAGGCAGTGTTTTCATAATATATATATTTTGTTTAATTTAAAACAACGGATGTATTACCATCCCAGTGGTTAAAGCGCGCGCGATAAGATACTTCTATGCCAAGGCGTGGGTTCGATCCTAGCCTTTTGGCATTTTGCTTTTTTCTTCTTCATATTTTCCTTATTTTGCATATTACAAAACATGTTAGCTTGCATTCATTGACACAGGCGCACGCCTGGCCTAGTGGTGAGCATGATCAGAGCGTGGGTTTAACACCCACCCCTGGCAATCTTGGATTTTTCTCTATTATTTTCTATGTTTCTCACTCTTTTTAACTCCTTTTCCTTTAATTTCACAAAACCCTAATTAGTTTTTTAGGCTTTTATTTAATCAATCAATTCTTTTCTTAAGTAATTAAAATAAATTAGGTTTTAGGGTTAATAATCATTAAAACCTTATTTTCAAAAAATCACTAAAAAATCCTTTCGCTTTCCTATCTTACATTTTTGCGTAGTTTATTATTCTCGCATTTTTACAATTATTGTAATTGCTCACAGTTTGTAATAGTAATTAGGTTTACTTTCCCGCACTTTTATTATTTTTGTACCTCTCCCAAAGCCATGTAATAGTCTAGGGTTTTATCTTCCTCATTTACTTTCCGCACATTTACTACTTTCCTATTTTACTATTACTGTTAGTAATTAGGTCATGTATGGAAAGACAAAAAATAAAACGATAAAAAACCCTAATTTCAAAGATAAACAATAACTGAATCACAACACACTTCACACACACACGTACCTCTAGGGTAATCTCCCTTGATGCCTCGATAAAAAATAGTCATTTCCCTCAAACGTGAGGATGTTTTAGCATAGTCCCTTGAAAACAAAGATCGTAGTCCCACGATGACCCTTTCGATGTTGCCCTCGGTAAATGATCCAGTCCCTTAACGATAATTGCTAAAGCGTCTCTACGAGTTACCTTTGATAAATGTACGATGACCCACACATGTCCCTTCACATATGACGATATGGCTTCCTACTAACTAATGGTAGGATATCACTATCTACAGGAGAAGGAAAAATACAAGCAATACCTTGACTAGGTAGAACGCTCGTAGTCGCTTGCTCACAAACATTTCAAAACAAAACAAAACATTTCACACAAGACACTTTCAAAAATATTTTTAAAACAAACACTTTGTACATATTCTCGAGAACATAAATGAGAATCATTACAAAGTCTTGCCTTACAATTGGAATTTTAAAATATTTTTCAAACACACAACACAAAGCATTTTCAAAAACAAAGCGAGCTAGCGATTAAGAGCCCGTGGATAACTACAGATGAAAAGGGTGCTAACACCTTCCTTTTTCATAACCCACCTCTCGAACTCAAAAATCTCGAAGGTATTTCATGTTCTTTCACCCCCTCCTTATTGGATAAAAGAAAAGTCGGTGGCAACTCTTGCTATCTGCAACATTTGCAATAAAATGCAAAACCAAGTCATTTATCCCACCGTATTACAAGTATCATGTCTGAATGTCTGTTATCCTAATTTTATGGTTGTTTTAAGAAGTCTAATTATGTGCATTACTTGTGTGTTTCCTAATGTTTTCCTTAATGAATCCTTAATAAAAATATCTTGTCGTTCTTTTCTTCTCCGTTTGCACTCTCCTAAAATCATCAATGAAAAATTCTGATTTCGTGTGCTTAATTATTTCTATACAAATTATTGAATCCTAAATCTTTTTTATTATGACAAAAGAGGGAGAAAGCATAATGATTTTGATACATATCTATATCTCTAAATCTCAATGCTTACATTTCTAACAAATATATATACATGCAAAAGCTTTTATACATGTGTTTCAGGTACAAGTTAAATGAATTAAGAATTTCTAAAGTCTAGAAGGCTCAATAAATAAAGTTGTGATAAAAGGACTTCTAGTTTTTAGAAGGGACGATTGATTAAACTCTGATAAAAGAAATTCTAGGATATAGAATATTCTGAGAAATCGAGTGTTGATAACGAACTTCAAACATACAGAAGGGTCTGATAGATCAAGCTATGATAATGAACCTATATGATTATTATAAGGTTATAAAGAAGAAATAATGTCTGATAAAGCAAACTCTGATAAATCGCTTCCATTCGCTTTAAATCAGAATTCTAAGAAATGTTAACAATGCTCTTACGCTCCGAAAGATCATAAGTTTATGATTCAGGGGGATATTTTTTATCCTAGGGGGAGTTTTATAAACTCTTATATTAATTTGTTTATGATTTAACCTTATAAAATTGTTCTATCAAAATACGTGGTTTTGTCATCATCAAAAAGGGGGAGATTGTTAGAACAAGATTTGTGTCTACAATATAATCCCGATCTTTTGATGATAAAAACACATATGTTTAATGAGAAATAATTTTAGTACTAATGGTTTCTTGAGTGTGTAGATAAGATATTCTAATTGATTAAGGACTGATTGTTTGAAGAATCAGAAATATGCCAAGCACATCAGAAAGACTATTCATATCGATTTCTGAAGTAACATTAATAGTTCTGAAGAGTGTTGAATATTCACCAAGAAGAAGATCATATGTGTACTTCTGAACAAGCTGCCGCTTCATAAGTCACAAGTCACAAGAAGAAAGAATTTCTGATAAGCGGTTGCTTCAAGATCAGAAATCAAAAGTGTACAAGAAATAAGCTTCCAATGCAAAGATCATAAGTCAAGACTAATTATTTAGAAAAGCTACTGCTTATAATTCTAAAGACGAAGTAAAGATTCTAAACACATATAGAGAAAGCTTCTACCTTCAAAATCAGAAGTCAAGATTTGTGTCATCAGAAGAGCTGCTTCTCATACCTCTGAAGACAAAGTCAAGAATCTCAAAATTATGATAGCTCGTGGAATACACATTCTATTCAACATCAGAAGTATTCAATCAGAAGAAAGGATCAAATAAAGAAAGACCTTTTGGACTCATTTCTAATCAACATCACAATGTCCATCAGAAGACAAGATTAAAGGATGATATCTTCTCAAGTCAATCTACTTTGCAGAAGTAATATTCATCTAAAGACTAATATCATCAGAAATACCATTGTACTCAATAGAATTACTATTGTGACAGTTTCTAAAGAAACATCAACAATTATAAGGAATGCTGAATTTTCACCAGAAAGTGAATCAAGTGTGTTCTCAGGAAAACACCAGATCTCAAATATCAAGAGAAAGAATTCATTATCAGAAATAAAGAAGTAGATGACTCAAGCTTTGTTCTTCCAACTAAAATCCAAAGATCACAATTCAAGAAGATCAGAAAGAAGGAATTCAATGTCAAAATCAGATGTACTGATATAAACTTCTGCTTCAGAAATCAAACATCAGATATGCAACTCAGAAAAGTTGATTACCAAGAATCAAGGATCAATTTAAGAAGTCAATATCGAAAAAGCATTCGCTCAAAGAAGACTTTATTCATCAGATAAGTTGTTGCTTATATATCAGAAGACAATACTCAACTATCTGAAAGACTTTGACTATACAACAATGAAGTATCTTCTGGATCATTTTCATCATTATATCAGAATTAATCCAGCAAGAAGAAGAGAAGAAAAAGACAAGATCAAGAGACATCTTCCAAGATTACTACTTAAAGATAGAAGTAAATAATCAGAAGATAAGGTCTTAAGAAACTTAGCCACGAAGAATATAGTACAATCAATACATTTAAAATTCCACTACATGCTTACATATTGTACTATGTTGTATCCCATGATGAATTGCTACCGTTACTGTAGCTGGCAAGAGAAAGTGACATATTCGTACTACCAACAATATTATTCTCAAAGTCTATATAAAGAGACCTCATTAGCATTTGAAGATTGACGAACTATCAATTACTATTAAGCTTGAATCAAATTGCTAAAATACTGAAAAACATCAAGATAAAAGAAGAATCACTATTCATATACATCCATAAATATTCTTCTAGAGAAATATCAAGAACACAAGAGTTTTTGCTCGTTATTTTGTTAAGATATTAGAGATTAAACACAGAGAGTTATTGCTCATTATTTTTGTTTTATATTAGAGTTCTCAATACAAAGAGTTATTGCTCATTATTTGTATTAGAGACTTTGTTCTTCGTTGTTATGTTGAACTACTTATTTAGAAGCAGACATTGTAAACATAGTTGATTATAATTATGACTAGAATTGATTATTGCTTCAAGTGACTAGGTTGTTAGTATGAGACTTGAAAGGGATAAGGTGTCAATTTTGGGCTTTTAGACGGTTGTGGTTAGTCACCGGAGGGTAGCCCATGCATTTGTAATCAATTGAGATTAGTGGATTAAGTCATTGTCGAAGGTGAAATCATCTGAGGAGGGTGGACAAGAGTAGCCTAGTTAAAGGTGATTCTAGATAAACCAAAGAGTCTATTTTAGTATTTCTTTAGTTATATTCTTTCTAGTTAGTTTGTGAAACATTTTATAAAAGAAAAAGCTTATTAGAAAACCCAATTCAAACCCCCATTTCTTGTTTTTTTTCTCATCCTTAAATTGGCATTATAGTTTCGGCTCTTCATTAATTTGTAAATCGAACACTTAACCGTGTAGAGAGATCCAGTTATAAAAACTTTCTAAGGTTGCGCATGCAAACAACAACGAAAGAGATAACTACTTTTCTAATCCTCCTATTTTTGATGGAGAAAGATTCGAATACTGGAAAGATAGACTAGAGAGTTTCTTTCTAGGTCATGATGTAGATCTCTGGGATCTGATTATAGATGGCTATAGGGAACCTGTATATGAAGAAGGCATTCCTATTCCCAGGAGTCAAATGAATGAAGATCAGAAACGACGAAGCAATAATTATTATAAATCCAGAACCATTCTTCTCAGTTCTATCTCATATAATGAATATAAGAAAATCACCAACAAAGAAACAACTAAGGAGATTTTTGATTCATTGAGAATGACTCATGAAGAAAATGCTCAAGTAAAGGAAACTAAAGTGTTAACTTTAATTCAGAAATATGAAGCAATCAAGATGAAAGAAGATGAAACAGTTGAGACGATATTCTCAAGATTTCAAACCTTAATAGCATGGCTCAAAGTCCTGGATGAAGGGTACACAATAGCGAAACATGTTCAGAAGATCATCAGAAGTCTTCCAAAGGTGTAGAGACCTATAGTAACAACTTTGAAACTTTCTAAAGACTTAAACAAAATTAGTCTTGAATAATTGATTAGCTCTCTAAGAAGTCACAAAATATAGTTAGAGGAAGATGAACCTTAGAAAAGTCTATCGCCCTAAGGTCTAAATCAGAAAAGGTCATGTTTGAAAGACTCAAAGCTCTCAAATCTGAAGAGGAAGAAGATTCAGATGATGAAGACTCTGATAAAGATGATAAATTGTCATTACTTTCCAGAAGATAAAAACAACTCTGGAAAATACAAAAAAATTCTAGAAGATTCAAAAGAGATCACCCAGACTCATATCTATTGGGCAACAAAGAAGTTACATGCTATTAATGTAATGAAACAGGACATTAAAAAAAGGATTGTCCAATGCTAAAAGACTCAAGAAATGAAGGTTCCAAGAAAAACAACTGCAAAGGCAAAAATAAAGGCCTCATGGAAACATGGGATGATTCAGAAGCACCGGAATCAGATTCTGATGAAGAATATGTTAATGCAGCATTTACAGCTATCATCTTAGAATAAAGTTCATCAAATATAGAGTTCGACTCGAAAGAGGTATTTTCTGAATTCTCTCAAGTTGAACTAGAATTATGTTTATCAGAAACTATGAACAAGCATCAAAAGCCACAACGAAAATTCAAGAGCCTTCTGAAGGCTCATGAATATGAAATTGAAGAATCTGATAAGCAAGAGAAAGAAAGTTATAAACAAAAAGGAAATCACTCAATTTTGAAAAATGAAAATAAATTTTTGGTTAAAATTTTTTCAAAATTTGAAAGAGATCTTTATAAAGGTTTTCCATCCTCTGAAATGGTTGTATATCAACATGATAAAGCTTTTTCAGAAGTTCTTAAACGATAACGAAAATAGAGGAAGAATAGCCTTCATGATCCTTGGTGTTAGTTGGAATAAAATGATAGAAAGAAAGGATAGGATACTGGAAGCAGTAGTCAGATCTATAGTTGACAACTAATATAGCTAAACACTTCTAGGCAGAAGCTGTAAAAGCATCTTGTTACATTCAGAATAGAATCTCAATGAAACCTATTCTCGAAAAAACTCTTTATGAGTTGTGTAGAAGAAGAAAAACCAATATCCCTTATTTTCATTATATTGGATGTTCCTGTTTTATTTCGGGTACTAAAAGTAGTCTGAACAAGTTTGATTCTAAAGCATAAAAGTGTAGTACGTTAAGAGTCTCAGAAATCTATACAGGCTATATAGTATACAACACATAAACACGTATTGTGGAAGAATCAATCAATGAAAAAATTGATGATAAGCTTGACTCACAAAAGTCAAAGTTGTGTGAAAGTTTTGTAGGTTTAGAGATAACACTTGTAGGTTCTACAAAAAAACACAGTGATAGTAAAGTGATAAGGAATAATGATACATTAGAAGCATCAGACTTCTTACCAGTTTGGAAAAGGCAAAGACAAATTTCTTCTGAAGAGTGGATTCCAGAAGACAAAGCTCAACAAATTCTCAAAACTAGATTTACCTATGAACAATATACAGAAATTCATTTGGGAATGATATCTTCAGTTGAATCAACTTCATGTGATGAATCACTTGAGGATAATGGATGGATTCTGGATATACAAGAAGAACAAATCCAGTCCTCCAGAATAGATGTTTTGATTTGAAATCCTGAATCCAAAGAAACTCACATTGTTGCAACCAAGTGGGTCATCAGAAACAAGTTCGATGAGGAAGGTGATCTTGTCATAGACAAGATACACAAGGTTAAAATATACATATTTTCTCATGGAGTATGTCTAGATACTCCTACTAGTTAGAAGATATCTTGAAACAGAAACTCAAATTAGGAATTTTATTTTTTATTTTATATGGTAAGTTGTATGTTATCTCAAACAAGTGTTTGTAACCTCAGTCAAATTACACCGTTTGATTAAGCATCTAGAGTAATTAAATTTTTTTGGGGAATAAGTTAAAATCTTGTTACACATCTCCCCTATATTTTGTCTATTTTAAGAAAAGTAAAAAAAAATCATAAATTGGGAATCTTTTAGTACAACCACATATTCCTAAGTCTGGTTTATGGTTTTTTATTTCTCTCTGACAAGTGTCTGCCTGATTCATCGACTCTAATCTTGAAACTTAATAATATATCATCCCGCATAAGTGTTCATTTTTAGTATTGTCAGTTTCGATATCTTCTAGCCAATCAATCACTTTTTCTGTCTCCTCATTAAGATTAATTTGTGTTATCAAATCATGAATTCATTTTTCAATTTTTTATAAAATGATTGAATTCTCTGTTTCCTCTAAGTCTTTGTTCAAACATTATATACTTTTGGTATCTCAAGTTTGACTACCAACATAAGGAAATAAATTTACATATCAGTTACTTCTTATATTCTCTTATTTAAAAACCTGATAACTCATTTTCTTCTCATCATTTCCAACCTATCCTTCAAATAATAATTAACCTATCTTGTTAGTCAATTATTTGTTATGTCTCTGATAACCTTTTGTGGAAATGAAAACCTTCTTGAAGTCGATAATAAAGAATAAATTCATCTTCTTCGTCTCAACATAGAGACTACTTCAAGTACCACTCTTATCATGCATTATCAAGAGTTGTCAAATTACTTCTCCATACTGGTAGACCAATCTACACAAACCTTGTGAAAGAATTCTAGAAACATGCTTATGTAGGGTGTAAAGGTTGTTCCATTGGGTCTCATATCTTCGGTATTCCCATTTCTATCACTCCTTTCTCCTTTGTTGTTGCCATTAGATGTGAAAACATTGGTTACACTATCGAAGAGGAAAAACTTTGATTTCCCTTGTTGACAAAGTAGTTTCCCTCCATGATACTTCAATCAAATATGAGCCTATTAATTCTGAAAATATTCTTCCCATCCCAAAATTCTGGTATAAGTTTTTGCTAACAAACTTTTGTCCTCGAGGAATCTCTAAAACTAATATCCTTCCAGATGATCGCATTTTCCTAGTACTTTTGATGAATCAAATTAGGATTAATCTTCCTCAAGCTGTTTTCAACATTATGCAAAAATCTATTATCTCTTCCAGAAATGAAAACAAGTCTTTCATACCTTTTGGAAGAATTATATATGAAATTTATTTTAAAGAAGAGATTGTTAAAATTGTCAAGAAATATGAACCGAGAAGTGCTCTTATGAAAAACTTATGTAACTTCTTTGAAGGGTAGCTAGAAGATTTAAGGTCTCATAAATCATATATATGTCTCATCCATGAGTATTATGTCTGAATGTATGTTATCCTAATTTTCTGGTTGTTTTAAGAAGTCTAATTATGTATATTGCTTGTGTGTTTCCTAGTGCTTTCCTTAATGAATCTTTAAGAAAAATCACTTGTCGTTTTGTTCTTCTCTGTTTGTACTCTCCTAAAATCATCAATGAAAAATTCTTGATTTCGTGTGCTTAATTATTTCCATACAAATAACTGAATCCTAAATCTTTTTTATTATGACAAAAAGGGGGAGAAAGCATAATGATTTTGATACATATCTGTTGTACCCCAAAATTTTCTCTCTCATTTCGCAAGACATTTCTCACCTAAGATTACAAATGCTCAAGGATTCTCAAGGGTTTGATCAGACAAGCTCACCTCCTAAGCACTGAGTCTCCAAATTAGGGTTTTGGTTTTCTCAAAGACAATTGGACTTTTGATGAATCAAGTGACTTTCATGGTTCATTATAGGTCTCCAAGATTTCTCATACCAAGTTTCAAGTCTTGCATCACAAATTTGCTCAGTCAATTGCTCAGATGATTGAAAATCAGCTCTATTGGGTAAAAAGTCAACTGTGGTCAATATACAGTCAAACTTCATGATTTTTTTCCAACATCAAAATTTGAAGCCATACCCATCAATTTATCAAGGTTTGATCACAATTCCTTAAGAAAAGCATTCAAATCATCAAAGGGGCAAAATTGTCAAAATTAGTGTTTTGACTAAGAATGACTGATCATTGACTTTTGACCTAGTACATGACCCAATGGCTTGAAGCATGATCTCAAGTATTCAAACACAACATGTTGACCTAATTTCGTGGCTTAAATAATTTCTCAAGATCAATGGATTGATAGTTGAAGTTTGATCAACTAATGAAAAGTCAACTGATACACAAAAAGTCAAACTTTGACTTTTTGGTGAACATTGAATTTCAAAGATCAAAATTCATCAAGACATTCTAAAATATCAAACTTGGTCAATAAGAATCAATAAAGTCAATAAATTCCACAAAGAAGTCAAAGTTTTCAGTACTTGGAAAATTTTTAAGTGTTTTTAACCTTGAAAATTTCACTACTTCATGACAATTTTTCACCAAGATGCAAGATGATTCAAGAAAAACTTTCAACATAAAATTTGTAGATCTTGATGAATTCTAAAACTTTGTCCATTAGGGTTGATGTCTATAAAATGCTTAGATTTGAAGATATAGGCTCATGAAGTCATGACATTTTTCATAAAACACTTAGTGAAATTTTCAACAAGTTTAGGCAGATTTTTGACCTAACTTCTTGACCAATTTTCACCTAGTTCCAAGTTAAGTTAGCCAAAGTGGTCAACATTGAGGTTGTAGACAATGTTTCAAGCTTTCTAAAATGTCCAAGAACTTGAAGAGATCATTTTTGATCTAGGAGAATTGAAGAGAAGAAGTTGGCATGATAAACTTGAATTACAAGGCATTTTCATGAAGAACACATAACCTAGTCATATAGCTATGCTGCATAATCTTGCTTTGCAGAACTTCTAACTTGTAAATCACTCCATAATTAAATGTTTACATAATTTATTTAGCTATTATACAAGTGTTTGAGCCATTGTCCAAGACAATTTTCCATTTTTGGCACAAAGTTACCATTTCCATTCTTGTAAAGCATGCTTTATGTATAAGTAAATGCATTGAGCCTCTCACTTGTTTATTCTGATCTCCTTCCATTGTAAAGTGAAGAAGCAACCTCCCTGCACCCAACAAACTCAGACCAGGCTTATACTTGAACCTTAGAACTGTGAAAATCCATTCAACTTAATTTCTCATTTTCAACCAAACCATAACATGTTATCTCAAAATTCTGGTTACTTCAAGATGTCAAACCTCTTGCCTATAAATAGAGAGGTCATTTGCAACCTAACACACAAATTTACAAGCCTTGAGATACCCTAAAACTCCCTGAAACTCAGAACTTGCACCAAAATATCCATTGTTGCAATTTCTGGCTAAAAACTCCAATCTCATAATTCACTCATGTGTTTTACCTCTAAATCATTCTCAAAGCTTCCCTACTTCATTTAAAACTCATCCCCATCCCTGTTTCAGCACCGTAACATCATCTTCCTCATCTTCCAAACTCAAAAATAGAATTCTCCACATTGACTTCTCCAGCACGATTCAGGCACTTTCAGCATAAAGTAAGACTTGCATTAGCTTCCCAGGAGTCCAGTGAAGCTATCCAGATCATCACCACACCTCCAGGGTTGCTCAAACTCCATACACGATTTCCAGTTTTGAGGTAAGTTTTATCAACTTTGAACTCTCTCTACAAGCATCATTAATGGTTACTTTGTGAATGGAAAATGTAGACATCATTTCCCTAAACCTAACCATGCCTCTAGTTTTCATTTTTGTTGCCTGAGTGATGCGAATTTTGATTTTGAACTTTATGAAAAAATTAGGTTTTATTTGGTACCAACAGAAATTCGTATTCATCTTTGATTTATAGCTCATGAAATTTATATGGTTGAATTCGTGTTGAAAAATGGAGCAAGTTTCATGTTTACATTTTCTGATTTGGTTGAGAAATGAAGAAGTTACAAAATTCAAAATGCAACAATGGAGGCTGGCGTGAGGAAGAAGAAGAAGTTGTAACTAGGACTGAGTTTATTTTAAATTTAGCGCAACATGTATTATGACCGGATGAAACAGCCACCCCAGTGGTAGAGGGAGCGCGCGTAAGGCATTGAACTATAGGAACCTGGGTTCGAGCCTCAGCGGTACCCTTTTGTTTATTTCATATTTCTTTGTATTAGATCATGTGCAGGCCAAGCTAGAGTGCGCACCATGCGCCTCCCTCCTGAAGATGTGAAAAACACAAGAAGGGGGGGGGGGGGGTTGAATTGAAAAATTAAAAGCTCAATGGCACAATATTTTTATCCTGGTTCGTTTGATCTCAAACTACTCTAGTCCATCCATCAAGATGATTTCGCCTCTCTCCAACAAGGTCTTAATCCACTAATCTTAACAAGATTACAAAAGCTACTTTAACAACTGTTAAAGTCTTCTTGAGTACAACCACAGTCCGATTAATCTCAAGGAACACTGTTTCAATGTAATTATACAAGATATGTGTTGTTATGTTTCTAACAAAACTATTTATCACAACTGTGATAAATTACACAGGATTATAGCTTGGAAATATAAAGAATATTTCTTGCAGCTTTGAATATGCATGAGTGGTAATCTGGAAAAATCGTTCTTGATTTTGAAAGTTGACTTTGTTTATATAGGCAGTGGAATGACGTTGATCATAAAGCATGTTTAATGTCATTAACACACTTTCCAATTGGAGAAGATCCTATCTGAAAGAATCCGTTGGAATTGATGATGTCTTGAATGATCAGTAACGCTTCAGAATCTTATCTCCTTGCCTGCTGATGACGCTTCAGAATATTGATGACTTGGATTGGTATGTTCTTGTTCACAATCAGAGTTTACTTTGATTAAGCGTAGGTTCTGGTCATCAATCTTCAGCGTATGTTCTGATTGCTTCAGCGTATAGCTCTTATGACTTATCTTCTGATGCTGATAGATCAAAACTTCTGCATACATAAAACATAATTTTTAAGGTGCATATTTGTTCTTTGTATTTATTATTTATTCATTGTATTTGTTATCATCAAAACTCTAACCAAGGGTTGTAGAATCAAACTATGTTCTAACAATCTCCCCCCTTTTGATGATGACAAAAACTAGATTTTTCAATTAAAAATAAAGAATAAAAGGTTTAAGAGAAACTCTCCCTGAGTTGATTACTTCCCTTAAGTTCCTTGAGCATCAGAGTTTAGATGCATCTTTCATCAGAGTTTGTACCTGTTCAAGCTTTTCAGAAGATAAAGGTTAAGTAATTCAGAATGTTTGAGACTTCTGTCTCGGTAAATCGTTATTGAAAATATCTTACTTTCTCCCCCTTTTTGTCAGTTATCAAAAAGGCAATATAATCAGAGCCAAAATAGTTGAATTATATTAAAAAAAATATGAAACAATGATAAGTTCCAAAAACAGATAAACAGAAAAAATTAGCGTTACAGATAAACAGATTTAAAACAAAAAAATATAAGAAGTAGGAGGAAGACGTGTGAACAAAGCTTCCAGCAAGCTCTTGATCTGAGAATTAGATTCTTATTTCTTACCCAAAATTCTTTTAATCTCTTTGTTTGTGTCCTCCTGCTTATCCAACCTTGCATGGATAAGAGCATTTTCTTTCTTTAACTCTTCCAGAGTTTGCATGAATAAGGAATGTGCTGGAGATTCTTCAGAGGTTGGACGTTTCTCAGAGCATTCTGCAGCTTGTTTAGAGTGAACCATTTCCTCTACGGTGATCATCTCTCCTGGAGCAGCAGTCAGGGATACACTTTCTGGTTCTGGTTGAACTTTATCTGATGGGTGATGCTATGTCCAGGGAGCATTATCCAGAGGGAGAATATCTTTCTTGAGCAGGTGGCTCCGAACTTGGTCTTCAAAAGCCTTTAGCTTAGCACTAAAGTTTTGTTGAACCTGTTCATAACTCTGTTCCTTCAGCTTCAGTGTTTCAGAACTAAGCCAATTTCTGACCTTTGTCCATATAAAATCAGAAGCAGCAAGATTAGTCATCTCTTGACTAGCCCGCTTCAAAGAAGTTATCCATTCCTGTATCCCTGTTTCAAAAATCAACAAACTTGTACCAATATCTGATGTGGTTTCAGTTGGTTTGGGTTTGGGAATGGCAGTTTTGTGAGATATAGAAGCTAGTCTTTCCAGCGCAATTGGATCAATGACAAGTCTTACGTTGTTAACTGGACTGCTAGTGGATGAAGGAGTGGGAGAGTCAGGTATAATGATTGGACTGGTAGGGGAGTTTGGTGGTGTGGATTCCAGAGAAGAAGCAATTTCTGGAATGTCGTGGATGGTGAGAAGCATGCGAATAGCAAGTGGTTCTGTGATTCCAGGTATCGGGATTGTATCAGAATCTGAATGAGGTTCTTCAGGTTGGTTTGTTGAAACATGGTGAGGTTCTGGTTCATGGATCTCATAAGGTTGAGCTTCTGGTTGTTGTATTCCAGGTTGAGGTGATTGAGTTTGGAGAATTTCTTGTTGTGGAAAGTGAGGTTGCGGAATTTCTGGTGTGGTATCAGAGTTTGGATTTTGTGGTACGGGAGCTGAGAAGTCTTGGTCAAATGAGTCAATATCAGACAGAACTTTGGCAAGTTCTGGTTGGGTTTGTTCAGGATTTGGATTATGAGGAAGGGTGTGAGTTTCATTCAGACCTAGAGTTTCTGATGGATCAAACCCTATGTCAAAGTCTTCAAATGTTTGTGGAGTTGGATGTTCTGGTTGAGTAGGCATGGTTTCAGATGTTGATATATTTATTGATTCTAAAACAGTAACAGAGGAAGGATTACCTTTCTTTTTGGCAGCTTTTGGAGTCCTTTGAGATGGTCCTTCTGCTGCAGCTTTCCTTTTTTTGGTCTTCTTCAAAACAACTTCTGGAGCCGCCTTATGCAAATCCTGGATGTTGATTTCTGGTGCAGTACCATCTGCCTTACAAGCATCCATATATCTGACTATTATCTCTGGCTTGGAGTCAATCTCAGAGAAAAGAGGAAAATCATCCAGATGAATTCTTCTTGAAGTGATGGTTGAAAAATAAGTAACGTTGGGTTCCTTCTTGATATTCTCAATGATTTTCATCTTCTTCAGATTTTTTACGTTCAGGGGCTTCCCAGCAGTTGCTTCCAGTGTGTTGATTTCCTAAGCTTCAGTCAAATGCTCTATCAGCTTATTCTCTGTAAGAATATCTGATATGAGCCTGCCTAAGGGAATCCAGCCCCTCTTGGTCCGTTCATCTTCTCTTGTTTCCTTCACACTCATTCTAAGGTGATTAAACAACAAGTGTGGAAGGTTTACCTTAGTCTTCTTAGAAATAAAATAGATCATAGACTGTTGATCAATGTTGATATAATCAAGAGAGCTAGTTGGCTTCCTGTGGTTGATACACCCCAGAATAATTCTTGCCCAAATTCTGTGGTGATCCTTCAGATCTCTGATTTTGCTGGAGGGAAGTCCATGAGTAAATATTTCCCTTGCAATAGAGGTTAGATCAGAGCATCTCTCAGCCATGTCAATGCATCTGACACCTCCACCATTGTAGCCAATAAGCTTTGAAATTAGGTCTTATGTAATGACAATTTTCTTCCCCATGACATAGGAGGTAACTTGATGATTTGAAGAAGAAGCATGTATCTAGAATTCTTTGACAAGGATTGGAAATGTTGGCCCTAGAAGACGGTCAAAGTATCTATTCAAACCTTGAGCAGTATCGTCTTCATACAGATTGAAGTCGTTTTCTTGTAAGCTTTCAAAGTCAATAATCAGTTCTGAAAGAACTTCCAGATTATCAATGGGAGTGAGTAGCGTTCTGTAAGGTTCTTCGTACTGTTCCATTGAAGCAGATTCCTGAGTACTGATGTTTTGGACGCTTGAAGAAGCCATTGTTCACACAATATTTGAGGAAGATGAAAGGGTTTTTTGAAAATAAGAACTTGAAACGATAGAAAGTATTTAGAGATTAAAAAGAAGTGAATGTAAAAAGTGAGATTTGAGTTTAAATAGTTTTTCTTGAAAGCGTAAACAGTAAGAGAGAGAAATAATTAGTCATGATTATAAGCATTAATGACAGCTGAAATTAGGGGATTCAGAAATATACTGGAACGGTTACCCATGACGTGTGTCTCAATGCACCCAATCAGCGCTTTTGACCTTTCAGAAAAGTGAATGCGTGTTCAGCCTCAGAAAGTAGCTGATGAATGGATGACAACTATTTGATTATGTGAACAGCACGCTTCTATCCTTGAAATGAAACATTCAGATCTTCATGGATAGATTCTGATGCAATCTATACTTCTAAAACTCTGAAGACAGGTTGATCAGTAGTTCACAGAAAATAACAAAGTTCTGAAGGTTAAGATATGTAAATAAAACAATTTATTCTGGGCATATCTTCATACTGAGATGTTTCAGAATGAAGTTAAACCTATCTTCAGAGAGAGGTTTTATAAAGATATCATCCTATTGATGGTCTGTGTCAATGAATTTTAAGTTAAGAATCCCTTTCTGAATATAGTCCCTAATAAAATGATGTTTTATTTCTATATGCTTAGCCCTAGAATGCAGAATTGGATTTTTACTGAGACAAATAGCAGAAGTATTGTCGCAGAGGATAGGAATGTTACTCTCAAATATGTTGAAGTCTTCAAGTTGACTTTTCATCCAGAGCATTTGCGTACTACATCCAGCAGCTGCTAGGTATTCAGCTTCTGCTGTTGATAGTGCTATTGTGGACTGTCTCTTGCTGGACCATGAGATCAGATTTTCTCCCAGAAACTGGCAGCTTCTAGAAGTGCTTTTATGTTCTACCATGTCTCCAACAAAGTCAGCATCACAATATCCTACTAAGCTGTAATCATTTGATTTTCTATAAAACAAACCCAGATTAGCAGTACCTTTCAGATACTTGAAAATTCGCTTAACAACTGTTAAGTGAGATTTTCTAGGATCTGATTGGAATCTAGCACATATGCAAACACTAAATAAAATGTCAGGCCTTGAATCTGTCAGATAGAGGAGAGAACCAATCATACCTCTGTAGACCTTCTGTTCTACCTTTTTACTTACCTCTTCCTTTTCCAGAATGCACGTGGGATGCATTGGAATCTTTAAGGGCTTACATTCTGAGAGATCAAATTTCTTCAGAAGTTCTATGACATATTTGCTCTGATGAATTTAAGTTCCTTATGGAGTTTAGTTTATCTGAATGCCCAGAAAGAATTTGAGTTCCCCCATTAAGCTCATCTCAAACTCTGTCTGCATACATTTAGCAAACTCTCTTCCCTGAGAGGGTTTTGTAGATCCAAATATAATGTCATTAACATAAATCAGACATACTAACATGTCATTATTAACTGTCTTACAGAATAAGGTTGTGTCCACTTTCCCTCTGGTGAATTCCTTTTCTAACAGGAAGTTACTTAGTCTTTCATACCAAGCTCTGAGAGCTTGTTTCAGACCATAGAGTGACTTCTTTAGTTTGAAAATATATTCTGGATTTTTGGAATTCTCAAAACCAGGAGGTTGGTGCACATATACCTCTTCATCTATATATCCATTTAAGAATTCACTTTTGACATCCATCTAATATAGAGTGATGCCTTTATTAACAACAAATGATATTAAAAGTTTGATAGATTCTAACTTGGCAACTGGAGCAAAGGTTTCTGTATAGTCTATCCCCTCTTGCTGACTATAACCTTGTGCTACCACTCGTGCTTTATTTCTGATGACTTCACCTTGCTCATTCAATTTGTTTCTGAACACCCACTTTGTACCAATGACGTTGAATCCTTTTGGTTTGGGAACCAGATCCCATACGTCATTTCTGGTGAATTGAGTCAGTTCCTCCTGCATTTCCAGAATCCAGTCATTGTCTAGAAGTGTTTCATCAATTGTTGTTGGTTCAATCAGAGAGACCAGTCCTAAGAGGGATTATTCAGAGTTTTTGAATGTTAATCTGGTTCTGATTGGATCATCTTTCTTTCCCAGTATTGTATCTTCTGGGTGATCAATGCTGCTTCTGGTTAGTCTTTTCTGGAGTTGATCAACAGAAAGTGCTGGATTGCTTGCAGTGACTATTTCTAATGTTGAGGGAGTGTCTCTATTGAGAACTTCTGATGAGTTGTCTTCAGTACCTGTGAGTTCAACTTCCATACCTACAAGGAGTTCATTCTGCTTTGACTTTTGAGAGTCAAGCTTATCATCAAACTTAAGATTGATTGACTCTTCAACAATCTATGTTTCTGTATTGTATACTCTATACCCTCTTGAGCGTTCAGAGCATCCTAACATAATACACTTTTGTGCTTTAGAGTCAAACTTGTTCAAATAATTTTTTGTATTCAGAATAAAGCATGTGCATCCAAATGGATGAAAATAAGAAATGTTGGGCTTTCTGTTCTTTCACAATTCATATGGAGTCTTTTCTAGAATAGGTCTTATGGAGATTCTATTCTGAATGTAACACACTGTGTTAATTGCCTCTGCCCAGAAGATCTTAGCAACTTTAGTCTCGTTGATCATGGTTCTGGCCATTTCTTGCAATGTTCTGTTCTTTCGTTCTATAACTCCATTTTGATGGGGAGTTCTAGGACAAGAGAAGTCATGCAAAATGCCTTTTTCATTAAAAAATAATTGAAAATTCTTATTTTCAAATTCTCCACCATGATCACTTCTGACTTTGACAATTCTAAGATCCTTTTCATTCTAAACTTGGTTGCAGAAGGTAACAAACACAAAGTGTGACTCGTCCTTGTGTCTTAAGAACTTTACCCATGTCCATCTGCTATAGTCATCTACGATTACTAACCCATACTTCTTGCCACTGACTGAAGCAGTTTTTACTGGTCCAAATAGGTCAATGTGCAGAATTTCTAATGGCTTAGAGGTGGAAACAACATTTTTGGATTTGAAAGCAGGTTTTGCAAATTTGCTTTTCTGACATGCTTCACACAGAGCATCTGAGTTGAACTTCAAATTAGGAAGTCCTCTGACCAGATTGAGTTTGTTAATCTGAGATATTCTTCTCATAATAACATGCCCCAATCTGTGCCAGACCCATTGCTCGTTGTTAACAGAAAGTAGGCATTTTACATTCTGATTCTTTAGTTCAGAAAGTTTTATTTTATAAATGTTGTTTTTCCTCTTTCCATTAAATAGGATAGTCCCATCTTTCTGACTAACAGCTTTGCATGAATTTTGATTGAAGATTATATCATAACCATTATCACTTAATTGACTTATGGATAATAGGTTATGCATTAATCCATCAACTAATAATACATTACTTATAGAAGGAAGATTTCCATTACCTACTGTTTCAGAGCCAATGATCTTTCCTCTCTGATTGCCTCCAAAGCCCACGTAGCCTCCAGGCTTAAGTTCCAGGCTTTGGAACATATGCCTTCTTCGAGTCATGTGTCGCGAGCAGCCAGAGTCTAGGTACCATGATTGGTGTCTTAGCCTTGCTGCTAAAGATATCTGCTACATGTATAATTTTATCCTTAGGTACCCACATTATCTTGGGTCCTGATTTGTTAGTTTTACCAAAATTCTGATTGAATTTTGGTTTGACAGAATAATCACTGCTTGTCTATTTTAAGTCATGTGTGTGCCCATATATAAAATGTGAATTTAGTGGTGTGCATTTTATAACTAAGTCCATGGCATTTTTTGGTGTAGATACCTTACCTTGAAATCCTATCCATTTTCTGCCATTTCTGCTAACTCCATAGATCATTGAAGCCATCTTGCTTCTGTCTATGTTTTTAGCTAGAAACTTCTTAAAACTGTGATCATACTCTTTGTTGATCTCATCAGCATTGTTTGGAGTTTCAGAGATTGTTTCCTTCTGAGAGTTTTGCAAATCATTTTCTAATTTTGAAATTTTTTCTTTTAACTCAGAATTCTCTAATCTGAGACTCTCAGACTTTTCAGAGTCAGAGGCAAGATACCTTTTCAGGTTCTTGAATTTGACTATGATTTGCTGATACCTTTCCAGAATTTCATTTAGACTTTCTGCAAGTTCAGCCTTAGTAAAGTTTATGGTAAAGTCAGGAAATACCTCTTCAGTGTCTGATTCTGAGTCTGAACCAGAAGCTTCACTGTCTTCAGATACGTTTGCCATGAGAGCTATGTTTGCTCTTTCATCATCTGATTCTGATTCAGCTACAGATGTGTCAGAATCATCCCATGTAGCCATGAGGCTTTTCTTATTTTCCTTGAAGAACTTCTTTTTGGGCTTTTCCTTCTGAAGCTTTGGGCAGTCACTTTTGTAGTGCCCTTGCTCATTACATTCATTGCAGATGATGTCCTTGTTGTTTGGATTTCTGTATCCTGAAGAACCATCAGATCTTCTGTGTCCAGAGGAAGACTCAAACTTTCTGTATCTGGAGGAGGATTCATTCTGATTCTCTGATCTTCTGGGATTTCTGAACTTTCTTTGTCTCTGCTTCCACAGTTGGTTCACCCTTCTGGAGAGGAGAGACAGTTCATCCACTTCTGATGAGGATCCATCATAAGTTTCTTCCACAACCTGCAAAACCTTAAAGTCATATTTTCTGTTAGATTTTAAAGCTAATGGCTTACCTTGCTTTTGAGGCTCATCTTCTTCTAGCTCTATCTCGTGACTTCTGAGGGAGCTGACAAGTTCCTCCAGAGAAATTTTGTTGAGATCTTTGGCTAGCTTAAGTGCTGTGACCATTGGCCTCCATTGTTTGGGCAAACTTCTGATGATCTTCTTAACGTGATCAGCAGTGGAATACCCTTTGTCAAGAACCTTTAGACCAGCAACAAGGATTTGGAATCTTGAAAACATATTTTCTATTGATTCACTATCTTCCATTTTGAATGCGTCATACTTCTGAATGAGTGCAAGGGCCTTGGTCTCTTTGACTTGAATGTTGCCTTTATGTGTCATTCTCAGAGAGTCAGACATGTTCTTGGCAGTTTCTCTGTTTGATATTTTCTCGTATTCTGAGTATGAGATGGCGCTGAGAAGTATTGTTATGGCCTTGTGGTGGTTTCTAAATTCACGCTTTTGCTGATCAGACATCATTTTTCTGTCTATCTTCTGACCACATCCATCCACTGGGTGTGTGTATCCATCAGTCACCATGTCCCACAGATCATCATCATGAGTCATAAAGAAACTCTCAATTCTGTCTTTCCAGTAGTCAAAGTTTTCTCCATCAAAGACTGGAGGTTTGCCACTGAATCTATCCTTGTCTTCATGGTTGTCATTGCTGATGTTTTGGCTTGGTCCCACCATAGTGTTTTTCTGAAGCTTGGATCTTGTACTGACACGGTTAAGTGTTTAAGCTCAGAACCAGGCGCTCTGATGCCAATTGAAGATATGAAAAACACAAGAAGGGGGGTTGAATTGAAAATTTGAAATTAAAAGCTCAATGACACAATATTTTTATCCTGGTTCGTTTGATCTCAAACTACTCCAGTCCACCCGTCAAGGTGATTTCGCCTCTCTCCAAAGAGGTCTTAATCCACTAATCTCAACAAGATTACAAAAGCTACTTTAACAACTGTTAAAGTCTTCTTGAGTACAACCACAGTCCGGTTAATCTCAAGGAACACTATTTCAATGTAATTATAGAAGATATATGTTGTTATGTTTCTAACAAAACTATTTATCACAACAGTGATAAATTACACAGGATTATAGCTTGGAAATATAAAGAATATTGCTTGCAGATTTGAATATGCATGAGTGGTAATCTGGCAAAATCATTCTTGATTTTGAAGGCTGACTTTGTTTAAATAGGCAGTGGAATGACGTTTATCATAAAGCATGTTTAATGTCATTAACACGCATTCCATTTGGAGAAGATCCTGTCTAAAAGAAGCCGTTGGAATTGATGCTGTCTTGAATGATCAGTAACGCTTATGAATCTTATCTCCTTTCCTGCTGATGACGCTTCAGAATTTGATGACTTGGATTGGTATGTTCTTGTTCACAATCAGAGTTTACTTTGATCAAGCGCAGGTTCTGGTCATCAATCTTCAGCGTATGTTCTGATTGCTTCAGCGTGTAGCTCTTATGGCTTATCTTTTGATGCTGATATGATCAGAACTTCTGCATACATAAAACATTATTTTTAAGGTGCATATTTGTTCTTTGTATTTATTATTTATTCATTGTATTTGTTATCATCAAAACTCTAACCAAGGGTTGTAGAATCAAACTATGTTCTAACAATCTACCCCTTTTTGATGATGACAAAAACTAGATTTTTCAATTAAAAATAAAGAATAAAAGGTTTAAGAGAAACTCCCTCTGAGTTGATTACTTCCCTTAAGTTCCTTGAGCATCAGAGTTTAGCTGCATCTTTCATCAGAGTTTGTACCTGTTCAAGCTTTTCAGAAGATAGAGGTTAAGTAATTCAGAATGTTTAAGACTTCTGTCTAGGTAAACCGTTATTGAAAATATCTTACTTTCTCCCCCTTTTTGTCAGTTATCAAAAAGGAAATATAATCAGAGCCAAAATAGTTGAATTATATTAAAAAAAATGAAGCAATGATAAGTTCCAAAAACAGATAAACAAAAAAACTAGCGTTACAGATAAACAGATTTAAAACAAAAAAAATATAAGAAGGAGGAGGAAGACGTGTGAACAAAGCTTCCAACAAACTCTTGATATGAGAATTAGATTCTTCTTGCTTGCCCAAAATGCTTTTAATCTCTTTGTTTGTGTCCTCCTGCTTATCCAACCTTGCATAGATAAGAGCATTTTCTTTCTTCAACTCTTCCAGAGTTTGCATGAATAAGGAAGATGCTGGAGATTCTTCAGAGGTTGGACGTTTCTCAGAGCATTCTGCAGCTTGTTCAGAGTGAACCATTTCCTCTGTTATGATCATCTCTCCTGGAGCAGCAGTCAGGGATAGACTTTCTGGTTCTGGTTGAACTTCATCTAAGGGATGGTGCTCTGTCCAGGGAGCATTATCCAGAGGGAGAATATCTTTCTTGAGCAGGTGGCTCAGAACTTGGTCTTCAAAAGCCTTTAGCTTAGCACTAAAGTTCTGTTGAACCTGTTCATAACTCCGTTCCTTCAGCTTCAGTGTTTCAGAACTAAGCCAGTTTCTGAATTTTGTCCATATATAATCAGAAGCAGTAGGATTAGTCATCTCTTGACTACCCCGCTTCAAAGAAGTTATCCATTCCTGTATCCTTGTTTCAAAAATGAACAAACTTGTACCAATATCTGATGTGGTTTCAGTTTGTTTGGGTTTGGGAATGGCAGTTTTGTGAGATATAGAAGCTAGTCTTTCCAGCGCAATTGGATCAATGACAAGTCTTACATTGTCAACTGGACTGCTAGTGGATGAAGGAGTGGGAGAGTCAGGTATAATGATTGGACTGGTAGGGGAGTTTGGTGGTGTGGATTCCAGAGAAGAAGCAATTTCTGGAATGTCGTGAATGGTGAGAGGCATGCGAATAGCAAGTGGTTCTGTGATTCCAGATATTGGGATTGTATCAGAATCTGAATGAGGTTCTTCAGATTGGTTTTTTGAAACATGGTGAGGTTCTGGTTCATGGAACTCAGAAGGTTGAGCTTCTGGTTGTTGTATTCCAGATTGAGGTGATTGAGTTTGAAGAATTTTTTGTTGTGGAAAGTGAGGTTGCGGAATTTCTGGTGTGGTATCAGAGTTTGGATTTTGTGGTACGGGAGCTGAGAAGTCTTGGTCAAATGAGTCATTATCAGACAGAACTTTGGCAAGTTTTGGTTGGGTTTGTTCAGTATTTGGATTATGAGGAAGGGAGTGAGTTTCATTCAGACCTAGAGTTTCTGATGGATCAAACCCTATGTCAAAGTATTCAAATGTTTGTGGAGTTGGATGTTCTGGTTGAGTAGGCATGGTTTCAGATGTTGATATATTTATTGATTCTAAAACAGTAACAGAGGAAGGATTACCTTTCTTTTTGGCAGCTTTTGGAGTCCTTTGAGATTGTCCTTCTGCTGCAGCTTTCCTTTTCTTGTTCTTCTTCAAAACAACTTCTGGAGCCGCCTTATGCAAATCCTGGATGTTGATTTCTGGTGCAGTACTATCTGCCTTACAAGCATCCATATATCTGACTATTATCTCTGGCTTGGAGTCAATCTCAGAGAAAAGAGGAAAATCATCCAGATGAATTCTTCTTGAAGTGATGGTTGCAAAATAAGTAACATTGGGTTCCTTCTTGATATTCTCAATGATTTTCATCTTCTTCAGATTTTTTGCGTTCAGGGGCTTCCCAGCAGTTGCTTCCAGTGTGCTGTTTTCCTGAGCTTCAATCAAATGCTCTATCAGCTTATTCTCTGTCAGAATATCTGATATGAGTCTGCCTAAGGGAATCCAGTCCCTCTTGGTCCGTTCATCTTCTCTTGTTTCCTTCACACTCATTCTAAGGTGATTAAACAACAAGTGTGGAAGGTTTACCTTAGTCTTCTTAAAAATAAAATAGATCAGAGTCTGTTGATCAATGTTGATATAATCAGGAGAGCTAGTTGGCTTCCTGTGGTTGATACACCCCAGAATAATTCTTGCCCAAATTCTGTGGTGATCCTTCAGATCTCTGATTTTGCTGGAGGGAAGTCCATGAGTAAATATTTCCCTTGCAATAGAGGTTACATCAGAGCATCTCTCAGCCATGTCAATGCATCTGACACCTCTACCATTGTAGCTAATAAGCTTTGAAATTAGGTCTTCTGTAATGACAATTTTCTTCCCCATGACATATGAGGTAACTTGATGATTTGAAGAAGAAGCATGTATCCATAATTCTTTGACAGGGATTGGAAATGTTGGCCCTAGAAGACGGTCAAAGTATCTATTCAAACCTTGAGCAGTATCGTCTTCATACAGATTGAAGTCGTTTTCTTGTAAGCTTTCAAAGTCAATAATCAGTTCTGAAAGAACTTCCAGATTATCAATGGGAGTGAGTAGCATTCTGTAAGGTTCTTCGTACTGTTCCATTGAAGCAGATTCCTGAGTACTGATGTTTTGGACGCTTGAAGAAGCCGTTGTTCACACAATATTTGAGGAAGATGAAAGGGGTTTTTGAAAATAAGAACTTGAAACGATAGAAAGTATTTAGAGATTAAAAAGAAGTGAATGTAAAAAGTGAGATTTGAGTTTAAATAGTTTTTCTTGAAAGCGTAAACAGTAAGAGAGAGAAATAATTAGTCATGATTATAAGCATTAATGATAGCTGAAATCAGGGGATTCAGAAAGATACTGGAACGGTTACCCATGACGTGTGTCTCAATGCACCCAATCAGCGCTTTTGACCTTTCAGAAAAGTGAATGCATGTTCAGCCTCAGAAAGTACCTGATGAATGGATGACAACTATTTGATGATGTGAACAACACACTTCTATCCTTGAAATGAAACATTCAGATATTCATGGATAGATTCTGATGCAATCTGTACTTCTAAAACTCTGAAGACAGGTTGATCAGTAGTTCACAGAAAATAACAAAGTTCTGAAGGTTAAGATATGTAAATAAAACAATTTATTCTGGGCATAGCTTCATACTGAGATGTTTCAGAATGAAGTTAAACCTATCTTTAGAAAGAGTTTTTGTAAAGATATCAACCCATTGATGGTCTGTGTCAATGAATTTTAAGTTTAGAATCCCTTTCTGAATATAGTCCCTAATAAAATGATGTTTTATTTCTATATGCTTAGCCCTAGAATGCAGAACTGGATTTTTACTGAGACAAATAGCAAAAGTATTATCACAAAGGATAGGAATGTTACTCTCAAATATGTTGAAGTCTTCAAGTTGACGTTTCATCCAGAGCATTTGCGTACTACATCCAGCAGCTACTATGTATTCAGCTTCTACTGTTGATAGTGCTATTGTGGACTGTCTCTTGCTGGACTATGAGATCAAATTTTCTCCCAGAAACTGGCAGCTTCCAGAAGTGCTTTTACGTTCTACTCTGTCTCCACCGAAGTCAGCATCACAATATCCTACTAAGCTGTAATCATTTGATTTTCTATAAAACAAACCTAGATTAACAGTACCTTTCAGATACTTGAAAATTCTCTTAACTGCTGTTAAGTGAGACTCTCTAGGATCTGATTGGAATCTAGCACATATGCAAACACTAAATAAATTGTCAGGCCTTGAAGCCGTCAGATAGAGGAGAGAACCAATCATACCTCTATAGACCTTTTGTTCTACCTTTTTACTTACCTCTTCCTTTTCCAGAATGCACGTGGGATGCATTGGAATCTTTGAGGGATTACATTGAGAGATCAAATTTCTTCATAAGTTCTATGACATATTTGCTCTGATGAATGTAAGTTCCTTATGGAGTTTGGTTTATCTGAATGCCCAGAAAGAATTTGAGTTCCCCCATTAAGCTCATCTCAAACTCTGCCTGCATACATTTAGCAAAGTCTCTTCCCTAAGAGGGTTTAGTAGATCCAAATATAATGTCATCAACATAAATCTGACATACTAACATGTCATTCTTAACTGTCTTACAGAATAAGGTTGTGTCCACTTTCCCTTTGGTGAATTCCTTTTCTAACAGGAAGTTACTTAGTCTTTCATACCAAGCTCTGGGAGCTTTTTTCAGACCATAGAGTGACTTCTTTAGTTTGAAAATATATTCTGGATTTTTGGAATTCTCAAAACCAGGAGGTTGGTGCACATATACCTCTTCATCTATATATCCATTTAAGAATGCACTTTTGACATCCATCTGATACAAAGTGATGCCTTTATTAACAGCAAATGATATTAAAAGTTTGATA
The DNA here is from genome assembly GCA_948472305.1 of Vicia faba. Taxonomy (NCBI): domain Eukaryota; kingdom Viridiplantae; phylum Streptophyta; class Magnoliopsida; order Fabales; family Fabaceae; genus Vicia; species Vicia faba. The sequence continues at coordinate 233,317,391 of OX451741.1, read as the reverse complement.
GATTCTAACCTGGCGATTGAAGCAAAGGTTTCTGTATAGTTTATCCCCTCTTGCTGACTATAACCTTGTGCTACCAGTCGTGCTTTGTTTCTGATGACTACACATTGCTCGTTCAATTTGTTTCTAAACACCCACTTTGTACCAATGACGTTGAATCCTTTTGGTTTGGGAACCAGATCCCATACGTCATTTCTGGTGAATTGATTCAGTTCCTCCTGCATTGCCAGAATCCAATCATTGCCTAGAAGTGCTTCATCAATTGTTGTTGGTTCAATCAGAGAGACCAGTCCTAAGAGGGATTATTCAGAGTTTTTGAATGTTGATCTGGTTCTGATTGGATCATCTTTCTTTCCCAGTATTGTATCTTCTAGGTGATCAATCCTGCTTCTGGTTAGTCTTTTCTGGAGTTGGTCAACAGAAAGTGCTGGATTGCTTGCAGTGACTATTTCTAATGTTGAGGGAGTGTCTCTGTTGAGAACTTCTGATGAGTTGTCTTCAGTACCTGTGAGTTCAACTTCCATACCTACAAGGAGTTCATTCTACTTTGACTTTTGAGAGTCAAGCTTATCATCAAACTTAACACTGATTAACTCTTCAACAATCTGTGTTTCTGTATTGTATACTTTGTACCCTCTTGAGCGTTCAAAGTATCCTAACATAATACACTTTTGTGCTTTAGAGTCAAAGTTGTTCAAATAATTTTTTGTATTCATAATAAAGCATGTGCATCCAAATGGATGAAAATAAGAAATGTTGGGCTTTCTGTTCTTCCACAATTCATATGGAGTCTTTTCCAGAATAGGTCTTATGGAGATTCTATTCTGAATGTAACACGCTGTGTTAATTGCCTCTGCCCAGAAGATCTTAGCAACGTTAGTCTCGTTGATCATGGTTCTGGCCATTTCTTGCAATACTGTTCTTTCGTTCTACAACTCCATTTTGCTGGGGAGTTCTAGGACAAGAGAAGTCATGCAAAATGCCTTTTTCATTAAAAAATAATTCAAAATTTTTATTTTCAAATTCTCCACCATGATCACTTCTGAATTTGATAATTCTAAGATCCTTTTCATTCTGAACTTGCTTGCAGAAGGTAACAAACATAGAGTGTGACTCGTCCTTGTGTCTTAAGAACTTTACCCATGTCCATCTGCTATAGTCATCTACGATTACTAACCCATACTTCTTGCCACTGACTGAAGCAGTTTTTACTGGTCCAAATAGTTTATTGTGCAGAATTTCTAATGGCTTAGAGGTGGAAACAACATTTTTGGATTTGAAAGCAGGTTTTGCAAATTTGCTTTTCTGACATGCTTCACACAGAGCATCTGAGTTGAACTTCAAATTAGGAAGTCCTCTGACCAGATTGAGTTTGTTAATCTGAGATATTCTTCTCATACTAACATGCCCCAATCTTCTGTGCCAGACCCCTAGCTCGTTGTTAACAGAAAGTAGGCATTTTACATTCTGATTCTTTAGTTCAGAAAGTTTTATTTTATAAATGTTGGTTTTCCTCTTTCCATTAAATAGGATAGTCCTATCTTTCTGACTAACAGCTTTGCATGAATTTTGATTGAATATTATATCATAACCATTATCACTTAATTGACTTATGGATAATAGGTTATGCATTAATCCATCAACTAATAATACATTACTTATAGAAGGAATATTTCCATTACCTACTGTTGCAGAGCCAATGATCTTTCCTCTCTGATTGTCTCCAAAGTCCACGTAGCCTCCAGGCTTAAGTTCCAGGCTTTGGAACATATGCCTTCTTCGAGTTATGTGTCGCGAGCAGCCAGAGTCTAGGTACCATTATTAGTGTCTTAGCCTTGCTGCTAAAGATATCTGCTACATGTATAATTTTATCCTTAGGTACCCACATTATCTTGGGTCTTGATTTGTTAGTTTTACCAAAATTCTGATTGAATTTTAGTTTGATAGAATAATCACTACTTGTGTATTTTAAGTCATGTGTGTGCCCATATATAAAATGTGAATTTAGTGGTGTGCGTTTTAAAACTAAGTCCATGGAATTTTTTAGTGTAGATACCTTACCTTGATATCCTATCCCTTTTCTGCCATTTCTGCTAACTCCATAGATCATTGAAGCCATCTTGCTTCTGTCTATGTTTTTAGCTAGAAACTTCTTAAAACTGTGATCACACTCTTTGATGATCTCATCAGCATTGTTGGGAGTTTCAGAGATTGTTTCCTTCTGAGAGTTTTGCAAATCATTTTCTAATTTTGAAATTTTTTCTTTTAACTCAGAATTCTCTAATCTGAGACTCTCAGACTTTTCAGAGTCATAGGCAAGATACCTTTTCAGGTTCTTGAATTTGACTCTGATTTGCTGATACCTTTCCAGAATTTCATTTAGACTTTCTGCAAGTTCAACCTTAGTAAAGTTTATGGTAAAGTCAGGAAATACCTCTTCAGTGTCTGATTCTGAGTCTGAACCAGAAGCTTCACTATCTTCAGATACGTTTGCCATGAGAGCTATGTTTGCTCTTTCATCATCTGATTCTGATTCAGCTACAGATGTGTCAGAATCATTCCATGTAGCCACGAGGCTTTTCTTATTTTCCTTGAAGAACTTCTTTTTGGGATTTTCCTTCTGAAGCTTTGGGCAGTCACTTTTGTAGTGCTTTTGCTCGTTACATTCATAGAAGATGATGTCCTTGTTGTTTGGCTTTCTGTATCCTGAAGAACCATCAGATCTTGTGTCCAAAGGAAGACTCAGACTTTCTGTATCTAGAGGAGGATTCATTCTGATTCTCTGATCTTCTGGGATTTCTGAACTTTCTTTGTCTCTGCTTCCACAGTTGGTTCACCCTTCTGGAGAGGAGAGACAGTTCATCCTCTTCTGATGAGGATCCATCAGAAGTTTCTTCCACAACCTGCAAAACCTTAGAGTCATATTTTCTGTTAGATTTTAAAGCTAATGGCTTACCTTGCTTTTGAGGCTCATCTTCTTCTAGCTCTATCTCGTGAATTCTGATGGAGCTGACAAGTTCCTCCAGAGAAATTTTGTTGAGATCTTTGGCTAGCTTAAGTGTTGTGACCATTGGCATCCATTGTTTGGGCAAACTTCTAATGATCTTCTTAATGTGATCAGCAGTGGAATACCCTTTGTCAAGAACCTTTAGTCCATCAACAAGGATTTGGAATCTTGAAAACATAGTTTCTATTGATTCACTATCTTCCATTTTGAATGCGTCATACTTCTGAATGAGTGCAAGGGCCTTGGTCTCTTTGACTTGAATGTTGCCTTCATGTGTCATTCTTAGAGAGTCAAACATGTTCTTGGAAGTTTCTCTGTTTGATATTTTCTCATATTCTGAGTGTGAGGTGGCGCTGAGAAGTATTGTTCTGGCCTTGTGGTGGTTTCTGAATTCACGCTTTTGCTGATCAAACATCATTTTTCTGTCTATCTTCTGACCACGTCCATCCACTGGGTGCGTGTATCCATCAATCACCATGTCCCACAGATCATCATCATGAGCCAGAAAGAAACTCTCAATTCTGTCTTTCCAGTAGTCAAAGTTTTCTCCATCAAAGACTGGAGGTTTGCCACTGAATCTGTCCTTGTCTTCATGGTTGTCATTGCTGATGTTTTGGCTTGGTCCCACCATAGTGTTTTTCTGAAGCTTGGATCTTGTACTGACACGGTTAAGTGTTTAAGCTCAGAACCAGACGCTCTGATGCCAATTGAAGATGTGAAAAACACAAGAAGGGGGGGGGGGGAGGTTAAATTGAAAACTTGAAATTAAAAGCTCAATGACACAGTATTTTTATCCTGGTTCGTTTGATACCAAACTACTCCAGTCCACCCGTCAAGGTGATTTCGCCTCTCTCCAACGAGGTCTTAATCCACTAATCTCAACAAGATTACAAAAGCTACTTTAACAACTGTTAAAGTCTTCTTGAGTACAACTACAGTCCGGTTAATCTCAAAGAACACTGTTTCAATGTAATTATAGAAGATATGTGTTGTTATGTTTCTAACAAAACTATTTATCACAACTGTAATAAATTACACAAGATTATAGCTTGGAAATATAAAGAATATTGCTTACAGGTTTGAATATGCATGAGTGATAATCTGGCAAAATTGTTCTTGATTTTGAAAGCTGACTTTGTTTAAATAGGCAGTGGAATGACGTTCATCATAAAGCATGTTTAATGTCATTATCACACATTCCATTTGGAGAAGATCCTGTCTGAAAGAAGCCGTTGGAATTGATGTTGTCTTGAATGATCAGTAACGCTTCAGAATATTATCTCCTTGCCTGCTGATGACGCTTCAGAATATTGATGACTTGGATTGGTATGTTCTTGTTCATAATCAGAGGTTACTTTGATCAAGCGCAGGTTCTGGTCATCAATCTTCAGCGTATGTTCTGATTGCTTCAACGTGTAGCTCTTATGGCTTATCTTCTGATGCTGATATGATCAGGACTTCTGCATACATAAAGCATAATTTTTAAGGTGCATATTTGTTCTTTGTATTTATTATTTATTCATTGTATTTGTTATCATCAAAACTCTAACCAAGGGTTGTAGAATCAAACTATATTCTAACACCTCCATCACCATCTGATCATTGCAAGGCTGAATCCAACACACCACATGTGCAGCCCATGATACACTCTCATAAGTCAGCAACATGAGATCTATTAGGCACAAGACTTTTCATTCCGGGCCTTGACTGATTTACTTGCATATACCCCCCTTTTTACTAAAAAACACGCATGGCCCATTTCACATTTTTTATTTTTTATTTTTGATTTAAAACAAAATACAAACTTGGGCCCAACCTTTTTACTACTTTTTACCATCCTTTTTACATTTAAACACCCAAGCCATTTATTTTATATTTTCATTATTTTCATTTATTTATTTACTTCATTATAACTAAAAAAACACAAAAATATATTTTTCTTAAATAATTTAATTTAAATATTTTATTTCATTTTTATTAAATTAAATTCTATTATTTTCTTTTACATTGTAAAAATATTTTCCAAATTAATACTAACATTCAAATTATTTTCTAAACAGATTACTTAGACTTAGGTTTTGTTTTCTTCTTAAATTCATATGACTTAGAATTTAGGTCTTGTTAAAAATTAATTAACTTCTTTTATAATTAAAATTAATTAGTTCAATTAGATTAATCTCTAAATCTTTTTATCAAAAACCCTAAAATCAGTTGCTTTCTCTTCTTTTTCACCTTTACATTTTGTGTATTATTATTGTAATTCATATTCAATGGTTTGTAATAGTAATTACGGCTTTATTTCTTTCCTCCCCCTATTCAAAAAATTGCACCCCCATTTCCAAAGCATTGTAATAGCATAGGACATTTAAATTCCATAATTTATCGCTTTCCTTATTATTGCTAGTAATTAGAGTTTGTATGAAAATATTAAAATCAACCTTAGAAAAACCCTAATTCAAAGATAAAATACTTGAAAACAAAACACCTTGCACAAATGCACCGCTAGGGTAACCCATACTTGTTGCCTCAGATATAAACAGTCATGTCCCTCGAACGTGGGATGTTTTAGCAAAGATCCTCGATTAAAAGATCGCAGTCCCTCGATGACCCTTCAATGTTGCCTTCAGTAAACGATCTTAGTCCCTTACGACAAATTGCTAAAACATCTTACAAGTTTCCTTCTATGACATTACGGTGACCCACACCTGTCCCTCACATCCAATGATATGGCTCTCTATCAATCAATGGTAAAATAACACTATCTAAAGGAGAAGGAAAAGAATAAAGACTTTTTGTGTAGATAGATTTCTCGTAATTGCTTGCTCACAAACAAAACCATTTACACCTCACACTTTCAAAACATTTGTCAAAACAAACATTTTGTATAGATTCTCAACGATACGAGAATCATTACAAAATTGCCTTACATTGGCATTTTCAAACATCTTCCAAACATTCCTTTTCAAACAAATATTTTCAAAACCAACACTTTGTATACATTCTCAACGATACGAGAATCATTGCAAAGTTTTCCGTATGAAGGCGTCTTCAAAATATTTTCAAACATACACAAAACACAAAGCATTTCAAAGTGATCAAGCAATTAAGAGCCCATAGATAACTACAAATGAAAAGGGTGCTAACACATTTCATTTTCATAACCTACCCCCCTAACTCAAGAAAATTCTCAGAAGGTCTTTCCTGTTCTTTTCACCCTTTCCTTTATTTGATAAAAGAAAAGTCGGTGGCGAATCTTGCTATCCACAACATTTGCGATAAAATGCAAAACATCCAAGTCAGTTCTCCCACTGTATCATAGAACTGGAGACTCTGTTGGGGAGATAAACTAAAAGTGGGGTTACCTTAAGAGGTAGATCACCTTTATTTTCTTTAGTTTTTTGCCTTGTTTGCTTTACATTTGTGCGTTATGATTGGGTTTATTACTTGTATAGATCATGTAACTAGATCTGGGGCATATTAGGTAAGTAGAAATAGATCGTGGGGACTATGCGGCGTAATACCAACGTGGTTGAAGCGATGGCTACATTAGTGTGACACATTTGTTGGTACTGGTGTCCCTTGAGTCCAGTAAAGGACAATACCCAATGAAGAAAGATTGGTGATATTGAGATTTCTTAGAACCCGATTACTTTTGTTAGGATAGGTTTAACCAACTAAACTTCAAGAGGGTACTTAACTAAAAACCCCATGCAAGCCTAAACTTAAGGCTTTGTGTTCTTTGTTTGTGTGTGATTATTTGTTCACAAACATCATGACATCATGCCATAGCATTTTCACTAACCATTTCAAGAACCCAGGGATTTATCTTTGTTCTATTTTGTAGGATATCGCTTCCACTCACAGAAATACCATCTGAATCAACTTCGTAAGGGTGCCTCCTCAACTCAAAGAGTTAGCATCAAGGGTTCCTGAAAATTATCCGTTCACCAAAAGATGTGGTCGACTTCTCAATCTGGTTACCTCAAGCTTTGAAGAAGACATGATGAGGGTGCTCTTTCAGTTCTTTGACCCTGTACATCATTGCTTCACCTTTCCCGACTATCAAATAGTGCCCATAATGGAATAATTATCTTAACTATTAGGGGTACCAGTCCTTGATCAAATGCTATTCACCGGTTTAGAGGAAACTCCAAAGCCTGAAGTTATTTCCAAAGCCTTACATTTGAAGAGTTCTGATATTGCAGCTAATTGGGAGACAAGAAGTGGGGTCAAAGGCTTTTTGGCTAAATTCCTGATGGAAAAGGCTCGACTATTTTGGGATGCTATGGATTTACAAGCTTTTGAGGAGATATGGGATCTTCTAATCTATGGGTTGGTGCTTTTTCCTAACTCTTACCAACTCATAGATGTGAATGCTGTCAAAGTTTTCCTTACTTGTAACCCCATGCCTACTTTGCTTGGAGACATTCTACATTGTCTTCACACTCGCACCATGAGAAAGAGAGGGGCTCTTATGTGTTGCATTCCGTTGTTGTCTAGGTGGTTTATTTTGCACCTTCCTCGATCAGTATTGAAGAATGAACAAGGCTTGAGGTGGTCTCAAAGGTTGATGTCGCTTTCTCATTTAGATATCCATTGGTGCTCTCGATCTCAAGAGGACATTACTATCATTGACCATTGTAGGGAGTTCCCTAATGTTCCACTCTTGGGAATTAGGGGAGGCATTACTTATAACCCTTCTCTGGCTCTACAAAAATTTGGCTATGCTCGAAGAGATGGTCCCCATGACGCGCTTATCCAAGGTATTGTATTCGACTATGAGAATAATGTACAAGGTTACCGTAAAAGATTTGTTCGAGCTTGGGGAATGGTAAAAAAGGTTGACAACAAGAATTTGGGGCATAAGAACTCCATCCCTTTGGAGCCTTATCTCAAATGGGTGCGAGCTCACGCTCAAAATCTCATGATGCCATATCCTTCTATCCTACCAATAGTTGTGGAGCCTATTACTGAAGGGGATATTCTTTATACCATTATCCATCCTGACATGCCTACCGACCTGGAAGAGTTACAAAATCATGGATTCAACTTAAGGGGGGACGAGACACCTTTGAAGCTCGATTCTATGCAAGCGGGAAGAAAGTGTTGGAGCTCACAAGGCAAATTCACGAGGAGCGAAGCCTGAATGCATACATTGCACCAAAGAGGAAGCGTCCATGGGAGACTTGAGTCTTTTGTTTTAGGATTCTATTTTGTTGTCTCTTTGAGACCTTTTGATTTTTCATTTGTAAGCCCAAGGGGAAATTGTAATCTTTGAACTCATTAATACAATTGTTGTGTTTGTTTCCTTTTTGGCTAGCAAATTTAAATTCCTTAAGGTCCTTGAAAACATTGCATCCACATAGCATGCATCATACCATAAGCAGGTTTTCCAACACAAGTTTCCTCATCTTTTTACTGTTTATTTCAGTATACGATGACTCTAGAGCGAACCGTCAAAGGTCTGTAAACTCAAAACGCACAGTTCCAAGAGACCCTCCTCAACCTAGCCAAAGGTCAACAAGAAATGATGGCACTCCTTGCCACCAAAAAGAAGACTAAGAAGAGGGATGTTATCCTCGACATGGGAAGAAGGTTCCAGGTCCCCGCCCGACTGGCTCAAATATAAGAGGCTTCTTCTGAGGAAGAAGACAATCAAGACGAGGAAGTTAGAAGCACAAGAGATAGGGGTGGAAATAACCAGATTACCGAGGAAGAAGATTATTCTGAAGAGCAGTATCCACTGGCGGATGAGAAATATAAATAGCTAGAAGGCCGACTTAAGGCTATAGAGATCCAAACAGTGCTTGGTTTGGACTTTGGATATTTAGGTCTGGTCCCTGAGGTGGTCATTCCCCACAAATTTAAGGTTCCTGTCTTCGCCAAATATGATGGGGTCTCCTGCCCAAAGATGCATATGAGGTCTTAAGTCCACATGATTCAACTACACACCGCCGATAGGAAGTTATGGGTTCATTTCTTCCAAGAAAGCTTATCTGGAACACAGTTGGAGTGGTTCTATCAACTTGAGGGGACTAATATCCACACATGGGAGGATCTGGCTGCTGCCTTCTATAGACAATACCAATACAATGCTGATCTTGCACCAACCCGCGTGAAATTACAAAATATGACTATGGGTTCAAATGAAGGCTTTAAGGAGTATGCTCAAAAGTGGAGGAACCTGGCTGGAAGGGTGCAACCCCCATTGACTGACAAAGAATTAGTGGACATGTTCATGGGAAACTTGACTGGTCCATTCTTTAATTTTCTGATAGGGAGTTCTTCGTCGGGGTTTACCGAGTTAATTTTAACAGGTGAACATGTTGAAAGTGGAATGAAAAGTGGAAAGATCCCAATGGCCTCAACCTCTACCGCTATAAAGAAACCATTTGTTGGTAAAAAGGAAACTAATGTTGCTTATGGACAAAGAAGCCGTATCAAGAATGATCATCATCAGACACTAGGAGCTGTATTGATCTCAAACACGACTCCAGATCAACGACCACAACAATCCAACAATCAACAAAGGCCAGACGCCCCGAGGAGGTAATTTACTAGGATTACCATGCCACTTTCTCAAGCTCTATAACATATGTTGAAGGCAAATTTGGTAACACTGCAAGACCCTCCTCCAAATCCCAATACTTCCTCTCCCAAATATAACCCAAATGTGAAGTGTGCCTATCATTCAAATAGTCCTGGCCATGATACCAACAATTGTTGAGCATTGAAGAACAATATCCAAGATTTGATTGATAACAAGGTGATTGAATTTGACCTTCCACAAACTCCTAATGTGATTACGACACACATGTAAAGTCATGGTAAAGGTGTTAATGTTGTTGACAATGTCTCCTTTGTTTCCACCATCCATGATTTGACTACTCCCTTATTGAATGTTAAGAAGAATCTGTTAAGAGCCGGTTTATTTCCTGGCTGCCTTGAAAATTGTTACCATTGTGCTTCCCAAACCAATGGTTGTATGTGGCTGAAGAAAGGTATTCAATGCCTGATTGATAGCCATGAAATTCAGTTCAAGAAAACTCCGTCCATGAAGAGTTTGCTTGAAAGTACTTTCCAAGAGTTGAGACTTGAAGATATTTCCATAATCACAATTTTCAATACTCCTATTAGGATCACCTCTAAAGGACCTATAAGGATTCTTGCTGAGCCAAGAGTGGCTCCCCTGATTATCACTACACCGGGGTCAGTCCCCTATTTCTCCAATAAAGTTATGCTTGGGAACTATGGGGTAGAAGTTTATTATCACAGTGTCAAGCAAGAGTCATGGATTAATGAAAATGAAGAGCCTAAAATTACAAACATTGCTGAAACTAATAAGGTCACTAGGATAGGAAGGATCTTCTCTCCAAAGATCTCTCCTACAATAATTACCTCAACACCTGTTTGTATTCCTACTTCTAGACCAACTGTTGATACCCGAGGTAAAGAGAAAGTGACTGAGCCTGCCCGGACGTAGGCTTCCTTAAAAGATGTTACACTTGAAGACCCATCTAGATAAGAGACGGAAGAAAGTATGAAGATCATCCGAAAAAGTGATTACAAAATAGTGGAACAACTGAGATATACACCCTCAAAGATATCCATGATGTCATTGCTATTATGCTCCAAAGCACATGCCCAAGCTTTGTTGAAATTCCTGAAGAATGCCCATGTTCCACAAGAAACCACTGCTGATCAATTTGAGAATTGTGTTGCAAGCCTAACTGCTGATAATGGCTTGGGATTTTGTGATGCTAATTTGACTCCGGAAATGAAGAATCACAATAAGGCTCTCCACATATCTATTGAATGCAAAGGCACCACTCTGGCGCACGTGTTAGTAGATATTGTGTCCTCCCTCAATGTTCTCCCTAAAGGTGCTTTGGATAGACTGAACTGTGATGGACTGGTGTTGAAACCCAACGATATTATGGTAATAGCCTTCGATGGTTCAAAAAGGATGGTCCATGGAGAGGTTGATCTCCCAATCAAGGTGGGGTCTCAAGTATTTAATTCAACTTTTTATATGATAGATATCTGCCCGACATATTCCTGCTTGCTCGGACGCCCATGGATTCATGGGGAAAGCGTGGTTACCACTACATTACATCAAAAGATGAAATACCCAGTGAAAGGGAAGATAGTCAAAATTTGCGGAGAGGAAGAATATATGACCAGTCATTTGAATTCTTTCAAATATGTTGAAATGGATGGAGAATTCATTGAAACTCCTTGTAAAGCATTTGAAGTAATCCCTCCAATGATTTTTGTTGCTAAAGCTATGCATGCTATTGCTAAGGACATACCAAGAATGGCCTCTCTAAAGGATGCTCGGGCTGTTGTAGAAGATGGAAGTTGCACTATCTGGGGACAACTTCCTGATATTCCCTACAAATCTGACAAATTTGGGTTAGGTTTTACTTCAAAGGCTTAGAAAGAGGTTTGATGTGCTCATGATGGTGGATCACCTCTCCGTATTAGCAATAATGAAGTCAATGCATTGGAAGACACTGATAGTGATGGTAACTTGGACGACTAGATATTCCCAACTGGTGACAGTGAACTTAACAACTGGAAGGCCAAAGGCTTCATCTCAATCTCCTTCATCCAGGAGTAATTGCTATTTCCTGTTTTCTTATTGCTTTAAGAAGTTTATCTATATAATTTCTGTTTAAAACAACGACTTTAAACCATGTGCCTTACCCGGGGCACAATGGTCCATTTGTTAAGGGTTTGTCATTTCATATATCATATGATAATTTAATGAAAACATTGGACGATTTTGCATTCAAATTTTACGCTCCTTGTCTTTCTTTTACTTTACTACATTTTCAAATAGCCATGTGACCTTACATGCACACACACACATTTGTAGATCCACATCCACTCCGGATCTCATTGACAATAATTATGCTATTGTCGTCTATGACTTCGAAAATCCAATCTATCAAGCCGAAGACGAAGGTGAAGAAGATTGAGAGATACTTGGAGAACTCACCAGATTCTTGACACAAGAGGAAAAGTCAATCCAACCGCATGAAGAGTCAGTAGAAGTGATAAACTTGGGTATTGAGGCATATAAGAAAGAGGTCAAGATTGGCGCCAACTTGGAAGAGAGTGTCAAGAGAAGATTGGTTCAGATGTTGCATGACTATGTTGAGGTATTCGCTTGGTCATACGAAGACATGCCAGGGCTCGATACTGATATCGTGGTTCATCGTCTGCCAATGAAAGAAGGTTATTCTCCGATCAAACAAAAGGTTTGTCGCATGTGTCCTGATATGTCTGAGAAGATCCAGGCTGAGGTAATGAAACAGTTCAATGCAGGTTTCTTGGCAGTGACATCGTATCCTCAATAGGTTGAAAATGTTGTTCTAGTGCCAAAAAAAGACGGTAAGGTCCGTATGTGTGTATACTTCAGGGATTTAAATAGGGAAAGCCCCAAAGACGACTTCCCACTATCGCATATTGATGTTTTGGTTGACAACACTGCTCAACATAAGGTATTCTCCTTCATGGATGGCTTCTCGGGTTACAACCAAATCAAAATGGCGCCCGAAGACATGGATAAGACTACTTTTATCACACTGTGGGGCACCTTCTGTTATAAGGTCATGCCTTTTGGGATGAAGAACACAGGCGCAACTTATCAACGGGCTATGGTGGCTTTATTTCATGATATGATTCATCATGAGATATAAGTCTATGTTGATGATATGATAGCAAGGTCCCAAACTGAGGAAGAACACCTTGACCATCTACACAAGCTATTTGAAAGGTTGAAGAAATACAAGTTGAGGTTGAATCCCAACAAATTCATCTTCGGGGTAAGGTCTGGAAAGCTCCTAAGATTCGTCATCAGTGGCAAAGGTATTGAGGTAGATCCCGTAAAGAACAAACAATCCAAGAAATGCCCGCTCCCCACACTAAGAAAGAGGTCAGAGGTTTTCTAGGATGACTAAACTACATTGCCTGATTCATCTCTCACGTGACTGCTACTTATGAACCACTCTTCAAGCTGCTGAAGAAAGATCAAGTGGTAAGATGGAATGATGACTTTCAAATAACTTTTGACAAAATCAAGGATTACTTGCAAGAACCTCCAATCCTGATGCCACCAGTTGAAGGAAGACCTATGATTATGTACTTAACTGTTTTAGAGAATTCAATGGGGTGTGTGCTGAGGCAACATGACGAGTCTGGTCGAAAAAAGAATGCAATATACTACCTTAACAAAAAATTTACCGACTATGAAACAAGATATTCACTGCTCGAGAAAACCCGCTGTGCTTTGGCATGGGCTTCTCGTCGACTAAGACAGTATATGTTGACTCATACCACTCAACTGACCTCTAAGATGGATCCCATCAAGTACATCTTTGAGAAGCCAACTCTCTCTAGAAAGATATCCCGATGGCAAATGATCTTAACTGAGTATGACATCCAGTACACTACATAAAAAGAAATGAAAGGAAGTGTGATGGCAGATCGTTTGGCACATCAAGATATGGATGATTACCAATCTATGAACTTTGAATTCCCAGATGAGAATATCATGCTGATTATGGATTGTGAAAAGCCTCGACTGTATGAAGGACCTGAGCCAGGATCCCGATGGACTATGGTTTTTGATGGAGCTTCCAACGCACTGGGTAACAAAATTGGTGTTGTGATCATTTCCCCCAAAGGTTGCCATACGCCTTTTGCTGCCAGACTTTGCTTCGATTGTACCAAAAATATGGCCGAATATGAAGCGTGCATCTTGGGTCTTAAAGTTACTATTGACCTAAGAATCAAATTCTAAGTGTATATGGAGACTCAGCCTTGGTGGTCAGTCAAGTTAAAGGAGAGCGGGATACAAAACATCCAAATCTTATCCCTTACAAAGAACTTGTACTAACCTTGATCCCGTACTTTGAAGAGGTCACCTTTGAACATATCCAGAGGAAAGAAAATCAGTTGGCAAGTACTTTAGCTACCATGTCATCAATGTTCAAGGTCAAATGGGACAACGAAGCTCCCAGAATTACTGCCGAAATATTAGACGAACCGATGCACTGCTATAAGATTGACACTGATGGAGTAGAGGAGAAGCCTTAGTTTCACGAAGTGAAAAGATATCTCGAAGCTCAAGAGTATCCTGAAGAAGTGTCAGTCAACGACAAGAAATTCCTGCGGAGGTTCTCAGCTAAGTTCTTCCTAAGCAATGGGATCTTATACAAGTGTAACCATGGTTCAATTCTGCTCCGTTATATGGACAAGAAGGAAGCAGAAAATATCATGGAGGATATGCATGAAGGTACCTTTGGAACTCACTCCATTGGACACACTATGGCCAAGAAGATTATTAGAGCTGGTTACTATTGGTCGACCATAGAAACCAATTTTCATGACCACTCAAGGACTTGCCATAAGTGACAAATTTATATTGATAAGGTTCATGTGCCTCCACTACCTTTGAATGTCATGAATGCCCCTTGGCCATTTGCAATGTGGGGAATCGATATGATTGGAGAAAGAAAACCTACTGCCTCTAATGGACACCATTTCATTCTTGTTTCCATTGACTACTTTACCAAGTGGGTTGAAGTAGCTTTGTTTGCCTCAGTTACCAAGAACGTTGTAGCTCGATTTATCAAGAATAACCTCATATGTTGGTATAGTATCCCTGAGAGAATCATCACTAACAATGGTACCAATCTCAATAATTCCATGATCACTAAACTCTACATGCAATTCAAGATCAAGCATCACAACTCTTCTCCATACAGGCCTAAAATGAATGGTGCAATGGAAGTTACTAACAAGAACATAAAGAAGATTGTGCAATGGTTGTGACTTATAAAGACTAGCATGAGATGTTACCATTTGCTCTTCATGGCTATCACACTTCAGCGCGAAACATCAACCGGGGCAACCCTATTCTCTTTAGTTTATGGCATGGAAGTTGTCCTGCCTGTCGAAGTTCAGATTCCTTCTCTAAGTATTATGAAAGAAGCATATTTAGGCAAAGACGAATGGATTTAGACAAGTTTGGATTAGCTGAATTTGATTAACAAAAAGAGGATGGATGTTGTTTGTCATGGTCATATGTATCAAAAATGTATGGTCAAGGCATTCAACAAAAAGACCAAGCATCGAGTATACCAGGCTGGTGACTTGCTAATAAAGCGTATCATTCTACCATAAGGCGATCCCGTGAAGGGTCATTTGTAGTTAAGAAAGTATTCTCGGGTGGAGCTATGATGCTAACTATTATGGACGACGAAGATTTCTCGCATCCCGTGAACGCAGACATAGTCAAAAAATACTATGCACAAGAATGACCTGCTAGGTTGACACACCTAGGTAAAAATGAGGGCATCCTGGCGAACCAAAAAGGTTTGGGCAAAAATAAGGGATATATACAAAAATTGTACACCCGACAAGTCGAAAACCTGATAGGGCGGCTTCGGCAAAAAAGGGTATCCCAGTGTACTGAAAACCTGAAAAGGTGGTCCAGGAAAAAAATAGGGATTAAAAGCGTACGACTATGTCCCGTTGGATCACTTACATGCCAACTTTATTACCAAGATCAAAAGTTCAAATGGTACAAGATCAGTGCAATTAACTTCTTCTGATGGCAAGAGAAGAGATGTTCAAAGGCATAGGGGCAACAATGGAATTAGAACCCAATGAGATTACTTCCACATGGCTATATACACTTCTTTTCACTCCGTACTCTTTTCATTTTATGATGATTTCCTTTTACTAGGATTCCCATCTCTTTGTACAAAATCGTCTGTTTATGAAAAATTATCAATACAAAATACTTTAAAGTCCAAACTTTTTGTTTTTCTATTTTGCTTGCAAAAAGTCCAATGACTAAAATTGATAGAGCATGTGCATATGAACATGATTAACTGTTAACAAATAAATAAGAATATGAATAAGCATTTTAGGAGCTGGGATGACACTCAAGTTGTCCATAAATCCCCACAAAATCCCTTTCATAAGGTTATCCCCCGTGAAGTCGCCAGAGCCACCTCTATAAGATTATCCCCATATAATAGTCTTCACAAATAAGGTTACATTCCCTATAATCTCCGCGAAAAATCACTCTAACAAATAAAATAGTATAATCTCCTCCCTGTTAAATCTACCCACGGAGTCCCAATCAGTATAATTCATGGAAATTCTCTTCCCCGACTGAGTTTGTTCCTCCAAAACTGAAGAAAGAGACCCTGTAGAGTTTCTTCTCTTTAGCAAATTCAATCTCCCCAAGAGAGTTAGTTTCCTCAGCAGAGCACTTCTCCATCAACAAGGGTTTATTTCCCTAACAGACTACAAATTCCCCAACTCGAGTATATTCCTTAGATTACTACAAATCAGTGACAAAATTCTTCTCCCCAGTAAAGTCATCATTATCCCCAGAAAATTGCTGCAAAACCTGGAATCTGACCAGATACCAGTTAACTTTATCCTCCCTAGACAAGTCAGAAGATTGTCCATATCTTTTATCCCCAGTTGGAGTATATAAGAATTATCTTCCCATAACGAGTCAGAAGTTTAACCATCTCTTTTATCCCCAGCCAGGTTATATAAGAAATAAATTCCCCAATAGAGTAACAGACGACTAATGTTCCTAAAATTTACTCCCCAAATAGAAATCAATACATCCCCTGCAGATTTTCCTCAAACAAGTAACCAGGAATCCCCAGCGGAAGCATTCTAGATGAGATTGAAGATATACATACTCTTCATCTCCAACAATAGTCGGAAATTTATTTTTCCAGACACAAATACACTTCAACAACATTTCACATTCATACATCATAACATATGCATACGAAACACATATAGCACAATCTCAATTATTTTGAGAACATCATTATGCAATACATTTCATACATCATGACATTGCATACAACTAACTCTTTACCTTTTCAGGAAAGATCAATCAACAAACAAATATCATCAACAATTTTCAAACAGTTCCAAATCAATTCCCGAAACAGGACGGGACGACTATCTACATGACGAACACTTCCTTTAAACCTCGGCTGGTTCAGTTTAAATCGACCAAAGATTTATTCTGATACTTTTCTAGTAGACACTTTTTTTGGTTCAGTTTAAATCGACCAAAGATTTATTCTGATTCTTTTCCAGTTACAGACGACACAAGACATTCGCTGGTTTAGTTTAAATCAACCAAATATTTTTTCTGATACTTTTCCAGTAGACACTTTTTCTGGTTCAATTTAAATCGACCAAAAATTTATTCTGATTCTTTTCCAGTTAAAGACAATGCAGACATCTGATGATTCAGTTGTAATCGACTAAAGATTTATTCTGATACTTTTCCAGTAGACACTTTTTCTGGTTCAATTTAAATCAACCAAAAATTTATTCTGATTATTTTCCAATTAAAGACAACGCAGACATCTGTTGGTTCAACTTTAATCGACCAAAGATTTATTCTGATACTTTTCCAGCAGACACTTTTTCTAGTTCAGTTTAAATCGACCAAATATTTATTCTGATTCTTTTCCAGTTAAAGACGACACAAGACATCTGCTGGTTCAGTTTAAATCGACCAAAGATTTATTCTAATACTTTTCCACTAGATACTTTTTTTGGTTCAGTTTAAATCGACCAAAAATTTATTTTGATTCTTTTCCAATTAAAGACATCGCAGACATCTGCTGGTTCAGTTTACATCGACCAAATATTTATTCTGATACTTTCCCAGTAGACACTGTTTCTGGTTCAGTTTAAATTGACTAAAGATTTATTCTGATTCTTTTCTAATTAAAAATAACGCAGTCATCTGGTGGTTCAGTTTAAATCGACCAAAGATTTATTCTGATACTTTTCCAATAGACATTTTTTTGGTTCTGTTTAAATCGACCAAAGATTTATTTTGATTCTTTTCCAGTTAAAGACAACACAGACATCTGCTGGTTCAATTTAAATCAACCAAAGATTTATTCTGATACTTCTTCCAGTTAAAGTCGAGTGTAGACTTAGTCTAATCTCTCTATCAATAACTACTTAGGATAGCATCTATAAGCCCATCTCTGACGACTCTCCATCACCTCTCTAAATGGCATCTTTAAGCCCATTCCCGACATAATCAACAAACAGGCGAGTGCAAATTTTTGGGCACTTAAGTGTTCAATCATCTTCCACCTTCAAGTCACGAATGGTGGACGAGCCAATCTAACTCTTCAGGTTTAAGAAGATTGAACAGGGGGCAGATGTTGTACCGCAAAATTTTCCCTCTCATTTCTCAAGACATTTCTCACCTAATATCTCAAATGCTCAAGGATTCTCAAGGGTTTGATCAGACAAGCTCACCTCCTAAGCACTGAGCCCCCAAATTAGGGTTTTGGTTTTATCAAAGACAATTGGACTTTTGATGCCTCAAGTGTCTTTCATGGTTCATTACAGGTCTCCAAGATTTCTCATACCAGGTTTCAAGTCTTTCATCACAAATTTGATCAGTCAATTGCTCAGACGACTGAGAATCAGCTATATTGGGTAAAAAGTCAATTATGGTCAATATACAGTCAAACTTCATGAATTTTGGCCAACATAAATATTTTGAAGCCATATCCATCAATTGATCAAGTGTTGATCACAATTCCTCAAGAAAAGCATTCAAATCATCAAAGGGGCAAAATTGTCAAAATTAGGGTTTTTACTGAGAATGACTGATCATTTACTTTTGACCTAGTACACGACCAAATGGCTTAAATAATTATCTAAAGTATTCAAACACAACATGTTGGCATAATATCATGGCTGAAATCATTTCTCAAGATCAATGGATTGATAGTTGAAGTTTGATCAACTGATGAAAAGTTAACTGATACACAAAAAGTCAAACTTTGACTTTTTGGTCAAGATTGAATTTCAAAGATCAAAATTCTTCAAGACATTTGAAAATATCAAACTTGGTCAACAATAATCAAGAAAGTCAAGGAAGTCCACAAAAAATTCAAAGTTTTCAATACTTTAAAAATTCTAAGTGTTTTTAACCTTGAAATTTCACTACTTCATGACAATTTTTAACCAAGATGCAAGATGATTCAAGGAAAACTTTCAACATGAAATTTGAAGATCTTGATGAATTATAAAACTTTTCCACTTAGGGTTGATGTCCAAAAAATGCTTAGATTTGAAGATAAAGGCTCATGAAGTCATGACATTTTTCATAAAACACTTAGTGAAATTTTCAACAAGTTTAGGCAGATTTTTTTTACCTAACTTCTTGACCAATTTTCACCTAGTTCCAAGTTTATTTAGCCAAAGTGGTCAATGTGAAGGTTGTAGAAAATGTTTCAAGCTTTCAAAAATGTCAGAGAACTTGAAGAGATCATTTTGAGCTAGGAGAATCGAAAAGAAGAAGTTGGCATGATAAACTTGAATTACAAGGCATTTTCATGAAGAACACATAACCTAATCCCATAGCTATGCTGCATAATCTTGCTTTACAGGCCTTCTAACTTGCAAATAACTCCATAATTAAATGTTTACAAAATTGATTGAGCTATTATCCAAGTGTTTGAGCCATTGTCCAAGACAATTTTCAATTTTTGGCACAAAGTTACCATTTCCATTCTTGTAAAGTAAGCTTTATGCATAAGTCAATGCATTGAGCCTCTCACTTGTTTTTTCTGATCACACTCCATTGTAAAGTGAAGAAGTAACCTCCCTGCACCCAACAAACTCAGACCATGCTTATACTTGAACCTTGGAACTATGAAAATCCATTCAACTTGATTTCTCATTTTCAACCGAACCATAACATGTTATCTCAAAATTCTAGTTACTTCAAGATGTCAAACCTCTTGCCTATAAATAGAGAGGTCATTTTCAACCTAACACACAGACTTACAAGCCTTGAGATACCATGAAACTCCCAGTAACTCAGAACTTGCACCAAAATATCCATTGTTGCAACTTCTGGCCCAAAACTCCAATCTCATATTTCACTCGTGCGTTTTCCCTCTAAATCATTCTCAAAGCTTCCCTACTTCATTTAGTACTCATCCCCATCCCTGTTTCAGCACTGTAACATCATGTTCCTCATCTTCCAAACTCAAAAACAGAATTCTCCACATTGACGTCTCCATCAAGATTCAGGCACTTTCAACATAAATTAAGACTTGCATTAGCTTCCTCGGAGTCCAGTGAAGCTATCTAGATCATCACCACACCTCCAGGGTTGCTCAAACTCCATACACAATTTCCATTTTTGAGGTAAGTTTTCTCAACTTTGAACTCTCTCTACAAGCATCATTAATGGTTACTTTGTGAATGGAAAATGTAGACATCATAGCCCTGAAGCTAACCGTGCCTTTAGTTTTCATTTATGTTGCCTGAGTGGTTCAAATTTTGAGTTTGAACTTTCTGAAAAAAATAGGTTTTATTTGGTACCAGCAAAAATTCATGTTCATCTTTGATTTATAGCTCATGAAAATTATATGGTTGAATTCATGTTGAAAAATGGAGCAAGTTTCATGTTTACATTTTCTGATTTGGTTGAGAAATGAGGAAGTTACAAAATTCAAAATGCAACAATGGAGGCTGGTGCGAGGAAGAAGATGAAGTTGTAACTAGGACTGAGTTTATTCTAAATTTAGCGCAACATGTATTATGACTGGATGAAATAGCCACCCTAGTGGCAAAGGAAGCACGCGTAAGGCATTGAACTATAGGGACCTGGGTTCGAGCCCCAACGATACCCTTTTGTTTATTTCATATTTCTTTGTATTAGATCATGTGCAGGCCAAGCTAGCGCGCGCACCATGCACCTCTCTCCATCACCATCTGATCATTGCAAGGCTGAATCCAACGCACCACATGTGCAGCCCATGATAGACTCTCATAAGTCAGCAACATGGGATCTATTAGGCACAAGACTTTTCATTCTGGGCCTTGACTGATTTACTTGCATATACCCCCCTTTTCACTAAAAAACACGCATGGCCCATTCACGTTTTTTTAATTTTTAATTTTTGATTTAAAACAAAATACAAACTTGGGCCCAACCTTTTTACTACTTTTTACCACCCTTTTTACTTTTAAGCACCCAACCCATTTATTTTATATTTTCATTATTTTCATTTATTTATTTATTTCATTAAAACTAAAAAAACACCAAATTATATTTTTCTTAAATAATTTAATTTAAATATTTTATTTTATTTATTAAATTAAATTCTATTATTTTCTTTTACATTGTAAAAACATTTTCCAAATTAATACTAACATTCAAATTATTTTCTAAACAAATTACTTAGGCTTAGGTTTTGTTTTCTTCTTAAATTTTGTGTATTACTATTGTAATTCATATTCAATGGTTTGTAATAGTAATTAGGGCTTTATTTCTTTCCTCCCCTTATTCACAAAATTGTACCCCTCATTCCCCAAGCATTGTAATAGCGTAGGATATTTAAATTCCGCAATTTATTGCTTTCTTTATTATTACTAGTAATTAGGGTTTGTATGGCAAGATTAAAATCAACCTTAGCAAAACCCTAATTCAAAGATAAAATACTTGAAAACAAAACACCTTGCACACATGCACCTCTAGGGTAACCCACACTTGTTGCCTCAAATATAAACAGTCATTTCCCTCGAACGTGGGATGTTTTAGCAAAGATCCTCGATTAAAAGATCGTAGTCCCTCGATGACCCTTCGATGTTGCCTTTGGTAAACGATATTAGTCCCTTACGACAAATTGATAAAACATCTTAAAAGTTTCCTTCTATGACTCTATGATGACTCACGCCAATCCCTCACATCCAATGATATGGCTCTCTATCAACCAATGGTAAAATAGCACTATCTAAAGGAGAAGGAAAAGAACAAAGACTTTTTGAGTAGGTAGATTACTCGTAATTGCTTGCTCACAAACAAAACCATTTACACCTCATAATTTCAAAACATTTGTCAAAACAAACATTTTGTATACATTCTCAACGATACGAGAATCATTACAAAATTGCCTTATATTGGCATTTTCAAACATCTTTCAAACATTCATTTTCAAACAAATATTTTCAAAACCAACACTTTGTATACATTCTCAACGATACGAGAATCATTGCAAAGTTTGTCGTACGAAGGCGTTTTCAAAATATTTTCAAACATACACAAAACACAAAGCATTTCAAAGTGATCAAGCAATTAAGAGCCCGTAGATAACTATGGATGAAAAGGGTGCTAACACCTTCCCTTTTCATAACCTACCCCCCGAACTCAAGAAAATTATCAAAAGGTCTTTCCTATTCTTTTCACCCTTTCCTTTATTGTATAAAAGAAAAGTCGGTGGCGACTCTTGTTATCCTCAACAT
The DNA here is from genome assembly GCA_948472305.1 of Vicia faba. Taxonomy (NCBI): domain Eukaryota; kingdom Viridiplantae; phylum Streptophyta; class Magnoliopsida; order Fabales; family Fabaceae; genus Vicia; species Vicia faba. The sequence continues at coordinate 233,295,034 of OX451741.1, read as the reverse complement.
TTGCGATGAAACGCAAAACACCCAAGTCATTTCTCCCACCATATCACAATATTTATATCTATAAATCTCATTGCTTACACTTCTAACAATATATATATATATATATATATATATATATATATATATATATATATATATATATATATATATATATATATATATATATATATATATATATATATATATATATATATATATATATATATATATATATATATATATATATATATATATATATATATATATATATACATGCAAAAGCTTTTAGAAATGTGTTTCAGGTACAAGGTAAATGAATTAAGAACTTCTAAAGTCTAGAAGGCTCAATAAATCAATATATGATAAAAGAACTTATAATCTTTGGAAGGGACGGTTGATCAAACTCTGATAAACTAAATTATAGGGTATAGAATGTTCTGAGAGATCGAGTGTTGATAACTAACTTTAAACATACAGAAGGGTCTGATAGATCAAGCTATGATAATGAACCTATCTGATGATTAGAATGTTCTAATGAAGAAAGAATGTCTGATAAAGAAAACTTTGATAAATCACTTCCATTCACTTTAAATCAGAATTCTGAGAAAAGTTATCAATGCTCTTACGCTTTGAAAGATCATAAGTTTATTATTCAGGGGGAGACTGTTTATCCCAGGGGGAGTTTCTAACTCTGGGGGAGTTTTATAAACTCTTATATTAATTTGTTTATGATTTAACCATGTAAAATGGTTCTATCAAAATACATGGTTTTGTCATCATCAAAAAGGGGGAGATTGTTAGAACAAGATTTGTGTCTACAATATAATCCCGATCTTTTGATGATAACAACACATATATTTGATGAGAAACAATTTTAGTACTAATGATTTCTTAAGTGTGCAGATAAGATATTCTAATTGATTCAGGACTATTCACATCAGAAAGACTATTCACATCCATTTATGAAGTAACATCAATAGTTCTGAAGAATGTTGAATGTTCGCCAAGAAGAAGATCAGGTGTGTACTTCTCAATAAGTTGCTGCTTCAGAAGTCACAAGTCACAAGAAGAAAGAGTTTCTGATAAGCAGTTGCTTCAAGATCGGAAATCAAGAGTGTAAGAGAAACAAGCTTCCAATGCAAAGATCAGAAGTAAAGACTAATTCATTAGAAAAGATGTTGCTTATAATTCTAAAGACGTAGTCAAGATTCTGAATACATATAGAGAAAGCTTCTACCTCCGAAATCAGAAGTCAATATTTGTTCATCAGAAGAGTTGCTGCTCATACCTCTAAAGACAAAGTCAAGATTCTCAAAACTCGGATAGCTCATGGAATACACACTTCAACATCAGAAGTATTCCATCGGAAGAAAGGATCAAAGAAAGAAAGATCTTCTCGACTAATTTCTAGTCAACATCACAAATTCCATTAGAAGACAAGATCCAAGGATGATATGTTATCAAGTCAATCTACTCAGCATAAGTAATATTCATTAGAAGACTAATATCATTAGAAATACCATTGTACTCAACATAATTACTATTGTTACCGTTTCTAAAGAAACATCAGCAGTTCTAAGGAATGCTGAATGTTCATAAAAAATGGAATCAAGTGTGTTATAAGGAAAGCACCAAATCTCAAATATCAAGGGAAAGAATTCATGATCAGAAATCAAGAAGTAGATGACTCAAAATTTGTTCTTCCAACTCAAATCCAAAGATCAGAATTCAAGAAGATCAGAAAGAAGGAATTCAACATCAAAATCAGATGTACTCATATAAGCTTCTGCTTCAGAAATCAGACATCAAATATACAACTCAAAAAAGATGATTATCAATACTCAAGGATCAATTTAAGAAGTCGAGATAAAAAAAGATTTCGCTCAAAGAAGATATTGTTCATTAGATAAGTTGTTGCTTATATATTTGAACACAATACTTAACTATCTAAAAGACTCTGACTATAACAATGAAGCATCTTCTGGATCATTTTCATCATCATATCAGAATCAATCCAGCAAGAAGAAGAGAAGACAAAGACAAGATCAAGAGACATCTTTCAGGCTTACTATTTAAGACAGGAGTAAATCATCAAAAGACAAGGTCTTAAGAAACTTAGCCACGAAGAATATAGTACAATCAATACATTTAAAATTCCACTACATGCTTACATATTGTACTATGTTGTCTCCTAAGATGAAATGATACTGTTACTATAGTTGGCAAGAGAAAGTATTGTCTTCGTACTACCAATGGTCTTATTCTCAAAGTCTATATAAAGAGACCTCATATGCATTTGAAGATTGACAAACTATCAACTACTATTAAGCTTGAATTAAATTGCTGAAATACTGAAAAATATCAAGAGAAAAGAAGAATCGCTATTCATATATATCCATAAATATTCTTCTAGAGAAATATCAAGAACACAAGAGTTGTTGCTCGTTATTGTGTTAAGATATTAGGATTAAACACAAAGAGTTGTTACTCATTATTTGTATTTTATCTTAGAGTTATCAATACAAAGAGTTTTTGCTCATTATTTGTATTAAAGACTTTATTCTTCGTTGTTGTGTTCATCTGCTTATTTAGAAGCAAACATTGTAAATGCAGTTGGTTGTAATGTTAGACGATGAAAACAATATCTAGAGGGGGGTGAATAGATACCCCTTTAAAAATATCCAAATAAAATTTGGTTTTGAAAAAGTTTTATGAAAGTACGACACAAAAGCTTTTTAATTTGTCGTCTATACGAAAACTTATTGGGAAGCTCAACTATGCAACCCGTAGAACAAAAATAATATGGAGCACAAATGATAATATCAATTAATTACTTTGAATCACTTTTAAACTTATTAATTGTTCAATGAAAATTACTTGCAAGGCTATTTCCAATAAAAATATTAAAAAGAACTAGTTGAATAAATTTATCAAACACTTGGTGTGCAAGTGAATTTTTAGAATTTTTCCTTTGATTGTGTTGATACAAAAAAGCACTTATAATCAAAAGTGATTATAAGCCATATCAACACTATATTTAAAATCAAAAACTGATTAGGAAAATTCTTACAATTTAATTGATAACACAATGTTATTCGATAAATTGATCAATGAAAATCAAAGCAAGTAAAAGCAAAAATAAAAGAGACACAAGGAATTTGTCTTCACAATTCCCAATGTTGTCCTCACGTGTGGGTACGTATGCGTCTAATTCAAATGGAATTAGGATAATTATTACTATGCAAAATTGTTGATACAAGGTAAGTGTTGAAGAGCAACTCCATAAATATTTCAAACACTCCAAGGGATTTCAATCGAGTAAATCCGATTGCACTCTATCAAACACAAGACCTTCATTTCTATCTTCTAATACTTGCTATTTCATTGAAAATATATCAAACACTCTAAGGTTCCTTGCAAATATTTCAAACACTCCAAGGTGATTCACATGAACGATTCCTTCTCGAACGATCTTGCACGAAAACCCGACAAACCCGATGTTTTGGCTTGGATGAAAACCCCTACAAAACTTAACCTAATATACAATTTGACACTAGCAATCATCGTCTAGATGACATCCTAACAGAATATTGTTACAATGTAATGTTAGTGAGTATGCATAGATTGGAGGTTGAAGATGATGAGAGAAATATGATACCTTTTATGATTTTCAATAAGTTAGAATAATGCATGAAAGAGTATTTATAGTTTTGGAATTTTTAGGGAAAAGAGGGATAAATTTGGAATAAAAGAAATTAAAAAATTGACCAACTAAAAGAGTATGTGTTAGCCTAAGAATCATATGTGTTGACACATACGTAATTTTTGAACAAAATGTGTCGACCTATAATGACCCATGTATCGACCGTAAAGTTACAGAAGTTACGGGCTTTAAAATGATAGCAAATGTGTCGACCTGAAAAGTGGATGTGTCGACACATAAAATAAGAATTTCTGCAATTTCAGAAAAGCTTCAGTATGTGTCAACCTAGAACATGCATGTGTCGGCCTAAGACTTACAGAAGCTACATCCTTTAATATTGAGTTACATGTGTCAACCTGGAACACGCATGTGTTGAAATGTGCAGTATAAAACCATGCAAAAAATTATTTTTAATGACTTGGATCAATTTCAAAATGCTTTCTAATGATTCCTAAGACCTCTAATGCAGAGGAGTTCCACAAGAAATAACTATGTCTTCCAATATTTTAAAATACAAGCTTTTACTAGTTTTGACATCATTCAAAACATTTGACGATGAAGTTTATACTCACATGTAATTCTGACTAGAATTTATTATTGCCTCAAGTGACTAGGTTGTTAGTTTGATATTTGAGAGGGCTAAGGTGTTAGTTTTGGGTCTTAGACGGTTGTGGTTAGTCACCAGCGGGTAGCCTTGGAATTTGTAATCTGTTGAGATTAGTGGATTAAGTCCTTGTTGAAGGAGAAATCATCTAAGAAGGGTGGACATGAGTAGCCTAGTTATAGGTGAACCTGGATAAACCAAAGAGTATCTTTTAGTCTTTCTTTTGTTATTTTATTTCTAGTTAGTTTGCGAAATAATTTATAAAAGAAAAAGCTTATTAGAAAACCCAATTCAAACCCCTTTCTTATGTTTTTCTCATCCTTTAGTACGGTCTCACCCTCTTACCCATGCGAACTTATTTTTCCAGTCCTCTTAATGCTTTACAAAGGGTTTTAGCAGAAATTCACAGGCAAAGAGTGCACTGTCACCTAGCCATTGCTGGGAAGGATTTTTGTCCTAAAGAAATAAAAAACACTTTGATAATAGGAGACACACCCATACTACAATAGACTATCTGAAAAGTTTTGAGTAAGCCTCACACATTTGGGTTAATCTAAGAAGGGGCAGCGTTGATGGCTATCATAAACCCCGTTTTGAAAGAAGTGAGCATAATCAAAACCCTCAGCTCATGAATAATGGTAAGGTGGATATAAAAATAGAGGGCGGATGACTCGCCGAAAGTATCCATGTTATCCCTCTCATCCTTTGAAAAGGGATTCAAAATGACATCTCTCTATACCTATACTGGAAAATCTAGTTCCATGACGAAACAAATGGGAAGGTGGATATAAAAATAGGGGCGGACGGCTCACCATAAGTGTCCATGTTAGCCATTTCCTCCTTTGAACAAGGATTCAAAATCATATCTCTCTCTACCTATACTAGAAAATCTAATGCCATGATGAAACCAATCAATCATATCTATAGTACAATATAAGGAGGAAATATCTTGAACATGAACAAGTTTAGTTTTCTTTCTCATGATCGTTGGGAGAACAAAAAACAGAAGAGTTGTTTTCACCAAGTTATGTTTTTAGAAAAGAGAAATGAGAGAGAAGAAGAAAAATGGTTTCTAAAATAATTAAGTGGAAACCCAATAGCACAAGCCACACATTCACTCAATGGAGTAATTGCCATGATAAGGGGGTAAGTCTCTACACCTTGAAGACGTGTGTAAAAAATAGAGAATAAATTTTATTTTCCCACTAAAACACTTAAGCTTTCAGTAGTGATTGACATTTTGACATCTCGGGGTCTAGCCTAAAGAAATAGGACGTATCCCTCTATAGTTCAGTAGTTAAAGGATAATCACCTTTAGCTAAGTAACTCACCCTTTAAATATAGTTTCCTTTAGCAGAGTGACTCACCTGTAGCTGAGGGACTCGCCCTTTAAACATAGCCTCCATAAGCTGAAGGACTTTCCCTTAGCTGAGGGACTCTCCCTTTAAAAATAGTTGCATTTAGCTGAGGGACTCGCCCCTTTTAGTAAAAGGATACCACCGGCCTAAGAACTCACTAGTACGACGAGAGGCATATTTTAAACGAAGAAAGGATCTTAAAACCCTCTATCCTTAGCAAAGCCCTCGTGCTTGAATGACTATGTAGTGTTATATTAGTGAGATTCCTAAACTAGGGCGGCTTTGCTCAAGAGATGTATCACCCATACGATAACTTAAGAACTCACTTTTTGGCATCCAAGCTTATAATAGTCATATAATTAGTTAATTAAAAGCATAAAAATTCAAAATTAGAGTGTTTATGAAATTTTGTTTTATTAATTTTCTGCACGTTGGAGTTGTTTGGTTGTTGCTGCTACATTTAGTTAATCCGGCATATTTCCAACATTTATTTCTAGCATTTGTACCAGATTAAAGTCTCCATTCGGAGCACCGTTTATTATATTAAAGTTTTCATCTTTATGCCATTTACAAGTGGCATTTATCTTCTTTATTTATTTAGTATTTTTAACACGTATGCCATGAAAAGAAATTTCTTGTTTACTGCTTTTGTCATGTCAGCTTAATTTAATTGAGTCTGGAATGTAAGGACTGTCGTATCAACGATACTCTAATAAGTCATAACTTAAATGATTGTAACGAGAATTATCTTTTTGTTTGAAAATTCTGCAATTTATCATTAAAAGTTTTTCACGAAAGCATAAACACTGTGATACTTGTTTCAGCTTGAAATCCGGGCAATTTGATTACAGAGTTGAAATTCGATACAATTTAAACACTGTGATACCATGAAATTTGATTATTGAGTCAATATCCAATACCGTACACGTGAAAGTAGGCGGTGCCTTTAACTTAATCCTTTTTTGCAAGAAAACACTTTCTCATTATTATAAGATACAATTTTCTGAGTACCAATAGTTAACGAAAACTACATTCTGGTCTCTCATTATTAAAATTAATTAAAAACATCTTATTTTCCTATTACGCGAGAAATCACATTCGCATCACTTAGATAAACAACGTGATAACAAATAAAGGTACTTGTCCATTGTTCTATGTGGGATTTAGTATCTTTTATACTAAAATTGATAAAGTCGCGCACTTATGCCGTATCAATGAATCATTAGATACGAGAGTTGGTTCAACAATTAGGACTGATAAATCCATTACAAATTTATCATCGTAACCTTTTAATAGGTAATGTGATCGTGGTTGTTGAATTATACCATCAACATCACCATCTCGATCACATATATTTAGAGATATCATCAACATAAAGAACATTTGGATAAACTCCATCGGGTAATCACTTCTTCTTGTACACCTAAGATATTTCAAGAAGCTCTCATATCTTTTGATATCATAAACGTTCATACTTAGGGAGTGTTGAGATGTATTTTTAGAAGTATCTCCATTTATATTCTGAATGATATGGTCTTTAATGATCCTTTATTCTCTAGTTATACATTGATTATCTTAAGTTGACTTATTTAAATTGAATTTCTTTATTTGACATTTTTCTTTCCCTTGATTGTCATCTTCCAATGATTTTCTCTAAGGGATACCTACAAAAGTAACAACTTCTACTACTTCCTACTAGGGGTTAGTTCACCAAAAGTAATATGTATGAGTTCTTCCATAGGAATGGTACATCCGAAAATAGGTTTGTGATATGGTGGCAGAACCGACTGTTATACTGGTTTTGCATTTGTATTCACAAATGTTGTGGTAAGCAAGAGTCGCCACCGACTTTTGTTTTATGCAATAAAGGAAAGGGTGAAAAGAACAGAAAAAGACCTTTCAAGATTATTTGAGTAAGGGGGGTAGATTATGGAAAGGGAAGGTGTTAGCACCATTTCCATCCGTAGTTTTCTACGGGCTCTTAGATGCTTAGCTCATTTGAAAAATATCTTGTGCTTTTTATGTGTTTTTTAAAAGTATTTTGAAATTTCCTTAGTGCGGAGATTCACTTTATGATAACTCTTGTATTAGTCCTCAAGAGTGTTGATAAAGCAATTTTTTTGAAAGTGTTTTTAAATTTCTTTTGTAAGTGCAAAAGTTTGTTTTGAGCAAGCATCTAAGAACTATCCACTTATACTCGAAAGGTTTTTTCTTTTCCTCATATCCTTTAGATAGTGATATCCTACTATTAGTGAGTAGGTAGTCCTATCATTGGATGTTTGAAGGACATTCGAAGGGACGTACAATCATAAAGGCAACATATAGAGACGATTTAGCAATTATGTTTAAGGGACTAGATCATTTACCAAAAGGCAACACTGTAGAGTCATCGAGGGACTATGATCTTTTGATTTAAGGGTCTTTGCTAAAGTATTCCCACTTTCGAGGGACATGACTGTTTTATTTTCCGAAGGCAACCAAAGAGGGTGTACCCTAGAGGTGCATATGTGCAAGGTGTGTTATATTAAGTTATTTTTGTCTTAGAGGTTAGGTTTTCTAACGTTTGATTTTAATCTTTGTCATACAATCCTATTAGTTATACATCTAAGCAGTTAATATGTGCAGGAATTTAAAGTGCGGGAATTTAAATCTATGCTATTACAATGCTTCGGGGAGGGGGATATTTACATGTCCAAACTTTGGGGAAAAAATAAAGGAAATCAGTAAAGAGCCCTAGTTAATTCTATTACATACCCATGAGCAGTTGCACTAATATGGAAAAAATAAAATGTAATAATGAGCGCGAAATGGAAAAGAAAGTCTAAAAATCCTAAGGAAAAGGAAATCTTTTGTTTATTTTTGATTCATCTGGAGAATAACTAAATTGGATTAACCTAAAATTTGTTTAGAAAAAATAAAATTTAATTGAGAAAAATAGTCTAAGTTTTTTATTGTTATGAGAAAATAAATTAAACCCTAAGTTCTAACTTATTTTAATTTTGAAAAAAATGTTAAAATTAATTAATTAATTAATTTCAGAATTTAATTAAAAAACTAATCCTAAATTTTTGTGATTTTTTATTTGATTTTTGATTTAAAATAAAATGAGTAAAAATAAAAATAAATACAAGAAGAAGAGTCTTTCGATCAAAGAAAAAAAATGATGGCCTTCGATCTAGTGAAGGATGGCCTTCGATCCTGTGAAGATATGCGGCCTTCAATCCAGTGAAGGATGTTATCCTTCGATCCAGTGAAGGATGTTATCCTTCGATCCAACAAAGAGTGTTGTTGGAGGCGTCTGATGAATTATCCGTGGAGGAAGGCACTGAAATCTTCAAGAAAAAGTGTTAACAAAAACAAAATCATGAACTGGGTGTGGAACCCAAGTCTTTTCCTTAATTTGACCTCCCTTTAATTCGGCTCCTTTGAGTTTGAATATGGGTTTGCTTGCCCTAAAGACTCATGGTTTTTTGAGATTCAATGAAGAGCACATATCGTGCCCTCCATCCTTGTATGTTCCATGTGAATGTTGTGCTATATAATACTCCGAGCATGAATCAAACACTGGAAAACATTAATATATCATGAAAATCTGAATATGAATTTGAAAGTTTACCAAGGATGAGATGCTTTGATTTGGTGTCGGTTGGCGTGGAGTAGACCCTCAGGAGTCTCAGGTGCACAAATATAGTATTTGTTTGGACTGAGGGTGCCTGCAAAACTGGTTAGAATTTTGATATGCTTTCCGAGGCAGTGTGGGTGTTTTTTTTGAAAGGAAATTTGTGCGTGTATGAGGAAGTCCCCGTTTCCTTGTGCGTATGTATGTGTATTTATAAGAGATGGAAGGTGCATGGAAATGACAAGGGGAAGCCATTAACCAGGCGTTGAAGGCAAAATCAGACACATTAAAAGACTTCCAGTTTTGAAATATTCATGCCTCTTTGAGCTTTGGAATGAACCTGGACATACTTCATTCTTTCGAATACCTTCAAGCCATACCCTTCGGTTGGCCTTGAGTTGCCTCCTTCAAATGGCTTTGGTTTCATTCTTATAGCTCCTTCGATTGAGTCCACTGGCCTAAGAACTCACTAGTACGACGAGAGCATTATTCTTTTCGATGACTCTGAATTCCAATTCGAATTTGTTCAGAGTTTCCCTTATCAGGGCTTCTTCGAAAGCCCCTCAGATCTTTGCACTTCGATTGGCTCTGAATTGCTCCTCATGGCTCTAATTTGCCTTTTCCTTCGACTAACTCTGACACTACCCAACTAGCCTAATCGAAAGATCTCATTCTGGCCAGTCGAAGCTTCCTTTGGCATGAATGTGCTTGTGCATGAATCTTGGGCCTGACAGTATGCAAGACTTTGGCCAACAAGCAAAAATTTTCTCCAACCATTATATGTCTTTCGACTGGACCAAGTGCATGTCCTTCGAAGGCATCACTTGTGTGTCCTTCGAATAGGCCTTACTAGGTGTCAAAAGGTGAAAAACTGTGTGTTAAGTATTTTAGATATGGAATCAAAATCGTTCCAAAGGGAGCCATTTCCCAGTCGAAACTAGCACAAAGGAATCCAATGCCTTGTGGATGCTAGCATGAGGGAAGCCAAAGCAAGTGTAAAAGAGGCCATTGCCAAGTGCATCAAATCAGGCACAAAGGACGTATTTGCCTAGTGGATTGAAGGCAAATATCAAGGAGTCTTAGCCTTGTGTGCTGAAGGCACGCATAGGGAAAGTCATTTCCTTGTCAATCGAACCATGCATGAAACAACCCATGTTCAGTCAAAGTCTTGTGAACCAAGCTTGTGTCGAAGGATTTTGGACATCCGCTCGAAGCTCCTTGTCCAGATGCTAATCAAAGGACAACCTGCTCATATGTCAATTGAAGACACCTTGTCCCAAGATCAATTAAAGACACCTTGCCCCAATGCCAATCAAAGATACCTTGTTTATCTTCAAAATTCTTATTTTCTTTAAGCAAGTGTTTGTAATCACCCATGTAAGAGAAAATCTTGGAAAACATGAGTGGGAAAATTTGGGGGTACAACAAGGTTTTAAAAGGATTTTACATTAAGATTGAAGTTCCTTTTGGATTGGATGTGTGATCGGTGGAAATAGAACTGACTGTTTTAAAGCTGGTTCGCGAAATGTCGCGGTAAGTAAGAGTCGCCACCGTCTTTTATTTTCTCCAACAAGGAAAGGACAAAAGCACAGCAAAATTCCTTTTCGAGATGTTTCTCGGTTCGGGAGGTAGATTATAGAAAGGGAAGGTATTAGCACCCTTTCTATCCGTGGTTATCCACAGGCTCTTAGGTACTTGCTCACTATGTTTTCAAAAATGTTTTTATTTTCTTGTGTTTGTGGGTTTTGAAAAAAGTTTGTTTGAAAACTTCGATTTTAACTCTTGTATCAGTCCTCAAGAGTGTATGAAGTGTTTGTTTGAAAACTTTGTTTGAAAGTGTAAGTGCGAAAAGTATTTTTTTGTTTTGAAAGAGCAAGTATCTAAGAACCTCTACCTACTCAAAATAAATTAAGCTGTGTAAATGTCCTTTAGACAGTACTATCCCACTATTGAGAAGTAGATAACACCATCGTTGGAGTTTTCGGGTCAATTCGATTATAGGGACAATGTGGTCACCAAAGCAATAGTAGGACGCCTTAGCGGTAACCCTAATGTCCTAGATCCTTTTTATCCGAGGCAACCGTTTCGAGGCATCTGGATCTTTAGACAGGAGGGCGACCTCTAAAACACCCTATACTTGATGACCACGTCGAGGCAACCAAGGGAGGCGTACCCTAGGAGTGGCATGTGCACATGTGTCAAATTTCATGTTAAATTGTCTTGTACATGTTACTGGTGAGTTACAGATTGATTTTATTTTTCATACAAGTCTTGTCATGCATAGTTAACAGTTAATAATTTGTGGGAAATAAATTGCGGAAAGTGAATCTATGCTATTACAAGGCGTCGGGTATTTACATCGCCAAAAACATAACCCTTGAAAATAAATTGCGAGAAAATAAATAAAGCGATAAAAGTCCTAATTATCTATTACATTCTCGGAGCAGATACATGAATATAATCCAAAATAAATATGCGCGCGAAAGAAATTGAATCGGGACGTCCTTAGGGTTTTGACCCTTTTTGAGAAAAGAAAGAAATTTGTCCTTTTTGCAATTACTTGAATATTAAACCTAATTTACTAATTAATTAATTAATTAAAAGAAAAAAAGTATTTTTGTGTTTTTTATGTTTTTAATAAAAAAATAAAAAAAAAGAAATTAAAAGTCAAGAAAACCCTAATTCTAAATTTATTTTATTTATTATGAAAAGAATCAAAATTAAACCTAATTTAAGCTAAATTGGTTTGTTAGCATTTTATTTACAAAATAATTAAAATTAATAAATAAGAATAATAATAATAATTAATAAAAATATTTACATTTTTAATTGTCTGAATTTATTATGAAAATAATATTAATTATGTTAGTTAAATAAATAATAATAATAATAGTTAGAAATTAGTAAAAGAAAAATAAAAGAAAAAAATATTTAACCAGGGGGTGTTGGCCCAATAATGGAGTTATGTTAGCAATTCTAGCCCATTAAGCTTCCAGGCCTGTTTGACTTCTGGGATTGTCTGCACGTTGCTTTGACTGGGAGTATGGTGTTCAACACCTTATGGCCATTAGATCAATGCTTGAGGACACATGGCGTATTGCTGATGGAAGTTCATGGTGGGACGCTTTGGATAGCCTGCATAGGAACATGTTATGAAAAAATAGAAACAAAGGTTTGGGGGACTTTGGAATCGAACCCAGGTCCCAATGATAACCAGCCAGATCACCAACCACTGAGCCATGCGCCTACATTTGTTAGTATAATGGCAATTGAAAATAATATATAAAAACAACCCATATGCTGGAAACACAAAATCACGCGCGTTTTATTTGAACTGCCCAACCACATATTACCACGTCATCACCGTCTTCCCTGAAACCTGTATAAAACAAACAGATAGCGGGGGTTTTTAACCCCCACAAAATAGCATGAGGAATAATAGCGATTAGCTCCCTAGGCTATATAAATATGGCGCGAGTATGGCATTCAATTCGTCTGGTTGCAACGATTACAACCATAGGCATGAGAGGTTCCAATTTTTCCTGTATGGGAAAGCCCCAAAATCAAAGCTTCGGAACCCTAATATTTGTCAATGGTGATTTGTGATTCAGGGCGTTTCAGTCCAATTAACCTATGCCAAAAGCTTTGTACAGTCCCTATGAACACAAAATAATCAACAAAACATGTTAATGAGGCATGAATCAAAGTATGCGATTATGAAAAAAAACTCCAAACCGTGAAACTACTATCCTTGGATTCTTTGAGCTTTAGCGTGTGGTTTTGATCCCTACACGTTCTTGGGGACCTCAGCAATGTATTAGAATCAAGAAAATGCTTTGAATCACGTTGGAATGTGGAATTCAGTTTTGAGTTTTCTTTGATTTTTTCCAATGTTCTTATGGCTTTTTTGCAGCAATTCTCACGTGTTATGCATTAGGGTTAGCTTCAATACTTATAGTAGAATGGATTTAGGTTAAAATCTTGCAAGGAAATCCATGAAATTGATGTTCCAATATTTGATTGAAAATCAAATATTTTTCAATCTTTTTAATTGAGAAAACTTTCTCAATTGAGAGATTCTTGTCCCCTTGATGTATACACGAAATCTCCAGCACATGTAGGTCATATTTGCTTCATAAAAAGATTGCAAAACCATATCTTGATATTTTCCTACAATTAAATGAATTAAATGAATTAATATTGATTAAAAATTCAATTAATTAATAAAAAATAATAAAATAATTCCATTTAATCTCAATGGGTCGTGCATAAGCCTTGGATAAAGTTTCAAGAAGGAATTTGAGGCCCATTAGCAAAAATGATGTGTTTTGAGCAAAGTTGACTTTTGCAAATTCACAAACATTTCCCAACTTCTCCAATGCATATCTTGCTCAATTTTGATCATATGAACATGTTCTTTCACATTTTGGAAAGGTCTTGAAGTCCTATAACCAATGCCTTTGGTCCCATGTCATTTGGATTTACCAATCTCAAGTTATGGTCTTTGACTTAAAATGCCTTTTTGTTGACTTTTGAAATTGACCTATAATGTAGAAATTGATAACTTTTTGTGAGAGCATTTCTTGGACTTGGAATGTGAAGATGAGTTGTAGGAAATGTCATCCCCTTCAAAATGAGCATTGGATGGGATTTTTCTGATGAACCATGAAAAAGTTATGCCCTGGTCAAGTTACAGTTGACTTTTCTACTGTCCAAAAATAGTAACTTTTGGCATCTTGATGATTTTTGAGCCATGCTTGTGGAATCATGATCAAGACTTGATCAAATGATGATTGTGAGCTCAAAATAAGATGTTGACCAAAAATCTTGACTTTTGACTGCCAAATGACCATTTTACCCCTGTAGTTGACTGTAGAGCAAATAGGGCTTTTGACTGTGCAATTCTTGAAACTTGGTATATAGATGCTTGACAATGTATATAGACCTATGAGACTTGATTGAGCCATGAAAAACCTCAAATTCCTTGACAGAACCAAAACCCTAATTTGACTGGCTTAGGAGGTGGTTGGGACTGTGCAACCCTTGAGAAATCTTGAGCCACTTGGAGATGATTCTTGATAAATCTTGAAGAATATGGGAGGGAAAATTTTGGGGTACAACAGTTGCCCCTGTTCAATCTTCTTAGACCTCAGGATGTAGATTGGCTTGCGTGCCTTTCGTGATCCGAAGGTGGAAGATGATTGAACACTAGAGTGCCCAGAAATTTGCACTCGCATAGTAGAATATCAGCAGTGTGATGTCGGGAATGGGCTTACAGATGCCATTTGGAGATATGATGGATAGGAGGATGGGCTTATAGATGCCATCTGGAGATGTGACAAAATCTTGTTGGTAATGAGCTTATAGATGCCATTTGGAAATGTCGATCGCGTAAGAGATTCCTTAGCGAGAACTTGCGTACTTGAGAAAGAAAGATAATTTCCTAGCCTGTTACAAGGGTTGATCTTCAAACTCTTCATGCAGATATGCCCTGGCTAGATACAGGTATTGAATCTGGAATTAGTCGTCTACAGATATGCCCTAGCTAGATACAGGTATCGAATCTGGAATTTGTCGTCTACAGATATGCCCTGGCTAGATACAGGTATCGAATTTGGAATTTGTCGTCTACAGATATGCCCTGGCTAGATACAGGTATCGAATCTGGAATTTGTCGTCTACAGATATGCCCTGGCTAGATACAGGTATTGAATCTGAAATTGGTCGTCTACAGATATGCCCTGGCTAGATACAGGTATCGAATCTGGAATTTGTCGTCTACAGATATGCCCTGGCTAGATACATGTATCGAATCTGGAATTAGTCGCCCACAGATATGCCCTGGCTAGATACAGGTATCGAATTTGGAATTGTTCGTCTACAGATATGCCCTGGCTAGATACAGGTATTGAATCTGGAATTAGTCGCCCACAGATATGCCCTGGCTAGATACATGTATCGAATCTGGAATTGGTCGTCTACAGATATGCCCTGGCTAGATACAGGTATCGAATCTGGAATTTCAAAAGGTTGATCGAGATAGCTTTCCTGGCTGGATACAGGCGTAGACCTCTAATATGAGAATGAAAGATAATTTCCTGGCCTGTTACAGGTGTTGATCTTCAAACTCTTCATGTAGATATGCCATGGCTAGATACAGGTATCGAATCTACAATCAATCGCTCACAGATATGCCCTAGCTAGATACAGGTATCGAATCTGGAACTGCGAAAGTTGATGGTAATCGTCTTTTGATTGACCTTTTCTTGAAAAGGCAAAACATTAGTTGTATGTAATGTCATGATGTATGGAATGCATGATGTCATGAGATCGTGTCGTATGCACTTTATCATGTATGTAAGCAGGATGTATGAAATGTGGAATGTCTATGATTGTATTTTCGTCTAGGAAAATAAATCCTTGACGAATGCCGGGAAGTTCGTTGAATCCTGGGCTGATGTTGAAGAGTAGAGTTCTTCGTTTCCGCTGGGGATGATGATTGCAAGAATAAACCTGTAGGAGAAGATGACTCCGTTGGGGAATAAACTTGATGAAGAGATTACTCTGCGGGGAATTACTCTGTGGGAGAGATACTTCGCTGAGGTTTTGATGATAACTCCACTGGGGATTCCGTTGATGAGCTTTGTTGGGGAATTTGATGAACTCCGCTGGGGATAGGAAGAACTTTACTGAGGACGATCTTTCCGTTGTAATTTGCTGAGGATAACCCAATTATAGGCTCTGGTGGGGAATAAACTTCTGAATATGGTCGGGGAGAGATGCATGTACTCTACGGGGGATAAGCTTCCAGAATCTACTGGGGATAAGCTTCCAGAATCTACTGGGGATAAGCTTCCAGAATCTACTGGGGAGGATGATTCAACTCTCCTGGGGAAACTTTTGGACTGCACTGGGGCGTCTGTATTCCGCCGGGGAACAATCTTATATTTCTGTCGAGGAATATTGAGACTGCCGGGGATGCTTGTTGAGGAATATCTGTATACTCCACTGGGGAAGGTTGAGATCTTCTAGGGATATCCAACTTCCTTAAGGCTGACAGTAGACTAACTCTGCTTGGGGAGAGTATCACTGACTTGTTGGGGATATTGTGCCTTTTCGGGGCTGACGGGAGACCAACTCTGCTTGGAGAGAGTATTGTTGATTTGTCTTATTATGCGGGGAGTGAAGGTATCTTGGTCACGTTCTTCAGCCGAACCTACCTTGGTACCTTGGTGGACAAAGCAACTAGATCGCTTAGACAATTCATTATTTCCCCTGTTTCTGATGTCACCTGTAATTAGTCCTTTGTTTCGTATGCAAATATTTATGAGTTAGCAATTAATGTCAAATGCATATATCAAAAATTAACATTGGACGTTCTTTGCAAAACAAAACCGATAAAGGAAAAACAGTTGGCAATTTGTCTGGAAAAGTGGATTTGTATTGATTTTGGATTTTGCCTGTAAATAGGCATTTTGTGTACAGGAGGCTGATGTCCTAGTAAGAGAACGCCGCCGAAAAACATAGAGTTTATACAATTTTGTGAAAAGAAAACAAAACAGCTATGTGAAAAAATAATCCCACTGGGTTCCAACTCTGCTATCGCATTTATGTCTTCAAGCGTCTCATCCCTTTGTTGCTTAGTTGGAGATGAAGCTGACTGGTTGATGCCGTGTAAGCCTGATAGCTGATGCCGGATTCTGGATGCCAGGTGATCCAATGAGACATAGTATTACGCTTATCCCTAATTTTTTCCTGGACCGCCCTTTCGGGTTTTCAGTCCACCGGGATACCCATTTTTGCCCAAGCCGCCTTTTCAGGTTTTCGACTTGCCGGGTGTACAGATTTTTTTCATTTCATCCCTTACTTTTGCCCGAACCCTTTTGGTTCGCCGGGAAGCCCTTATTTTTGCCTAGGTGTGTCAACCTAGCGGGTCTTTGATCATGCGTAGTATCTTTTTACTATGTCTGCATTGGCAAGGTAAGGAAGGTCGTCACCATCCATGGTGGTTAATATCATCGCTCCTCCTGAGAAGATATTCTTAACCACAAATGGCCCTTCGTATGTGGGGGTCCATTTACCCCTGGGATCACCTTGAGGGAGAATGATACGCTTGATTACCAGGTCCCCAACTTGATACTCTTGTCGTCTGACTTTCTTGTTAAAAGCCTTGATCATCCGTTTTTGGTACGTCTGACCATGACAAATAGCAGTGAGTCTCTTTTCGTTGATTATGTTTAATTGATCAAGCCGAGTCTGGATCCAGTCATCTTCGCTCAAACCTGCATCCTTCATTATCCGGAGAGAGGGTATCTGGACTTCAATAGGCAAGACTGCCTCCATGCCATAGACCAAGGAAAAGGGTGTTGCCCCTGTTGATGTCCGTGCTGAGGTACGGTATCCATGAAGAGCAAATGGTAACATCTCATGCCAATCTTTGTAGGTCACTGTCATCTTCTGCACAATCTTCTTGATATTCTTATTAGCTTCTTCTACAACCCCATTCATCTTCGGCCGGTAGGGAGAAGAGTTGTGGTGCTGTATCTTGAATTGCTCGCAGAGCTCAGTGATCATCTTGTTGTTGAGATTGGTACCATTATCCGTAATGATCCTCTCAGGTACACCGTATCGACAGATCAGGTTATGCCGAATGAGCCGTGCCACAACGTTCTTGGTTACGGTGGCATAGGAAGCTGCTTCGACCCACTTTGTAAAGTAATCAATTGCTACCAGGATGAAGCGATGTCCGTTAGATGCCGTAGGTCTGATCTCGCCGATCATATCAATTCCCCACATTGCAAAAGGCCAAGGCGCTGTCAAGACGTTCAAGGGAACTGGAGGAATGTGCACCTTATCATCATAGATCTGGCATTTGTGACATGTCCGAGAATGTTGGTAACAGTCAGCTTCCATTGTGGACCAGTAATATCCTGCCCGAAGGATTTTCTTTGCCATGGTATGTCCACTGGAATGCGTTCCGAAGGTACCTTCATGCAGCTCTACCATGATCCTTTCTGCTTCAGTCTTGTCTACACAATGCAGTAAGGTTGAATCATAGTTTCGTTTGTACAGAATGCCGTTGCTGAGGAAGAACTTTGCCGCGAACCTTCTCAAAAACTTCTTGTCATTAACGGATGCACCCTCGGGGTATTCTTGAGCTTCCAAGTACCTCTTCACTTCATGATACCAAGGCTTTTCAATTACCTCTTCACCCTCAAGATCATAGCAATGTGCAGGTTCATCCAACTTCCAGATAATGATCCAGGGAGCCTCGTTGTCCCATTTGACTTTGAACATAAAAGACATCGTAGCTAACGCGTCTGCCAACTGATTCTCTTCTCTTGGGAAATGTTCAAAGGTTATCTCCTCGAAATGGGGAATCAACGTTAACACATATTCCTTGTAAGGAATAAGATTTGGGTGTTTCATATCCCACTCGCCTTTGATCTGACTGATCACGAGAGCGGAATCTCCGAAGACACTCAAAAACTTGATCCTTAGGTCAATTGCAGCTCGAAGACCCATGATGCATGCTTCATACTCCGCCATGTTGTTGGTGCAGTTGAAAAATAGCCGGGCGGTAAGTGGAGTATGAGTGCCTTTTGGGGATATGATCACAGCGCTGATGCCGTTACCCAAAGCGTTTGAGGCTCCGTCAAAGTGCATAGACCATCGGGATCCTTCTTCAGGTCCTTCATCCAGTCCAGGTACTTCACAATCAGTCACTACCATGATATTCTCGTCTGGAAATTCAAAGTTCATAGTTTGGTAGTCGTCCACTGCCTGGTGTGCCAAATGGTCCGCCAATACACTTCCTTTGATTGCTTTCTGAGTCGTGTACTGGATGTCGTATTCAGTCAAGATCATCTGCCATCTTGCTATTCTTCCGGACAAGGCAGGATTTTCAAAGATGTACTTTATTGGATCCATTTTTGAAATCAACAGAGTAGTGTGAGTCAACATATACTGTCTCAGCCGGCGAGCAGCCCATACCAAAGCGCATCAAGTTTTCTCGAGCAGTGAGTATCGGGTCTCACAGTCGGTAAACTTTTTGCTAAGGTAATAAATAGCGTGCTCTTTTCGGCCAGACTCGTCATGCTGCCCCAGCACACACCCCATTGAGCTGTCAAGTACTATCAAGTATAAGATTAGAGGTCTCCCTTCAACCGGTGGCATAAGAATGGGTGGCTCTTGGAGATACTCTTTGATTCTTTCGAAAGCGGCCTGACATTCATCGTTCCAACATACTACTTGATCTTTCTTCAGTAGCTTGAAGATTGGTTCACAGGTAGCAGTTAGATGTGAGATGAATCGGGCAATGTAATTCAACTGTCCTAGAAAGCCTCTGACTTCTTTCTATGTCTTGGGAACTAGCATCTCTTGTATGGCTTTTACTTTGGCAGGGTCCACTTGAATACCTTTATCGCTCACGACGAAGCCTAGCAATTTTCCAGATCTTACCCCGAAGGTGCACTTGTTCGGGTTCAACCTCAGCTTGTACAACTTCAACCGGTCAAACAGCTTCTGCAGATGGTCAAGGTGTTCCTCCTCAGTTTGGGACCTTACAATCATATCGTTGACATATACTTCAATCTCATGATGGATCATGTCATGAAATAAAGCAACCATGGCACGTTGGTAGGTTGCCCCAACATTTTTCAACCCGAAAGGCATGACCTTGTAGCAAAAGGTGCCCCACTGAGTAACAAAAGTGGTCTTCTCCATGTCTTCAGGAGCCATCTTGATCTGATTATAACCAGAGAAACCGTCCATGAAGGAGAATACCTTATGCTGAGCCGTGTTGTCAACCAGAATGTCGATGTGAGGCAAAGGGAAATCATCCTTGGGGCTTGCCCTGTTCAAATCCCTGTAATCAACACACATTCTGACCTTACCATCTTTCTTCGGAACTGGAACCACGTTGGCAACCCACTGAGGGTAAGAAGTCACTGCTAGGAACCCGACATCAAATTGTTTCATAACCTCAGCCTTGATTTTCTCGGACATCTCTTGACGCATACGGCGAACCTTCTGTTTTACCGGAGGGCATTCTTCCTTGGTAGGCAGGTGATGAACCACAATGTCGGTATCCAACCCAAGCATATCTTCGTAAGACCAGGAAAATATTTCCACATAGTCATGCAGCATCTGAATCAACCGTTGTTTCACACTAGACTCCAGATTGGCACCAATCTTGACTTCCTTTTTGTCCGTCTCAGTACCCAGATTTACCGTTTCCACTGGCTCTTCATGTGGCTGAATGGCCCTCTCTTCCTGGAGTAGCAGTCTTGCAAGCTCACCAGGCACTTCGCAATCATCTTCACCTTCGTCTTCGGCTAAGTTGATCGGATTTTCGAAGTCATAACTGGCAGTAGCAGAGTCGTTACCAGTGAGATCCAGAGTGGATTAGAACCTGTATAGGTGAGTGTGTGTAAATATAGCTGTTTTGCAATATATATATATATATATATATATATATAATAAAGAAAGAAAAGGAGCGCAATATTTGAAATGCAAAAAATGTCCAATGCTTTTATTAATGATATATGAAAATGACACACAATAAGCCCTCACAAATGAAGCCACGGTGCTCCGGGTAAGACACCGGGCCATAAAGTTTCAGATTATTGTTTGTTTACAAATTCAAAACAAAGGAGTTCATTACTGAGTGACAAAAGTAATAGGTGTGAAGTCTTTCGCAGTCCAGTTGTTCGGTCCACCGTTGGTCGTTGGGTAGATCCAGCTGTCGAATTCAGATTCCTCCACGTCGTCGTCAATAGCATTCACTCCCGGGTTGGTGATGAACATAGGAGGTCTTCCAATCCTTGCCTTACGAATAACCCTCTGAGCTTCTGCAGTGAAACCCAAACCAAACTTGTCAGTCTTTGGAGTAAAATCAGGAAGTCGGCCCCAGTTTGCACACTCACCCTTCTCAATCACAGTCCGGGCATCCTTTAAAGAAGCCATCTTCAAAGGAGAATCTTCTTCAGTCACAGTCTTTGCTGACGCCAATGTCGGAGGAACCTCTTCAAAATGTTGAAAGGGGGTCTCAATGAACTCCCCACCCATTTCTATGTACCTGAACGAGTTAAGGTGGCTGACCATATACTCTTCCTCCCCCTGAACTATCACAATTTTCCCTCTGACCGGGTATTTCAGCTTCTGATGTAGTGTGGAGGTCACAGCTCCAGCTTTATGGATCCAAGGACGACCCAGTAAACAAGAGTAGGAAGGTCGTATGTCCATCACATAGAACGTTGAATCAAAGACCTGTGAACCAACCCTGATTGGAATGTCAAACTCACCATGTACCATCCTCTTGGACCCGTCAAAGGCCCGGACAACAATGTTACTTGGCTTGAGCTCTAAACCCTCACAATCCAGCCTGTCTAGAACTTGGGCAATACGTTTAACGAGGAACCAGTGTCAACCAGCACATGGGCAAGAGTAGTGCCCCTGCATTCAATGGAAACATTCAGGGCATCGTTATGGTTCTTCCCTTTTGCAGTTAAATCAGCGTCGGAGAAACCCAAACCATTATCAGCAGTTAAGTTGGCCACACAATTGGTAAACTGATCAGCTGATGTCTCTTGTGGCACATGGGCCGTCTTCAGGAAGGTAATCAGGGCCTTGGCATGGGCCTCTGAACACAACAACAGTGATAGCATAGAAATTTTTGATGGGGTGTGCCCCAGCTGCTCAACTACATTGAAATCACTCTTCTTGATAATCTTAAGAATCTCTTCCATCTCTTGCTTGGAAGCTTCAACATTGGTTGTCTTTGGTACCTCCGTCTGGGCAGGCACATCAATAGCTATCCCTTTTCCCCGAGCGTCAGATGACTCGGCAGCAGGGGTAGAAATAGGAACTTGATCAGGAAGGGAAGTAGGCACACTTGCAGGTGTGATGACAATGGGTCTCTGGATAGCTGGTGGCGCAATATCTGGTGAGAAAAGTCTGCCACCACGGGTGACTTTAGCAGGCCCGATGATGTTGCTGACGCCGGTACTAGTATCAAACTCTTGTTTAACTCCAAGCACATAAACATCTGCCCCATAGTGCCACGGGATAGCTTTGTCAGATGTATAGGGGAGGGGTCCCGGAATAGTGATGATGATAGGAGCACTCTTCTGAGTAGACATGATTTTGACAGGCTTCTTTAAGGGAGCCTTAGGAGAGTTGTTGAAGATAGTAACAATGGACACTTATTCAGCAGGGATAGCAGGAACAACAATCTTCTCGAACAAGATCTCTTTATTATCCATCAGGCTTTAGATACCTGACTTCAACAAAGGACAACCAGCAGGTGAAACAGAACATAGATGGAAACCTTTACTACATCCCGGAAATAAATCGGCTAGCAACAGGTTTCTCTTGACAGTCAACAACGGAGTAACAATGTCATCCACAGAGGCCACATACAGGTCTTCTTCCACAGCATTCACTCCATGCTGGGGCATGGGAGCAGTCACAACATTGGGCCTCTCGGGCGCCTCGAACTGTATTTCTTTAGTATCAATAAGGTCCTGAACCTAATTCCTCAGAGCCCAACAATCATCCGTAGAATGCCCCGGGCTGTCAGAGTGATAAGCGCAGCGGGCGTTGGGATTGTACTTTGGAGAGGTTGTGTTCACTACCTTCGGAGCTTCTTTGACAGTTACCAGATTGGTTGACAGTAGTTATGGCAATATCTGAGACAGGGTCATACTGAGCCGAGTGTACTGCCTTTTGGGTCTCTCACCCCTTGGTTGGTTATATTGTTGAGGAGCAGCAGCAGGCTTTGAAATTACCACCGCGTTGACGGCTTGGCGGCGTTCCGGTTTATTCTGTTTCCTCGAACCATAAACAACACTAGATTCCTTCTTGAAGGGCTTCTTTTCAGAGCTCGAGGAGGCACCCTTTTGTATCTTCCCAGACTTGATACCATCTTCTATCCTCTCACCAGTTAAGATCAGATCTGTGAACCCAGCAGAAGAATTCCCAATCAGATGGTTGAAGAACGGACCAGACAGGGTCCCCAAGAACATGTCAACGAGCTCACGGTCAGTCGAAGGTGGCTGCACCCTTCCAACCAGGTTTCTCCACTTTTGCGCATACTCCTTAAAACCTTCACCTGTCCCTAGTGACATACCCTAGAGTTGGGTACACGTAGGAGCGAGGTTGGAATTATACTGATACTGCTTATAAAACGCAGTAGCCAAGTCCTCCCAGTTACGAATACTGGTTCCATCCAGCTGATAGAACCATTCGAGTTGAGTCCCTGAAAGACTATCCTGGAAGAAATGGATCCATAAATTCTTGTCTGCAGTATACAGTTGGATCTTCCTCACATATGATCTGAGGTGCAGCTTAGGACAGGAAGCCCCGTCGTACTTCGCAAAAGCAGGTGCCTTGAACTTATGTGGGATCACCACCCCAGAAGATAAACCTAGATCTCTAAAATCCAACCCAGGAACGTGTTGAATCTCCATGGCACTTAAACGGTCCTCTAGCTGTTTGTACCTGTCCTCAGCAGGAGGGTACTGTTCATCATTGAAGTCTGTCTCGTTGTCGGAGACCACGGGACTAGGAACCCTTCCACCTTGGGGACTATCTTTCCCTACAGAGGAAGTAGCCAGATCAGCCTCATTTTGCAGTGCATTCCCAAACCTCCGTCCAGCGTTGAACAGCACAGTCCTCTTCTTCTTCTTCTTCAAAAGCAGAGTCTTCAACTCCTGTTGACCCTGGGCTAAGCTCATGACCAGATCTTGAAACTGGGCGTTCTGGGCCTGGAGGGCCTTGATAGCTTGTTCAGTAGTAGGTTAAGAAGACATGATGACTGCTGAAATAAACAACAAAGAAGATAACTGTAAAAAAGAGTACCTGTTATGCATATGATGAAATGAAATGCGTATGATTTATGCGTGCAATGTTTTCAAGGATCTCGCGGGGTAAACAGAGAAACTTGTTAGAATTTGAATCCGGTAGCTTGATTGAAGGAACTTCATGTTGTTGAGAGTCCTTCTTCAAGAGTCAAAGCTCACCATATCGAGTGGGTCATAGCCCCTGACTCAAGCCATCAATCTCAGCTAGAGGGAAATAAATCCCCTTTGCCCCTTGCTAGACAGTTGGTTCATCATGACCTGCATCACAGACCCTTGAGATCCTTGAAATGGGTTAGTCCTTATGCAAGATGTATGCAGGTTAGTCCTTATGCAGGATGCATGCAATGGTATGATGGTATGATGTTATGATAAAAGCACACCACAAGCATTCACAAAAGGCAAACATGATAAGGCACACAAGTCACACCAGACAACCCTTAGAGTTTAGGCCAGCATGAAGTTTAGGTACTACCCTCTTGAAGTTGGTTGGCTCAAAACCTGTCCTATCAAAAGTAACTGGGTTCTAAGGAGCTCAATATCATTAGGTTGTTTTCTATGTTCATTGTTTTGATTTAGCCACTGAACTGGCGATCAAGATATTCCAAGAAAACAACCCTCAATGAGTGTAGTATCGAATATCTACCAACCTCGGACTGCACCAAAGTCGGTCATCTCACTACCCCTAAAGAGGCCAGGATGGTCAAGTAAGGTTCCTAAGGTCAGTTGATGCTTCACGACACCACGCAGCGGCCCCGTACTCTCCTTGACTTGATTCAAGGGTTACCGGTACTCACCAAAGTGCCACATCAACGTAGCAACTGCTTCAACCATGTCGGTATACCCCGCACAGTTCCCTCACAGTTTGTTGCTACTTCTAAAAGGTATTCCCCAAATCCGTGTTAGGATCTATGAAACTCCAGACAAGCCCACAATATTAAAGCAAACAAAGCAAGCAATTGAAAACAAGAGTGGTCTAATCCTAAGGTACACCTCACTTATAATATTCCCCAGCAGAGTCTCCAGTTCTGTAATCGGTGGAAATAGAACTGACTGTTTTAAATCTGGTTCGCAAAATGTCGCGGTAAGCATGAGTCGCCACCGTGTTTTATTTTCTCCAACAAGGAAAGGACAAAAGCACAACAAAATTCCTTTTCGAGATATTTCTCGGTTCGGGAGGTAGATTATAGAAAGGGAAGGTATTATCACCCTTTCTATCCGTGGTTATCCACGGGCTCTTAGGTACTTGCTCACTATGTTTTCAAAAATGTTTTGCTTTTCTTGTGTTTGTGGGTTTTGAAAAAAGTTTGTTTGAAAACTTCGATTTTAACTCTTGTATCAGTCCTCAAGAGTGTATGAAGTGTTTGTTTGAAAACTTTGTTTGAAAGTGTAAGTGCGAAAAGTATTTTTTTTGTTTTGAAAGAGCAAGTATCTAAGAACCTCTACCTACTCAAAAGAAATTAAGCTGTGTAAATGTCCTTTAGACAGTACTATCCCACTATTGAGAAGTAGATAGCACCATCGTTGGAGTTTTCAGGTCAATTCAATTATAGGGATAATGTGGTCACCAAAGCAATAGTAGGACGCCTTAGCGGTAACCCTAATGTCCTAGATCCTTTTTATTCGAGGCAACCGTTTCGAGGCAACTGGATCTTTAGACAGGAGGGCGACCTCTAAAACACCCTATACTTGATGACCACCTCGAGGCAACCAAGTGAGGCGTACCCTAGGAGTGGCATGTGCACGTGTGTCAAATTTCATGTTAAATTGTCTTGTACATGTTATTGGTGAGTTACAGATTGATTTTATTTTTCATACAAGTCTTGTCATGCATAGTTAATAGTTAATAATTTGCGGGAAATAAATTGCGGAAAGTGAATCTATGCTATTACAAGGCGTCGGGTATTTACATCTCCAAAAACATAACCCTTGAAAATAAATTACGAGAAAATAAATAAAGCGATAAAAGTCCTAATTATCTATTACATTCTCGGAGCAGATACATGAATATAATCCAAAATAAATATGCGCGCGAAAGAAATTGAATCGGGACGTTCTTAGGGTTTTGACCCTTTTTGAGAAAAGAAAGAAATTTGTCCTTTTTCCAATTAATTGAATATTAAACCTAATTTACTAATTAATTAATTAATTAAAAGAAAAAAAAAGTATTTTTGTGTTTTTTATGTTTTTAATAAAAAAAAAAAAAAAGAAATTAAAAGTCAAGAAAACCCTAATTCTAAATTTATTTTATTTATTATGAAAAGAATCAAAATTAAACCTAATTTAAGCTAAATTGGTTTGTTAGCATTTTATTTACAAAATAATTAAAATTAATAAATAAGAATAATAATAATAATTAATAAAAATATTTACATTTTTAATTGTCTGAATTTATTATGAAAATAATATTAATTATGTTAGTTAAATAAATAATAATAATAATAGTTAGAAATTAGTAAAAGAAAAATAAAAGAAAAAAATATTTAACCAGGGGGGTGTTGGCCCAATAATGGAGTTATGTTAGCAATTCCAGCCCATTAAGCTTCCAGGCCTGTTTGACTTCTGGGATTATCTGCACGTTGCTTTGACTGGGAGTATGGTGTTCAACACCTTATGGCCATTAGATCAATGCTTGAGGACACATGGCGTATTGCTGATGGAAGTTCATGGTGGGACGCTTTGGATAGCCTGCATAGGAACATGTTATGAAAAAAATAGAAACAAAGGTTTGGGGGACCTGGGAATCGAACCCAGGTCCCAATGATAACCAGCCATATCACCAACCACTGAGCCATGCGCCTGCATTTGTTAGTATAATGGCAATTGAAAATAATATATAAAAACAACCCATATGCTGGAAACACAAAATCACGCACGTTTTATTTGAACTGCCCAACCACATATTACCACGTCATCACCGTCTTCCCTGAAACCTGTATAAAACAAACAAATAGCGGGGGTTTTTAACCCCCACAAAATAGCATGAGGAATAATAGCGATTAGCTCACTAGGCTATATAAATATGGCGCGAGTATGGCATTCAATTCGTCTGGTTGCAATGATTACAACCATAGGCATGAGAGGTTCCAATTTTTCCTATATGGGAAAGCCCCAAAATCAAAGCTTCGGAACCCTAATATTTGTCAATGGTGATTTGTGATTCAGGGCGTTTCAGTCCAATTAACCTATGCCAAAAGCTTTGTACAGTCCCTATGAACACAACATAATCAACAAAACATGTTAATGATGCATGAATCAAAGTATGCGATTATGAAAAAAACTCCAAACCGTGAAACTGTTATCCTTGGATTCTTTGAGCTTTAGCGTGTGGTTTTGATCCCTACACGTTCCTGGGGACCTCAGCAATGTATTAGAATCAAGAAAACACTTTGAATCACGTTGGAATGTGGAACTCAGTTTTGAGTTTTCTTTGATTTTTTTCAATGTTCTTATGGCTTTTTTGCAGCAATTCTCACGTGTTATGCATTAGGGTTAGCTTCAGTACTTATAGTAGAATGGATTTAGGTTAAAATCTTGCAAGGAAATCCATGAAATTGATGTTCCAATATTTGATTGAAAATCAAATATTTTTCAATCTTTTTAATTGAGAAAACTTTCTCAATTGAGAGATTCTTGTCCCCTTGATGTATACACAAAATCTCCAGCACATGTAGGTCATATTTGCTTCATAAAAAGATTGCAAAACCATATCTTGATATTTTCCTACAATTAAATGAATTAAATGAATTAATATTGATTAAAAATTCAATTAATTAATAAAAAATAAGAAAATAATTCCATTTAATCTCAATGGGTCGTGCATAAGCCTTGGATAAAGTTTCAAGAAGGAATTTGAGGCCCATTAGCAAAAATGATGTGTTTTGAGCAAAGTTGACTTTTGCAAATTCACAAAAATTTCCCAACTTCTCCAATGCATATCTTGCTCAATTTGGATCAAATGAACATGTTCTTGGACATTTTGGAAAGGTCTTGAAGTCCTCTAACCAATGCCTTTGGTCCCATGTCATTTGGATTTACCAATCTCAAGTTATGGTCTTTGACTTAAAATGCCTTTTTGTTGACTTTTGAAATTAACCTATAATGTAGAAATTGATAACTTTTTGTGAGAGCATTTCTTGGACTTGGAATGTGAAGATGAGTTGTAGGAAATGTCATCCCCTTCAAAATGAGCATTGGATGGGATTTTTCTGATGAACCATGAAAAAGTTATGCCCTGGTCAAGTTACAGTTGACTTTTCTACTGTCCAAAAATAGTAACTTTTGGCATCTTGATGATTTTTGAGCCATGCTTGTGGAATCATGATAAAGACTTGATCAAATGATGATTGTGAGCTCAAAATAAGATGTTGACCAAAAATCTTGACTTTTGACTGCCAAATGACCATTTTACCCCTGTAGTTGACTGTAGAGCAAATAGGGCTTTTGACTGTGCAATTCTTGAAACTTGGTATATAGATGCTTGACAATGTATATAGACCTATGAGACTTGATTGAGCCATGAAAAACCTCAAATTCCTTGACAGAACCAAAACCCTAATTTGACTGGCTTAGGAGGTGGTTGGGATTGTGCAACCCTTGAGAAATCTTGAGCCACTTGGAGATGATTCTTGATAAATCTTGAAGAATATGGGAGGCCAAATTTTGGGGTACAATAGGATGCATTGTGCAAAACAAAATGGAGATGTTCAAGCTTGTTTTGATGCAGAAGGGACACATATGGAACCCGATGTTCCAACATGTGTGTTGCAACATCTAGTCTTTATCCAAGTTTCACTCTAAGAAGATCTACAAATTCAATTTGAAGAGTTAAATTGGATGTAATGGTGCAACATTATAAACATGATGCTTGAACATTTGTGTAGTGAAACATTTGGTCTTGACAGCATGCGATATGGATATTTCTTGGTGCATAATTTCCTGATTGGGATTTAATCATATTTGCTACAATCATCTTAGCAATGTGTGTTTGATTTGTTTGACAGATGGAGATGTTCAAATCAGATTTACAAGAGATTTAAAGTTTAATTTGAAATATAAGAAATCATATCTTTTTATTGGGGACAATTATGGAGAAGATCATATCCAACATAATCAGGTCTTTTCTAGACTGATCAAATCAGATATCCAAAGAGAAAATCCCAGAAGATATTG
This sequence comes from Vicia faba, assembly GCA_948472305.1. Taxonomy (NCBI): domain Eukaryota; kingdom Viridiplantae; phylum Streptophyta; class Magnoliopsida; order Fabales; family Fabaceae; genus Vicia; species Vicia faba. The sequence goes on along the minus strand of OX451741.1, from coordinate 233,265,738 downwards.
ATATATAAGGAGGCTCAGTCTCAAGGTTGAGACATTGGGTTTTGTGCGTAAGGATTAGTATAATTGTGCCAGGGTTTGAGTCTTTGTAACTTGTATTCCATGCTAATATCATAATAAGGGTTAGGGTAGAATCTTTGTGTACACCACTTTATGTTTCAGTAACTTGGCATAGTTGTTGGTTTGTCTTAGTTGAGTTGTAATATTCAACATTCAATAGGGTTGTTATTGAAGTTGATCACTTAGGATTAGTGATTATAATAAAGTGAGAGGGGTTATCCTATTTAGCAGGAGACCTAAATAGAAAGTCACTACAATTAAGAAGAGGCATTGAACATCATAGGGTTGATGTTCATGGAAGACTAAGTGTACGAATTTGAAGTAGTGGTTTTCCTCTCTTGAGCAGAGTGCCCTCCAGATGTAGGTGTTGTTTGCACCCAATTGGGTTACCAATATTTGGTGTTATTTACTGCTTTACATTGACTCTATATTATTATCCATCAGTGTGTTATATCTGGTTTAAATTGTTGGGCTAGTTGTTCCGATATTGTTTCCAACATCTCTCTCCTCAGGAACATGATTTTAATTGGCATTAGAGCAGACACCTTATTCTGTTTGCGTGAGCTCCATGGAGGATAGTTTTTGTTCAAATGTACAAGACTAAAGATGGAGGTTCAGTTAACAGGCCACCTATTTTGGGTGGCACAGATTATGGCTTTTGGAAAGCCATGATGGTTTATTTCTTAAAATCCATAGGTTTAAACACTTGGTAGGATGTGGTTAAAGATTAAAAACATCCTGTGATCACTTCTCAAGATGGTTCTACAAGCTTAAAGTTTGAAGTTGATTCGTCTAAAGCTAAAGATTAAGAAGCTCTTGGAAATGTTAAACCCCAGAATACTATATTCAATGGTGTTGCAAGAATATGTTCAGATTAATCAACACTTGCACTAAAGATTAATAAGCTTGGGAGATTCTCAAGACTCGTCATTGAGGCACATCCAAGGTTAAGATTTCAAGGCTATAATGTTCGAAGCAATATGCTTTGATTCTCAATTCAATTAGACACTGTCTTCATTCGACCTACAGGCTTCGAATGGTTAAAATATTCCCTCCAAGAACTCTTCAATCCACAAGCTTCGAATGGGAAACAACTTGCTTCGATCCACATGCTTCGGTTGGGCAATATGTTTCCTTCGAGCACGAGCTTTCGATTGGGAAATATGCTTGCTTCGATCCAAGCTTCAATTGGGAATTAATTTCCTTCGAGCAAGCTTGCTTCGACCACAAGCTTAAACTAAGGCAAAGGATTCCTTCGAGCAAGCTTGCCTTACTTTGATCCACCAGCTTCGATTGGGAAAATGACTTCCTTCGAGCAAGTGTGCTTCGATCTCATTCTTGCATTTGACTAAAGACCAAATCTTAGAGCCTTACCCTCCAAATCTCACTTTTCAGGCTAGGTTACTTCTAAATCTTTACATAATCAGAGGTTTACACACAAATTCGAAGCTTTATCCATTAGAGTATTACTATTTTTGGACGAAATGGCAAAAAGCTAAGTATCTATTTTCATAAAGATTACTTTAATCACAAAGTCATCTTCTTGAGCTCCCAACTTGATTTTGTCTGAGCACAAGCAAGGTCAAATCTAGAAGCAACATGCCTAAGGCCTCCAATAACTTTAGTCTATGCTTATACAACACGTTGAAGCTTATTTTCTACTGCTGGTCAAAAGCAAGTCACACAGCCAACCCAGAAATCCTTTGTGTAAAACATCTATAACATTTTCATATAAATATACAAGTCCATTGCATATCAAAAAAGGAGAATTTTTTTGCAAAAAATATAGAGTCAGAAGCAGGAAACTAAAATTCTAACTCCATTCTCAAACACAAAATCATCAAACACTCTTCAAACTTGCTTGCCCTTTCATTTTTCCCCAAAGAAACAGAAACTTAAAACTTGACTTGAGTTGGAGGCTTTAACTATCTTCCCAAACGAAGCAGGTTTAATTCACTCATCATCGAACCATTCCTGGAAGTTTCATCAAATTCCCTTCAAAGTTTCACCCCAAGAGGTAAGTTTTCTTCAAACTTAGAACTCTTCGTTCAAGCATACTTCGAAAATATAGACATCATGATGCTCTTAGTTTTCGATTATCATTGCCTGTATAATTAGTTTTAGTTTTTGATACTGAACAAAATCCATGATGACCTTCGATTCCCTAGCTTTCGAAATATGTATGCTTCGATTCACATCCAAGTTCTTAGACAGATTTAATGTTTATGTTTTGTGTTTTGATTTGTGTTTAAGTGTTAGTTTCGTTTTGATGTCTTCACTGTTTGTTTCGATTGAGAAAAGGAATGGTTAGGAGCCTGACCATCAAAGCATCATGGCCTTCGAAGCTGGGTATTTTGACATCCAGAAACGAATTAACTCTATATTTAATCGAAGTGATCCCATGAATGGATGAAGCAGGCTACCCCCAGTAGTACAAACAACACGCACCAAGGCTTATCATATCGAAGGGTCCTAAGTTCGAAACTCCCAGCTAGACTTTTTTAAATATATTTTCTCACCTTGTTTCGTTGCAGGAACGATGTTTGGACCTTCTTCAGTTTGGGCTTCGATTTTCATACTTTGACCCCCCTGTTTACTAACTAGCAAACAGACCCCCTTGGGCCCAAATACAAAAAAACTTGTTTTGAACATAAAAACACCCCAAATTCAACTTTTCTCCCCTCTTGACTCATTTTCTTTATTGTATTTTTTTAATTTTATTGTTATCATGAATATATATTTTTTAATTATTTATTATTAATACAAAAATACATAAAAACATTTCCCTTTTAAAACTAATTTAGTTTAATTTTCTTTTGTTAACTAATTATTTCTTTTTTAGTTTACTGGGATAAAAATCTTTTCAAAATAAAACAAAACAAGTCCTTTCCTTTTCTCCATTTTTACCTTGTACATTTATTAAAATTAAATATGGTTGTAATAGATAATTAGGATTTAATTTCTTGCAATCCCCATTTGTAAATTTGTATACCCCATCCCCCAAGTGATTGTAATAGCGTAGGATATTTATTTTCTGCAATTTACCACTTTCATATAAATGCTAGTAAATTAGGACTTGCATGGCAAGATAAAAAAATAAATCTTAGATCACTCTAATCCAAGATAAAAATGCATGCAAATATAAACACTTTCACACAGGCACCCTTAGGGTAATCCCACTTGTTGCCTCGGAAAATAGTCACGTCCCTCGAATATGGGCGTTTTAGCAAAGATCCTCGATAAAAGATCATAGTCCCTCAATGACCCTCAATGTTGCCTTGGGTAAACGATCTAGTCCCTAAATGACAATTGCCTAAACGTCTCATAGGTTTCCTTCTATGACTATACAAATGTCCCACGCCCGTTCCTTCACATCCAATGATGGGGCTTCTTACCAAATCAATGGTAAGATAGCCACATATAAAGGAGGAGGAAAAGAACATAAAATATCTTTTGAGTAGGTATGTTACTCCTAGTTGCTCGCTTGCTCATAACAAAAACATTTTATACACCAACACTTTCATTTTGAAACATTTTCAAAAGACAACACTTTGTATGCGTTCTTATAGACACGAGAATCATTGCAAAGACACCTTTTCAAAATCACTTTAAAAAACACACACTTCTTTGAACTATTTTACAAACAACACTTTGTATGCGTTCTTATAGAGACGAGAATAATTATAAAGGCACGTTTTTAAAATACTTTCAAAACCACACCACAAAGCACACTTTCAAACAAAAGCAAGTGATCTAGCAAGCAACTAAGAGCTCATAGATAAATATGGATGAAAAGGTGCTAATACCTTCCATTTTCATAATCTACCCCCCGAACTCAAGAAAATAATCTCAAAGGTCTTTCCTGTTCTTTTCACCCTTTCCTTTTTTTGGATAAAAGAAAAATCGATGGCGACTCTTGTTATCCACAACAATTGTTATCAAACGCAAAATATCCCAAGTCAATTCTCCCACCGCGTTACAGAACTGGCGACTCTACTGAGGTGTACTAAAAAGTGGGGTTACCTTAGGGCTAGATTACATTTACTTACTTTTATTTATTTGATTTACATTTTGGTTCCTTGTTTGGGCTTGTTTTGATCCTCTACCCGGATCTGGGACACCTTTTTAGGTAAGTAGCAATAGATTGTGGAAACTATACGGCGTACACCAATATGGTTGAAACAATGGCTACGTTAGTGTGACGCATTTGTTGGTACCGGTATCCCTTGTGTTGAATGGAGGTGAATACGGGGCTGCTGAGCAACGTCATGAAGCACTAACTAACCTTAGAACCTTAATTGAACTACTTGGCCATTAGGAAGTAGTGAGATAGTCGGTTTCGGTGGAAAGATGAAAATTGGTTGATACTCGATACCACGCTCATTGAGATTGAACTTTTGGGATATCTCAGCCATAAGAAAAGATTGATTGTGCCGAGATAATGCCTAAAAGAAAGGTCAGTGATATTGAGATCCCTTAGAACCCGATTACTTTCTAGGACAGATTGAGTCAACTAAACTTCAAGAGGGTACTTACCTACCAACTCCATGCAAGCCTAAACCTAAGGACTTGTTTTCTTTGTGTGTACATAACAACTTGTTTACTTGTAAATAACATCATAAACATCATAACATCATAAGCACTCTGTGATACAGTGGTAGAACCGACAGTTTAATACTGGTTTGCGTTTTGCGTTTGTGTTTGCAAAATGTCGCGGTAAGCAAGAGTCTCCACCGACTTTTATTTTATCCAACTGGAAAGGAAAAAAGCACAGAAAAATTCCTTTTTTCGAGATTTTGAGTACGGAGGGTAGATTATAGAAAGGGAAGGTGTTAGCACCCTTTCTATCCATGGTTTTCCATGGGCTCTTAGGTACTTGCTCATCATTTAAAAATTGCTTGTGTGTGTTTGTTTTGAAAAGTTTTTGTTTTACTTCGTTCTAACCCTTGTATCAGTCTTCAAGAGTGTTACGAAGTGTTTATGAAAACTTTGTTTGAAAAGTGTATGGTGTGAAAAAGTTTGATTTGAGCAATTACCTACTAGCATCTACCTACTCGAAAAAAGAATGTTTCTGTTCTAGTTTCCTTTAGACAATGCTATCCCACTATTAATGAGTAGGTAGCATTGTCTTTGGAATTGTAAGGGTCAATTCGAAAGGGACGTACGATCACTAAAGCAATGTTAGGATGTCTTAGTAATAACCCTAGTGTCTTAAGATCATATTCGAAGCAACAATTTCGAGGCGACCTTTCCGAACGGGACTTTTGATCTTTGTTTAGAAAGGAGGGTGACCACTAAAATGCCCTATACTTAATGATCGTTTACCGAAGGCAACCGAAGTGAGAGTATACTCTAGGAATGTGCATGTGCGAGTGATTTGATTTCAGTTATTATCTTTGCACATTTAGGGTTTGCTAACCATTTTAAAATTAACATACATTCTTGTTATGCAATCCTATTATCATACATCTAACAGTTAATATTTGCAAAAATTAAAATGCGAGAAATAAAACTACGCTATTACAAGGCTTCGGGGAGGGGGATTAATTACATAGCCAAAAACCTGTAAAACGATAAATAAAAGAAAAATCCTAATTAAACTATTACATCCCATGAGCAGTTAAATTAATATCGTAAAAAATAGTAAATGCGCACGATGACTCGAGAACGAGAAAAAAAATTAGGGTTTTGGCCCCGTCTAAACCTAATTGAAAAGAAAAATCATTTTTGTTGTTTTTGATTATTTTTGAGAAAAATAAGGTTTTAATTAAATAAATACAAACCTAGTTACTAATTAATTTAAATTGAGAAAAGTAATTAATTTGACCTATTTTTATATTTTTGCTATTTTAAGAAAAGAAAATAAAAATTAAATCAAACAAATCCTAATTTTCTAATTGATTTTAATTTATTTACAAAAAGGTTAAAATTACCCTAAAATTAAGTTAAACTAATTATTAAATTAAATTTGATAAAAATAAAACCTAAATCTAAATTGTTGAAAATTGATTTTATGAGTTTTTATGAAAAAATAATTAATTTTTGTGTGAGAAAATAATTAATCAAAATAACTAAAAGAAAATATAAAAGAAAAAGAAATGGGCCTGGTGTCAAAGTAAAAGGGGGGTGTCAATTTCATATCTGAGCCCAATAAGCCTTGGTCCACATTTGACTTCTCAGATCCCATGCATTGGCTTGACTAGGGTGCATCATGGACCTTCAAAGAATGACCTTTGGATCCAGCTTGTTGGACATCTGGTTGGCTGAACATTGAGGTCGTATGGTGATCTCCTTGCCTGTACATGTGCCTGATTATGCAAGAAAAAACATTATGAAATAATAGGGGGACCTGAGGATCGAACCCAGGCCCTTTGGCTTTTCCAAACACCTGGTGACCAACTGTGCTAGCGCGTTTTGTTGTACAAAGGATAACAAACAATGATTATATTGAAAAAAATGAAATAACCTATTACAAAGGCGCGAATTTTTAAATGGGCCAGTCATGGGGTGCCACGCCACCCTTCTTCTTCCTCCCTCCGTTGGCAAAAGTCCAGGAATTTTACCTATGGTTTTCTGGGCATAGGTATAAGCCTGCGTTTCTCCAAAATCTCATACGAACCAGATAAATGCCCAATAAATGGTACCAATCAACTCGTGGCAACCTCACGAGTATCATAGTACCACTTTATGTGGCCAATTGTTCCTGCAATAAAAAACCCACAAAACGAGCCAAGAACCCTAATTATGGCGTCTTTCTCTACAGTTAATAAAAATGCAATTAAATGGTGCCATTAGCTTGCAAATGTTCCTAGGATTCAGAATATATAAACAAATCATGTTAACCATGCCAGATTTATGAGATTCGATTTCAAGAAAACATGGAGTTCATGGGAGACTTACAGTGCGTATTTGGGCACGAAAATGCTTGCTGATGATTGGGATATAATCCTTAGATGTCCAGCAAGCGAATGGTATGCTTTGAACCGCTTGAAGAAGCCTGGAAATTGGAATTTAATTCACCACTTTTGTTGAGTTTTTTAAAGTTTTCTTTCAGCTTCTCACGCCTCCAATCTTTTTGCTTTTGGTCTGCTAATGTTCTATATGTACTCTAGAATAAATTAGGTCAAAAACTTGCTTCAAATCTTTCTCAATTAAGAGGATTGAATCATGATTTGATTCTCATGTAAATCTTTCCAAATCAAGCCAAAATCCAATATTTTTGTGTACATTTGGAGCTTGCACGATTTGGTTCTCTTCCCAGCTGTATAAGAGACCTAAACATGCACAAAATCTCAAGCTTTGATTAGTTTTGATATTTTCATGATTTTATTTTGATTTAATTTGATTTAATTGAAATAAAAATCAAAATAAATGACAAAAATAAAATAAAGGCAAGTGGGATGGATCATGGGTCGTGGATCATGTTAACAACTCAATTCAAGCACAAAAAGTTGGGCCCATTTGACAAAAATTGCAATTTAAGACATATTTGACTTTTGGCAATTTTGTAAAAAAGGTCAACTTCACCAATGCATAACTCCTTCAATTTTGACCCTAGAGATGTGTTCTTGGAGTTTTTAGAAATATCAAGATGTCCTCTAAGCAACCCTTTTTTTCTCATCTCAATTGAGTCTTCCATGTTCATGTATGAAGCTTTGGTAAAAAAGGTGTTTTTGTTGACTTTCCAAAATGACCTATAATGTCCAAATTTATATCTTCTTGTGAGTGCGCTTTTTGAACTTGGGAGCTGAAGATGAATTGTAGGGAATCACACCCTCTTAAAAATGAGCTTTGGATGGGCCAATGTTGATAAAGTATGAGAAAGTTATGCTTGGTCAAAGTTGAGTTGACTTTTCCTATAAAACCCTAATTTGGCAACTTTTGGGTTTTGATGAATTGTGAGCAATCCTTGAGGAATCATGATCAACCCTTGATCAAATGATGAATAATACTTCACAATGAGGATGTTGACCAAAAATCTTGAAGTTTGACTGTATGTGGGCCACAATTGACTTTTTCCCTAGCACAATCGATTTTTGGGCCTTTGAGCAATTGACTGAGCAAACTTCCCCTGCAAGGCTTGAAAATTGACATGGATGATCTTGAGAACATATTAGGATAATTGTGAGCATTTGAGACCCTTTGGACTCAAGCATCTTGATGCAAACTGAAACCCTAATTTGAGGTAGACTGCCTTAGGAGAGGGTTTGTCTAGTCAACTCTTGGACTTTCTTGAGCAATTTGAGGACCTAACTTGACATGTATTGAGAAATATGGGAGGGCAAATTTTGGGGTACAACATGTGCCCCTGTTCAATCTTCTTAAATATTAGGATGTAGATTGGCTTGCCTGCCTTTCGTGATCCGAGGGTGAAAGATGATTGAACACTAGAGTGCCTGGGAATTTGCACTCACATGAAGTGGTATCTGTCTTGCGATGTCGGGAATGGGCTTATAGATTCCATTTAGAAGTTGAAGTCGGAAGATGGGCTTAAAGATGCCATCAGAAGAAGTGTCGATCGCATAAGAGATTCCTTTGCGAGAGCCCGTATACTTATTGTTAAGGAAGAGTATGTCGGGGAATGCTGGCCTCTGTCGTGGTAGAAATAGAATTGTAGGATCTTCAGTCACCCGTTATTCTACTGGGGAATCATGTCTTGGTTGAAGAGGTGAAAATGAACTGCTATCTGGTCGTGCTCCAGGCTTTACAGTGTTTTGCTGAGGAAAATAAGACTGACTGCTATCTGGTCGATTCCAAGCTTCACAGTGACTTACTGGGGGGATGAGATTAAACTTTCTGTCTGGTCGTTCTCGAGGTATCACAATTTCTCAATTCTTATCTGGTCGTAATCCATGCTTCAGAAGGAATTAAGTTGTTATCCGGTCACCTCCGGGCTTCAACTTGAATTTAAGGCACACTAATATTCGGTCGATTCCGGGCTTCTTAGTAATTTGCCAAGTAGATTGCTATTTGGTCGAAATCCAAGCTTCACAGTGTCTCATACTGTTATATGGTCGGGTCCAGGCTTCAGTGTCTTTTGCTGTTATTTGGTCGAGTCCAGGCTTCGCAGCGTCCTATACCATTATCTGGTCAATTCCAGGCTTCACGGTATTTGGAGAAATCAAGATACTATCCGGTCGAATCCGGGCTTCATAACTTTCATTAAAGATATACCACTATCTGGTCGATTCAAGGCTTCATAGTATTCTTTGCAGTTATCTGGTCGAGTCCAGGCTTCGCAGCGTCCTATACCATTATCTGGTCGATTCTAGGCTTCATGGTATTTGGAGAAAATCAAGATACTATCCGGTCGAATCCGGGCTTCATAACTTGAATTAAAGATATACCATTATCTGGTCGATTCCAGGCTTCATAGTATTCTTTGCTGTTATTTGGTCATAATCTAGGCTTCACAGCGTCTTATACCATTATCTGGTCGATTCCAGGCTTCACGGTATTTGGAGAAATCAAGGTATTATCTGGTTGAATCCGGGCTTCATAGCTTGAATTTAAGATGTACCACTATCTGGTCGATTCCAGGCTTCATGGTGCTTTGTAGAGATCAAGATACTATCCGGTCGAATCCGGGCTTCATAGCTTGAATTTAAGATGTACCACTATCTGGTCGATTCCAGGCTTCATGGTGCTTTGTAGAGATCAAGATAATATCCGGTCGAATCCGGGATTCATAGCTTGAATTTAAGATGTACCACTATCTGGTCGATTTCAGGCTTCATGGTGCTTTGTACTACTATTTGGTCGATTCCAGGCTTCACAGTAATTTGCTGGGGATTCAACTATTTTCTGGTCGATTTCCGAGCTTCATAGTATAATGGAGAAAAAATCAAGATATTATCCGGTCGAACCCGGGCTTCATAACTTGAACTGGAACAAAAATTTTAGCATTGATTTGACTGAACCAGAGAGCTTGTGAGAATTTGATTGTATCTTTCCCTGAAAGGTAAAGAGTTAGTCGTATGTAATGTCATGATGTATGCTATGTATTGAGTAATGATGTTCTCAAAATAAATGAGATTGTGTTGTATGATGCATATGCGTATGCCATGATGTATGGATATGCAATGTTCTTGTGATGTTCTCTAGCTAGGAAGAATAAATCCTGGATTGCTGTTGGAGAGTTCAAGGAGTTGAGTTCTTCGCGCTTTCTAGGGATAACGACCGAAGATGAATTGAGAATAAATTGGCGGGAGAATAACCCTGCTGGAGAATAAACTGGAGAGAGAATGGCTCTGTGGGGAAGAGAGATACTCTGCTAGAAGATCTATTGATTTGGAGAAAAAACTTCGGTTGGGGATGAATTACTGTCACTGGTGATAATGAATCTTTGTTGAGGACTGAGTTTCTGCTTGTGGAAGAAATAAACTCCACTGGGGATAATCTTCTAGTGCTGGTGATAGATAAACTCTGCTTGGGGAGAATTTTGCCGACTCATTCGCGATTATGAACTTCGGCTGGGGAGAGCTAACACCACTGTCTTTAGATGCCTTTTACTCTGTGGGGAGTGTATGTACCTTTAGTCATATTCTCAAGCTGGCTCTATCCCTGTACCTGGTGGGTAGCGCAACTGTAAGGTTTGGACATTCCTGTTTGCCCCTTTTCCTGGCATTACGAGCAATTGTCTCTTGTTTCGCATGTGAATATTTATGAACGACAATCATTTTCAAACGCATATATCAAAAATGAATCATTGGACGTTCTTGCAAAACAAAAACAGAAAAAGGAAAACAATTTTTTTTGAAATTTATTGTATAATGAATTGCATTGATTCTTGAAGTTAGCCTATAATAGGCATTTTGTACAAGAGGCTGACGTCCTAGTAAGAGAACACCGTCGAAAGATAGAAATTATACAATTTGTGAAAAAGAAAAATAGCTATGTGAACAATCCCACTGGGTTCCAACTCTGTTATTGCCTATATATCTTTGAGCATCTCATCACTTTGCTACTTGGTTGAAGGTAGATCAGATTGATTGGCGTCGTCCGATCTTGATAGTCGATACCGAAGTCTGGTTGCAAGATGATCCAATGAGACATAGTGTTACGCTTTAATCCCTAATTTTTGCCTGGACGCCCTTTCGGGTTTTCAATCCACCGGGATACCCTTTTTTGCCTAAGCCGCCTTTTCAGGTTTTCGACTTGCCGGGTGTACAATTTTTTTATTTTCATCCCTTACTTTTTCCTGAACCCTTTTGGTTCTCCGGGAAGCCCTTATTTTTTCCTAGGCCAGTCAACCTAGCGGGTCTTTGATTACGCGTAGTATTTTTTCACTATGTCTGCATTGACGGGGTGAAGAAGGTCGTCACAATCCATGGTGGTTAGAATCATGGCTCCTCCTGAGAAGATGTTCTTAACAACAAATGGCCCTTCGTAAGTGGGGGTCCATTTTCCCCTGGGATCACCTTGCGGCAGTATGATGCGTTTGATCACTAGATCCCCGACTTGATACTCTTGTCATCTGACTTCTTGTTAAAAGCCTTGATCATCCACTTTTGATACGTCTGACCATGACAAATAGCAGTAAGTATCTTTTCATCGATTCAGTTCAACTGATCAAGCCGGGTCTGGATCCAGTCATCTTCACTTAAACCTGCATCCTTCATAATCCGGAGAGAGGGTATCTGGACCTCAATGGGTAGGACTGCCTCCATGCCATACACCAAAGAGTAGGGTGTTTCCCTTGTTGATTTCCGTGCTGAGGTACGGTACCCATGAAGAGCGAATGGTAACATCTCATACCAGTCTTTGTATGTCACCGTTATCTTTTGCACAATTTTCTTGATGTTCTTGTTAGCCGCTTCAACAGCCCCATTCATCTTCGACCGGTAGGGAGAAGAGGTATGATGTTGTATCTTGAATTGTTTGTAGATCTCGGTGATCATTGTATTATTGAGGTTTATACCATTGTCTATAATGATCCTCTCTAGTACACCATATTGACAGATCAGATTGTGTCGGATGAACCGCGCCATGACGTTCTTGGTTACTGCAGCAAAAGAAGCTTCCTCAACCCACTTTGTAAAATAATCAATTGCTACCAAAATGAAACGATGTCCATTGGACGCAGTAGGTATGATCTCGCCGATCATATCGATGCCCCACATTGCAAAAGGACAAGGAGCTGTCAAGACGTTCAGAGGAGCTGGAGGTACATGCACCTTATCAACATAGACTTGACATTTATGACAGATCCGAGAGTGTTGATAACAATCGGCTTCCATAGTGGACCAATAATATCCTGCCCATAGGATTTTCTTTGCCATGGTATGCCCACTGGAATGAGTTCTGAAGGTACCTTCATGTAACTCTGCCATGATCCTTTCTGCCTCGCTCTTGTCCACACATCGCAGTAAAGTTGAATCATGGTTACGTTTGTAAAGGATACCATTACTGATGAAGAATTTCGTGGCGAACCTTCTTAAGAACTTATTATCATTAACAGATGCACCCTCAGGGTATTCTTGAGCCTCAAGATACCTCTTTACTTCATGAAACCAGGGTTTATCTGCTACTTCCTCCGTCTCAATGTCACAGCAATGTGCGGGTTCATCCAACCTCTCGATGGTAATTTGGGGAGCTTCATTGTCCCATCTGACCTTGAACATAGAAGACATGGTAGCTAGCGCGTCCGCTAACTGATTCTCCTCTCCGGGGAAATGTTCAAATGTTATCTCCTCGAAGTGCGGAAGCAATTTTAGTACATACTCCTTATAAGGAATAAGATTAGGGTGCTTCGTATCCCACTCGCCTTTGATCTGATTGATCACTAGAGCAGAATCTATGAATACACTCAAGAACTTAATCCTCAGGTCAATAGCAGCTCGAAGACCTAAGATACATGCTTCATACTCCGCCATATTGTTGGTGCAATTAAAACATAATCGGGCGGTGAACGGAGTATGACAGCCCTCCGAAGATATGATCACAACACCAATACAATTACCCAATGCGTTCGAGGCTCCATCGAAATACATAGGCCACCGGGATCCTTCCTCGGGTCCTTCATCCGGTCCAGGTTCTTCACAGTCGGTCACCAACATGCTGTTCTCATCCGGGAACTCGAAATTCATGGATTGGTAGTCATCCACGGTCTGATGCGCCAAATGATCTGCCAGTACACTCCCCTTGATTGTTTTATAGGTTGTGTATTGGATATCATACTCAGTTAAGATCATATGCCATCTTGCTATTCTTCCAGACAAGACAGGCTTTTCGAAGATATACTTGATTGGATCCATCTTTGATATCACTAGGGTAGTGTGAGTCAGCATATACTGTCTCAGCCGGCGAGCAGCCCATGCCAAAGCGCAACAAGTTTTCTCGAGCAGTGAGTATCGGGTCTCACAATCGGTAAACTTTTTGCTAAGGTAGTAAATAACATGCTCTTTTCGGCCAGACTCGTCATGCTGCCCCAACACGCACCCCATTGAATTATCCAACACTGTCAAGTATAAGATCAAAGGTCTTCCTTCAACTGGAGGAATCAGAATTGGTGGCTCTTGGAGATATTCTTTGATCCTTTCGAAAGCGGTCTGACATTCATCATTCCATTTTACCACTTGATCTTTCTTCAGCAGCTTGAAGATTGGTTCACAAGTAGCAGTCAGATGTGAAATAAATCGGGCGATGTAGTTCAGATGTCCCAAAAAGCCTTTAACCTCCTTTTCCATGCGGGGAGCTGGCATCTCCTGTATGGATTTTACCTTGGCAGGGTCCACCTAAATTCCTTTATCACTAATGACGAAACCCAGCAGCTTACCGGACCTTACCCCGAAGGTGCACTTATTCGGGTTCAACCTCAGCTTATACATCTTCAACCTGTCAAACAGCTTCTGTAGATTGTCAAGGTGTTCTTCCTCAGTCTTGGACCTTGCGATCATGTCATCAACATAAACCTCAATCTCATGGTGAATCATGTCGTGGAACAAAGCGACCATAGCACGCTGATAAGTTGCCCCAGCATTCTTCAACCCAAAAGGCATTACCTTGTAACAGAAGGTGCCCCACTGTGTAACGAAGGTTGTCTTCTCCATATCTTCGGGAGCCATCTTAATCTGATTGTAACTAGAGAAACGATCCATGAAGGAGAAGATCTTATGTTGTGCGGTGTTGTCGACCAAAACATCGATGTGAGGTAGTGGGAAGTCATCCTTGGGGCTTGCCCTGTTCAGATCTCTATAGTCCACACACATCCGTACCTTACCATCTTTCTTAGGTACCGGAACAACGTTGGCGACCCACTGCAGATAAGAAGTGACAACTAAAAATCCGACGTCAAACTGTTTCATGACCTCAACTTTGATTTTCTCAGACATCTCAGGGCGCATACGGAGAACCTTCTGCTTTACCGGAGGACAGTCTTCTTTAGTCGGAAAGCGGTGAACCACAATATCAGTGTCCAAACCAGGCATATCTTCGTAGGACCAGGCAAAGATCTCAACATAGTCGCGTAGCAACTGTATCAACCGTTGCTTGACACTAGGCTCCAGATTCACACCTATCTTGACATCTTTCCTGTCTTCCTTTATACCCAAATTCACTGATTCAACTGGCTCTTCATGAGGCTGTATGGCCCTTTCTTCCTGCAGTAACAGTCTAGCAAGTTCTCCAGGAACCTCACAATTATCCTCACCTTCGTCCTCAGCTTGGTTGATCAGATTTTCAAAGTCATAACTGGCAGTAGCAGAGTTGTTATCAATGGGATCCAGAGTGGACATGGATCTGCATTATGATACGTGAGTGTGTGTAAGAGCATAGCTGTTTTAATAAAGTGAGAGACAGAAAAGAAAAACAAGGAGCACAAAATTTGTAATGCAAGAAACGTCCAATGCTTTATTAATGATATATGAAAATGGCAAATAATAAGCCCTCACAAGCAAGGCCAAGGTGCCTCGGGCAAGGCACCAGGCCGTAAAGTTTCAAACTGTTTATTACAACTCTTAAAACAAAAGTCAATTACTGTGGAATAAAAGAAACATGTATGAAGTATTTCGCCGTCCAGTTGTTCAAGCCACCATCGGTTGTAGGGTAGATCCAGTTGTCGATATCTGAATCCTCTTCATCATCTTCAATTGCATTTACTCCCTGATTACTGATGTGTAGAGGAGGTCTTCCAATCCGTGCACGCCGAACAACCCTTTGAGCCTATGCAGTAAAGCCCAAACCAAACTTGTCCATTTTGTGTGTGAAATCAGGGAGCTGACCCCAATTTGCACACCCACCTTTTTCAATTACAGGCCTGGCATCCTTGAGAGAAGCCATCTTCATCGGAGATTTATCGGTAGCAACTTCAGTTGACGCCAAAGTCTGGGGGACTTCTTCAAAGTTATGACAAGGGGTTTCAATGAACTCCCCATCCATCTCCACATAGCGAAAGGAATTGAGATGACTCACCATATATTCCTCTTCACCCTATACCGTGACAATCTTCCCCTTTGCCGGATATTTCAGCTTTTGATGGAGCGTTGAAGTCACTGCCACATCTTTATGAATCCAGGGACGACCCAAAAGCAAGAATACAATGGTCTGATGTCCATTACATAGAAGGCGGATCCAAAAGTTTAAGAGCCAACTTTAACAGGGATGTCCACTTCCCCGTGTACTATCCTTTTTGACCCGTCAAAAGCCCTGACCACAATATTACTCGGCTTCATAATCAAACCTTCACAGTCTAGACGGTCTAATGCTTTCTTTGGCAAGACATTCAATGAGGACCCAGTGTCCACCAGTACATAGGCCATAGTAGTGCCCCTGCACTCGATCGAGACGTGTAGAGCATCATTGTGATTTCTTCCTTTAGCAGTCAGATCTACATCTGAGAAACCCAACCCATTATCAGCAGTCAAACTAGCTACACATTCTTTGAATTGATCGGCAAAAGTTTCTTGTGGCACATGCACAGTCTTGAGGAATGCAATTAGAGCCTTTGCGTGAGCTTCAGAACATAACAATAAGGACAACATGGAGATTTTTGACGGGGTCTTCCCCAGCTGCTCGACTACATTGTAGTCGCTCTTCTTGATAATCTTCAGAATTTTCTCTATCTCTTGTAGAGGCTTCCAACACAACCTTTCTAGGTGCCTCCGTCCGGGAAGACTCACCTGTGATTTCTTTTCCCCGAGTCTCAGATGGCTCGGCGACAGGAGTGATAACTGGAGTAAGAATTGGAATAGTAGCTGATGTACTGCCAGATGGAATGACAACAGGCTTTTGAAAAGTCGGAGGGGAAATCTCAGGAGAAAATAGTCTTCCACTTCTGGTGACTTTGCTGGCCCCGATAATATTGCTGGCATCAGTATCAGCTTCTTCATTTTCAAAGTCTTGTTTAACTCCATGGTAATACACATCGGCACCATAGTGCCATGGGACAGCCTTGTCTAAAGTGTATGGGATAGGACCAGGGATAGTAATGATCAACGAAGCGAGTCTTGGAACGGGTGTAATCCTAACAGGCTTTCTCGAGGAAGCCTTGGAAGGATTGATGGAAATGGTTATGATGGCAACATCTTCAATCAGAACTAACAGAATCATAGTCTTCTCGAATAGGATTTCTCTATTATCCATCAAGCGTTGGACACTTGATTTCAATAAGTGGCAACCAGCAGGCAGAATTGAACATATGTGGCACCCTTTGCCACAACCCGAAAATAAACCGGCCAACAACAAATTCTTCTTAACTGTCATCAAAGGAGTAGAAATTTCTTCCACGGAGGTCACAAATAAATCATCGTCCACAACATTTACTCCATGACCATGTTTGGGCATAGGGGCAGTTATGACGTTGGGCTTCTCTGGAGCATCAAACTCAATTTCTTTGGCCTCGATCAAGTCTTGTACTTTGTTTTTCAAAGCCCAACAGTTGTTTGTATCATGACCTGGGCTATCGGAGTGATAGGTGCAGCGGGTATTCGGGTTATATTGAGGAGAAGTGGTGTCGGGGTCTTCGGGGCCTCCCTCAGAGCTATCAGGTTGGTCTTCAATAACTGTGGTAGAATTTGAGACAAGGGCATATTGAGCCGAGTGTACTGTCTTTGTGGTCTTTCCACCCTTGGTTGATGGTTGCTTTGTGGAGCAACTGTGGGTCTTGATATTACTACCACATTTACCGCTTGACGGTGTTCAGGTCTAATTTGGCCCCTCGGGCCGTAGACTGCACTAGCTTCTTTTTTACCGGTGAAAGGCTTCTTCACTGCACTTAATGAAGTATCCTTTTGTATCTTACCACTTCGGATACCAACTTCTACTCTCTCTCTCTCCAGTCATAATCAATTCAGTAAACCCAGATGACGAACTACCGATCAGATGATTGAAAAATGGACCAGATAGCGTCCCCAAGAACATATCAACTAACTCTCGATCAGATAAAGGGGGCTGAACCCTGCCAGCCAAATCTCTCCACTTTTGAGCATAGTCCTTAAAACCTTCACTTGCACCCATGGACATACTCTGAAGTTGAGTACGAGTGGGAGCGAGGTCGGCATTATACTGGTACTGTCTGTAAAAAGAAACAGCAAGGTCTTCCCAGCTTCTGACGTTGGTTCCTTCCAATTGATAAAACCATTCAAGCTGAGTCCCTGACAGACTATCTTGAAAGAAATGCACCCACAAATTTCTATCAGCAGTGTAAGGTTGGATTTTTCTGACGTACAAGCGGAGATGGAGTTTTGGATAGGATACTCCATCGTACTTGGCGAAAACTAGAGCTTTGAACTTATGAGGGATCACCACCCCAGATTCCAGTCCTAGTTCTTCAAAATCCAAACCAGGGATCTTCTGAATCTCCATAGCGCTCAGACGATCTTCAAATTGTTTGTACCTATCCTCAGCAGGAGGATACTATTCCTCATCATAATCTGTATCATTATCAGAAACTGTAGGACTAGGACCCTTTTCTTCTTCTCGGTCCTCCTCTCCTTTAGATGAAAGAGACATATCAACTTGTTGTTTCAGCCTATCCCCAAACCTCTTACCCATACTCAAAAGAACAACCTTCTTCTTCTTCTTCTTCTCCTTCTCTTTCTCTTTCAGGATGAGAGCTTTCAAGTCCTCTTGCCCTTTAGCTAAGCTCAAGAACAACTCATGGAATTGGGCATTCTGTGCATGAAGAGCTTTGATGGCTTGATCGGAAGACGTTTCAGAAGACATTTATGCTGAAATAAATAGTGAAGGAGATGAGAAACCTGTAATGATACCAGTAGTGATGTGTATGATAATGGGATGCCTATGTAATGATTTCAAAGACTTTGGGAGATTTAAATTTGCATACCAAGAAATAAACAAACTTTATTAGATTAACTTGTAAAAGGTTCAACAATGCCTTTAAGGCGTTTACAATGAAGTAAATGAAAAACAAATCTAAACTAGAAAAAGCAAAAATCAGAAATCCCATGGACGCTTCCCCTTCGTGCTGACGTAGTCATTGATTATCCTTTCATTCTCAAGTTTCCTGGTGAGCTTCAAGATCTTCCTTTCTTGCTCGTGATACTTCTCCCAGTAGGTATCCTTTTCCTCTTTCAGCTGAATCCAAGATCTCTTCAATGCCCCAAGATCAGTGGGCATGTAAGGATCAAGAACTGTATAAGGAATGCCCTCTTCATTGGTGGGCTCCACTATCACTGGCAACACGGCTTCATAAGGCATTCCAAGCTTCTGGGCACGAGCTCGGACCCACTGGAGACAAGGCTGCATAGAGAGAGAAGTCTTTAGTCCCAACTCTTGGGGGTCAGATCTGTTCACCATGCCCCAAGCTCGCATGAACCTTCGACGATGCTCGTCAATGTCCTCCTTATAGTCAAATGCAATATCTATAAGAAGTAGCTCATGAGGACCGTCTCTCCGGGCACGACCGAATTGTCGCAAAGCTAAACAATGACTGTAGGTTATTCCCCCTCTGATTCCAAGCAACAGGACATTAAGGTATCCCCCACATTGATCAATGACAACAATGCTTTCCATAGCCATAGAACTCCAAAGAATGTCTGTATGGGCAAGGGACTTTATTCTGTAGGACCATCCTAAACCTTCCTCATTCTTCAACACAGACTTGGGGAGGTGAAAAATAAACCACCTCGCCAGCAAAGGCATGCAACACATGAGGGTCCCTCTTCTATGCACAATACGAGTGTAGAGGGCATGCAAAATATCACCCAGAAGAGTAGGTACAGGATTGCGAGACAGGAAGATCTTAACTGCATTCACATCTATGAAGGAATCTGGATTCGGGAAAAGAACCAAACCATAGATAAGGAGAGACAAAATGTCTTTGAAAGCCTGAAAATACAAACTATCCCAGAATAGCTGAGCTTGATCTATCAGAAACTTGGCTAAGAAACCTTCAACCCTGCTTCGTGTTTCCCAATTAGGTACTACATCATCCCGTTTCAGATGCAGAGCTGAGACAATGTCTTCTGGTCTAGGAGTCTCTTCCAAACCTGTGAAGGGCATCTTCTCAAGGATGGATATGTCCAATAAGTGAGAAAACTCTTCTAAAGTAGGAACCAACTGATAATTCGGAAAGGTAAAGCAATGATGCACCGGATCGAAGAACTGGAAAAGCACACTCATCATTTGCTCATCAAACTTTGAGGTAACCAGGCTAAGAATATGACCATGTCTCCTAATGAATGAAGAAGTATCAGAAACTCTCGAGGCTAATTGAGTTGAGCAGGTATTTGCACAAAGTTAACTCAGATGGTGTTTCTGCGCATGGAAGCCATAATTTGCAAAACAGAACAAAGATAAATCCCCTCGGTCTTTGAAATGGTTAGTGTAATGAAGTATGCATGCTATGTTATGATACATGATGTCATGATAAAACACACAACAGGTATAGCAGATAACAGACATGGTAAAGGAAAACAAGTCACACAAGAGCCCTTAAGTTTCAGGCTTGCATGGGGTCTAGGTACTACCCTCTTGAAGTTCAGTTGGTTTCAACCTATCCTAGCAAAATTAACCGGGTTCTAGAGGTTCTCAATATCACTGACCATCCTCCATCGGTCATGGTTTCAGCTCACGCAATCTTTTCTTGCGGCCAGAACTATCTCGAGAGTATGGTCTCAATGAGTGTAGCATCGAGTATCAACCAATTCTCAGCTTTATACTGAGGCCGGCTATCTCACTACTTTCTAATGGCCAAGTTGGTCGATTAAAGGTTCTAAGGTCAGTTGATGCTTAATGACACCACGCAGCGGATCCGTATTCTCCTCGTTTCTCCACAAGGGATACTAGTACCAACCAATGTGCCACATCAACGTAGATACTGCTTCAACCGTATCAGTCTACGCTGTACAGTTCCCTCACAGTCTATTGCTACTTACCTAAAAAGTGTCCCCAGATCCGGGTTAGGATCTATAGTAACTCCCAATACAAAACCCTCAAAAGTAAAGCAATCAAATCAAACAAGAGAAGCAATTCATGATGAACTAATCCTAAGGTATACCCCACTTATAATAGTCCCCAACAGAGTCGTCAGTTCTGTGATACGGTGGCAGAACCAATAGTTTAATACTAGTTTGCGTTTTGCGTTTGTGTTTGCAAAATGTCGCGGTAAGCAAGAGTCGCCACCGACTTTTATTTTATCCAACTGGAAAGGAAAAAAGCACAGAAAAAAAATCCTTTTTTCGAGATTTTGAGTACGGGAGGTAGATTATAGAAAGGGAAGGTGTTAGCACCCTTTCTATCCATGGTTTTCCATGGGCTCTTAGATACTTGCTCATCATTTAAAAATTGCTTGTGTGTGTTTGTTTTGAAATTTTTTTGTTTTACTTCGTTCTAACCCTTGTATTAGTCCTCAAGAGTGTTACGAAGTGCTTTTGAAAACTTTGTTTGAAAAGTGTATGGTGTGAAAAAGTTTGATTTGAGCAAGTACCTACTAGCATCTACCTACTCGAAAAAAAAGAATGTTTCTGTTCTAGTTTCCTTTAGACAATGTTATCCCACTATTAATGAGTAGGTAGCATCGTCGTTGGAATTGTAAGGGTCAATTCGAAAGGGATGTATGATCACTAAAGCAATGTTATGACGTCTTAGTAATAACCCTAGTGTCTTAAGATTATATTCGAGGCAACAATTTCGAGGCGACCTTTTCGAACGAGACTTTTGATCTTTGTTTAGACAGGAGGGCGACCATTAAAACGCCCTATACTTAATGATCGTTTACCGAAGGCAACCGAAGTGAGAGTATACCCTAGGAGTGCGCATGTGCGAGTGATTTGATTTCAATTATTAACTTTGCACATTTAGGGTTTGCTAACCATTTTAAAATTAACATACATTCTTGTTATGCAATCCTATTATCATACATCTAACAGTTAATATTTGCGAAAATTAAAATGTGAAATAAAACTACGCTATTACAAGGCTTCGGGGAGGGGGATTAATTACATAGCCAAAAACTCGTAAAACAATAAATAAAAGAAAATTCCTAATTAAACTATTACATCCCATGAGCAGTTATATTAATATCGTAAAAAATAGTAAATGCGCGCGATGAATCGAGAACGAGAAAAAAAATTAGGGTTTTGGCCCCGTCTAAGCCTAATTGAAAAGAAAAATCATTTTTTGTTGTTTTTGATTATTTTTGAGAAAAATAAGGTTTTAATTAAATAAATACAAACCTAGTTACTAATTAATTTAAATTGAGAAAAGTAATTAATTTGACCTATTTTTATATTTTTGCGATTTTAAGAAAAGAAAATAAAAATTAAATCAAACAAATCCTAATTTTCTAATTGATTTTAATTTATTTACAAAAAGGTTAAAATTACCCTAAAATAAAGTTAAACTAATTATTAAATAAAATTTGATAAAAGTAAAACCTAAATCTAAATTGTTGAAAATTGATTTTATGAGTTTTTGTGAAAAAAGAATAAATTTTTGTGTGAGAAAATAATTAATCAAAATAACTAAAAGAAAAATATAAAAGAAAAAGAAATGGGCCTGGTGTCAAAGTAAAATGGGGCGTGTCAATTGCATATCTGAGCCCAATAAGCCTTGGTCCACATTTGACTTCTCAGATCCCATGTATTGGCTTGACTAGGATGCATCATGGACCTTCAAAGAATGGCCTTTGGATCCAGCTTGTTAGACATCTGGTTGGCTGAACATTGAGGGCGTATGGTGATCTCCTTGCTTGTACATGTGCCTGATTATGCAAGAAAAAACATTATGAAATAATAGGGGGACCTGGGGATCGAACCCAGGCCCTTTGGCTTTTCCAAACACCTGGTGACCAACTGTGCTAGCGTGTTTTGTTGTACAAAGGATAATAAACAATGATTATATTGAAAAAAATGAAATAACCTATTACAAAGGCGCAAATTTTTAAATGGGCCAGTCAGGGGGTGCCACGCCACCCTTCTTCTTCCTCCCTCCATTGGCAAAAGTCCAGGACTTTTACCTACGGTTTTCTGGGCGTAGGTATAAGCCTGCGTTTCTCCAAAATCTCATACGAACCAGATAAATGCCCAACAATGGTACCAATCAACTCGTGGCAACCTCATGAGTATCATAGTACCACTTTCCATGGCCAATTGTTCCTGCAATAAAAAACACCAAAAACGAGCCAAGAACCCTAATTATGGCGTCTTGCTCTACAGTTAATAAAAATGCAATATAATGGTGCCATTAGCTTGCAAATGTTCCTAGGATTCAGAATATATAAACAAATCATTCTAACCATGTCAGATTTATGAGATTCGATTTCAAGAAAACATGGAGTTCGTGGGAGACTTACAGTGCGTATTTGGGCACGAAAATGCTTGCTGATGATTGGGATAGAATCCTTAGATGTCCAGCAAGCGAATGGTATGCTTGGAACGGCTTGAAGAAGCCTGGAAATTGGAATTTGATTCACCACTTTTGTTGAGTTTTTTTAAGTTTTCTTTCAGCTTCTCACGCCTCCAATCTTTTTGCTTTTGGTCTGCCAATGTTCTATATGTACTCTAGAATAAATTAGGTCAAAAACTTGCTTCAAATCTTTCTCAATTAAGAGGATTTAATCATGATTTGATTCTTATGTAAATCTTTCTAAATTAAGCCAAAATCCAATATTTTTGTGTACATTTGAAGCTTTCACAATTTGATTCTCTTCCCAGCTGTATAAGAGACCTAAACATGCACAAAATCTCAAGCTTTGATTAGTTTTGATATTTTCATGATTTTATTTTGATTTAATTTGATTTAATTGAAGTAAAAATCAAAATAAATGACAAAAATAAAATAAAGGCAAGTGGGATGGATCATGGGTCGTGGATCATGTTAACAACTCAATGCAAGCACAAAAAGTTGGGCCCATTTGACAAAAATTGCAATTTGAGACATATTTGACTTTTGGCAATTTTGTAAAAAAGGTCAACTTCACCAATGCATAACTCCTTCAATTTTGACCCTAGATATGTGCTCTTGGACTTTTTAGAAAGCTCGAGATGTCCTATAAGCAACCCTTTTGGTCTCATCTCAATTGAGTCTCCCATGTTCATGTATGAAGCTTTGGCAAAAAGGTGTTTTTGTTAACTTTGCAAAATGACCTATAATGTCCAAATTTATATCTTCTTGTGAGTGCATTTTTTGAACTTTGGAGATGAAGATTAATTGTAGGGAATCAAATCCTCTTCAAAATGAGATTTGGATGGGTCATTCTTGATAAAGTATGAGAAAGTTATGCTTGGTCAAATTTGAGTTGACTTTTCCTATAAAACCCTAATTTGGCAACTTTTGGGTTTTGATGAATTGTGAGCAATCCTTGAGGAATAATGATAAACCATTTATCAAATGATGAATAATAATTCACAATGAGGATGTTGACCAAAAATCTTGAAGTTTGACTGTATGTGGGCCACAATTGACTTTTGCCCTAGCATAGTCGTTTTTTGGGCCTTTGAGCAATTGACTGAGCAAACTTCCTCTGCAAGGCTTGAAACTTGACATGGATGATCTTGAGTACATATTAGTACAATGGTGAGAATTTGAGACCCTTTGGACTCAAGCATCTTGATGCAAACTGAAACCCTAATTTGAGGTAGACTGCCTTAGGAGAGGGTTTGTCTGGTCAACTCTTGGACTTTCTTAAGCAATTTGAGGACCTCACTTGACATGTATTGAGAAATATGGGAGGGAAAATTTTGGGGTACAACACATTCTCACTAACCATTTCAAGGATTTAGGAATTTATCTTTGTTTTTGTTTTGTAGGCCATGAATCCCGTCCGAAGAAATACCATCAGAATCAGCTTCGTGAAAGCACACCCTCAACTCCAAGAATTAGCATAAAGGGTGCCTGAAGACTCTCCTTTCACCAAAAAATATGGTCGACTCCTTAGTTTGGCTACCTCCAATTTCCTAGAAGAGATGATGTGCGTGCTCTTCCAATTCTTTGATCCCATGCATCATTGCTTCACCTTCCCTGACTATCAGTTGGTACTAACACTAGAAGAATTTTCTCTACTATTAGGAGTGCCCATGCTTGATCAATCACCTTTCACCAGTTTAGAAGGCATTCTAAAACCTGAAGTCATTGCTGAAGCCCTGCATCTGAAGAGAGCCGACATTATAGCAAATTGGGAGACGAGAAGCGCAGTTAAAGGATTCCTAGCCAAGTTCTTATTGGAGAAGGCTCGTTCATTCTGGGAAGATATGGATTTTCAAGCCTTTGAAGATGTCCTGGCCTTTCTCATCTATGGTTTGGTTCTATTTCCCAACTCGGACCAATTCATAGATGAGAATGCCATCAAAGTCTTTCTCTCTTGTAATCATATACCTTCCTTGCTGGGAGACATCTTACATTGTTTCCGTACCCGCACCATGAAGAAAATAGGTGCTCTCTTGTGTTGTATTCCCCTACTCGCCAAGTTGTTTACTTCACACCTACCTCGATCAACATTGAAGAATGAGAAAAGATTGACATGGTCTCAAAGGATAATGTCCCTCACCCACTCTGTTATTCATTGGTGTTCGAGATCCTTGGAAGATACTTCTATCATTAACCGTTGTGGGGAATTCCCTAATGTCCCTCTGCTTGGCATTAGGGGAGGTATCACTTACAACCCTTTCTTAGCTTTATAACAGTTTGGGTGTTCCCGAAGAGATGGTCCTCATGATATGCTCACCCAAGGAGTGGTGTTCGATTACGAGAGTAACGATCAAGGCTACCTTCAGAGGTTTGTGCGAGCTTGGATGATGGTAAATAAAGCAGATAGTGAGACACTAGGACGCAAGAATTCTATTCCCCTTGAACCTTACCTTAGGTGGGTACGAGCTCGTGCTCATAAGCTCATGATGCCTTACCCCTCCATCCTACCAGTTATCGTGGAACCTGTTGCTGAAGGAGAAGTACCGTATATTGTCCTCTATCCCAACATGCCTACTTCTCTTGAAGACTTGCAAAAGGGTTGGATTAAGCTAAAAGAAGAACGAGATACCTTCGAAGCTCAGTTCTACGCGAGTGAGAAAAGGGTTTTGGAGCTTACAAAGCAACTCCATGAAGAACAAAGCTTGAATGCCTACCTTGTTCCGAAGAGGATGCGTTTGACCTTTTTGTCTTAAAGATTTATTTTTTAAGCCCAAGAGGCGCGTTGTAACCATTTTGAACTAATTAATGAAATTTGACGTTTATTCATTCTTTGTTTAGACAAATTTAAATTTCATAAATCCTTGAAATCATTTGCATGCACATTTTCCATGCATCATAACATAACAGGTTTTCCACGACAGGTTTCCTTATCTTTCTGTTGTTTATTTCAGCAAGATGGATATCGAGAAAACAGTGAAAGATCTGCAGGCACAAAACTCCCAGTTTCAAGAGACTCTGCTGACCCTGGCCAAGAGGCAACAAGAGTTGGTGACGTTGCTGGCATCCAGAAAGAAACCAAAGAGGAAAGCCCTAGTCAACATGGGTAAAAGATTCAGAGAGCCGATCCGTCAGATACCGGTAGTGGAAGACTCGTCTAAGGAAGACAAAAATAAAATTGGAGAAGCTAGGAGTACCCAGGATGGGTGTATCAATGATCATGTGTCCGATGATGAAGACTATTTTGACGAACAATATCCTCCTACCGATGTTAAGTACAAGCAGCTAGAGGATAGATTGAAGTCCGGGGAGATTCAAGCCATCCCTGGTTTGGATTTTGATGATTTGGGTTTAATATCTGGGGTTGTCATTCCCCACAAATTTAAGATACCAGTCTTCGTTAAATATGGTGGGGTTTCCTGTCCAAAGCTTCACCTAAAGTCTTATGTGCGCAAAATACAACCGCACACCGCTGACAAGAAGCTCTGGGTTCACTTCTTTCAAGAAAGCTTGGCTGGGACTCAACTAGAGTGGTTTTACCAATTGGAGGGTTCCCGTATCCATACATGGGAAGACTTTGCCACCGCTTTCTATCACCAATACCAATACAATGCCGACCTGGCGCCGATAAGAGTTCAACTGCAAGACATGACGATGGGGAAAAATGAAGGGTTCAAAGAGTACGCCCAAAAGTGGAGGGATCTTTCTAGTAGGGTTCAACCACCATTAACTGATAGGGAACACATTAATATGTTTATAGGCACTTTACCTGGTCCATTTTTCAACTTATTAGTTGGTTGTTCTTCATCCGGTTTCACCGAGCTGGTCTTAACAGGTGAAAGAGTTGAAAGTGGTATCAAGAGCGGGAAGATTCCCATAACATCTACTTCCACCTCCAATCCCGTAAAGAAACCCTTCACTGGAAAGAAAGAATGAATGTTGTGTATGGGGTAAGGGCCCATACCAAGAAGGATGACATTTCGTCCGCTAATGCTGTTCGGATTTCCAACCCAACTCCTGTTTAAAGACTATCTCCCAATCATCAACGATTTGAGACTCCACGAAGACAATACACAAGGATAGGCATGTCGCTATTACAAACCTTACAACACCTATTAAAGGATAATTTGGTGACACTGTGTGATCCTCCGGCCAATACAGATACCTCCTCACCTAAATACAATCTGAATACCAAGTATGCATATCACTCGAATAGTCCCGGGCATGAGACCGACCAATTCTGGGCACTGAAGAATAAAATTCAAGACTTAATAGACAACAAGACCATCGAATTTGATCCGCATCCAATTCCCAATGTGATAACGACGCCAATGCCAAACCATGGCAAGGGTGTCAATGCCGTTGATGACACCATTTTTGTTTCCTCTATCGAAGACTTGACCACTCTGTTAACCATTGTCAAAAGGAACTTGCTGAAAGCCAAGATTTTCCCTGGCTGTTTGAAGGACTGTGATTGCTGCGCCACACAAAGTAATGGATGCAAATGGATGAAGGAAGGAATTCAACGCCTGATGAATAGTCATGAGGTCCTATTTGAAAGAACCCCATCCACCAAAAATCTGACTAATAAGATTGAAGACCTATCCATCATAACAATTTCAAACAAACCTCTTAGGATTTCCTCAAAAGGTCCTATCAGGATTTCAATCGAACCGACTGTCGCTCCTCTGATAATTACCGCCCCTGGGCCAATTCCATACTCTTCCAACAAAGTAGTGTCGTGGAACTATGGTGCTGAGGTGTTTTACCATGGAATAAAGCAAGATGCTTGGATTGAAGAAAGCAAAGCTGATGACATTGGTAACATTACTTGCTCTAGTAAGGTGACCAGAACTGGGAGAATCTTTTCACCCAACATCTCACCACTAACCTCTACAAAGGCACCTATCTGCATCACCACTGCTAAGCCTAGCACTGACACGAGGGGAAAGGAGAAAGTAGTTAAGCCTGCTGAGACAGAAATACCCGCAAAAGACATTGTTGTTGAGGAACCTTTCGCTCAAGAAATGGATGAGATCTTGAAAATTATAAAGAGGAGTGATTTCAAGATAGTGGAGCAGCTGGGGCAAACCCCTTCCAAGATTTCCATGTTATCTTTTCTACTTTGTTCCGATGCTCATTCCCGGGCGTTAATCAAATTCCTGAAGAAGGCTCATGTCCCTCATGAGACCACAATTGACAAATTTGAAAATTGTGTGGTAAACTTGACGGCTGATAATGGTTTGGGGTTCTTGGATGCTGATCTGACACCACTTGGAAAGAACCATAATAAAGCTCTATATGTTTCTGTTAAATCTAAGGGGACTACCCTAGCACATGTTCTGGTTGACACTGGATCTTCTTTAAATGTGCTACCCAAGGGCGCTTTGGACCGGTTAGACTACGAAGGACTGGTGTTAAAGCCGAGTGATATTATTGTGAGGGCTTTCGATGGGTCCAAAAGGACGGTTCATGGAGAGGTGGATCTCCCAATCAAGGTGGGCTCACAGATTTTCAACTCTACTTTCTACATCATGGACATCCGTCCTGCTTACTCCTGTTTGCTGGGTCTCCCTTGGATCCACGGAGCAGGGGCAGTAATGTTAACCCTTCATCAAAAGCTCAAGTACCCATTCAAGGGAAGGATCACCACTGTTTGTGGTGAGGAGGAGTTCATGGTAAGCCACCTCAATTCTTTTAAATATGTGGAGATGGATGGAGAATTTATAGAAGCCCCGTGTCAGGCTTTTGAAGTTGTTTCGCCTCTGATTGCTACAGCGAAAGTCTCCTACGACCTGCCCAAAGCTGATAGATTGGTGCCAAGGATGGCTTCATTTAAAGATGCTCGTGCTGCAGTCGAAGAAGGAAGTTGTGATACTTGGGGGAAACTCCCCGAGATCCCATTCAAAACAGACAAATGTGGTTTGGGTTTCACTATCAAGGCTCATAAATAAGTAAGGCACGCTCGTGCAGGAAATCCCCCTCCCCGTATTGGAAATCATGAAGTAAACATTGTGGAGGATTCTGATGATGGGTGTGCATTTGAAGAATGGGTATACCCTACCACAACAGAGCTCAATAATTGGAATGCAAAGGACTTCGTTCCCATCTCCTTATTGAGGAGTAATTACTTGCTTATTGCTTTCTATCAATTCAAGAACCTTTTGTCTGTAATATTAAACAATGACTTTTAAGCCATATGCCTTTCCCGGGGCACTATGGTCCATTTGTTAAGGGTATTTATGTTCATTTTATCATATGATCATTCAATATAAACCATTAGACTTTTTGCATTCAAATTTTTGAGCTCATTGTCTTTCTTTCTCTTTAATACACTTTTCAAATAGCCATGTATCTTATATGCACACATACGCACACTCTTGCAGGTCCTCGTCCACTCCGGATCTCATTGCCAATGACTCTACTATCGCCAACTATGATTTCAAACATCCAATTAACCAAGCCGAAGACGAAGGCGGGGAAGATTGTGAGATACCAGGAGAACTAACCAGACTTCTATTGCAAGAGAAAAAAGCTATTCAACCGCATGAAGAGTCAGTTGAAGTCATCAATCTAGGTACCGAGACAGACAAGAAAGAGGTCAAGATCGGTGCTAACCTAGGAAGCAATATCAAAAGCAGATTGGTTCAAATGTTGCATGACTATGTGGAAGTGTTTTCTTGGTCTTATGAAGATATTCTAGGGTTGGATACCGACATTATAGTTCATCGTCTGCCGACAAAGGAAGATTGTCCTCATGTCAAACAAAAATTTCGTCATATGAGGCCTGACTTGTCTGAAAAGATAAAAGCTGAAGTGATGAAACAATTTGATGCAGGATTCCTAGCTGTGACGTCTTATCCCCAATGGGTTGCAAATGTGGTGCCAGTACCGAAGAAAGACAGAAAAGTTCGTATGTGCATAGATTATAGGGATCTGAATAGGGAAAGTCCTAAGGATTACTTGCCTCTACCATATATTGATGTCTTGGTCGATAAAACCGCTAACCATAAAGTCTTCTCTTTAATGGATAGTTTCTCCGGCTATAATCAAATTAAGATGGCTCCCAAAGAAATGGACAAGACCACTTTTGTTACGTAATGGGGCACCTTTTGTTACAAGGTCATGCTATTCGAATTAAAGAATGCAGGGGCAACATATCAACGGGCTATGGTAGCTTTGTTTCATGATATAGTCCATCATGAAATAGAGGTGTATGTGGATGATATGATTGCAAGATCACAAATAGAGGAAGAACATCTCAATCACTTATACAAGCTATTCGAGAGGCTGAAAAAGTACAAGTTGAGGTTGAACCCTAATAAGTGCACATTCGGAATACGATCTGGAAAACTTCTAGGTTTTGTTGTCAGTGGTAAAGGCATCGAAGTCGATCCTGCCAAGGTAAAGGCCATCCAAAAAATGTCAGTCCCCCACTCTGAAAAGAAGGTTAGAGGATTCTTGGGTCGTCTTAACTACATCGTCCGCTTCATATCTCACTTAACTGCTACTTATGAGCCAATCTTCAAACTCTTGAAGAAAGATCAAGTAGTTAGATGGAATGGTGAATGCTAAGCTGCCTTCGACAAAATCAAGGAATACTTGCAAGAACCTCCTATCCTCATGCCTCCAGTTAAAGGAAGACCCTTGATCATGTACTTGATTGTACTAGAGAATTCTATGGGTGTGTGTGTTGGGCCAACATGACGAGTCTGGCCGAAAAGAGCATGCCATATACTACCTGAGCAAAAAGTTTACCGACTGTAAAACCAGATATTCATTGCTCGAGAAAACTTGATGCACTATGGCATGGGCTGCTTTCCGGATAAAACAATATATGTTGACTCATACCACTCTACTGATTTCTAAGATGGACCCTATCAAGTACCTCTTCGAGAAACTCGCTCTTTCCGGACGGATAGCTAGATGGAAAATGGTTTTGATTGAGTACGATATTCAATACACAATGCAAAAGGCCATCAAAGGAAGTGTATTAGCAGATCATTTGGCCCATTAAGCTGTTGATGATTATCAGTCTATGAACTTTGACTTCCCGGACGAGAATATCATGCTAGTGACCGACTATGCGAAACCTAGACCGTATGACAGACCTGAACAAGGATCCCGATGGACTATGGTCTTCTATGGGGATTCCAATGCTTTGGGTAACGGAATTGGTGTTCTAATAATCTCCCCTAAAGGTTGCCACACTCCTTTCACTGTTAGACTATGCTTCGATTGTACAAACAACATGGCGGAGTACGAAGCATGCATTTTGGGCCTGAAGGATGCCATTGATTTGAGGATCAAGCATTTGAATATGTTTGGAGATTCCGCCCTGGTGATTAGCCAAGTAAAAGGAGATTTGGACACTAAACACCCTAATATTATCCCTTACAAAGAGATTGTTCTATCTCTGATTCCTTACTTCGAAGAAATCACCTTTGAACACTTCCCTAGAGAAGAAAATCAGTTAGCCTATGCTTTGGCCATAATGGCTTCTATGTTCGAGGTCAAATAGGACAACGAAGCTCCTATGATTACAATTGAGAGATTCGATGAACCTGCGCATTGCTATGAGCTTGGAACTGAAGCCGAGAAGCCATGGTACCATGAGGTGAAGAGATACCTTGAAGCACAAGAGTATCCCGAAGGAGAATCCATCAATGATAAAAAGTTCTTACAAAGATTTTCAGCCAAATTCTTCCTAAGCAATGGAATCATGTACAAACGAAACCATGATTCTACTCTACTCCGATGTGTGGACAAGAAAGAGGCAAAGGAAATTATGGAAGACATGCATGATGGTCCCTTTGGGACTCACTCTAGCGGACGTACTATGGCCAAGAAAATCCTAAGAGCTGGTTACTATTGGTCAATGATGGAGGCTGATTTCCATCAACACTCAAGGACTTACCACAAATGCCAAGTATATACTGACAAGGTCCATGTGCCTCCTATTCCTCCGAACGTCATGACCGCTCAGTGGCCATTTGCAATGTGGGGCATTGACATGATTAGAGAGATTAAACCTACCGCTTCCAGTGGACATCGCTTCATTCTTGTCTCTATTGATTATTTCAAAAAATGGGTCGAAGCCGCCTCATTTGCCTCAGTCACCAAGAACGTGGTAGCCATATTCATCAAACATAACCTCATCTTCCGCTATGGTATCCCCGAAAGGATCATCACTAACAATGGGACCAATCTTAACAATGTTATGATTACCGAACTTTACATTCAGTTCAAAATCAAGCATCACAATTCTTCTCCTTATAGACCTAAAATGAATGGCGCAGTGGAAGAAGCCAACAAAAACATTAAGAAGATTGTGCAGAAGATGGTAGTGACCTATAAAGACTGGCATGAGATGTTATCGTTTGCTCTTCATGGCTACCGTACTTCAGCTCGGACATCAACTGGGGAAACTCCCTTTTCTTTGGTATATGGCATGGAAGCTATTCTGCCAGTGGAAGTTTAGATTCCCTCACTAAGGATTATGAATGAAGCAGGCTTAGGCAAAGACGAATGGATTCAGAAAAGATTGGATCATTTGAACTTGATCGATGAAAAGCGACTGGCTGCTGTTTGTCATGGTCAGATGTACCAAAAGCGTATGATCAAGGCTTTCAATAGAAAGATCAGGCCTCGAGTATATCAAGCTGGTGACTTGGTAATAAAGCGCATCATTCTTCCACAAGGTGACCCCAGGGGAAAATGGACTCCCACTTACGAAGGGCCATTTGTTGTCAAGAAAGTTCTCTCTGGTGGTGCCATGATGCTTGCTACTATGGACGGTGAAGATTTCCCATATCTTGTGAATGCGGACATAGTTAAAAAATACTACGCATAAGAGACCTGCTAGGTTGACACACCTCAGAAAGATAAGGGCATCCCGGCAAACCAAAGGTTTGGGCAAAAATTAGGGATATATGTAAAAGATTGTACACCCGATAAGTTGAAAACCCGAAAGGGAGACTTGGGCAAATATGGGTATCCTGGTGGGCTGAAAACCCAAAAGAGCGGTCCAGGCAAAAATTAAGGATTGAAAGCGTATGACTATGTCTCTGGGAATCACCACATTCGACTTTATTACCAAGGTTTGAGTTCAAATGGTCCAAGATCAATCCAATCAACTTTTGTCAATGGCAAGGGACGTTTGAAGACATTGGGGCAATAGTAGAGTTGGAACGCAATGAGATCACTTCCACATGGTTATCATCATTGTTTTCAATTTTGTTTTCCTTTCGACGATTTCCTCTTACTAGGATCTCCATCTCTTTGTACAAAAACGCCTATTCATGGGAAAAATATCAATACAAATATACTTTGAAGTGCAAACATTATGTTTTTTGTTTTGAATGCAAAGATGTCAAATGACTAAAATTGAACGAACATATGCATGTGAACATAATTAAAACTATTTAGCACATGTGTCCTGCCAAGCAGCAACAAGTATCTCTTTATGCATTTGGGATGTCGCCACAGAGTTATTCCATTAACATTATCCCCACAAAGTACTTTTCATAGCATAGTCCCCAGCCAGAGTCTCAATCTCTTGATAACCCTCTCCCCAGCCGAGTCGATCCTAAAAGAAGAAGCCTTGTGGATCTCTTCCTAAAAGAACTCACCTTGTCAGCAGTTCGTCAAATATTCCTCAACAGGGTTTATTTCCCCAACTGAGTCTGTCTTCCTCGACTGAGTCTATCCTCTCCAGCTTGAGTTTTCCTCTCAGACTGTTATAAATCATAGGACCACGACCTCTTTTCCCCAGTGAAATTGCCAACAAAGTCATTAATATCTCCAAAAGTTGCTGTGAAGACTGGAGCCCGACCAGATAACAGTCAACTTCATTCTTTCAAACAAGTTACTATGAAGCCTGGACCTGACCAGATAATAGTACAACTTTCAGTCATTATGAAGCCTGGACCCGACCAGATAATATTGTAACTTATCAAAATACTATGAAGCCTGGACCCGACCAGATAATAGTACAACTTTCATTCACTATGAAGCCTGGACCTGACCAGATAATAGTATAACTTTCAATCACTATGAAGCCTGGACCCGACTAGATAATATTATAGCTTTCAGTCACTCTGAAGCTTGGACCTGACTAGATAATAGTACAACTTTAAGTCACTATGAAGCCTGGACCAGACCAGATAATAGTGTAACTTCTCAAAAAACTATGAAGCCTAGACCCGACCATATAATAGTACAACTTTCAGTCACTATGAAGCCTGGACCCAACCAGATAATAGTACAACTTTCAGTCACTATGAAGCCTGGACCCGACCAGATAATAGTACAGCTTTCAGTCACTATGAAGCCTGGACCCGACCAAATAATAGTTCAATTTTCAGATACTATGAAGCTTGGACCCGACCAGATAATAGTTCAATTTTGAGATGCTGTGAAGCATGGACCCGACCTGATAATAGTTTAATTTTCAGATACTATGAAGCCTGGATCTGACCAGATAATAGTTTAATTTCTCAAGACACTATGAAGCCTAGACCCGACCAAATAATAGTTTAACTCTTCGAGATAGTGAAAAACCTGGACTCACCCCAGTAGAGTTTGCCTCTACCATAAAAAATTACTGTGAAGCCTGGACCCGGCCAGATATCAGTTCAACTTTATCTTTTCAAGCGACTTATTGTAAAGCTTGGAATCCGACCAGATAACAATTAACTTTATTCCCTCAGAAATTTGTTGTGAAGCCTGGAATCTGACCAGATAACAACTAATTTCAAGCAAGTTACTGAGAAGCCTGGACCCGACCAGATATCAATTCAACTTTATCTTTTCAAGCGAGTTATTGTGAAGCCTGGAATCCGACCAAATAGAAATTAACTTTATTCCCTCAAAAATTTATTGTGAAGCCTGGAATCCTACCAGATAACAACTAATTTCAAGCAAGTTACTGGTAAGCCTAGATCCGACCAGATATCATTTCAACTTCATATATTCAAGCAAGTTATTGTGAAGCCTGGAGTCCGATCAGATAGCAATTAAATTCATCCACCTCAGAAATCTGCGAAACATGGAATCCGACCAGATAGTAGTTTAATGTTAGTAAATTGCTGCGAAGCCTGGAACCCGACCAGATAACATTTTAACTTCATCTTTCCAAGAAATTTTTTGCAAAGCCTGGAATCCGACCAGATAACAGTTAATTTAATCTTCCCCAGTAAGTCACTGTGAAGCCTGGAACCCGACCAGATAACAGTTCAACTTCAAGTAATTTTCTGCGAAGCCTGGATTCCGACCAGATAACAGTTAATTCACATCTTCCCCTGCAAGTCACTACGAAGCCTGGAATACGACCAGATAGCAGTCAACTTCATTATCCCCAAAAAATTGCTGCCAAGCCTGGATTTCGACCAGATAACAGCCAATTTTCTATGCTCTCCAGTCGGGAATATCTTCCCAGTAAAGCATTGAACAACCAAAACTCCTAAGTTCTTTTCCCCAAACAGAGATCAACACTCTCCACAGAGCCTTCTTAAACAAGCCAGTATTCCCCAACGAAGTTTTTCCTCAAACAATAAAACAGGGATTCCCTGCGGAAACATTCTAAAACAAAGTTGAAGATACACCTACTCAGGATTCAGCCTCCCAAGGCTCCCCAACATGTTGTCAAAGATTTATTTTCCTAGACAAAGATACACTACAATAAACGCATCACATTCATAAACCATAACACATACATGACAAATGCATACAACATAATCTCATTTATTTTGAGAACATCATTATGCCATGCATATATATGCATTCAACTAATTCCTTTTTTCCTTGCAGGAAATATCAAACATCAAATGAAGACCTCTTCTGGTTAGATTCTTCTCTCCTAGTGGAAAAACATGCAAAATACAACTCTCTACCATCTCCCCAAATGACATCTTTAAGCCAATTCCCTACATAGTCAGCTAACACTCCATCGAGTGCAGATTTCTGGGCACTTTAGTGTTCAATCATCTTCCACCTTCAAGTCACGAATGGCGAGCTCGCCAATCTAACTCTTCAGGTTTAAGAAAATTGAACAGGGGCAGCTATTGTACCCCAAAATTTGCCCTCTCATTTTTCAAGATTCCTCTTATATAGGTGGTTACAAACACCTGTTTAAAGAAATAAAGAAAAATGAAATTTTTTTGAAGATGGCAAGTTGTTACTTCGATTGGTCGAAGGAAAAGGAAAAATAAAGATGATAATGTGCCCTTCGATTGGGTCGAAGAAGAGCTAGTCTGCTTCGATTCTCCAGCTTCGATCGGGGCACTAGCTACCTTCGAAGCAATCTGATTAGATTCTCAATTCGATTTGACAATGGCTTCCTTTGACCTATAGGCTTCGAATGGTTAAAAGATTCCCTCCAAGCACTCTTCAATCCACATGATTCGAATGGGAAACGACTTGCTTCGATCCACATGCTTCGATTGAGAAATATGTTTCCTTCAAGCACGAGCTTTCGATTGGGAAATGTGCTTGCTTCGATCCAAGCTTAGATTTGGAATTAGTTTCCTTCAAGCAAGCTTGCTTTGGCCACAAGCTTCGACTGAGGCAAAGGCTTCCTTCGAGCAAGCTTGCCTTACTTTGATCCACCAACTTCGATCGGGAAAATGACTTCCTTCGAGCAAGTGTGCTTTGATCTCATTCTTGCATTCTACTCAAGACCAAATCTCAGAGCCTTACCCTTCAAATCTCACTTTTCAGGCTAGGTTGCTTCTTAATCTTTACATAATAAGAGGTTTACACACAAATTCAAAGCTTTATCCGCTAGAGTATTACTATTTTTGGACAAAATGGCAAAAAGCTAAGTATCTATTTTCATAAAGATTACTTTAATCACAAAGTCATCTTCTTGAGCTCCCAACCTGATTTTGTCTGAGCACAAGCAAGGTCAAATCTAGAAGCAACATGCCTAAGGCCTCCAACAACTTTAGACTATGCTTATACAACATGTTGAAGCTTATTTTCTACTGCTGGTCAAAAGCAAGTCACACAGCCAACCTAGAAATCCTTTGTGTAAAACATCTATAACATTTTCATATAAATATACAAGTCCATTGCATATCAAAAAAGGAGAAAAGTTTTGCAAAAAATATAGAGTCAGAAGCAGGAAACTAAAATTATAACTCCACTCTCAAACACAAAATCATCAAACACTCTTCAAACTTGCTTTCCCTTTCATTTTTTTCAAAGAAACAGAAACTTAAAACTTGACGTGAGTTGGAGGCTTTAACTATCTTCCCAAACGAAGCAGGTTTAATTTACTCATTATCTAACTGTTCCTGGAAGTTGCATCAAAGTCCCTTCAAAGCGTCACCCTAAGAGGTAAGTTTTCTTCAAACTTAGAACTCTTCATTCAATCATCCTTCGAAAATATAGACATCATGCTACTCTTAGTTTTCTATTATCATTGCATGTACAATTAGTTTTTATTTTTGATACTGAACAAAATCCATGCCGACCTTCGATTCCCTAGCTTTCGAAATATGTATGCTTCGATTCATATCCAAGTTCTTAGACAGATTTAATGTTTATGTTTTGTGTTTTGATTTGTGTTTAAGTGTTAGTTTCATTTTGATGTCTTCACTGTTTGTTTCGATTGAGAAAAGGAATGGTTAGGAGCCTGACCATCAAAGCATCATGGCCTTCAAAGATGGGTATTCTGACATCCAAGAACGAATTCACTCTATATTTCATCAAAGTGATCTCATGAACGGATGAAGCAGGCTACCCCCAGTAGTACAAACAACACGCACCAAGGCTTATCATATCGAAGGGTCCTGAGTTCGAAACTCCTAGCCAGAATTTTTTATATATATTTTCACACCTTATTTCGTTTGCAGGAAACATGTTTGGACCTTCTTCAGTTTGGGCTTCGATTTTCATACTTTGACCCCCCTCCCCCCCCCCCCCCCCTGTTTACTAACTAGCAAACAGACCCCCTTGGTCCCAAATACAAAAAAAACTTGTTTTGAACACAAAAACACCCCAAATTCAACTTTTCTCCCCTCTTGACTCATTTTCTTTATTGTATTTTTTTTATGTTATTGTTATCATTAATATCTTTTATTACTATTTATTATTAATACAAAAAGACATAAAAATATTTCCCTTTTAAAATTAATTTAGTTTAATTTTCTTTTGTTAACTAATTATTTCTTTTTTAGTTTATTAGGATAAAAATCTTTTCAAAATAAAACAAAACAAGTCCTTTCCTTTTCTCCATTTTTACCTTGTACATTTGTTAAAATTCAATATGGTTGTAATAGATAATTAGGATTTAATTTCTTGCAATCCCCATTTGTAAATTTGTATACCCCATCCCCCAAGTGATTGTAATAGCGTAGGATATTTATTTTCCGCAATTTACTGCTTTCATATAAATGCTAGTAAATTAGGACGTGCATGGCAAGATAAAAAAATCAATCTTAGATCACTCTAATCCAAGATAAAAATGCATGCAAATATAAACACTTTCACACATGCACCCTTAGGGTAATCCCACTTGTTGCCTCGGAAAATAGTCATGTCCCTCGAATATGGGCGTTTTAGAAAAGACCCTCGATAAAAGATCGTACTCCCTCGATGACCCTCAATGTTGCCTTCGGTAAATGATCTAGTCCCTAAACGACAATTTCTAAAATGTCCCATAGGTTGCCTTCTATGAATATACAAACGTCCCACGCCCGTCCCTTCATATCCAATGATGGGGCTTCTTACCAAATCAATGGTAAGATAGCAACATATAAAGGAGGAGGAAAAGAACATAAAAGACCTTTTGAGTAGTTAGGTTACTCCTAGTTTCTCGCTTGCTCATAACAAAAACATTTTATACACCAACACTTTCATTTTGAAACATTTTCAAAAGACAACACTTTGTATGCGTTCTTATAGAGACAAGAATCATTACAAAGACACCTTTTCAAAATCACTTTCAAAAACAAACACTTCTTTGAACTATTTTCCAAACAACACTTTGTATGCGTTCTTATAGAGACAAGAATCATTACAAAAGCACGTTTTCAAAATACTTTCAAAACCACACCACAAAGCACACTTTCAAACAAAAGCAAGTGATCTAGCAAGCAACTAAGAGCCCATAGATAACTAATGATGAAAATGGTGCTAATACCTTCCCTTTTCATGATCTACCCCCCGAACTCAAAAAAACAATCTCAAAAGTCTTTCCTGTTCTTTTCACCCTTTCCTTAATTTAGATAAAAGAAAAGTCGGTGGCGACTCTTGCTATCCGCAACAATTGCGATCAAATGTAAAACATCCCAAGTCAGTTCTCCCACCGCGTTACAGATACCAAACTCCAAAAATCTTTCATGCACGATCAATTGTACATTTTGAACACAAGCACTTTCAATTTGATTCGCCGTTCTCTCTCTACTTCCTTGGGTAATAAATTCCAAAGGATTTTCACTTGGATGCAATCCCCTTTTGAAAGTCTTGAACAAAACCCTCAAATCTACCAAAGATATTGAAGGAAAAATCCTAGGTTTTTCAGGATGAAATCCCCTACAATTTTCAACCTAATATTATCGGTTACACAAAAACCTAGTTGGACGTTATCAAACCTCGCCTAGATGGCACCCCAACAAAAGATGATTATGTGTAATTTATCAGTGTGTATGCATAGGTTGGAGGTTGAAGGTGAAGAGAAATGGTGGTAATTTTTTATAGTTTCATCAAGTTTGAATGATGCATGAATGATGTACTTATAGTTGTGGAAGTTTGTATGCAAAGAGGTAATTTTTGGAATTAAAAAAATTGAAAAATTGACCCAATCAAATAGTATGTGCCGACCTGAAACACTTATATGCCATAACATAAGTCAAAAGTTAACAGTATGTGTCGGCCTAAAAAAGGCAGATGTACTGACCTATGCAAGTCAGTAGCTACATCCTTTAATACTGTAATAGATGTGCCAGCCTGAAGGTCATATGTGCTGACACATAAAATGGAAAGTTACACTATGTGATGGAATGTGTGATGCATGTTTCGGCCTATGTCAAACAAAAGCTACTTGCTTCATTATTGAGTTCCATGTGTCGATCTGAAACTCGTATATGCCGCCACATGCAAATAATTTTTATACAGAAAATTGATTTTCAAGATTTTGGTCAATTTGAAAGTGGTTTTGAATGATTCCTAAGACCTCTTATGCAAGAGAGTTCCATATGACATAGAGATACCATCCAATATACAGAAATGCTAAGTTTTCCTGGTTTGGACATCATACAAAACAACTAATGGTGAGTTTGAAAATATAAAGATAAAGAAGGATGAATCCATATATGATTTATGTTGGATTTGAATCTTCACACACAAGAGGGAGGGTGAATTGTGTGGTTTGGAAAAACTTGGTTTTTAGAATGTTTGGCAAGTTAAATTAGAGTTTAATAACCTTTTCTAAGTCTAAGCAGCGGAAAATAAATAACAGAAAATAAAATTTAAGGGAAGAATAAAAACACATAGAATTATAGAGGTTTGGTAAAAATAAAAAAGATCCACTCCTTTACCCAATACTTGGCCTTGAAAGTTTCCGATAATACTTGAGAGTTTTTGGTAGGAAAGATGCACGAACCCCCTTATACAAGGAAATGGTGGTTGACCTTTAACAAAAATATTACAAGATGATAAATATGGGTGTTTCTTTTCTCCAAAATATTACTGAGAGTGAAGTGGCCAAGCTTCTGATCGGGACTTTATGAGTCTATCGGGATACTAACTGCAAGTATACAGTTTAGTCGTTCTAGTTTTAAAAGATTATCGAACCCACAGAGACTGAGGATCAATCGCATACGATCTAATGTTACAGTTTGTTTAACTAAGCGATGAATATTCGATTTTAGGGGGGAAACAATTTAATTAAAAATAATAGTAATAATTATACCGGTATGTGATAGTCGGACTTCGGGAATTCAGTGAATCGCTTGGCCTATAAAGTATTTCGGTAAAAACTAATTGTTTAAAAACCTGAGACATACACTCTCGTGTTCATGAAATAAGTTATGCTACTAAACCTAGTGGATGCACTTTAAATTTAATAACACTTTTTGAAAACAATTTGAGTTTAATTAATTTATTAAAACACTCTCGTGTATTTAAAAATTAATGTTTCGTTACCACTATCTGGGTTGAACCCCAGCTCTCGCATGCAGGTTCTTGCCTTAATTAATTTCCCACTCTCGTGGCAAAATCGTGTTAATTAACCTCTCACTCTCGTGACAAGGGTAGTTAAATTAAGCATGGAAATTGGAAACCAGAAATTGTTTTATAAATAAATATTTTTGGCCAAGGTATCACCGAATTCTTTCGGTTCTTAAGAGTCACATACCGGTACGAATAATTTAGCCGGACATAATAGATTTAACAATAATGCAATACAAAATATAATTCATAAAAATAATTGGCATAATACAAAAAATGAATAAATATTAATTGCAATAAAAACCTGGAATTAAAGTTGCTATGGTAATCTTGAAGTGTTACAATATTCCTTGCAGCTTGATTGAAGTAAATAAATTGTGTTAATTCTTGAATGAAGAATTAACACCTAAAACTAAATCTTGAAATAATACTGGAAGTAGGAATTACAGTATGTGAAAAAATGCTCTAAAACAAGGAGATAAAATAATTGCAAAAGTAATAAATTTGTTCTGGGAAAATTCCTTCGACCCCTGCAGCTTTGCACTACCATACATATATATAGCAGAGGAAATAGCAGTTGAAAGTGTCTTGAGAAAAGGTTGAGTGGAGGAAATATAGGGAGCATGGTTAGTGAGTGGAGGGAAAATAGGAGAACAAGTCTGCCCTTGCGTTGCCCACGTCTCCACCCATTTACAACGTCCATCTTCACGCGCGTGACGGTCGTCACAGGTGGGTGACGATCGTAACGCGCTTAAATAGCGTATTACGCTCGTCAGTGATGTGTGACGAGCGTTGTTCCAAGTTGGGGGGCGTTATGCCCGTCACAAGGGTGTGACGACCGTCACTGCTCCAAAATTCCAAACTTTGCAGTTTTAGTTCTTTTTCTCTTTGTTTATTGTCTAGCCTTCTTCATGTAGTCCTTTTTCATTGGTTTGAGTTGACAAATGTTATACCTATAAAAAGACAAATAAACTCGGAATAATCGGGGGTTAGACGACTTAATGTAATATAAAATCGGTAAAAAGCGTAGTAATTATATGATACGTTTTCTCGTTATCAAATTCCCCCATACTTAAACCTTTGCTTGTCCTCAAGCAAATAGTCATTCGAAAGGTCGGACAAGTTTTGTCAAGCACATAAGCATGACATACCTTGGATTTTTAAAGTAATTTCGGGAAATCCTCGTCGGTTCGGCCGATACATGAGTGAAACACTAAAGATACTGGTTATGACACAAGCAATAAGCTTAATCGTAGGCTTCCATTTCAAACGAGCTATCCAACAGTTCCGTTATAATTCTTACCAGAGTTCCTCGTATCTATTTCACCCGGTTTTGTTCTGGCTCAATCACATTAAGCCCTTTGTCTTAGCACACACGTAGTGGAGTAACCGGTTAGTGACTTTGATCCTTTTAGCACGGGGTCTGGTACATGAATGTGGCAACCCTACATATGTTATCCAAGTTGGAGGTTGTGGGGGATCGAGCCATAGCACGCCCTACCGAGTTCAGAACCAGATACCTCTGAACCAACCTACACTGGATTCCTTCGTTATTTTCTCAACTCTTATATGTGACCGTATATTTTGGTGCATAAAATTTCTTTTGTTTTAGAAGTGAGATAGGAAGGATATTTTAATGATCAGGCATCAAACACTTATATTCATCGATTCTCCACGTGGTTTGTGTCAAGACGGTGCTGACTGCTAGTATAAACTACTAGGGGTTACTGAAGAACTAAAAACTCTAGATGTCGGTATAATGGTTATTGAAACGGATCGTGTAAATAGGAAGTCTACGGTGTCATAACCTTATCAATCTTGTTATGTTGTTTTCGGCTTCCCTAACTTGGGATTTCGTTAGAATAGGTATGTCGGGCTAATGCGAAGATAAATTTTTTTTGGTATGGCTGAATAAAGTGAAGAATTTAAATCGAGATGTATCATAAAAATTACTAGTTTATAAATGAAGGAAAGGTACCTCTCCCACACTAAATCCGAAATTGTCCTAAATGTTGCGGTGTATAGGCGGGGAAGTACAATTACAAAAACAAACGGAAAGGAAATGAAATAGAAAAAATAATAAACTACATAAAAAATAAAGAAAAACTACTGGTGACCACGTCCTCTACTCCTGGTGCGAGAGCGTTTGGTAGGAGTGGCTTCTGTGTCAGTATCTTGGAAACCAAGGGTACTGACGTCAATCCTTAGGGCATTGAGCTCTGACAGGGCCTCATCTAACCTCTCATTCATGTTGCGCTGCCCAGTCAAGATCTGAGCGTTTTGAGCGCACAGAGACTCAAATTGCTCGTGTTGCCTTCTTTCAAGTGTTGTGTTCATTTGGTTTTGCATATGGATGGCGCGGAGGATGTCTTAAAGATTAATAGGAGGAGGTGCAGATAAGGATCCTGGAATGTCGTGGACGGGAGGAGCACTATCCAGCTCTTTTTGCATTTCGTCTGCGGGGGCTGCAGGTTGGTCTTCATGAGCAGGTGCACGCTCTGTGGGAATTGCAGGATTGAACAACCAGTTTGCTCGGTTTCTTGGATCGATTCGGTCCCTGCAAGGCAAAATGATGTTCTGATAGACAGTGTTCCTGATCACGGGGTGAAATCTGCCATCCTCCCGCTCGTAAATGAGATGTGCAGCATTGCAGTGATCCAAAGTCAGCAAAGCCGGTGCCATAGAAGGCAAAGTCGCGAGAGCAGCGCCGTAGTTCAGACCTATGGCAAGTGAACTGACCAGCCCT
Organism: Vicia faba; assembly: GCA_948472305.1. Lineage (NCBI taxonomy): Eukaryota > Viridiplantae > Streptophyta > Magnoliopsida > Fabales > Fabaceae > Vicia > Vicia faba. The sequence goes on along the minus strand of OX451741.1, from coordinate 233,221,958 downwards.
CCGAAATAAAATGGTTTTCCGCCTCTAGCACAAATAGAGTGGATGTGAGCAAGTAAGAACGGGGCGGCATTGATCTTTTGCCCTGTGAACGCGCAATGCAAAAAGAAGAGCTCCTTGGAGTTGAGCTTGTGGTTGATGTCACGGGCGAAGATTGTGTTGCTGAGGATGCGGTGGAAATAGCGGATGGCCGGATTATGAATGTGGGTGGCATTTAGGTGGTCGTAGGATCCGGCACGGATATTCGTCAAACTGTGCCATAAGTTGAAGGCTTCCTCACCAAAATTATCCGGCACCCGAAGATGAACACCTTCGTCCGAACAGAAGCCTAAAAGTCGCGCGATGTCGGATTGAGGAAACTCGTGCTCAATGCCAAACATGCGGAATTTGGCCAAGCCTGACAGTTGGTTTGTGGCACCTGGCGGAGTGATGTAAACAAAGGAACTCAAAAACACGAGAGTAAGAGTTTCATAAATCGATCTTGGTTCACGACACAAGTTCCATAAATCTACACTCTGTAACAATTGGCAAACACTTTCAAGTAGTCCCAAACTCCTCAGGCAGTTGATATCAACATACCGTGTGGGTTGGAGACCTCGGCGTTGAAATTTCTGAAATTTTGCCCGTTGGTTTTCTCCTTGTTCGCCGGTTCTGAAAGTGAGGGAGGGAGATTGTGGGTTGTTAGCCATGGTGTAGGTAGAATTTGATTGCAAAAGGTTTGGAATATGAAAAAAAAGGTAGTGGGTGGATAGTATTTTAGTGTTGGAAGTTTAGAAGTTTGAAGAAAAATGGAGTGGAGTGGGTAGTTTTCGTGTGATTTTGCAACAATGGAGGAAGTGGGTTTATGAAGGGAATGGTTGGAACGGTTCTGTAATAGCCGTTCTGATACATTGTATGCATGAAGGTCGTCACGAGGGTGTGACGGTCGTCACAAGGCAAAAAGGCATGTTACGCTCGTAACGAGGGTGTGACGGTCGCAACACGTTCAATGTCATTAATGAGAAGACCGTTACAGGACCGTTGGAGATGTTTGTATATTTTTTTATTATTTTATTATTTTCTTAATAATAAAGTTTGAAATATTTTAATTAATTAGAGTTTTGAAATATTTTTAAGTATTCTAATAATTAAAGTTCTGAAATGTTATTTACTAACACATAATGAAATACAAACAGTAAATTAAAGGAAATAAACAATATGCTGAAAATGAAAAGGAATGAAAAAATAAAATAAACTTGGTACTTGATAAATAATTGAATTAATTCATAAAAATTGTTTCGAAATAACTAAAAATAAAAATGCTAAAATGACTAGAATAAAATGCTAAAATAACTAGAATCTCTCCCACACTAAAACTAAACAGTGTCCCCACTGTATGTACAAATGCGAGAGAAAAGAATAAGATAACAACGACAATTCTAGCCACAGGGAGTCGGGAACATATGCTGGTGCATGAAATCCAGCTGATCGGTCACCAAATCCATGAAAGCGATGAAGTCCACCCGGAGAGATTTAAGCTCGCCCCGCATGTCAGTAAGTGTTTCATGCAAAGAGTGCAGGGTAATAGTAGGTGAAGGCGGTGGAATCTCTGGAGCCTGGGTGGCGGTCTCAGTGGAAGCAGCCTGCTGTTCCCATGGATCGGGGAACTCATGGTATACTGGTGGTGTGGCAGGGTCTTCATCGGCATTAGAAGTGTTGGGTACTTCGTAAATGTGAACAGTAGAAGGAGACGAAGGCGGTGTAGCAGGATGGTGGAGGTCAAAAAGCCAGTTATCTCTATTATGCACACTAGTGATAGGGTTCGGGAGCTTAAACTGGTGGACAATCTCATGATTAATTAACAGCTCAAATTGATCTGGCCCAAGGTTCCCGATAAAGCTAGTGTTGAAGTAGAATTCAATGTTCATCGGCTTTATTCCATAAAGCGGGGATGATCCTAGCATAGGCCTACGGAGTCCAATTGCATTTGATAGCATAGTGACTAAACCACCCAACAGGATTGGTGCATTTGGAGTCTGGATGATACGCTCCATGTTAGCTAGCATATAAGCAGCACCATTTACCGGACGGCTCTAGGATGCACAGTACATAATGAAGAGCTCATCGCAGGATACAGATGTAACATTCTGCTATTTACCAAAGATGGTGTGGGTGATGATCTTGTGAAAGTACCTGATAGCCGGGTTATGGATGCACTCAGAATAAAGATCAGATGGCTCTGGATGGTTATTGCCAGCGATGCTTCCCCAGAAAAAATCAAGATCAGAATCAAGCAAGAGGTCCTCCTGGGTCATAGTGATAACATCAGGTCCAAAAGGGAACCCTAGAAGGTGGCTAAACTCCCTGAGGTTATAAGTGTAGTCCATGTCAAACATCCTGAAAGTGATCAACCCACGGTTGAATCCTATCCCATGATTTGGAATGAAGCTCAGGGTGCTCAGCAACTCAAGGGTCAGCTTCTTGTAAGTACAATACCGTCTTCGGATAGGAGCAGTGTCCCAGCCAATCTGATGTAGCAAATACATGACACTCTCACGAATGCCAAGAGCGATCATAGCATGGTCATCAGCGTAGATTGTAGGGCACATTTCCCGCTCAGTCAGATCCTCAAAGCGTCTTCTTTGGTGTCTGCTTCTCAAAGTGACATTCATGAAGTTTACACGTGCCATATAGCTAAATATGAAAGCAAAAGAATTACCCCCTGAAAATATTTAATAAATGTTTGAAAAAACTAAGTTAGTATTTTCAGGTTAAGAATTTGCCGAAGTTAAATAAAAAAGAAAAAGAAAGTTTAAAGGGAAAACAGAAATAGAAGAAAATAGAAAGGAGTAAGAGATGCAATCATGAAAATTTTAAAGATTAAGAAAAAGAAAAGAAAAATAAAAACATGTTAAAACAGTAAAAATAATTAAAATAAAACATGGGTTGCCTCCCATGAAGCGCCTTTATTTTATGTCGACGGCACGACAAATAATACCTATTCAGTTAGGTATCGGGGTAGGTGGCTCACTTAACTGAAGATAATCCGAATAGTTGATATTTTCGACGTTAAAGTAGTGCTTAAGGCGCTGGCCATTGACTATGAATGGTTCAATAGAATTTCCTTTAATTTCTATCGCACCACTTGGGAAAACTTTGTTAATTTCAACGGTCCGGACCATTTGGAACGTAATTTTCCCGGGAAAAGTTTCAGTCTAGAATTGAATAGGAGTACGATGTCTCCTTCCTTAAACTCTTTTCGCGAGATACGCTTATCGTGCCATTTTTTGTTCTTTCCTTATAGATTCTAGCATTTTCATAAGCGTCTAAACGCAATTCTTCTAATTCATGGATATCTAATACTCATTTCTCGCCAGCAATCTTGTAATTTAAGTTAAGGGTTTTAATGGCCCAATAAGCTTTATGTTCTAATTCTACTGGCAAATGACAAGATTTTCCATAAATTAATTTAAACGGCGTTGTTCCGATAGGGGTTTTAAAAGCTGTCCGATATGCCCAAAGAGCATCATTTAGCTTGGAGGACCAGTCTTTTCTGGATGTGGCTACGGTTTTCTCAAGGATTTGTTTTATCTCCCTATTTGACACTTCCACTTGTCCACTCGTTTGAGGATGGTATGGTGTGGCTATGCGATGTTTAACGCCATATTTGGAAAGTAACTTTTCGAAGATTCTAGAGATAAAATGGGAACCACCATCACTGATTACTAGTCTTGGTACACCGAATCATGGGAAGATAATATGCTTGAATAGTTTTAGTACCACTCGTGTATCGTTTGTGGGTGCGGCGATGGCTTCAATCCATTTTGACACGTAGTCAACGGCTACCAAAATATACTTATTTCCAAAAGATGCGGGGAATGGTCCCATGAAATCAATTCCCCATACATCGAAAATTTCTACTTCGAGGATTCCTTTTTGCGGAATTTCGTCGCGTCTAGATATATTTCCTGTGCGTTGACATCTATCGCAGTTCATAATTGCTACGGGGACGTCTTTCCATAAGGTAGGCCAAAAGAAGCCAGCTTGAAGTATTTTTACACAGGTTTTCTACGTACTAGCGTGTCCACCATAAGGGGCGGAATGGAAATGGGAAATGACGTCGTCTATTTCATCGTTAGGAACGCAGCGACGGTAGATACCATCGGCGCCTCTTTTAAAGAGTAATGGTTTATCCTAAAAGTAGTGTTTAAGATCATGGAAGAATTTCTTCCGCTGTTGGTACATTAAATCAGGTGGTAAAACATCGGCAGCTAAATAGTTGACAAAGTCAGCGTACCATGGCAATGTGGTGTTGGTACAAATGGCTTTTACTACTGCAGTTGTTAAAGGTTCATTGTGTTGATCTAAATTGTCGGTAGGGTCTATCTCTAGCTTAGCAATAAGGCGTTCATAAGGGAAATCTTTGTTTATGGGAACACTCTCGGTTTGGATTCCATCTAATCTTGATAAATGGTCAGCTACCACGTTTTCAGTTCCTCTTTTGTCTTTTATTTCTAAGTCAAACTCTTGTAGGAGTAGGATCCATCAGAGTAGTCGCGGTTTGGCGTCTTTCTTGCTTAGTAAGTATCGGATCGCTGCATGATCTGTGTAAATAATGATTTTGGCGCCTACTAAGTAGTAACGAAATTTATCAAATGCGAATACCACAGCTAAGAGTTCCTTCTCTGTAGTGGCGTAATTCATTTGTGCGGGATCGAGTGTTCTACTTGCGTAGTAGATAACGTGAAGCTTTTTATCTTTGCGTTGTCCTAGGACTGCGCCTACAACATAATCGCTCGCATCGCACATTATTTCAAATGGTAGGTTCCAATCAGGAGGTTGCATAATAGGTGTTGATATTAGGGCTTCTTTAAGCGTCTTAAATGAGTTCAAGCATTTATCGTCGAAAATAAACTCAGCCTCTTTCATTAATAATTCAGTTAGTGGCTTGGTGATTTTAGAGAAATCTTTTATAAAACGTCGATAAAAACCAGCGTGTCCTAGAAAACTTCTTATTTCTCTAACTGTTTTGGGTGGTTGAAGGTTTTTGATAATTTCGATTTTTGCTTTGTCGACTTCAATCCCTCTGTTTGATACAATGTGACCCAACACAATTCCTTGTCTCACCATGAAGTGACATTTTTCCTAGTTGAGCACTAGGTTGACATTGACACAGCGTTTCAGCACTAATTCAAGATTTGATAAACATCCGTCAAAACTTTCTCCACAGACAGAGAAATCGTCCATGAATACTTCCATAATTCCGTCTAAAAAGTCTGCGAAAATTGCCATCATGCATCGTTGGAAAGTTACAGGTGCGTTACATAGTCCAAATGGCATTCTTCGGTATGCAAAGGTACCATAGGGACATGTGAACGTGGTTTTCTCTTGATCGTCAGGATGAATGGGAATTTGGAAGAATCCTGAGTATCCGTCAAGATAGCAGAAATGGGAATGTTTGGCTAAGCGCTCGAGCATTTGATCAATGAATGGTAACGGGAAATGGTCCTTGCACATAGTTTTGTTTAGTTTTCTATAATCGATACACATTCTCCATCCTGTTTGGGTACGTTGTGCTACCGATTCGCCTTTTGAGTTCGTTATAACCGTAACACCTCCTTTCTTAGGCACCACGTGAATTGGACTGACCCAGTTACTATCTGATATTGGGTATATGATGCCTTCCTCTAGTAGTTTCTGCACTTCTTTCTTAACGACTTCACTTAGGATAGGATTTATTCGTCTTTGATGTTCTCTAGAAGTCTTGCAGTCCTCCTCCAGCATAATGCAGTGCATACAGAGAGAGGGGCTTATTCCTTTTAGATCTGATATATTATAGCCTAACGCGGTTGGATATTTCCTTAACACACTTAGAAGTTTTTCGGTTTCGATCTTCCCTAAATTGGCATTAACTATAACTGGCCGTTCAAGTTCTTTATCTAAAAATTCATACCTAAGATCTTCAGGTAATGTTTTAAGTTCTATACCAGTTTTCTTATCAATCGGGTCAGGATCGGGTGTTAAGGCTAAACATTCGCTTAGGTCGGCATCTAAATGTTCTTGTTTCCAGTCATCGTCCTTGAGGATAGTTGGTGTCTGAATTTTTAGCATCCCAGAATAGGTGTCTTCTTGGCTTTCAAGTTCTTTGACACATTCATCAATAATATCTAGGAGACAGCATGAGTCATCTATAGCAGGGGCTTTAAAGAATTGGGAAAGAATGAATTCTACTTTTTCTTCGCCTACCTCGAAGGTAAGTTTTCCTTTCTTAACGTCAATGATGGCTCCTGCAGTAGCTAAAAATGGTCTTCCTAGTATGATGGGAATGTTTGAATCTTCCTTGATGTCCATTATTATAAAGTCAGTCGGTATGTAAAATTGTCCTATTCGGACAGGAATGTTTTCTAGCATACCAACAGGGAATTTAACTGATCTGTCGGCTAGTTGTAGGGACATCTTGGTAGGTCTCATGTCGCCTAATTTGAGCTTCTCGCAAATAGATAAGGGCATTAGACTAACACTGGCTCCTAAATCGCATAGAGCTTTGTCTATGACAGATTTTCCAATTACACATGGTATGGAGAAACTACCAGGATCTTTTAGCTTTGGAGGCATGTTATTTTGAATTATGGCGCTACATTCGGCAGTTAGCATTACGGTTTCATTTTCAATGATTTTTTTCTTATTGGACAATATTTCTTTTAGGAATTTAGCATATGACGACATTTGGGTTATAGCTTCTGTAAACGGAATAGTAACGTTTAATTGTTTCAGAAGTTCTACAAATTTCTTGAATTGTCCCTCGTTCTTGGATTTTGCAAGTCTTTGGGGGTATGGAATTGGTGGTTTATATGGTGGTGGAGGCACGTAAGGTTTTTCTGAAACCTCTCTGTTCTCATTCGCGTCTTCCTCTACATTCTCAGATTGATCTTTCGACTTCTCTACTTCTTTTTCAGGTTTTTGATACATGGTCGGGTTTTGGAGTCTAGGATCTACCGGTCCATCAAGGGCTGTCCCACTTCGTAATGTGATAGCATTTGCATGTCCTTTAGGATTGGGTTGTGGTTGTCCAGGAAATGTACCAGCAGGTGCGGCAGAACTAGCTTGGTGTTGTGCTACTTGGGAGATTTGGGTTTCTAACATTTTATTGTGAGTTGCTAGGGCATCTACCTTATTTGCTAATAGCTTCAACTGTTCACCGGTGTGAACGTTTTGATTGAGGAATTCTTTGTTTTGTTGAGCTTGATTAGCGATAAAATTTTCCATTAGGATTTCAAGGTTATATTTCTTAGGAATGTTAGGAACATTAACAGCGGGTTTTTGATAACCTGGAGGTACAACAGGTGCTTGACCAGGTGCATATAAAGCGTTATTGTTCTTGTACGAGAAGTTAGGATGGTTCTTCCAACCAGGATTATAGGTATTAGCATAAGGATTACCTTGAGCGTAATTTACCTGATCAACTGATATTCCTGCTAAGATTTGACATTCGGTTCCAACATGACCAGGAACTCCACAAACTTCACAGCTTAGGGTAACTGCAGCCACGGTGGCTGCAGGAGGTAAGGTCAATCTTTCTATCTTTTGGGTAAGAGCATCTACCTTAGCATTAACTTTATCTAGGCTACTAATCTCGTATATCCCACCTTTGGTTTGAGTTTTCTCCACAGATGTTCTCTCTCATCCCCACTGATAGTGGTTTTGAGCCATGTTTTCAATGAGTTGGTTAGCTTCGCCATAAGGCTTGTCCATCAGTGTACCACCTGCGGCGGCATCTATAGTGAGTCTTGTGTTGTACAAGAGTCCATTATAAAACGTGTGGATGATCAACCATTTTTCTAATCCGTGATGTGGGCACATTCACATCATATCTTTGTAGCGTTCCCATGCATCAAATAGCGATTCAGTATCCTTCTGCCTAAATCCGTTGATTTGGGCTCTTAGTGCAGCAGTCTTGCTCGGGGGAAAGTATTGTGCTAAAAATACAATCTTCAGTCCCTCCCACGTAGTGCAGGAATTTGATGGCAAGGATTGCAACCAAGCCCAAGCTCTATCTCTTAGCGAGAAAGGTAAAAGACGTAATCTTATTGCATCTTTACTAACACCATTTGCTATAACTGTGTCGGAAAATTGAACGAATTTTGTAAGATATTCATTTGGGTCCTCGGAAGGATCTCCATAGAATTGGCGTTGTTGGATAGTTGATATCAATGACGGTTTCAACTCAATCGTTTCGGTTTATTGCTGGAGAAGCAATGCTGTTCTGGGGTTCTTGTTGTGATGGAGTTGCATACTCCTTCAGTGGACGGGTCCTTTGTTCTTCGGCCATGTCTAATTCTAGATTGGTTTCGGTCTCAGAGGAAGAATTAGAATCTGTTTCAGAATCAATCTTGATTTCGAGTTTGGGTAAAGGAATAGCATGATTTAAACAGTAATCCCTGACTGCACGTCTTACGGAAAGAATGCGTTCAGGTTCGTCCGTCGATTTGTCAAGTGGTTCGCCTTGTGAGCGAGTCCTTGGCATACAAATCGAAAATGGGTTTTCTGTTGCCTAGTTTAAACGCGCAACAGAAGAATCGTAATTAATTGACTACCAGTCCCCGGCAACGGCGCCAAAAACTTGATCAGGACTTTATGAGTCTATCGGGATACTAACTGTAAGTATACAATTTAGTCGTTCTAGTTTTAAAAGATTATCGAACCTACAGAGACTGAGGATCAATCGCATACGATCTAATGTTACAGTTTGTTTAACTAAGCGATGAATATTCGATTTTAGGGGGGAAACAGTTTAATTAAAAATAATAGTAATAATTATACCGGTATGTGATAGTCGGACTTCGGGAATTCAGTGAATCGCTTGGCCTATAAAGTATTTCGGTAAAAACTAATTGTTTAAAAACCTGAGACATACACTCTCGTGTTCATGAAATAAGTTATGCTACTAAACCTAGTGGATGCACGTTAAATTTAATAACACTTTTTGAAAACAATTTGAGTTTAATTAATTTATTAAAACACTCTCGTGTATTTAAAAATTAATGTTTCATTACCACTATCTGGGTTGAACCCCAGCTCTCGCATGCAGGTTCTTGCCTTAATTAATTTCCCACTCTCGTAGAAAAATTGTGTTAATTAACCTCTCACTCTCGTGACAAGGGTAGTTAAATTAAGCATGGAAATTGGAAACCAGAAATTGTTTTATAAATAAATATTTTTGGCCAAGGTATCACCGAATTCTTTCGGCTCTTAAGAGTCACATACCGGTACGAATAGTTTAGCCGGACATAATAGATTTAACAACAATGCAATACAAAATATAATTCATAAAAATAATTGGCATAATACAAAAAATGAATAAATATTAATTGCAATAAAAACCTGGAATTAAAGTTGCTATGGTAATCTTGAAGTGTTACAATATTCCTTGCAGCTTGATTGAAGTAAATAAATTGTGTTAATTCTTGAATGAAGAATTAACACCTAAAACTAAAGCTTGAAATAATACTGGAAGTAGGAATTACAGTATGTGAAAAAATGCTCTAAAACAAGGAGATAAAATAATTGCAAAAGTAATAAATTTGTTCTGGGAAAATTCCTTCGACCCCTGCAGCTTTGCACTACCATACATATATATAGCAGAGGAAATAGCAGTTGAAAGTGTCTTGAGAAAAGGTTGAGTGGAGGAAATATAGGGAGCATGGTTAGTGAGTGGAGGGAAAATAGGAGAACAAGTCTGCCCTTGCGTTGCCCACGTCTCCACCCATTTACAACGTCCATCTTCACGCGCGTGACGGTCGTCACAGGTGGGTGACGATCGTAACGCGCTTAAATAGCGTATTACGCTCGTCAGTGATGTGTGACGAGCGTTGTTCCAAGTTGGGGGGCGTTATGCCCGTCACAAGGGTGTGACGACCGTCACTGCTCCAAAATTCCAAACTTTGCAGTTTTAGTTCTTTTTCTCTTTGTTTATTGTCTAGCCTTCTTCATGTAGTCCTTTTTCATTGGTTTGAGTTGACAAATGTTATACCTGTAAAAAGACAAATAAACTCGGAATAATCGGGGGTTAGGCGACTTAATGTAATATAAAATCGGTAAAAAGTATAGTAATTATATGATACGTTTTCTCGTTATCAACTTCCTTCCTAACTGCAGATTGAAGCAGTTAGTATCTTTTCCACGAACACATACCTTGTTGTGATCAGTCTTCAAGTTCCAAAAAATCTAAGCTCAATTTTGGTATAACTGGATAATTAATAACCTCTGAGATTTTAACCAAGACTGATCTCAAACCTAGGAAGATTTTACTATCGGCTAATCTTAAACCAATCATTAAGGCTTTGTATAAATAACTTAGGGCTTAAGTTTGAATTGATCTGATCGATTAGACCAATGTCCCAGTCGATTAGATTACTCAAATATTTCCCTCTAGCCATTTTCACAACTCCTAAGTCATCTGGCACAACTTCAAGTCATTTTTGAAAAAGTTTTGTCTTGATAAAAAAGGTTTTAGTGTGTGTTCTTATAGCCATATAATTTTAGAGAAAAACCTCTTTTCTTTTACATAAAACCACTCATTTATTTACCTATAAGATCAACTCCTTCTACGAGAATTTTGTCAGATTTTATATTTTATGTTGACACTGCTTGAGATCTCTTGAGGCTTTATATATATGCACTTTGTTTGCCTTCCTTGAATAGTCAAGTTCATCAAACTATATCACATGGGTTTGTATCTTTAACCGCTTAACCAGTATGTTTGACTTATCATCAGTTATCTTTATGTTTGACCTTATGACACTATGCTTGACTTATCATCAATTGTCTTTGTGTTTGACCTTATGATTGACCTTATAGATGTTATAGCGGTAGAAATGTTCAAGACTAAACCATTGGATTGACTAGACTTCATACAAATCAAAATAAAAATCGCCACTGCGCTTTATTGTTTCTAGAGGAATGGGAAAAGAATGAATAACCCAAAAAGAGGGGGAAAGATTCAAGGTAAGGGGGTTGGTTATGCAAAGGGAAGGTATTAGCACCCTAAACATCTACGGTACTCCACATGAACCTCTTTGTAAAATCTGTATATTTTGGCTATAAAAACTGTTGTATATAAAATAGATGGTGGAGGTTAGAAAAGAAATATATTTTTTATGATTTTTGCACCCACCGTGGTTGTGAACCTTTAGTGCCTACGTACCACCTTTTCGTGCAATAGGGGATCAGGGTATACGTAGTTCCTCTTTTAAAAATTTGAAACACAAATGCGTTGGTTAATTTTATGAGATAAAACATCATCGTCATTGTCCGTGTGGAAAACATACCTACTATCCACAACCATGAGAAAGGAGAATTTGTATCATCTCAAAGTGGAGGATATGGCTTAGATTTTAAAATCAACAATGCCTCACTCGACACCCAAGTGGAAAATATCTCTCTTCACTATACGTTGTAGAAGTATAGTTGTTTGCATCACTACAAGGATTGACAAGAGTCTAATCTTTTTGAGAAAATTTTAAAGATAAAAAGCCAAAATGGCAAGATGGTTTGAAATGAGATTGATTGACTTTTAGTCTTCTCACAAAAAATGTCAAGGTATCATTAAGTTGATTGGGGTTTATTTATGAAAATGTTTTGAAAATACATGGGCATAAGTCCAAGTTTATTATAAAAGTGGTTCAAGTTTAAAACAAGAAGAGTTTTCAAAAGGAGGGAGAAGATTTTTGAAATTAAAGAAGATGGGGGGAGAAGAAGGGGCTATCCTAAAGCATAAGGTAAAAGTTAGGGATAAGAACCATCTAACCAACAAGAAGCCAATACTTGACACTATGAGCCAAGATAGAGTTCCCATTCTTTGGATTGAAACCAAGCAAGCAAAAATACAAGACCTCTTAAGAGAACCAAACTTCAAGTGTATTAAGTCTTCATAAAAATTGGGCAGAGTAACGGCTGTATACGGGTGAATTCCAGATTACAAACAAAGGGCGTAATCACAATAACCTGCATACAAAACAAACAAACAACCCAATGTCTTGAGGTAAACCTCAAGAGCTTCAGACAAAGTAATCAGATAAGATCTCCAAGATAGGTCAAGGTTTTTAATCCTAAGTCCAAGAAAAGTCCCATGCTCCATAATGCCAAGGATAGTAACCAAATAGTCCAAGTACCATTAAAGATTTTTTAGGGTTTATGTTGATTATTAAGTATCATAAGAAAGGAAAAGAAAAGCTCAAGTGAGCAAAGTAAAAATGGCAAGAAAATAAACGCTCAAATGAGCAAAGATGAAAATGGCATGAAATGTAAATGCTAAAAGTAAATAGTACATAAAGCATAAAAAAGAATGAAAGCATAAGGTAAGACAAGTAAAAAATTAGTGGTTAGTTGGATGACCATCTTTAAGCTTGCATTTGGAACTCATTAGAGGATTGGTAGAACCAAATCCTCCACACAACAAGTTGCATTTGCTTTTTGTCAAGTATATAATCCATTTGGAATTCTCACAAGTATCATTTAGTGATCAACGATGTTTAAGTGATCCGCGTTGATCAAAGGTGTTGTAGATCCATTAGAGGATTGGTAGAACCAAATCCTCCACACAATGAATCTCAAGGTTATTGGATCAAAGAGATCAAATTAACATACTTGGGCTTGCAATCATAAGTTTGGGACACGAATGATCATTTATTCGAATCGGGACAAAATTTAGCGTTATGTTAAGCAATCGTAAGTGGACTTATATAGAAGTCGCACCTATTTTGAGGCCGGTCAATAGCAATCTATGCACCATTTGTTTTGAGACATGATATAGAGATCATGCTCCAACAATATTTAGTGCAATAAGAAGGGGATGAGATGAAGAGGGATAGGGAAAAAATATACAAACCACATTTGAATTAAATTTTAATCAAACTATTATTAAAATCATTCATCCATTTTTGTGGAGTTGAACTCAACACCTAAGATCCAATGATGTTAATAAAGTCATGATCAAAAAAACCAACTCAAGACAGCTAGAAAATAATCACAAAATAATATTATATTTAATATATACATAAAAAGGGTTTAAAAAATGTTTAAAAATCAAAATAGAGGAGAAAAATATCAACTATGTTCAAATTAATCAAGAAAGAAAAAGTAAGGCCATAGAAAAATCAGAAATGGATCCAAATATTTTTATAAAAATTTTGGTAATTTTTAAAAGTCAGAAGCTATTTTTAAACTATTTAAAACTGCTCAAACAAACAGAAAATAGGTCAAAAATAGTAAACCTCAATATAAAATTCCATAAAATTTTCAGAAAGTCGAAAATATGCAAAATAATATTTATGAATTTTTTCAGAATTAAAAAATATCAGAAAGTATTTTTAAGTAATTAAAAGAAAGCAAATAATTCAAAAAAATACAAAAAATATCAAATATCAAAATAAAAATGTGAAATAATAATCATGAGATCAGAAATAATTCAAAGTATTTTTGTGAATTTTTTCATAATTTTTGGATAAAAAATAAAAGAGTTGTGAATTTTTGAAAATTTAATCAATAAAAATATAAAATCAGAAAATAAAATAAAACCAAAAAGATGTGGACCATCAGATCATAGTCAAAACGCATTAGTAAGCTGATCCAGTGGACCAGACGCGCTGTGCTTGATATGGACCTTAGTGAGATACGCATAGGATCAGAAAAGGGCAACCAATGAAATTAAAATATTTGGCACGCTATCATTGGCTGAGACGAGACATGTCATTGTCTTCAACCTCCAGACACCCTGCAATGGGGATTTTGTGAGATCCTTCAAATAGAAAAATTAGAATCCCAGGCTAGTATCATTGAACTCGTCTCTTCAAGACGATTCTAACACCACCATCGCGCAAAATTTATATAAGGTATGGAGAGAGATATGAATCAAAAACCCAGAAAATAGAGAGCACCTTCAATTTGAGATTACTCTCTCAATTCTCAATGGATTTAAAAATTTTAAGTAGCATTGGAATCAGGAGAAGGAGTAGAATAGATTAGTTCTTGACTTGGATCCAAATGGTGGTGAATTCTACCTTTTCGAAGCTCAAGGAAGAAGCTCTAAAACTGGACTTTTGTAGCTTGAATTATGGCTTGTTTTGATTGGTTTAAGTGCTGGAGAGTTTATATGATGCTTAAGGATGATGAATGCGCAAATAATTTTGGAAAAGGGAGCTTAAATCTCAGAAACTGAATTCAAAAAAGATGGGTTTGTGTGAAGTTTTGGCAGGGTGTTTTTGGCTCTCAAAGCTTCTAGAAATGAATGGGGGATGACCCTTTATTTATAGGGAAGTGAATGGGAATGAAAATTGGAAGAAACAAGGAAGTTTGGAGGGAAATTGAGTGAAGGTCGAGCACGAGTGAAGTGTGACTTCATTTCCATCAAAACTCAACCAAATCTTGCGTTTTGGGGTGCTAATCACTTCTGGCAAGTTTTCTAATCAATTTTAGATCAAAAATGCGCATAAATCTTGTGTTTAGAAGTCACATTATGGATTTCAAAATTTTGACTTTGTGGAAAATTCAGTTTCAAGTTACCAAATTCAAATCCATGGCATTTCCAACTCAAGGGGTCTTAGGCAATGATTCTTGATGCTTTAGAAAGATGAGGTTAAAAGCTTTGCAATGGAAAAAGAATGGAGTTAAAGGTCTACTTGAGATGAAAGTTTCATTGAGTCAAAGTTAAAGAAAAAGGGTTGACTTTCCATACTTAGAAATATTTCAATTTCTTCTTTAAAAATGACCTATAAACTTTTGCATCCAAACATGGCCTTCCACTTGGAATTTGCTCTTGAACAAAAAAGAAGGAATGGAGTAGACATATTGAATGAAATTTTGAAACTTGAACCACTCAAAATCTCCAAAACTTGAGCAAGTTAGGACTTGTTGAAGTTGGCCAAAAATCATGAAATGACCTATAATCTTTTGCATAATTAAGGCAACCTCCATCCATTTTCCCACTTTGAACATAAAAGAAAGCATAAATTTCACATCTTCAAGATCATTATGGAAAAATAATGGACTCAAGGTGATGAAAATTGACCAAGTTATGATCAATTGAAGTCACTTATGTAAAATTATGGATTCATTTGGATGACTTGTAATCTTTCTTCTTCATCAAGGCTCTTCCACATGTAAACTCCTTGGAACTTTTGAAGTGATTTTTTGATAACCCTTTAAAGAGAATGATGTCTTTGGAATCACTCAAAAATATCAAAAGGTGAGCAAGATATACTCCTTTGAAGTTCAAAACCCTAGCTTCTAGATCAAGAGAATGCTTTGAGGAACTTTGACAAGTTTGAACAAACTTCTTGTACCAATATTATTGCTTTGTGAATAGAAGTTGTTGAGGATGATAATGAAAACTATTTGCCACCAAAACCACTTCTATATCTTGATTTTTGAGATAAATATGCTCTTGTTACCAATAGGAACAAGGCATTGTCCAAACATGACAACTTCTCCAATCAACCCCTTGTACTTTTGAGTCAAATCTAATAACCTTGAAATGTGATGAACCAAATAAAACTTGCCATGTCAATTCTTCAAAAACCAATCCAATGATGAGGTTTTAACTTCTCAAACTATATTGACTAGAGAATGGAAATAAACTCATGAACCCATGGAGTAACTTGTTAAATCTCATTGCCCTTCACCTACATGGATAACAAGCAAGACAAACCAACATTGAATTTAATTAGTTAAATGAAGAAAACAAAACAATATTAATGATCACAAAAAGAACATAAGTCAAGGTGCTTAGTAATCCTTCAAAAGGAGCAAAACTCAAAGTAGGAAGGGGAACCAAGAATCCTAGTGTGATCTTGTTGTGAATAAATCAATATGGTATGATGAAGGGATCTTAGGGGCAAAAATTGGGGTACAATAGCTGCCCTTATTTAATTTCTTCTATCCAGAGATACGGAGGTTAAAAATCTTCGTGTCGACGCGATCGAAGATAGTTAAATATAAAACAAACCCTATTTTTGGCCCTAAGATGCCATGTAAATGCTTATGCATATGAATGCATATGTACAGGACGCAAAAAGACGCCAAAATAACACTGGGGATGTAGCAATAATAAAGAAACAAAGGAGCGACCCCACCAGGAAAATAAATCAATGGTAGACCAAAAGACCTGAATCAAAGAGGATGGTAGAATGGTCAAAGGATACACCAACTTCTACTGAAGGCGAAGCTACCAACATTTACTGAAGGCGGAGAGAAATATAATAAACATCGACATTCACTGTCGATGGTCTACCAACTTTCACTGAAGGTAGAAAGAGAAAATATCATATCACTGCCGTTCACTGACGATGAACTACCAACGTTCCCTGAGGGTAGCAAAAATATAACAAACACCGACGTACACTGGCGATGGTCTACCAACTTTCACTGAAGGTAGAAAGAGAAATATCATAGCACCGTCGTTCACTGACGATGAACTACCAACATTCACTGAGGGTAGAAAAAATATAACAAACACCGACATTCACTGCCGATGGTCTACCAACTTTCACTGAAGGTAGAAAGAGAAATATCATAGCACCGCCATTCACTGACGATGAACTACCAACATTCACTGAAGGTAGAAAAAAGATAACAAACACCAACGTTCACTGCTGATGGTCTACCAACTTTCACTGAAGGTAGAAAGAGAAATATCATAGCACCTCCATTCACTGACGATGAACTACCAACGTTCACTGAGGGTAGCAAAAAGATAACAAACACCGGTGTTCACTGCCGATGGTCTACCAACTTTCACTGAAGGTAGAAAGAGAAATATCATAGCACCGCCGTTCATTGGCGATGAACTACCACTGTTCACTGAGGGTAGCAAAAAGATAACAAACACCGACGTTCACTGCCGATGGTCTACCAACTATCACTGAAGGTAGAAAGAGAAATATTATAGCACCTCCGTTCACTTACGATGAACTACCAATGTTCACTGAGGGTAGCAAAAAGATAACAAACACCGACGTTCACTACCGATGGTCTACCAACTTTCACTGAAGGTAGAAAGAGAAATATCATAGTACCGCTGTTCACTGAGGGTAGCAAAAAAAATAATAAACACCGACGTTCACTGCCGATGGTCTACCAACTTTCACTGAAGTTAGAAAGAGAATATATCATATCACCGCTGTTCACTGATGATGAACTACCAACATTCACTGAGGGTAGCAAAAATATAACAAACACCGACGTTCACCGCCGATGGTCTACCAACTTTAACTGAAGGTAGAAAGAGAATATATCATATCACCGTCGTTCACTGACGATGAACTACCAACGTTCACTGAGGGTAGCAAAAAGATAATAAACATCAACGTTCACTGTCGATGGTGTGATCGGTGGATCTGGAACTGACTGTTTAACGCTGGTTCGCGAAATGTCGCGGAAGCAAGAGTCGCCACCGTCTTTTATTTTCTCCAAATGGAAAGGACAAAAGCACAGAAAAATTCCTTTAAAGAGATTGCTCTCGGTTCGGGAGGTAGATTATAGAAAGGGAAGGTGTTAGCACCCTTTCTATCCATGGTTATCCATGGGCTCTTAGATACTTGCTCATTGTGTTTTCAAAATGTTTGTTTTCTTTTCAAGTGTGAGTGGGTTTGAAAAAGTTTCTTTGAAAGTTTCAGATCGACTCTTGTATCAGTCCTCAAGAGTGTTTGAAAAGTTTGTTTTGAAAGCTTTTTGAAAATGTATTGGTGTGAAAAGTATTTTGTTTTGTTTTGAAATTTAGAGCAAGTATCTAGAGTCGTCTACCTACCCTAAGGAATTCGTCTGTGTAAATGTCCTTTAAAGTAGTGCCATCCCACCATTGAGAGGTAGGTAGCACCACCGTTGGAGGTGTTCGGGTCAATTCGAGGTTCAGGACATGGTGATCACCAGAGCAATGGGAAGACACCTTAGAAGCTACCCTCATGCCAGGTTCTCGGATCATGAGGACTTACTAAGACATCCTCTACTCGACGATCACCTTTCGAGGGGCAAGGCAACAGTGAGGCGTACCCTAGGGGTGGTGTGTGAATTGTGTGTCATTTTCAGTTTATTGTTTGTCTTGTCATGCATTGGTGATCTACGTTTCGATTTTATTTTTGGGCATTCATTCTTTCATGTTATTGTTTAACAGTTAAAGGTGCGGGAATTTAAAGTGCGGAAAAAATAAAGGTCCTACGCTATTACAAAGGCGCGGGTCTACAACGCCAAATTAACCCAGACCCGATTTAAAATAAAGTGCAGAAAATAAAGGCCTAATTAACTATTACAGGGCTTTGGAACAAGTACATTATATTTACATCAAAGAAATAAATAAAACGCGCGAAAAGAGAATATAATCGAATGCGAGGGCGTTGAACCCTTTGAAGGAATTAAAATAAAATTATTAAAATAATTAAGTTAAATAAAAAGAAAGAACTTATTTTTTATGTTTTTGTATTAAAGAAAATTAAATTAATTAAAAGTCAAATAATTAATTCTAATTCTAATTGTTTTTAATTTATTAAAGAAAATGCATTAAAGTTAGAACCTAGAATTAAAACTAAATTAATTATAAAATTTATTTACAAAATTAATGGTTAGTGATACTTATAATAAAATATTTAATTAAAAAAAGAATAAAAAAAAAGCTAAAGACCTATTTATTATTTTTTTGGTTATTGAGAAAAAAAGAATTAAAATTAACAACTTAAAATAAAAACTAAATTTATTATGGGATTTATTTACAAAAATACTAAAATAAAATATGTATTATTTTTTTATATCTTTTCTGATTTTTTTGTGTTTTGTTTTATATATTGAAAATATTAAACTAATTAATAAAACAATAATTAAAAGAAAGAGAAATAATAATAATAAAAAACAAAGAGTGAAAAAAAGCTTGCAAACCTAGGGGGTCTGCCCCTATTTTTGGAGGTGAAGCCCAGCAATTTAGGGCCCAATTCCTTAAGCCTCGTTGACTTTGACACTAGGGTGTGAGGTGGTTGACTGCAGTCCATGGTGCGCTTCAGATTGTGGCCATTTGATCCATCTCCATAGGCACGTGGATGGCCAGATTGTATGGACCTAGGGTGCTCCTTTAGGCTGAAACTGCATGGGAACATTGCATGAAAAATAACATGGAAATAGTGAGGGACCTGGGGCTCGAACCCAGGTCCTGTAGTCTGCCAATGCTTGTGCCTGCCACTGAGCCACTTTGTTTCTTTGTAAATTAAATAAACAACAATCAATATAAAATAAAACAACACGCTAGTGGATTTTTAGCGCGCGATTTTAAATGGACCAACCAGAACCGGCCACTTCATCGTCTCCTTCGCTTGGCTTTATTTTCCTGAAACAAGAACAATTTAGCAACGGTTTTTTAAGCGTTCTTTTAGGCGCCTTTCCAGAAAATAACGAATAGCTTATAGTGGCTCAGAAATTGAGCGCGAGGCATCTAATCTCTTCGTCCAAGCATGCTGGTTGCAACTATGGCATCGTGATTCTCCAATTTTGCTGTATTCAAAAACCCCTAATTCAAAAGCTTAAGAACCCTAAAAAACAAAAATGGCAGATTCTCCAATAGTGCATAAAAACGCAATTAGAATATAGGGTTAGCTTCAAAACACATTGCTTAGTATGAATATGTAACCAAAATGCTATGAGAATGTCTCAAAATTAAAACACGAATATGTATATTTATGAAGAAAAGTTGACTTCTGTATACCGATTCAAAGGGTTAGGGACGAAGTTCTTGGTTGGAAAAGTCCTCTTGAAGCCTCAGGAAGCTAATGAGATCAGAATCTTGCCTTGAATCGTACTACAAGTATGTTTTCAGATTTTTAGTTTTCAAGCTAAAAGTGTGAGTTTTCTTTTTGTGTTTATTTCGTTTTTTGAGATGCTTCCCCCTCAATTTTCGTTTTTATCACTTGTATAGGTCTTATGCCACATGTATGAAGAGGAATTATGGCTCCATAATGCATAGCATTCAATTTCAAGATTCTCCATAAACCTCCATAACCAAATTTCCATTTTTGAACCATTTTTTTGAATTCTTGCTTCTTTGAGCCTTGGCACGAAAATGGGATATACATAATGGTGCTTCAAGGTTAATCAAAGCCAAATATTCCCTTAAATTAATTTTTTTGAATTTCTCTTGATTTTAAAAGATTTAAAATTAATTAAATCCAATAAAATCAATAAAAAATGAAAAAATTAATTAAAAAATCTGAAATAAAAGGTGGGACACGTGGGAAGCATGGCCAAGTTAATTCAAGTGGAAAAAGTGGGCCCCTTTTGTCAAAAATGAAATTTCAAGGATAAATGATTTTGGCCATTTCACAAAAATCTCCCAACTTCTCCAATGCATATCTTGCTCAATGTTTAAGCTTTGATCATGTTCTTGGACATTTTAGAAAAGTCTTGAAGTCCTCTAAACAATGTCCTTGGTCCCATGTCATTTTGATTTACCAATCTCAAGTTATGGCCTTTGACTTAAAGTCCCTTTTTGTTGACTTTTGAAAATGACCTATAATGTTGAAATTGATAACTTTTGGTGAGAGCATTTCTTGGACTTGAAGTATGAAGAGGAGTTGTAGGAAATGTCTTTATATTCAAAATGAGCATTGGATGGAATTTTTCTGATGAACCATGAAAAAGTTATGCCCTGGTCAATTTACAGTTGACTTTTCAGCTGTCCAAAAATAAAAACTTTTGACACTTTGATGATTTTTGAGCCATTCTTTGAGAATCATGATCAAGCATTGATCAAATGATGTTTGTGGCTTCAAAATGAGATATTGACCAAAAATTTGAACTTTTGACTGTCAAATGACCATTTTGCCCCTACAGTTGACTGTAGTGCAATTAGGGTTTTTGATTGTGCAATTTTGTGCTGAAAGTCTTGAAACTTTGCATGAGGATTCTTGACCATATTTGTAGGCACGTGAGACTTGATTGGACCCTTGGAAACTCCATTTTCTTGATCAGAACCAAAACCCTAATTTGACTGGCCTTAGGAGAGTGGTTGACTGTGTGGCCCTTGAGTAGACCTTGAAGCATTTGAAGAGGATGTTTGGCAAAACTTTGAAGATTATGGGAGGGCAAATTTTGGGGTACAACAGTTGCCCCTGTTCAATCTTCTTAGACCTGAGGATGCAGATTGGCTGACGTGCCTTTCGTAATCCGAAGGTGGAAGATGATTGAACACTAGAGTGCCCAGAAATTTGCGCTCACATAGTAGCAGTGTGATGATGGGAATGGGCTTATAGATGCCATTTAGAGATTGGTGAATAGGATGATGGGCTTATAGATGCCATCTGGATGTTGATCGCGTAAGAGATTCCTTAGCGATAACTTGCGTACCTACAAAAGAAAAAATGAGTACCTGACATGTTGCAGGAGCTGGTCTTCAGATGCTTTGTATAGATGTGTCCCGACTGGTTACAGGAGCTGAATCTGGAGCTTCAAAAAGGTGATGAATGAGCCATGGATGGTTACTACCTCAACAGGAACGGTGAGAGAACCTTGGATGACTTTAACCTCAACAGCAAACGTTGAGAAAATCTTGGATAACTTCACTTCAACAGCAAACGTTGAGAAAATCTTGGTTAACTTCACTTCAATAGCAATCATTGAGCGAAATCTTGGTGGGAATTACCATCTCCGCAGTATCGGGGAGAGAACCATAGGAAATTATAATCTCAAAAGCGGACGTTTGAGAAAAACCTGGAATGGAATTATCGTCTCCGCAGGATCGGGGAGAGAACCATAGGAAATTATAATCTCAAAAGCGGACGTTTGAGAAAAACCTGGAATGGAATTATCATCTCCGCAGCATTAGGGAGAGAACCATAGGAAATTATAATCTCAAAAGCGGACGTTTGAGAAAAACCTGGAATGGAATTATCATCTCCGCAGCATTGGGGAGAGAACCATAGGAAATTATAATCTCAAAAGTGGACGTTTGAGAAAAACCTGGAATGGAATTATCATCTCCGCAACATTGGGGAGAGAACCATAGGAAATTATAATCTCAAAAGCGGACGTTTGAGAAAAACCTGGAATGGAATTATCGTCTCTGCAACATTGGGGAGAGAACCATAGGAAATTATAATCTCAAAAGTGGACGTTTGAGAAAAACCTGGAATGGAATTATCATTTCCGCAGCATTGGGGAGAGAACCATAGGAAATTATAATCTCAAAAGCGGACGTTTGAGAAAAACCTGGAATGGAATTATCGTCTCCGCAACATTGGGGAGAGAACCATAGGAAATTATAATCTCAAAAGCGGACGTTTGAGAAAAACCTGGAATGGAATTATCATCTCCGCAGCATTGGGGAGAGAACCATAGGAAATTATAATCTCAAAAGCGGACGTTTGAGAAAAACCTGGAATGGAATTATCATCTCCGCAGCATTGGGGAGAGAACCATAGGAAATTATAATCTCAAAAGCGGACGTTTGAGAAAAACCTGGAATGGAATTATCGTCTCCGCAACATTGGGGAGAGAACCATAGGAAATTATAATCTCAAAAGCGGACGTTTGAGAAAAACCTGGAATGGAATTATCATCTCCGCAGCATTGGGGAGAGAACCATAGGAAATTATAATCTCAAAAGCGGACGTTTGAGAAAAACCTGGAATGGAATTATCATCTCCGCAGCATTAGGGAGAGAACCATAGGAAATTATAATCTCAATAACATTCATTGAGAAAAACCTTTGATAACTTCTACTGAGTCTTCATCAGAAAAATCTGTTTAGGGTCGATTTAGCTGGACTAGAGAAGGCCTTGGACTGGATAAGAAATCTTTGGAGTCGATTAACTGAACCGGTCTAGGTCTTGAAATATGATTGAGAATTTAGCTGAATCCTTCCTGAAAGATAAAGGTCAGTCATAGGCAATGCATGATATGGACCAAGCAATGATGTTCTCAACATAAATGAGATTTGTATGATGCGTCTATGCATGCTTTAATGATATATGTGATGTTTAGGAATGTATGTTTTCGTCTAGGAAAGTAAATCCTTGACGGGTGCCGGGAAGTCATATCCTGGGCTGATGTTTGAAGAATAGATTTCGCTTCCGCTGGGGATGATAGCTGCAAGAATACCGGTAGGAGGAGATGACCCCGTTGGGGAATAAACTTGGCGAATGGAATAACTCTGCGGGGGGGGGGGGGGGGGGGGGGGGGAGTACCCTGACGATCTTGCTGGGGAGCGATACTCTGTGGGAAGAGGGATACTTTTCTAAGTTGTTGATGGTAACTTGCTGGAGATATCAATGTTGTGTTGGAAGTGTTAATAGACTTCGCTGGGGATAAGAAGACTGTGTCGACGACGATCTTTCCGTAGCTTTTGGCTGAGGATAACCCAGTTATATCCTGTTAAGGAAATAACTCTTTGAATAAAGCCGGACGACGCGTTCGTGCTTTTGTGGGGATAAGCTTCCAGAATCTACTGGGGATAAGCTTACTGCTTGGGGAAATGGATTCCAACTTTCCTGGGGGGAGCTGGGTTGGATTCTCTGGGGAAGTTTTGAATTGCCCCGGGGAAGTGACTCCATTGAATGTTTGGTATGCCGCCGGGGAACAATCTTGAATCAAGACTGTCGGGGATGTTTGTTAAGACTGTATGCTGCTGGGGAAGGTTGAGATCTGTGGGAGGATACCCAACTTCCTTAAGGTTGATAACTGCTTTGCTTGAGGAGAGTATACTGCTTGCTGGCTCACTCTCTGGGGAATTAAGATACCTGGTTGTGTTCTTCAGCTGAACCTACCTTGATACCTTGGAGGACAGAACAAATAGATCGCTTGGACAACTCTTTATTGCCCCTGTTTCTGAGGTATGAGAGGAAGACCTGTGAGGTGCTGATAGTTGTTAATGGACAAACCTTCTTCTGATAGGCAGGTGACAAGATGACAGGACATAGTCGTACGCTTTGATCCCTAACTTTTGCCTGGACCGCCCTTTCGGGTTTTCAGTCCACCGGGATACCCCTTTTTGCCCAAGCCGCCTTTTCAGGTTTTCGACTTGCCGGGTGTACAGATTTTTTTCATTTCATCCCTTCATTTTGCCCGAACCCTTTTGGTTCGCCGGGAAGCCCTTATTTTTGCCTAGGTGTGTCAACCTAGCGGGTCTTTGATTTTGCGTAGTATTTTTTTCGACTATGTCCATGCTCTCAGGATGTAGGGAGTTGCCCCTGTTAGAAGTGTTTTGTCATGCCACCAGAAGGTGTTTGATTAGGCAAGATTCGTTGCTGGAATGCCCCCAAGTGACTCAGGCGGAGATTTACCCCAGGCTGTTTGGCCCTGAGAGATTCCCTGAATCTTGATTGGACTGCCCTAGATGATGGATAATGATCATGTCATGCCCCTTGATTGGAGGTGCTTTTGTTCACTAGGTATTCATCGTGCGAATTTCCCTATTGTTCAAACAAAAAGTCATATGCAAACAAAGTTATGTCAAAAATGCAAAGCTTATGTCTGTCTTGAAGATTTTGACAATGCATTATTTTTCATAAAACAAGTGAATGTTTGTAAAACGTGATGTCAACTCCGTATTTACCGTAGGCCTTAATGAGTCAGGATACCTTTTGTAACAGTATGCTTTCGAACTAACCCATGCTTCAGCTAGGACTTTTAAGGGTTATAACGTGGCCTGGTTCACGGTTTAAGAAACAAAGGATAAAGGCTCAAATTTTATTTGTACCCACCCGCTCTTCGTGATGTTCTCCAAACCTAAACTCAGTTGATCATACGTTAGACCTTGTTTGAATCTTTGCTTTGATTTTCTGGTGATTATTCGGATGTTAATAACTTATTTTGAATAGGCAGTCATTCCTTTTTTTGTTGAGGGTTTGTAGGACCTCTTTCTTTTTGATTTTTGTTATCCCTTTCTTTTTTTGCCTGAACTGTTTCCTTTTTTGGAATCACAGTCAGCGGGATGCCCCAGTTTTGTAAGTCTCCTTCATGGGTTTTGACTTAATGGGTTTTTTTTTAGAAGTAATGACTGCCTTTCTTTATTGATTATTCGGAACCATCACTGTCTTCTTTTTTGTAAGGACCTCTTTGGTGCCATTCGTTATGCACTTGGATCAACTGAGAAACTACCCTGCCCCAGGTTATGATTAAGGGTTTTAAATTTCGAAAAGAAAAACTCCTACTTCTTTGGCTCAGAGGGGTTGACGAGGGATCATCATCCTTATAACTCCAGTGTTTAGGGATTGAAACAACGCCTGTACCTCATCAGCGGGGTCTTGTTCAAAAGCATATTGTAAAGATCGTGGTATCATTTTCGTCATCCTCCCTCAAGAGACTTAGAATTATTAATTGAGAGTTGACATCAGGAAAAATATGAAGATAATTTGCATTTAGTGAATACGAATATATTGTTTCAGAACAGACATATGCGATGCATTAATGAAATAACAATGTTTAACATGAGTAAATGTTTGAACAAAAGAAAATTGCAACTTGAACATTCGAATGAACAAAAGTTTTCCAGTCTCAGGATTTGTCACTTCAAATGGTGAGTCTTGCAGGGGTAGTAGAAGAACTCGGCCTGACCATCTTGGGTGAATTTCACTGCTCCTTCGTCAATCAGGTCCTGAATCTTGTTCTTCAGAGACCAACAGTCGTTGGTATTATGCCCCGGGCTGTCGGAATGATAAGCGCAACGGGCGTTGGGATTATACTTGGGTGACGCTGTATTCTGATTCTTAGGAGGGTCCCTTAATGTAGTCAGATTTAGTCTCAACAAGTGTTGTAGGGATCGAGACAGCGACGTGTTGAGCTGGGTAAATTGCCTCCTGGGCTTGTTTGGCTCACTCTGATCAATCCTTTGCTCCAGGCGAGGTTGTAGTTGGACCTGTGAAGTGGTAGCAATTTGAAGAGGTCTATTTTTCCCCATACCAGACTCTTGTCCTCTTGGAGACTGATCAAAGACTTGGCCCCTGGCTTGGGCTGGTTTCTTCATGTTGGATCTGTCTTGGCGGAGTTGACTGATCATGGCCCTCAGCTCTCCTTGCTCCTGAGCTAAACCTTGAATGAGTGCCCTTTGCCCCAGCATCTGGGTCTTCAATGTATCTACCTCAGCTTGTAGACGTTTCAGTCGTTCGTCCTTGTCATCCTTGGAACCTTTCTTGGCCAGATTCCCCATGAGGAGTGTCCTTAACTCTTCCTGCCCTTTGGATAGGCTTAGGAAAATTTCTTTGAACTGGGTCTCTTGAGTGTGAAGGTCCTGGTTATCTTGTTGGGGAGCCATTGCTGAAATAAACAGCGAACAGGGGTAAGTGACCCGCAACAAGGATACCTGTTATGCAATGATGAGTATGACATGCATGTAATGTTTTCAAGGACCTCGCCGGGTAAACAAGAAAATTTGTTAGCATTTGAGTCCAGTAGTTTGAGTGAAGGAACTTCATATTTGTTGAGAGTCCTTCTTCAAGGGTCAAAGGCTCACCATATCCAGTGGGTCATAGCCCCTGACCTTAGTTATCATGTCTGGTTTTGATTTCCAAACAACCTTGGTTAAGGGAACCTTCTTCAAGAGTCAGAGCTCACCATATCAAGTGGGTCATAGCCTCTGACAACCTTGGCTAGAGGAAAATAAATCCTCTTTGCCCCTTGCTAGATGTTTGATTCATCATGACCTGCATCACAGACCCTTGAGATCCTTGGAATGGGTTAGTCCTTATGCAGGATGTATGCAATGGTATGATGTCATGCTATGCATGGGGGTAATGTAAGTAACCCTGTTATGAGTCCCAATTAAGGACTGCAAACCAAAACCTGCAAGAAACTCAGTAAACTTTGTTATGAGTCCCAATTAAGGACTATAAACAAAACCTGCAAGAAATTCAAGGGTCAGATAATAAGCATGCAAGTAGTTCAAGTACGAAGGCACACAAGTCACACAAGAGAAACCCTTAGAGTTTAGGCCAGCATGAGGTCTAGGTACTACCCTCTTTCAGTCTGTTGGTTCATACCTGTCCTATCAAAGTAACCGGGTTCTTAGAGGATCCCAATATCATTGACTACCCTCAATCGGTCATAACTCCAGCATCGCAATCTTTTCTTGCGGCCAGAACCATCACGAGAGTTTAGCCTCAATGGGCGTAACATACTGCTACAATTCTAAAGGCCAAGTTGTGTCATTTAAGGTTCTAAGGTTGTTGGTGCTTAATGACTCCTTAGAAGACCCATATTCTCCTCGTTGCAACACAAGGGATATCGGTACAGACCAAGGTGCCACACCAACGTAGCCACTGTTTCACCCGTGTCGGTCTACGCCGGACAGGTCCCTCACAGCTTATGCTACCTAAACAGGGTATCCCCAGATCCGGGTTAGGATCTATGTAACTCCCATGCAACCCACAATAGTAAAGCAAACAAATCAATACAATTGAAAACACAGTTATGAACTAACCCTAAGGTACACCTCACTTTAAGTTTAAGTCCCCAGCAGAGTCGCCAGTTCTGTGATCGGTGGATCTGGAACTGACTGTTTAACGCTGGTTCGCGAAATGTCGCGGAAGCAAGAGTCGCCACCGTCTTTTATTTTCTCCAAATGGAAAGGACAAAAGCACAGAAAAATTCCTTTAAAGAGATTGCTCTCGGTTCGAGAGGTAGATTATAGAAAGGGAAGGTGTTAGCACCCTTTCTATCCATGGTTATCCATGGGCTCTTAGATACTTGCTCATTGTGTTTTCAAAATGTTTGTTTGCTTTTCAAGTGTGAGTGGGTTTGAAAAAGTTTCTTTGAAAGTTTCAGATCGACTCTTGTATCAGTCCTCAAGAGTGTTTGAAAAGTTTGTTTTGAAAGCTTTTTGAAAATGTGTTGGTGTGAAAAGTATTTTGTTTTGTTTTGAAATTTAGAGCAAGTATCTAGAGTCGTCTACCTACCCTAAGGAATTCGTCTGTGTAAATATCCTTTAAAGTAGTGCCATCCCACCATTGAGAGGTAGGTAGCACCACCGTTGGAGGTGTTCGGGTCAATTCGAGGTTCGGGACATGGTGATCACCAGAGCAATGGGAAGACACCTTAGAAGCTACCCTCATGCCAGGTTCCCGGATCATGAGGACTTACTAAGACATCCTCTACTCGACGATCACCTTTCGAGGGGCAAGGCAACAATGAGGCGTACCCTAGGGGTGGTGTGTGAATTGTGTGTCATTTTCAGTTTATTGTTTGTCTTGTCATGCATTGGTGATCTACGTTTCGATTTTATTTTTGGGCATTCATTCTTTCATGTTATTGTTTAACAGTTAAAGGTGCGGGAATTTAAAGTGCGGAAAAAATAAAGGTCCTACGCTATTACAAAGGCGCGGGTCTACAACGCCAAATTAACCCAGACCCGATTTAAAATAAAGTGCAGAAAATAAAGGCCTAATTAACTATTACAGGGCTTTGGAACAAGTACATTATATTTACATCAAAGAAATAAATAAAACGCGCGAAAAGAGAATATAATCGAATGCGAGGGCGTTGAACCCTTTGAAGGAATTAAAATAAAATTATTAAAATAATTAAGTTAAATAAAAAGAAAGAACTTATTTTTTATGTTTTTGTATTAAAGAAAATTAAATTAATTAAAAGTCAAATAATTAATTCTAATTCTAATTGTTTTTAATTTATTAAAGAAAATGCATTAAAGTTAGAACCTAGAATTAAAACTAAATTAATTATAAAATTTATTTACAAAATTAATGGTTAGTGATACTTATAATAAAATATTTAATTAAAAAAAGAATAAAAAAAAAGCTAAAGACCTATTTATTATTTTTTTGGTTATTGAGAAAAAAAGAATTAAAATTAACAACTTAAAATAAAAACTAAATTTATTATGGGATTTATTTACAAAAATACTAAAATAAAATATTTATTATTTTTTTATATCTTTTCTGATTTTTTTTGTGTTTTGTTTTATATATTGAAAATATTAAACTAATTAATAAAACAATAATTAAAAGAAAGAGAAATAATAATAAAAAAAAACAAAGAGTGAAAAAAAGCTTGCAAACCTAGGGGGTCTGCCCCTAATTTTTGGAGGTGAAGCCCAGCAATTTAGGGCCCAATTCCTTAAGCCTCGTTGACTTTGACACTAGGGTGTGAGGTGGTTGACTGCAGTCCATGGTGCACTTCAGATTGTGGCCATTTGATCCATCTCCATAGGCACGTGGATGGCCAGATTGTATGGACCTAGGGTGCTCCTTTAGGCTGAAACTGCATGGGAACATTGCATGAAAAATAACATGGAAATAGTGAGGGACCTGGGGCTCGAACCCAGGTCCTGTAGTCTGCCAATGCTTGTGCCTGCCACTGAGCCACTTTGTTTCTTTGTAAATTAAATAAACAACAATCAATATAAAATAAAACAACACGCTAGTGGATTTTTAGCGCGCGATTTTAAATGGACCAACCAGAACCGGCCACTTCATCGTCTCCTTCGCTTGGCTTTATTTTCCTGAAACAAGAACAATTTAGCAACGGTTTTTTAAGCGTTCTTTTAGGTGCCTTTCCAGAAAATAACGAATAGCTTGTAGTGGCTCAGAAATTGAGCGCGAGGCATCTAATCTCTTCGTCCAAGCATGCTGGTTGCAACTATGGCATCGTGATTCTCCAATTTTGCTGTATTCAAAAACCCCTAATTCAAAAGCTTAAGAACCCTAAAAAACAAAAATGGCAGATTCTCCAATAGTGCATAAAAACGCAATTAGAATATAGGGTTAGCTTCAAAACACATTGCTTAGTATGAATATGTAACCAAAATGCTATGAGAATGTCTCAAAATTAAAACACGAATATGTATATTTATGAAGAAAAGTTGACTTC
This sequence comes from Vicia faba, assembly GCA_948472305.1. NCBI lineage: Eukaryota > Viridiplantae > Streptophyta > Magnoliopsida > Fabales > Fabaceae > Vicia > Vicia faba. The sequence goes on along the minus strand of OX451741.1, from coordinate 233,192,138 downwards.
TGTATACCGATTCAAAGGGTTAGGGACGAAGTTCTTGGTTGGAAAAGTCCTCTTGAAGCCTCAGGAAGCTAATGAGATCAGAATCGTGCCTTGAATCGTACTACAAGTATGTTTTCAGATTTTTAGTTTTCAAGCTAAAAGTGTGAGTTTTCTTTTTGTGTTTATTTCGTTTTTTGAGATGCTTCCCCCTCAATTTTCGTTTTTATCACTTTATAGGTCTTATGCCACATGTATGAAGAGGAATTATGGCTCCATAATGCATATCATTCAATTTCAAGATTCTCCATAAACCTCCATAACCAAATTTCCATTTTTGAACCATTTTTTTGAATTCTTGCTTCTTTGAGCCTTGGCACGAAAATGGGATATACATAATGGTGCTTCAAGGTTAATCAAAGCCAAATATTCCCTTAAATTAATTTTTTTGAATTTCTCTTGATTTTAAAAGATTTAAAATTAATTAAATCCAATAAAATCAATAAAAAATGAAAAAATTAATTAAAAAATCTGAAATAAAAGGTGGGACACGTGGGAAGCATGGCCAAGTTAATTCAAGTGGAAAAAGTGGGCCCCTTTTGTCAAAAATGAAATTTCAAGGATAAATGATTTTGGCCATTTCACAAAAATCTCCCAACTTCTCCAATGCATATCTTGCTCAATTTTTAAGCTTTGATCATGTTCTTGGACATTTTAGAAAGATCTTGAAGTCCTCTAAACAATGTCCTTGGTCCCATGTCATTTTGATTTACCAATCTCAAGTTATGGCCTTTGACTTGAAGTCCCTTTTTGTTGACTTTTGAAAATGACCTATAATGTTGAAATTGATAACTTTTGGTGAGAGCATTTCTTGGACTTGAAGTATGAAGAGGAGTTGTAGGAAATGTCTTTATCTTGAAAATGAGCATTGGATGGGATTTTTCTGATGAACCATGAAAAAGTTATGCCCTGGTCAATTTACAGGTGACTTTTCAACTGTCCAAAAATAGAAACTTTTGACACTTTGATGATTTTTGAGCCATTCTTTGAGAATCATGATCAAGCATTGATCAAATGATGTTTGTGGCTTCAAAATGAGATGTTGACCAAAAATTTGAACTTTTGACTGTCAAATGACCATTTTTCCCCTACAGTTGACTGTAGTGCAATTAGGGTTTTTGATTGTGCAATTTTGTGCTGAAAGTCTTGAAACTTTGCATGAGGATGCTTGACCATATTTGTAGGCATGTGAGACTTGATTGGACCCTTGGAAACTCCATTTTCTTGATCAGAACCAAAACCCTAATTTGACTGGCCTTAGGAGAGTGGTTGACTGTGTGGCCCTTGAGTAGACCTTGAAGCATTTGAAGAGGATGTTTGGCAAAACTTTGAAGATTATGGGAGGGAAAATTTTGGGGTACAACAGTTGGTCTACCAACTTTCACTGAAGGTAGAAAGAGAAATATCATAGCACCGCCGTTCACTGACGATGAACTATCAACATTCACTGAAGATAGAAAAAAGATAACAAACACCGACGTTCACTGCCGATGTCCTACCAACTTTCACTGAACATAGAAAAAAGATAACAAACACCGACGTTTACTGTCGATGGTCTACCAACTTTCACTGAAGGTAGAAAGAGAATATATCATATCACCGCCGTTCACTGACGATGAACTACCAACGTTCACCGAGGGTAGAAAAAAGATAACAAGTTCCCCAAGATTCTGGTGTTTCGCCTAGAATGGGTCTCAACTTCTTTAACCAAGGCATTCCGCCTGGAAAGGATAATACATAAGCTGTCTAAAATAAAGAGAATTTGCTATTTTTGGTCACGGTGGATTGTAAAAGGAAATGAATTTTTGTGTGCAAGAGGTATGACTTCCTGGGGAGATGCCATGATGTTCTCGCTAAGGGGATAAAGTCTTCTTGTGCAAAATAAATGCACCAAACAAAGCTTGGAGTTTTTAGCAATCCAAAGTGAATAGAATTTCCAGGGGACCACAGAACCATACCAGAAATAAACTAGAATGAAACAGTCAACCAGAATGCATCCTTTGAGAAATAAAATCAAGAGGGAAAACAAGAGAATTTTTTTTATTAATAACCAAGTATTAAAAAAATATTTCGCAAATAACCGGGTTTCGGAAAAAATTACGCAAATAACCATGTTTGAGATGGCTCCACAAAGGAGGAGCCAAGTCATTTGGCGCATGCACCTAGGGTTTTGCCCTAGGCGCCATCTCACTTGGCGCCTCCATTGGCTTTTAGCCAAGTGAGATGGCGCATGCTCCTTAAAAAGGAGAGGAGGCGCCATCTCACTTGGCGCCTAGGGCAAAACTAGGGTTTTTTGCCGTTTTATAAATAATTCGTCCGTTTCTTTGAAATTTCTCACACTTTCTCGCACTGTATTTTTATTTTGTACTCCCTTATTTACGTAATGACGTCGCCTATGATTTTTAGCAGAGATGGTTACGTTATATTCTCCGCCACGAAACCCGCGATGAAAATGAAATTCTGGCACATTCACTCCATGGAGCGTCTGAAGCGGGAGTTGATGCGGTGGCTAGATGGAGACATCGCCGAGGGGGAAAAAATTCGAAGGATCCAGCGAAAACGAACAACAACCTCGCATGCGACAGGAAGACCTAATGTGTGGTTGGAGGAAGTCAAAACAGACAGTGATGTAATGCTGATGATGCATGGGTCAGATGAAATTGTGTTAACAGTTGTAATTTCCTAGATTGATTATCGTTAATCATTGTTGTACGCGAAAACCCTAATTTAATTTCCTAGATTGATTATCGTTAATCATTGTTGTACGCGAAAACCCTAATGTAATTTCCTATATTGAATTTCTTAAATTGTGTGAACAGTTTTATTAACGGAAAACCCATAATGTTTACAACACAAATATTGAAAAGATTTATTGTATTACAAAATTTATGTGGTCGAGCCAGACGCCCGATTCGGACAGTTTTTGCGATTGTGTCCGACCTGACGGCATAAACCACACTTTCTTTCCAACCTGTCTAGATCGTCCATTTCTGTTGTTATGCGCCTGCTTTTGGGACGACCCTTCTTGTTCCTTCGCATTTGGTCATTGTGCCAAACTATATCACCGCTGTATTCAGGCCAATAGTCCGGTTTTGCCACCAAAGGAAAGTTGTTGTTGTAAACAGTTAGCAACGTTTCAGATTTATAAACGTTTGATAGCAGTTGAAGCGCGTCTTGATGGGTATGCGCACAAGCGGCAATGACATGAGAGCAAGGCATACGAAAAGCTTGAAACCTGCCACAATCGCACCATTGAGAAGGTAAAATGACCCTGTATTCCTGTCTTGCCAGGCCTTCATTGTGGTCAATTGTCTCTTTCACAATGAAGTTGTGGCTATGGCGGTCAAACCGTGTAACCATGTGAGTGTTGGCTTTTGCACTTTCAGCCTTAATGTATTTCATACAGCTTTCACTCCACAGTTGTCCTGATTGCAAGACCGAATACCACATTTCACCTCTTTTGGCAAATAACGCAGCCATCCTAAAATACGTGGATTTCACCAAGGCAGTGATGGGGAGGTTTCGTATGCCCTTGAATACCCCATTCATTGATTCAATGAGATTTGTTGTCATATGCCCCCATCTTTGGCCATTGTCGTATGACCTAGTCCACTTTTCGACCGGTATGTTGTCGATCCACGTACCGGCTTCTGGGTTAGACAAACGGATCTCGTTGCGGTAATATTTGAATGTGGGCTGTGTCAGTGCGTATCCCGCATTCATCACCGCTTTCCGCAATATTTTGTCCTTGACCTCCCTCGAGAAATTCTGGACGATATGCCTGATGCAATAGACATGCGTAGAGGGAGGGTCATGCCAACCATTTGCCGGATTATTATATGCACTTTCAATAGAGGCATGTCTGTCCGAGATCAAACATAGATCCGGTTGAGGAGCCACGTGTGTACGAAGATTTTTCAGGAAAAAGCTCCAAGCACCACCGGTCTCCCCCTCGACAAGGGCAAACGCAACGGGGAAAATGTTATTGTTGCCATCTTGTGCAACTGCCATCAAAAGAGTGCCTTTGTACTTGCCATACAACCAAGTCCCGTCTATCTGTAGAATTGGTTTACATGATGCAAACCCTTCGATGCATGGTTGAAATGCCCAAAAGACGCGACTGAATATTCCGTTGCCATGTAGAACACTACCATCTTGGGCGTAAGCGGGCAATGTTTCCAGAACATAAACACTACCTGGAGAATATGTCTTTAGTGCATTGAGGTAGCGGGGAAGTTCTCGGTATGACTCCTCCCAGTTTCCATACACCCTTTCAATCGCCTTAGTCTTTGCTAACCACGCCTTACGGTAAGACGGAGTGTAATTAAAAACTGTGGTGATGTGGGAGATGATTGTTTTCACCTTCAAAGAAGGGTCGTTGCTCACCAGGGGTAGGATTTCTTGACAGATTAGATCATGGTTGAGTTTTCGGTGGTCTTGTGATTGAGTGGAACTTACACAAGTATGGGTTGTCATGGAACCTATGACCCAGCAGTCACCCCTTAGTCTGTATGAAGCGGTCAGCTTGAACATGCAGTCAGGGTGGACACACTTGATCTTGTACCTTTCCGGGTTTACACGATCCACCTTATAATCAACCGAGTTGAGCATGTGAAATTTTTTGATGGCCCTTATGCATTCCTCTCTATTACGAAACTTGTCCTTCTCTTTTAAATTTTCATCTGATTGCATATACGGTTGGAAAAACAAGTCCGTAGAAGGTTCATCTCCGCCCATGTTGAAGTTTGTCATGTGCGTAGGTGGTGTGTATATTTTGTCGGTAGGAATACTTGGGATGCCATCATCGTCAGAATCGTCGTTCACCATTTCATCGAACTCTAACTCGTTATCTTCTTCTTCATCATCAACTGCATCCACCTCGGCTTGCTCATTCTCCAAAGGATCAACCTCCTGTAACACCGGAGGCTCTACCTCCTGTGTCACCGGAGGCTCTTGAAACAGAACGTACAACTCAATAGAGTCGTTTCCAGAATAGACATGGCTGGAAATCATGTTCTGGAAATCCTCGTCATCTTGAATTGCAACCTTATAAAATATGACTTGGTTGTTTCCAAAAAAGACTGGACTCTGATAAAATATCTGGGATGTAGGGCCTCGTTCAAGTTTGGCCTCCAATCTTTTCTTAAAGTAGGAGAAATTTGCTTTCCCGTTTAAGAGAAATCGGACATTGTCGGTGTTTCTAAACAAAAACCCAACTGTGGGACACATGTATGTCTCACCGTTGAAATGTGCTTTGACAACAAATTGTGGTGAAGAGGCCATTGTGTAGAATTGTTTTGGGTATGAAGGTGGGAATGTTTTGGGTTTATTGATTATATGAAGGTATGAATGCTGGAATGTTTGAAGGTTAGATGACTGATTCGAAGGTTGGAAAATTTTACAGTTTATGTGAATGAATGTTATGTTCAACCTAAGGCAAAATATTTCAATTAAGTAAGTGATGCAACCCCCCAAGGCTGCCAATAATATTACATGCATGGGCTTATGCTGCCACCTAGCCTGGCCCTATTCTTCACACATAAAAGTTTTGTCTAAGCCTGCCACCCGTCTACTCCAATGGCCTTGCATGCAACAGAGAAAGGAATCCCAAAGGCTGTCACGTAGCCTGAGACAATGCTGTAAAACGTGACACCTCTTATTCGCCAAATGGGGTGGCGACAACATTCATTTTTGTACTATTTCGCCAAGTGAGATGGCGCCTCCCTTACTGTCCAATAATATTACATGCATGGGCTTATGCTGCCACCTAGCCTGGCCCTATTCTTCACACATAAAAGTTTTGTCTAAGCCTGCCACCCGTCTACTCCAATGGCCTTGCATGCAACAGAGAAAGGAATCCCAAAGGCTGTCACGTAGCCTGAGACAATGCTGTAAAACGTGACACCTCTTATTCGCCAAATGGGGTGGCGACAACATTCATTTTTGTACTATTTCGCCAAGTGAGATGGCGCCTCCCTTACTGTCCAATAATATTACATGCATGGGCTTATGCTGCCACCTAGCCTGGCCCTATTCTTCACACATAAAAGTTTTGTCTAAGCCTGCCACCCGTCTACTCCAATGGCCTTGCATGCAACAGAGAAAGGAATCCCAAAGGCTGTCACGTAGCCTGAGACAATGCTGTAAAACGTGACACCTCTTATTCGCCAAATGGGGTGGCGACAACATTCATTTTTGTACTATTTCGCCAAGTGAGATGGCGCCTCCCTTACTGTCCAATCGTATTACATGCATGGGCTTATGCTGCCACCTAGCCTGGCCCTATTCTTCACACATAAAAGTTTTGTCTAAGCCTGCCACCCGTCAGCTCCAATGGCCTTGCATGCAACAGAGAAAGGAATCCCAAAGGCTGCCACCTAGCCTGAGACAATGCTGTAAAACGTGACACCTCTTATTCGCCAAATGGGGTGGCGACAACATTCATTTTTGTACTATTTCGCCAAGTGAGATGGCGCCTCCCTTACTGTCCAATCGTATTACATGCATGGGCTTATGCTGCCACCTAGCCTGGCCCTATTCTTCACACATAAAAGTTTTGTCTAAGCCTGCCACCCGTCAGCTCCAATGGCCTTGCATGCAACAGAGAAAGGAATCCCAAAGGCTGCCACCTAGCCTGAGACAATGCTGTAAAACGTGACACCTCTTATTCGCCAAATGGGGTGGCGACAACATTCATTTTTGTACTATTTCGCCAAGTGAGATGGCGCCTCCCTTACTGTCCAATCGTATTACATGCATGGGCTTAGGCTGCCACCTAGCCTGCAAGAGTGACACCTTACATTATTTGTAAATGCATGCATGCATATGTGTAACTCCCTAAGCATGCAAATGTGACACCTCGCAGGCATGCAACCACTACATCAGAATTAGTTGCCTATAAATACATACCTTATGAAACATATCTCACACCCACACAACTCTCACTCTCTCACTCTCTGCTACGAAATATTTCTTAAGTCTCTCATACTCCTTATTTCTTCCTAAGTCTTTCATTCACTCAAGCGTTCTGAAGAATGGCCCTTCTAACAATGGGAGATACTCACAGAGGCACAAGGGAAAACATTGCTGCATTTGTAAGTCTCTTCTTTGGTTATACATTTTTCATACTTTAAAAAACGTGTTGTTCATCTTAATTAATCTTACTCTTGTTTAATTATGATCTCAGGATACACAAAGATTCAGAATCCGTTCGCACAAATACCTGGCCCCCGACCCTTTTATCGTCCCTTATCTGGAATATGCAGGTTTTGGACACGTGATAAAGATCTCCAACTGCACCATTGACTCCAAATTCATCCTTGCAATGTTGGAGAGGTGGAGACCGGAGACCCATACATTTCACCTACCAATAGGTGAATGTACCATCACTCTCGAAGATGTCTACATGCTACTGGGCCTCCCTATTGACGGTAAAGCGGTGAACGGGTCGGTTCAACAACCCAACTCACAGTGTGAAGAACTGTTGGGTAGGGACATGGTAGAAGGTGGTGGAGCAAGAGGGCAGGGAATACTACTCACTGACCTGAAACGGCATTATGCAAGTATGGAATTAAATGAAAATTCCTCAGAAAATGACCGAGTAGTAAAAGCCCGAACGTATATTATGATACTTTTTGGTACTTTTTTATTTCCCGAAAGTACGGGAAATAGTGTAAATTTCATGTACTTACATTTACTAACCAATTTTGATAAAACTAGAAAATTAAGTTGGGGTTCTGCAGTATTAGCCCACCTGTACAGTTCCTTGTGCAAAAACGCAGTCAAGGAAAAATGTACATTTTATGGGTGCGCATTTTTACTACAAGCCTGGGGTTGGTGGAGGATGGAGTCCTTAAACCCCATCAACAACAACACTTTTGGTTTCCCTTACGCAACAAAGTAAGTCATTAAGTTATAGCATTTATAACTATTCTTCTCTTTCCAAAATATATGCTAAAAATAACATGTTTCTCATTTCCTATAGGTACTGCGTGAGGGGTATGGATTACGGCAAGAATCCCAGATTCAATGTCGCACTCTACCGGAATCTGTTGGATCACCTAGGCCCAGATGACGTAAGTCGTAGCTTTTAACTTTTGTTCATTTTATTTATTTATACATTACTTTTGCGCTTACCTGATTTAAATTTTATCGCAGTTCGTCTGGAGACCATATTTGGGTCTGGACCATTCTCCAAATCCAGAGGATGCAGCAACTTGGACTGCAAAGACTGCACTCATTCGGTTCAACATTGTGGAGATGCACCACAGCGACCGCGTGAAGATGCAGTTCGGAATGATCCAAGAGATACCGAGTGACCCAACAGATTTGTCCCCCTGGCATCTAAAAAGGGTCGACGCCCAGTGGAATCTAACCAACTGGAAAGACTTTGCTCCAGAATGGTGTAAAATGTGGCAAAGGCGTCACCGCTTCATCTTGCAATCCCCTGTTTTCCTTACTCAAGGTAACATGCGACACACCGATCAATATATGTCGTGGTACAGGTCGGTTAGTAACCCAGATATGCACGTGTCTCATCCGAGGTACTTGGTTGACCCACGCACACAATGGGCACAACCCTCGATTCCCCACCAACAAACCCAAAATCCTTCAACCTCAAACCCACCCCCAAGAAGAAACAGACCAACAAACACACAACCACAATCCCCACCACAACACAACTACAACCAAATGCCGTACTACCAACCACAGTCACCGCCAAACTACCAATACCCAGATATGCCTCAAACCCAACCACAATACCAACCCCAATACCAGCAAACCCACATACCCCATACACAATTTCAGTCTTCCACATATCCCAATATGGGGCCCTCAACATCCAGCCTAAGCCCTGATATGGGAATGTCAGAAGATTACGACCAACCCGACCAAACCTACCATCAACCACCATATCACCAAACAACCCAACATCCACAGTACCAAACACCCCAAGATCCATTTCCTTTCTACCCCCCATACTCAGACGACCAATGCTACCGACCAACCATGGAACCCCACCCACCGCCAACACGACCAAACTTCGAGGGCATGGGTAACCGACTGTACCAGAGCGGATCTTCGAGATATGGAGATCTTACGGATTTTATGGATTCGGATCGCATTGACTTTGCTGGGCCATCGACCTTGCCGCAACAGGAAACGAGACGGCACCCAGCAAGAGAAAGGCGAGGACGGGGTTGCGGGACAGGGGGTCATTACCGGGTTCCTGGGGATCATTGATGTATCTTTTTTTTTTTTCAGTATTTTTTGTATCTATTTTTTTACTGTTATTTAAATGTAAAACAGTAGAATGTAATTATTTTTTTTCAAATAAAAATTCAATTTTGGTTATCTCTGTCTAATACGCAACGCGCAGGAAAGGAAAAAAAAATTTTTTTTTTGCCCTAGCTTTACACATAGGCGCCATCTCATTTGGCTTAGGGCTTGCCATTTGCCCTTAGGCGCCAAATGAGATGGCGCCTCCCTTAAAAAATTAGGAGGATGCGCCAAATGAGATGGCTCCTCCTTTGTGGAGCCATCTCAAACATGGTTATTTGCGTAATTTTTTCCGAAACCCGGTTATTTGCGAAATATTTTTTTAATACTTGGTTATTAATAAAAAAAATTCAAAACAAGATCCGTCCAAACAAGGAACTGTACCGGAAGGCTAAGGCATAAATCTTCTATGAGGGAAAACTAAGTAGGGAAATTTAAAGAATGTGCATTTTCTATTTAAGACCAACGCTCTAATGAAAAGAGGGTAACTTATCTCTGAAAAACAAGGTAATATGTCAACAAAAATATTAGCGAATGTCAATGAACAATGACTTGCCAATTTTAGCTATGCATGATGTATGCATGAATGTATGAGCATCATCGTATGCATGCTGACACAACAGATATACAACATTGGGAACAACTAGGAAAAACTGCCCGGGCACTAACAACACTCGGCTAAGCTTCAACCAAGATGATCATTCCAAGAAAGGTAAAAGCCAGCTGCAGAAACCAAACCTACTACCTACTTTTAACTTTAATGAGGAGAAACATAATCCGGAGGTAGCCAAATCAAATAGATACCGGGGTAGAACATCCTTCTTCAGGCTTCATCAGGGAAACTAGTGTTTCTCAAAAGTAACATGCCTACTGGAGATTGCAAGACCAGTCTCAAATAAAGCAGACTGACACCGAAACATCCAAACATTCACTGGGGAATTCAGACCCACTTCACTGGAGGAAATGCGGATTCAAATCATGAAAACTCAGAAAAAGGAGAAATGAATCCAAACTAGACTGAGGATACCGGAATCATAAACTTCATGCGGCGAAACATCCCGAGTAGACATTCCCGAGGGGAACAAAAGCTTCTCAAAACAACTGGAGTTTGTCCATTCTTGGGGTCACCATTTTTGTTGTCATTGTTTCATCACAAATCTCAAAGTAAAAGTAAATTGTAAAAATCAATTTTTTTTTGAAAAGTCAATTTTGATATTTAATCTCTTTGCTTTGAAAGTTATTATCAGTAATAAATGGAGTCTTTGCAAGCTAAATAAAATAAGAAACACAAAGAATTGGGTAAAAGCTTGAATTTCATTAATAGAATGGTAGTCTGCGAATGGCGAGACTCCATAGATGATTACAAAGTTTGGGAAATGGTAATACATAATGGAAAAGATACATTGAGATACAATGACCAATATCCCCCTAACAACTTTTGAAATCCTGAGCAGCAGCTTTTATTGAAGTATGGTGAGGATCCGAGAAGATTGTTGCTTCAACGATCAAGTCTTGTCTGACGTAGTTACTTGCCAAGAAAATCCCTAACTTTTGCCTAAGCTGCCCTTGCGGGTTTTCAACTTAGCGAGAAATTTATTATGTTTATGTCTCTAATTTTTGCCTAGACCGCCCTTTCGAGTTTTCGGCCTACCGAGACTCTCCTTTTTTGCCTAAGCCGCCCTTTCGGGTTTTCAACTTAGCAAGCTGTTCTTTTATTTCTTTAGGCAAAGTATTTCTTGACTGCGTCAGCATTCATGGGACGTGGGAACTCCTCGCCATCATAGCTTCAAGAATTAATGCACCACCAGAGAAGGATTTCTTGACAACATACGGGCCTTCAAAATTGGGAGTCCACTTGCCCCTTAAATCAGTGTTGAAAGACATGATCTTCATGAGCACGAGGTCACCTTCTCTGAATTCACGAGGTTTGACATTTTTATCAAAAGCTTTCTTCATTCTTTTTTGATATAACTGGCCATGACACAAGGCTGTCATCCTCTTCTCCTCAATCAAATTCAATTGGTCAAACCTATTCTGGACCCATTCATCCTCTGTCAACTTGGTTTCCATTATCACACGCAGCGAGGGAATCTCAACTTCAATTGGGAGTACAACTTCCATTCCATACACCAGGGAGAACGGGGTTGCTCCTGTTGAATTGCGGACATATGTTCGATATCCATGCAAAGCAAAAGGGAGCATTTCATGCCAATCCTTATAAGTAATTACCATCTTCTGGATAATTCTCTTGATAATCTTATTAGCAGCTTCAACAGCCCCATTCATCTTAGGCCTGTATGGAGATGAATTGTGATGGACAATCTTGAATTCTTCGCACAGTTCTGTCATCATCTTGTTCTTTAAATTTGAGCCATTGTCAGTGATGATTCTTCTTGGCACACCATACAGACATATAAGGTTATTCTTAATGAAGCGCACAACCACTTGCTTAGTAACATTGGCATATGAAGCAACCTCCACCCACTTGGTGAAGTAATCAATTGCTACCAAGATAAAATGGTGCCCATTCGAAGCTTTGGGTTCTATCATCCCAATCATGTCAATACCCCACATAGAGAAAGGCCATGGGGAGGAAATCACATTGAGAAGCGTCAGAGGCACATGGACCTTGTCTGCATAAATCTGGCATTTATAACACTTCTTTGCAAATTTGTAACAGTCAGATTCCATTGTCAACCAATAATAACCTGCCCTTAGCATCTTTTTAGCCATCGAATGTCCATTGGCATGAGTTCCAAATGAACCTTCATGAATCTCATGCATCAACATGTCTGCTTCGTGTCTATCCACGCATCTGAGCAAGACCATGTCAAAATTTCTCTTGTATAACACATTTTCACTGAGGAAGAAACTACCTGCCAATCTTCTCAATGTTTTTCTATCTTTCCTCGACACACCAATCGGGTGTTCCTGAGTCTGAAGAAAATGCTTGATATCATAATACCATGGTTTTTCATCTGCTACCTCCTCTGCTGTAAACACATGAGCGGGCCTATCCAACCGTCGAACCGTAATTCGGGGTATATCATTCCAAGTATTTACTTGGTACATAGATGCCAGAGTTGCCAGAGCATCCGCCATTTGGTTTTCATCTCTAAGGATGTGATGGAGTTCAACTTTTTTGAAGAATGGTAATAATCTTCTAGCATAATCTTTGTAAGGGATCAAGCCAGGGTGACGAGTGTCCCATTCTCCTTTAATCTGATTTATTACCAAAGTTGAGTCACCATACACATATAGATTTTTTATTCTGAGATCAATAGCTTCCTCGAGACCCATCATGCAAGCCTCATATTCTGCCATATTATTAGTGCACTCAAATGTTAACCTTGCAGTAAAAGGAATTTGCGATCCACGAGGAGTGACAATCACAACACCAATTCCTTTACCATAAGCATTCACAGCTCCATCAATTATCATACTCCAACGAGATTCAGGGTCAGGACCTTCCTCATGTAATGGTTCATCACAATCTTTAACTTTCAGGAACATCACACCCTCATTGGGGAATTCATACTCTACAGACTGATGATCCTCCACTGGTTGGTGAGCAAGATAATCTGCCAACACACTGCTTTTAATAGCTTTTTGAGTGCAGTATTCGATATCATATTTAGATAGCAACATCTGCCAGTGGGCAACTCTCCCAGTAAGAGCAGGCTTTTCAAAAATGTACTTGATTGGATCCATTTTGGAGATTAACCAAGTGGTGTGATTCAACATATACTGCCGCAAACGCTTTGCCACCCAGGCCAAAGCACAACATGTTTTTTCCAGCATGGAATATCGCGACTCACAATCAATGAATTTTTTACTGAGATAATAAATGGCGAACTCCTTCTTCTGTGTTTCATCCTGTTGTCCCAGAATACAACCCATGGATTTATCTAACACTGTCAAATACATAATCAATGGTCTTCCTTCTACGGGAGGGAGCAAGATAGGAGGTTCAAGCAGATATTCTTTAATACTCTCAAATTCCCTTTGGAAGTCATCCGTCCATACACAACCTTGATATTTCTTTAACAACTTAAAGATCGGTTCGCATGTTGCAGTCATGTGGGAAATGAATCTGGAAATATAATTCAAACGCCCGAGGAAACCTCTGACTTGCTTTTCAGTTCTTAGTGCTGGCATTTCTTGAATTGCTTTAACTTTATCAGGGTCAACGTTAATTCCTTTCTGGCTAACAATGAAACCCAACAACTTCCCGATCGAACACCGAAGGTGCATTTATTTGGATTCAAGCAGAGACGATACTTCCTCAAACGCTAAAATAACTTCAACAAATCTTATATATGCCCTTCTTCAGTCTGGGATTTGGCAATCATATCATCAACATATAATTCAATTTCCTTGTGCATCAGATCATGGAATAGGGTTGTCATAGACCTCTGGTATGTTGCACCAGCATTCTTCAACCCGAAGGGCATCACTATGTAACAGAATGTTCCCCAGGGTGGGATAAACGTTGTTTTTTCCATGTCCTCTGGAGCCATTCTTATTTGATTATACCCGGAAAATCCGTCCATGAACGAAAATACTTTGAATTTTGCTGTGCTATCCACTAACATGTTGATGTGAGGCAATGGAAAATCATCTTTTGGACTAGCTTTATTTAGATCTCTGTAATCTACGCACATGCGGACTTTTCCGTCTTTTTTTGGTACTGGGACAATATTGGCAATCCATTGAGGATACACTAACGTCACAAGAAAACCAACATTAATTTTCTTTAGAACCTCTTCTTTGATCTTTACTGCCATATCTGGGTGAGTTCTTCTCAACTTTTGTTTAATTGGCGGACACTCTGGCTTCAATGGAAAATGTTGCTCGACAATAGCTGTATCTAGACCAGGAATATCTTGGTAAGACCAAGCAAAAATATCCGCATACTCTTTCAACAACTCAATCAACCTTCTCTTCACATCAGGATGCAACGATGCTCCAATCTTGACTTCCTTCGGATCTTCTTCTGAACCCAAATTGATCACTTTCAAAGGCTCTTTATATGGCTGCATGGTATTTTCCTCGTGCTCAAGAAACCGTGAGACCTCTCATGGAATCTCATCATAATCTTCTTCTTCAGCCCCAAACATAGGACATTCAAAGTTGGGAGAGGGTGCAGGGTCATTGTATTCAACGAGTTTTTTAATTAATCTGCACATATGATTTATGATTGCTTTTAGAAACTGACACATATAATAAGTGATCATGCAGATTGAATTTCAGTTATTATTTATTTTGAAAGGTTTTTTTATTACCATTTCCCAAGAAAAAGCAGGAAACAAAAACATAATTCGGGAAGCAAAGATAACTTTTATTATTGATCTTAAAAGTCACAGCAAACAGATAAGCCCAACAACATTAATACTTCCCCCTTGGGTAGAGTGAAAGCTTTTAAAAAAAAGATTAACAAATCAAATTACTTTGAAACATGTATGCTAGAGCGAACATCAATGGTGACCCAGTTCTGAACCCTGACTCCATGCGTCACATAATTCGGCATTTCCTGCTCTGCTTCATCCTCCTCAACAACATTAATTCCAGAATCAGTTGGATGGAGGTAACCTCCACTGCGGAAAACATCATGATAGCTGCTCATAGTAGACTTTGACTTCAAACTTTCGCCTCTGCCATTCTTCGAAGAGAAACCCAAACCAGTTATGTTCTTGTTCACGAGTGGATCCATAATTCGTCCCCAAACTGCATTAGGACCATTGCGCACAACCTGTTGCGTGTCCTTCAGCGAGACCATGGAATTCTCACTTCCCCTTATGTTGTTAATGGATAGGGCTTGGAACTGGGTTCCAACAGCAGCTTCATCTGCTTCTACAATACTGAAGGACGACAAATGAGATATCAACAATTCCTGCTCCCCATTTATGATCACTACCTTCCCTTTGCACACAAACTTTAGCTTCTGATGTAAAGTTGAAGTGACAGCCCCTGCTTCATGTATCGATGGCCGTCCTAGCAAAAAACTATATGTGGGAATAATGTCCATGACCTGGAAGGTTATCTGGAATAAATTTGGTCCTATATGGATAGGTAAGTCCACTTCACCGATGATAGATTTCCTCGACCCATCAAATGCTTTCACAATGATGCCACTCGGGCGCATAGGTGTTCCTTGATATTTCAACTTCATGAGAGTACTCCTCAGTATAACATTCAACGCGGATCCATTATCAATTAGCAAATTGGATAGCGAATCATTCTTGCAGTTCATAGATATGTGGAGGGTCGGGTTGTGATTCCTCCCTTCATCTGGTAAGTCATCATCGTAGAAACTCAAGTTATTACATGACGTAATGTTTCCAATTATGCTACTGAATTGATCTATTGGCATGTCACTCTCCACAAAAGCTTGGTCTAGTACCCTCATCAAGGATTCTCTATGAGCAGAGGAGTTCATTAATAAAGCTAAGATAGATATCTTTGAAGGAGTCTGCAATAGCTGATCTACAATTCTGTAGTCACTCATATTAATTATCTTCAAAATATCATCCACTTCTTTCTCTAGAGTAGCTTCACTAGTCTCTCCTGTAGTCTTCTTAGGTTCATCATTCTCAGCAACTTTCTTTCCAGCAGCAACATCTCTCCAAACAACCGACGCAAACACACGACCGCTATGGGTCACCCTGCTATTTTCAGCTATATTTCCAACATCGGGCATTGGCTGGATGGGAATTTACACCCCATATTCTAAGATTGTAGCATTATATTTATAAGGCACAACCTTATCTGATTTGTAGGGGATAGGACCTGGAAAACTAATTACCAATGGGGTGACAGCTGGCTTGCTATGGCACTCCACTTCAAAATGAGCGGGTGCACCAAAACAAGGCACAATGACGTTTACCCCTTCTTCAACACAACCAGTCATCAATAAGTCATTTCTGGAAAACAAATCTTCGTTTGAAGAGAAATACTCATCCGCGGAAGCATACTCTTCCTCTGACTCTTCTTCCTTTAAACAAACCTCAACCATATCAACTTCATGATAATCATCCCTCTGACCCGTAATCTTGATAGTTCCATTGTCTAACAGCAACTGAACACCCTTCTTCACGATTGAACATCCTCGGGGATCTCAACAGCAAACTAGGCAAGATCCATATTGGTGTTCCACCTGACCAGCCGTATGGAAGAAGGTAGCATGCAACTGCACGAGATCCTCATTCATATACTCCACGTAAAAAATTATGAATTCACCAGGACATCCAGAAACCATGTTCACTTCCTCTTCATACTCTGCCCTAGGCCTAATTATGTGGATGAGTCCCTCATCCATCATCTCTTGTAAATCAGCCTTTATCTTATCGCAACCCTGTATATCTGTACTGCAAGTAGCACAACTAGCATGGTCATGCGTATAGTAGCTAAATTCACAAAGGTCTGCGTGCATTTTCACCAAATCTCCTCTAACCAGATTAATGTCAAAAATCTGGAAGTCGCCTGGACAATCGGTCACCATATTTACAGCATTTACTCCCCCGTGCTTGGGTAGAGGGTTATCTTTCACATTAGGTCCCATGTCCTTGAAAGATAGAACACCAGACTTTACCAATTTCTGCACCTCATTCTTCCAAGGATAACAATTCTCAACACTATTACCTCGTGCTCCTTGATGAAAAGCACATGTTTGGTCTGCCTTGTAATACCAAGGCAATGGTGATGGTATGGATGGAGGTGGTCGTGTCTGGACCAACTTTTTCTGAATCAATGTCAGTAGTAACTCTGTATAGCTCATGGGAATAGGGTCATAACTCTCCCTTGTCTGATTGGACCCTTGATTCCCCTGCTGGGACGGTCTCTGATAAGCAACGGTAGTTGGAACTGCATTCATAACAGGAGTAATTGAGGCGACTTGCTGATGACGCTGATAACTCCTTCTAGGAGCGTTTACCCTCCTCTCTTGCATAACATCATTTGCATCTCCCTCTTTCTTCTTGGTAAACCCATAAGATGGCTTCTTCGCACCTCCGGACCCTTCACTCTTCATCAAACGGCCTTCGCTTACATCCTCTTCTAAGCGAATACCCATTCCTACCATCTCAGTAAAGTCACTTGGCGCACTTGCTACCATCCTCTCGTAGTAGAAAGCACCCAGCGTCTTCAAGAAAATCTTAGTCATCTCCTTCTCTTCCATGGGAGGAATCACTTGGGCTGCTACCTCGCGCCATCTCTGTGCATACTCTTTGAACGATTCCCTGTCTTTCTGAACCATGGCCCTAAGTTGGTCACAGTCAGGCGCCATGTCCATGTTGTACTTGTATTGTTTGATGAATGCTTCTCCCAAATCATTAAAAGTATGGATATTGGTATTGTCCAAACTCATATACCACTTCAACGCATCACCGGTCAAACTATCCTAAAAAAAGTGAATCAGCAGACGCTGATCATCAGTATGGGTAGACATTCTTCTCACGTACATCACCAGATGAGCACGAGGGCAAGTGTTGCTCTTGTACTTCTCAAACTCCGGGACCTTAAACTTAGCAGGTATCTTAACATTTGGGACCAAGCATAACTCATTCACATTCTGCCCAAATAACTCTTTTCCCCTGAGGGCCTTCATCTCTCTCTGCATCTTGTCAAATTTCTCTTGAAAATCATCCATTCTGTCATAAAGACCCAATTCTTCACTCGGCGGAGGGAAAGAAAGACACACATCATCATTAACAAACGGAACCATATTCACTGAAGGAGGTGTAGCAGGAACAACATGCACCATAGGAGGTGCCGGAGTAACAATAGTTTGAACCACTGGAGTATCTTGAGGACCAAGATTGAAACCTTCAGGTGCAAAATTCTCTGGCATTCCCCATGGATAACCTTGAGGCATACGGTTTTGAACAACAGCTGGAGTAGAAGATACGGGAACAGTCGGAACTTTAGTAGTTGCCCTTGTTGGTTGAGGTTGAACACTCGGTGGATGATTCTGAGAGGCCACTAGAGATTCCATCAGAGTAGTCAAATTGGCCAAGCCGTCCTTCAAAGCAGAAACTTCTTCGTGCAGCTCACGATTCTCTTGTTCTAAGTTGTCCATCTTCTTTTTGAAATTAGCCCGAGTGTTGTAGTGATGAGTCAGTTTGCTGAACGAAGTAAAGAAGCTTGGTAAGACACCTGGGTATGCATAACAAATGCAAGAAATATGTGCAATATGATGCATGATATGCAATGCACATGATTATTTTTACTTTTTTATTTAATATTTCAAGGGATTTAAAGTTTATAGACATATTGCAAACATCAAAGTAATAGCGCTCTTGAAATACTGAAATTTTTTATTATAATAACTCCAAAATAGATTACAAGTTTCAATGATCTCAAGTACAAGATGAAAATACAATCTAAAATCCTGAGAAAAAGAACTGATGGAGATCACTCTATACGCTGGCGCTTCCCCGTGAGCCTGGAAATCTGAGCCTTCAACCTCTGGTTTTCTTCCATATGTCTGATGGCAATCTCCTTCCAATCATCTGAATCAGGAAGTAAGTGATCAACACCTGATTGATTCTTAGGATAAAATAAATCCCCTTGCCTCTCCATAGATTCTACCGCTCGACTCTCAAGGATCTCAATCAAGTCATCTTTCTCCTTCAGGTCTGTGCTGTAGGAACTTTCTAAAGTTTAGAACTTGTTCTTCGAAGCATCCCTTTCCTGTTGCATCCTAACCAAAGCAAGCTGCAGCTCTTCTAGGTTATCTAATAAGGGAGGAGTGGTCTTTACAAATAGATCAGGCATGGGTGTCTCCCGGGTATACGGAATCTTTAATTGAATGGCTCTCGATCAGATCCATTGAAGATATAGCTCCAAAGAAACAACACCCCTAGGTCCCAAATCCTTCCTACTCTTCTTATGAATGTGACGCCAGGCCTTCACAATCTACTCCCTAGCTTCCCTATGGTCTTCCCCTTCCTTCAGAAAGAAACTACTCAAATGAATACTATTTGGTTTATCCCTCATCGGATAACCAAGTTGTCGCCGTGCAAGAACAGGGTTATAGTTAATTCCTCCCTTTGTACCAAGAAGAGGTACATTGGGGAAACTACCACAACTGTCAATAATCTCTATATCCTGGTAAGCTCGATGATACCAATCAATATCCGAGTGAGTAAGTGCCATGATCTTAGGAGCCCAACGGGGTTCCTTCTTGACATCCCAAAAAAGCATCAGACTGGGGCATATGAGAGATGAACCACCGTTACAACAGAGGCGTACAACAAATAATCATTCCCCCATGATAAGAATTCTGAAGACGGATAGAGTAATAAGCATCACCCAACAGTGTAGGAACTGGGTTTCCAATCATGAAAATCCTGATAGCGTTAATGTCGACGAACTTGTCCACATTAGGAAATAAGAACAACCCGTAAGCAAGTAGAGCAAAGATGGCCTCAAAAGCAATTGTACTCTTCATTCTGGGAAAGTAACGAGCTTTCTCCAATAAGAACTGAGCTGATAATCCTCTAATCCCTCCTTTAGTAGTCATATGGGCTTCCAACTCAGACTTCCCCAGGTGAATCAAAGCAGCAATCTCATGTGGTTTTGGCTCACCCTCTAAACCATTAAAAGGAATACGATCGGTAACACGTAAATCCAATAGATAAGAATACTCCTCCAGTGTAGGCATCAACTGATAGTCGGGAAAAGTAAAGCAATGATACATCGGATCATAGGACTGGACCAAGGTTGAGAGAATACCCTCCTTCATCTTCAGCTTCATGAGAGGAATAATGGATCCATACTTCTTCCAAAATTCTGCAGAACACTCGATCTTGGGGATTAGACTGATCAACTCATTTATCTTGGGATCCTTGTAAATGTATTTCTCGGTCTTTCTCTTTCCAGAATCAATGGTTAAAAGTACATAAGATATTCACAAATATTCAACCTTTAAATACCTTGAAAATGGTTTTCGTCAAAAGATGCTTATGAGTGCATGGATGCATGATGCAACAATCACACACAAGATCACACATATTGCGTTCATAGGTTCAACGTCACGAGCATGAGGTCGAAGGTACTACCCATAAGGTGTTGGTCTAAAAAGTTATCACCTGCCGAACAAGGTTCTAGAGGTTCCCAGAGTCCACGTCCTTCCTTCAGATATTACCAACTTCCCGATTAACTTGGTAATTAGTAATATTCTCAAGAAAGACTCGCCTGAGCGTAGTATCGCGTGACAACTATTTTTGGATTACTCCGTCATAGCTTTCGCACTACACCTAAAAGGCCAAGATGGGTTTGGTATTCTACAGTCCTCAGTTTTAGCAGGCTCCCAGGTCGAAAGCAGTACGTCTTCCCGATTACTCGGTAAACGACACTACAGTCAAAGGGGCCTCCACTGAGTGGGGGATCTCATGCCTCCTTTTTTGGGATTACTCCCTCAAAGTTAACATGACTATATCGCCCGTCCTATCTTAAAGTTTACCCAAGTCCGCGTATAGGACTTATGAGTAATCACCAAGCACCCTGAAAACTAGGAAAATCCAAACAAACATATATACAATATATAACACAAAAAATAGTAATAACAAATATACAGATATAAACAAAGATAGGCTCAACCTACTTAGGGATGGACCAGTAAGAGGTCAATCTGTCCCCAGTGAAGTCGCCATTTTTCTGTAGCGGTAGAAATGTTCAAGATTAAACCATTGGATTGACTAGACTTTATACAAATAAAAATAAAAATTGCCACCGCGCTTTATTGTTTCCAAAGGAATGGGAAAAGAGCGAATAACCCAAAAATAGGGGGAAAGATTCAAGGTAAGGGGGTTGGTTATGCAAATGGAAGGTATTAGCACCCTAAACATATATGGTACTCCACAGGAACCTCTTTGTAAAATCTGTATATTTTGGCTATAAAAACTGTTGTATATAAAATGGATGGTGGAGGTGAGAAAAGAAATATATATTTTTTTATGATTTTTGCACCTGTCGCGGTTGTCAACCTTTAGTGCCTATGTACCACCTTTTCGTGCAATAGGGGGTCAGGGTACACGTAGTTCCTCTTTTAAAAATTTGAAACACAAATGCGTTGGTTAATTTTTTGAGATAAAACATCATCATCATTGTCCGCGTGGAAAACATACCTACTATCCACAACCATGAGAAAGGAGAATTTGCATCATCTCAAAGTGGAGCATATGGCTTGGATTTTAAAATCAACAATGCCTCACTCAACACCCAAGTGGAAAATATCTCTCTTCACTACATGTCGTAGAAGTATAGTTGTTTGCATCACTACAAGGATTGACAAGAGTCTAATCTTTTTAAGAAAATTTTAAAGATAAAAAGCCAAAATGGCAAGATGGTTTGAAAGGAGATTGATTGACTTTTAGTCTTCTCACAAAAAATGTCAAGATATCATTATGTTGTTTGGGGTTTATTTATGAATTTTGTTTGAAAATACATGGGCATAAGTCCAAGTTTATTATAAAAGTGGTTCAAGTTTAAAACAAGAAGAGTTTTCAAAAGGAGGGAGAAGATTTTTGAAATTAAAGAAGATGGGAGGAGAAGAATAGGCTATCCTAAAGCATGAGGTAAAAGCTAGGGATAAGAACCATCTAACCAACAAGAAGCCAATACTTGACACTATGAGCCAAGATAATCAAGTTTACTAATCAAGTTTAAATAAAAAATGTGCATAAATCTAGTGTTTAGAAGTCACATTATGGATTTCAAAATTTTGACTTTGTGGAAAATTCAGTTTCAACTTACCAAATTCAAATCCATGGCATTTCCAACTCAAGGGGTCTTACGGCATGATTCTTGATGCTTTAGAAAGATGAGGTTACAAGCTTTGCAATTGAAAAAGAGTGGAGTTAAAGGGCTACTTGAGATGAAAGTTTCATTGAGTCAAAGTTGAAGAAAAAGGGTTGACTTTCTGTACTTAGAAATATTTCAAATTCTTCTTCAAAAATGACCTATAATCTTTTGCATCCAAACATGGCCTTCCACTTGGAATTTGGTCTTGACAAAAAAAGATGGAATGAATTAGACCTCTTTAATGACATTTTGAAACTTGAACCACTCAAAATCTCCAAAAATTGAGCAGGTTATGACTTGTTGAAGTTGGCCAAAAATCATGAAATGCCCTATAATCTTTTGCATATTTAAGGCAACCTCCATCCATTTTACCACTTTGCACATAAAAGGAAGCATAAAGTTCACATCTTCAAGATCATTATGGAAAAATAATGGACTCAAGTTGATGAAAATTGACCTAGTTTTGATCAATTCAAGTCACTTATGTAAAATTGTGGATTCATCTGGATGACTTGTAATCTTTCTTCTTCATCAAGGCTCTTCCACATGTAAACTCCTTGGAACTTTTGAAGTGATTTTTTGATAATCCTTTGAAGAGAATGATGTATTTGGAATCACTAAAAAATATCAAAAGGTGAGAAAGATGTACTCCTTTTAAGTTCAAAACCCTAGCTTCTAGATCAAGAGAATGCTTTGAGGAACTTTGACAAGTTTGAACAAACTTCTTGTACCAATATTCTTGCTTTGTGAATAGAATTTGTTGAGGATGATAATGAAAACTCTTAGCCACCAAAACCACTTCCATATCTTGAATTTTGAGAGAAATATGCTCTTGTGACCAATAGGAACAAGGCCTTGTCCAAACATGACAACTTCTCCAATCAACCCCTTGTACTTTTGAGTCAAATCTAATAACCTTGAAATGTGATGAACCAAAGAAACCTTGCCATGTCAATTCTTCCAAAACCAATCCAATGATGAGGTTTTAACTTCTCAAACTATATTGACTAGGGAATGGAAATAAACTCATGAACCCATGGAGTAACTTGTTAAATCTCATTGCCCTTCACCTACATGGATAATAAGAAAGACAAACCAACATTTAATTTTATTAGTTAAATGAAGGAAACAAAACAATATTCATGATCACAAAAAGAACATAAGTCAAGGTGCTTGGTAATCCCTCAAAAGGAGCAAAACTCAAAGTAGGGAGGGGAACCAAGAATCCTAGTGTGATCTTGTTGTGAATAAATCAACATGGTATTATGAAGGGATCTTAGGGGGAAAAAATTGGGGTACAACAGATGCCTATATATTTGACTTTACAATTGTCATCATAGTTATCATCATCAATATATGATGCCTTGGTTAAAGGTTTATTGTCTACAAAACAAGGTTCCACAATTTCAACATTAGATTGCGTGATATAGCCAACAATTCTTTTGCTTTGGGAGAAAAGATGTCACAAGATAAACTGGTGAGAAAAATTCTCATATCTTTACCTCATAAGTTTGACATGAAGGTAACTACTATATAATAATCCCAAGACTTAACCACCACGAAGGTTGATGAACTCATTGGGTCCTTATAAACCTTTGAAGTTTCTATAAAGGGATGACCAGAAAAGAAGAATAAAGTTATAGCTTTTATGTATAATACTCAAGAGAGGTATATCAAGGTGATAAGGATATTGAATACATTTTTTCATATGTTATAGCTTTAGTTGGAAGAAAGTTCAATAAGTCTTTGAGAAGACTGGAGAGATAATGGAGGATAAATGGTTAAGACAAAGTGTCTGACATCAGTCCTTAGAACAAGAATAAAGATGAAATAGTCTTACTAAACTCCAAAAGGGAAAATATGACTAAGTTTGTGCGTATGATGAAGAAGGTTTCAAATATGCTAGATGATAGTGGAGGTAGGATAGAAGTTTAGAAAAAATAATGGAATTTGTTTTGAATCCAACATGATCAAGATGGTTTAACTTCTATTATTGTTGATGATTTCTCTAAGTATGGGATCTCTAATACTCAATGGTGTTTTTTGCTTGAAGACTTGTTTTGCCAAAATTTGTCAAAGGGTGAGATTGAAGTCCCTTTTGGATTAGTTGCATTATGCAAAACAACATGCAAATGTTCAATCTTGTTCGGGTGCAGAAGAGACACATGTGGAACCTGATGTTACAACATGTGTGTTATAACATCTAGTCTCTTACAACAGACAAATGTTATTGCAGTTATATTCCTAGGTTATTATATCCGAGATTTAGTTTACAAAGAAGATATTCTAACTGAATAGTTAAATGGATGTACTGGTGCAACATGTTGAACATGATGTTTCAATATGTGTGCAATACAACATTTGGTCTTAACATCGGGCCATATGGATGTTGCTTAGTACATAATTTTTTATTGGTATTTAATCAGATTTGATGTAGTTATCTTAGAAATGTATGGTTTATTTGTTTGATAGTTGGAGATGTTCAAATCATATTTAAAAGATATTTAAATTTGACTTGAAATATAACAAATCATGTCTTTTTGTTGGAGACGGTTATAGACAATACCATATCCAACATGATCTACTCTATTATGGACAAAATCAAATTAGATATCCAAGGAGACAATCCTAGAATACATTTCTATATAAGGAAGCTCAATCTCATGGTTGGACATGGATTTTGTGTGCAAGGATTAGTATCACTATGCTAGAATTTGAGTCTTTGTAACTTTTATTCCAAGTTGATTTCATGATAAAGGTTAAGGAACAATCTTTGTATACACCACTCTATGTTTCAGTAACTTGGCACAATTGTTGGTTTGTCTTAGTTGAGTTGTAATTTTCAATATTCAATAGGGTTGTTATTGAAGTTGATCACTTAGAATTAGTGATTAAAAGAAAGTGAGATGGGTTCTCATACTTAGGGGGATACCTAAATATAAAGTCACTAGGATTAGAAATATGCATTGAAAATCATGGGGTTGTTGTTCATGGAAGGCTAAGTTTACTAATTCGAAGTAGTGAATTTCCTTTCTTGGGTATACTGCCTTCCAGAAGTAGGTGTTGCTTGCAACCAATTGGGTTACCAATATTTGGCGTTATTTACTGCTTTACACTGACTATGTATTTCTATCCATCAGTGTGTTATATCTGGTTTAACTTGTTGGACCAATTGTTTTAACATCTGTCCCCTCAAGAACAAAATTTCAAATATTTTTATTGACCATTCATATAGAGGAATTAAACATACTTTTGTTTACCTTTGTTACATAACTTACTTAATATTAAGTAACTTGTGCAATAACACTTATAATTAATCAGGACCTTTAAGGGGTAAGATTAGGGATTTTACCAAGATTCAAAGATCCAATAATTTTTTCTTATTATTATTAGGCAAATGAATTTTTCCCTTGTATGACAGGCACAATATAACATATTTATTTCTTCACTTGAAGAGCAATTGTCGATATCATCATCTTCATTACAATTTTAATGTTCTACCTTTCGTACTCATATCTTTTTAGATCCTTTGATGTTAGTGGATCCACATGGATGATTCCTTTTATATTTCCGTATTTAAAACAGTAAAGAAAATATAGGGTACATTGGTGGAAACTCATATAGGAACTGCTGAAGTTAAAATATCTAGATTAAACACTTTGAGTCAAGAGTACGAATTATTCAGAATGCAGCCCCGAGAATCAATCTTTGACTTGTAGAAAAGATTTGTTCAGTTGACAAATCAATTGAAATTACTTGGTAAGACTCTTACTACTGATGAACTTAATATTAAAGTGCTTAGATATTTAACCAGGGAATGACAACCAAAAGTGACAAAAATATCCAAGAAGAAAAATCAATCCAAAATGACTTTCGCAACATTGTTCAGAAAACATCAAAAATATGACATGAAAATTGGAAGACTTGAAAAGCATGAAATTAAATTAAAAGATTTAAAAGAAATTTCCTTAAATACGATAATAAAAAGTTACGATAGCAATGATGAGTCCAATAGTGATGAAGATGATGATCTTATATAGAAGTTTGAAAAGTTTCTAAGAAAAGAAAGAAAAAAGAGATAATTAAAAGGAAAGCACCAACAAGGAAGGTTGCATGCTTTGAATGTTAAGAAAAAGGACATGTTAAAAGTGAATGCCATACACTTGAAAAGAAGAATAAATTCTTAAAATTTTAAGTTTTTTAGTACAAGCAACACATGGTAATACTGATATCCTAACATGAGAACAATGTCAAGATAGATGTTACAACATCCAATTTGACATCCTGAACAGATTTATCAAGATGCAAGTGATACTGAAATTCAATAGAAGAATGATAAATAACACATAGAGTTGTTACCCAGTTCAGTGCAACTCACCTACTCTGGGGCTACCAAGCCAGGATGAAAATCCACTATCATAAGTATTAATTCAAAGCCTAAACAGTCGCAGTTTACAACTTCTCTCTTAATTCCTACCTAGTGAAACTTCTACCTAGGAACCTCCTAGATATGCAAAATCGCCATCTCACTCCCTAAATCATCACAATGATATCTAACAGTCCTAATCCTAGTGATTGTATCAAAAACAACTTAACAAGAAGATTACGCTTCCAATAAACAATACATAGTTAAGACTCTTAACTAAGAAAAATACTTGGTTTTACTTATAAGCTTCAACCAAGAACATTAATCAACTCATTACCTAAAGGCTTCTCAGTGAGAACATTACGTCTACCACAAGTATCGAAAGATACAAGGGTGACTTACAACTAACTACACAAGAGACTCTCAAAACATAAGACCCTAAGCTTCCCTAATTTACAAATTATGAAAAACTTTGTTGAAAGAATTGATACATACATTAGGTTTAGGTTTTCCCCTTTAAATACACCTCTGCAGTCTATGGGCTTCGAATTCTGCATCCAGAAGTTTCTTGATCCATAAGCTGAGTGATGCACCAATTGTGTAGAGAAATCTCCTTAAATCTTGGGACAAACAATACAAAGTTTCCTAAATTGTCTCAAGGCCCAATTTAGTAACTAATGTACAACTGGAGATATAAAACATGTTCCAGATTAAATCTTCTTGGCCTGCAAAATTTACTGAGATATATCCATAAGGAATATCACAAAATCAAATCAAATCTTCCAAGATTTAAAACAACAACGCATGTTGTACCAAACCAAGATATCATGACATCTGCTTCGACATATGGCTGAAAAACTCATAACATCAAAATTGTTTGTACAATTGATAAGAATGTTGCACCATGTTGATGAACATCAGTATAAAACCATGTTTTAGCAAAATTATACCAATCCTAAAACCATAGAACTACAAATCTCCCCCTTTGGCAAATTTTGGCTAAAATAACCAAAAGTTCAATTAACCCGGAGGGAGGAATAACATTACAAAAGAAAAGACCACAGAGGAATAACACCACAAATCAAACTGCAGAAAACATGTATCGAAAATACAACAGTTACACAAACACAAGCTACATGCTAAACATGTACACTTTGTACATGAGGAAAAAGATGGCCTGCATCTTTAGAACCATCCATGATACTCCCCTAAAACGAGAACCAATTCTTGATACAAAGAGATAAATCTCCCCATCAAGAACACGCCACATTAGAAGAATATGCAGCAGAAATAACACACATAACTCATAGCACAAGACACAACAAAATCATAAGTCAGAACCCAAGACACAACAGACTCAACAGACAGACAAAATGTTAGAACATCCTATAGGACATTCTGCAACAACTACAATAGAAAAAGAAGATGAAGCAGAAACAAGATACACATGATAGACAAACATACTCCCCCTAAAGTGTTGCATAAAGCAAACAACACTTGACTAGACCCAATGACACTTTTCTCCCTCTTTTTAGCCAAAAATTAACAAAAACAAAGTGAAAAGAGTCTGACACAAACATAATCAATAGAAGCAATAACTAATTCAAGACAAACAAAAGAAGACAAAAAAAACTTACTCAATAACTTGATGCATGATTGATAGCAGCAAACTGACTCAATAACTTGATGCAGGACTAATAGCACCAAACTGACTCAAAAGTAACAACAAAACATAAAGAACAGACTATGCCTCACACAAAGAGACACAAACTAAGGGTTAAATAAAAAAACTGACTCAAAGAACTAAAAAAAGAACAAACAGAAAAAAAAATACTTTTTTTATAAACAGATAGCAGACACTAGCTATCCAACACAACCTCCCGTGTTAATGAAATTGACCCAATCTTCATCAGTATCTCAGTCTGAATCATGTATATGCACATGGTTATTTTTGAGGGATTTCACCTTGATTACAAGTATTTTCCCTGTCCTAGATGTTCCAGCAGATGTTCCAACATTTGTTACAGTGTTGGACACTACTTTCTTTGAACTAGAACTTACTTCCTTCTCGGTTTCCAGCAGAAGAACCTTCTTTGCAGCAACAATTTTTGAAGATTTTCTCATGTTGAAATGCAACTTGTGAGAATGGTGAGGTAGTCAGGCCTTTTGTAACGCCCCATTTAAATATTTAGTCATTTGATGATCGGAATTATAGAACTATATGGTTTGGCTAAGGAGGTGTGAGAATTTAGTATAATTCGATAATTGGAATAAGCTTTGAATAACGATATAATAATGATAATATTGGTGAGTGAAGAAATACTACTATTAGTGATAATAAAAATATTATTAGATATATGGTATAGTTACCACTAATAATATTATTATTAATATTATGGTGATTATTATTATTATTATTATTATTATTATTATTATTATTATTATTATTATTATTATTATTGGGAAATAATAATAAGGAATAATTGAAGGGAATAATGGAAGGAGAATTGGGAAAATTGTTTCACGTGAAAAGAAGAGAAGAGAAAAGAAGAGAAGAGAAGCTAGGGCAAAGGAAGACAAGGAGAATCCCACTATTGTTGAAGGATCGAAGCTGCAAATTAAGGTAAGGGGGAGAATGGATTCTCTAAATGGTGATTATAACATGAGAGAGTAGTGAGGGTTCCTTTCTCTCTTTAGGTTTTGTGTAGATATGATGTATATGATTTTCTTTTATTGATTGATAATATGTTTATGTGAACCTACATGGAATGACAATTCAATTGATGTTTATGATGTGTGTTGCTGCTGATTTTTACTGTTGTTGCATTGTTCATAAAATCCCGAATCTGAGAAATTGTAGATCTAGGGATGTGCCGAAAATTGAAGGAATTGATGTAGAAATTTGTGTAGAATTGTAAAATAATGAACTCCCTAAGTTAATATGTGAAATAATGTTGTTTTTGGACCCAAATTTGGAGGTTGAAAGTGCTCAAAATAAGTGGAAATCATTCTGATGTGAAAACCGAGTTTTTTTTTGTCGCAGACTGCCGTTACATGTAAGGCAGGTATCATTACGTGTAATGCAGGCAGCATTACACGTAAGGAAGGAGCATTACGCGTAAGGCAGAAAAGGACAGAATGCAATATGCGTAACGTAGGCAACATTACCCGTATGGAAGGGCGGGCAACAAGGCAATACGCGTAATGTAGGCAACAATACGCGTATGGAAGGGAAATATAGAAGGCATTACTCGTAATGCAGGCAGCATTACGCTTATGGCGGGGCAGGCAGCAAGGTAATACATGTAACATAGGTAGCAGTACGCGTATAGGCAGGCGGAGGTGCAAAAATTCCCGTTTTCACGATTTCTTCGTGTTTTCACGTGTGGAGTGTATTCTCTCGATCCATAATGACTAGTAAGTCTTAGGTGGACATAAGGAGGCTATTGATAATAATAAATTAAGTTTAAAACATGGGACTTTGGGTGAATTGATTGTGATGTGTAATGAAGAGTGTCGTTTTGAGTAGAGTGATATTATGTTGATGTTGCTATTAAGTATTGATGATGAATTGCTAATGTGCTTAGTTGATATGATGTTATGATACTATGTTGTAATACTACAATGTTATGTTTTGAAATGTTGTTGTTGTGGAATGTTTATGATGGATTGGTAATATGCATAGTGGATTGTGATACTATGACACTATATTATTGAAATGTTGTTGTAATATTTGATGAAGTGTGATATAATGATGTGCATGGTTGCATATGTGGTGAGGGATTATGCCCAGTTGGTGGCCTTTATTGGTGAATGTGTAAGGCTTATACCTTGTGGTTGTATAATTATGTTGCTGCATATGATGTCGCATGTTGCATAGTAATGAGGGCTCATGCCCTGTTGTTGTCCTGTAATGGTGTTGTGATGAGGACTTATGCCTTGTTATTGCCAAAATTGGCATATGTGATGAGGGATTATGCCCTGATGGTACTACATGCATTGAGTTGATGTCAGTATCATTACATTGCATCGTTTTGAGTTGATGTTGTATTACGTGAACGACGTGTTATATTGTGAAGTGATTGTGTGATGTGTGAATTGTGTGATTACTACTCCTTAGCATGTGTTATTCACCATATATTTATTGAATGAGACTTTAACCCCTTTTGTGTTATTGTGTCTGTGCTCCCCTGGGAGTACAGATAATCAGGCACCCGAGTAGTGCTTGGAGTGAGTGTTACCTAATCGAGTCCTAGGAGTCGCTCTGATATGTAACACGAGATTATGAGAATTTGCTATGTTTTATGTTGTTTTATTATTTATGTATCTTATCTTTATATTTAT
Organism: Vicia faba; assembly: GCA_948472305.1. Lineage (NCBI taxonomy): Eukaryota > Viridiplantae > Streptophyta > Magnoliopsida > Fabales > Fabaceae > Vicia > Vicia faba. The sequence continues at coordinate 233,161,309 of OX451741.1, read as the reverse complement.
GTTGAACCACGAGTTTCATGGAGAATGTTGTTATTTAAGCCGTTGTGCTATGAGAATTAATATTTGATATTTCTGCCGTGTAAATAATTCTTTTATGAGAAACGAAGTAATAAAATGATTTGAAATCTTGTGAGTTTTTGGAAGATGTGACATCCCATTTGTGTACTCTGATATATTTTCATATATTTTGTTATAATTATATAGTTGGGAAAGTGAGGTGTTACAATTGGTATCAGAGCAGGTCAGTTCGTCCGACCAAGTTGTCTAATGTTGTTTGTTCCTTAGTACGCGACAAGTGTGTAAAACATTGTCGGTGCTTGCTTGCTTTTCTAATTACTTGTTTGCAGGAGTGGGTTTGAAACAAGTGGGGAGAATCTTCTACTTCTATGAGATGGTTCAGGTGTGAACAATTGGTTTAGTATGTCGTGAAGTGCATGGCTGTAGACGTTAGTAATGTTGTGTTGTTTTTCCATTTTGAAGGAAGCACGAATTCAAGATTTACTCCTAGCCGTCGGGTCAAAGTGTCCTTGAGTGGAAATGACGCGTTGTTTTCATATCTAGGAATAGAGGGTGATGTTATGCCTAATGATGTATTAGTTGTGTGTTGGTCCTAATGTTTTTTTAGGGATGATTACGACTTATCATTAAAGCGAGATGTTGGATTGACTTAATGTTATACATGGAGTGGACTGTCTGAAGTGAAACCAAGTGATTATGAATTACTTTGATGAGTCAATGCATATTCTTATTCCACATGATATCTGTTAAGCAAGGTAAGATGACTTTTAGAAGGTGAAGCTCAGAAGGTTGCAATATTTCAACACTTTCGGTTGATTGTGAAGTTTCCAATGTTGAGTTAGTATTGTGTGTGATGTCGATGTTTTGAATGATGATAGAGTGATGAATTCATGTAAATTTTGTGTTGGAATCACATATGTGAAATGTTGTTGATGTTGTTGGAGGATTTTGGATCGCGAGTCAGAGACAAAACTCGAAGATATTAGTAGTCTTGTGAAAAGAGTTAGAATTTTGATGTTTTGGAAACTGAATTTGGAAGAAAGTAATGCGTCTCTCGAGTTATGAGAAGAATGGGGTTTCAGATATATGTTGGAATGGATTTTGTATACAGAAAGTGACAAAAAACTGCTTATGTTTGTAGCGATAAAAAATGTAGCGGGGTAAATCGGAGATCGAATTATTAATTAATTCGTCTCACAAAAGCAAGAGTCGCCACCGCGCTTTATTGTTTCCAAAGGAAAAGGGAAAAGAGCGAAATAAAACCCTAAATATGCAATGTAAATAAAAATACAAATACAAAGCGTTTTTGAAAAGAGATCTTATGGTTCGGGGGTTGGTTATACAATGGGAAGGTACTAGCACCCAATGCATCTATAGTACTCTATAGGAACCTTTTGAAATATCTGTTTTATTTAAAATTGATTTCTTGATTGAAAATAAATCGTTTTGGCCGAAAAGGGGTACGGACGGGTTTTTGAAGATACGACAACCTAACGTTGAAGTTTTGACTTAAAATGGTATAAGCTTCGAAAAAGATTGAATATTTGAGGAAAAATTACCCTAAGCTTTTAATGAATGAGAGTATTCGCTCGATCGTTTTTGAGGACATGAAGTCGACAAAAATTAGACAATTCCCTTTGGATTGGTGCAAACAGAATAATCAAGTAAATGCGAGATATTTAAACAGAAAATTATGAGATAAATGATATACAACAAATTAAATAGGAGACTGAGTGTGAACATGCATTTTTTAGATTTTTGTTTAATATATGAAGAGAAAAATGTTTTAATTGGTTACGCATTTTAACATAGATAAAAAGTAACGAGAGTTAATAGAAATGTTTTTTAGGTTTTATATGTTTCTATTTTTTATGTCCTTTTTTATATTGGTATTTAACCAAAATGAGGGGAATAAATTAAAGAAAAATAGCATGTCTTTTAGTTTTCTCATTTTTATTTTCATATGTTTTTAGAGATATTAAATATTTTTCAAATTAAGTAAAACTTACAAGTCAAATATCTAATTAAAATAAGGAAGACTAAAATTATTAAATAAACCTAAACTTAGATTAAATGAAATTTGGGTAAAATATTAAAATTATCTATTTAAAACTATATGTTTATTTCTAGGAAAACTAATTAATCTAAATTAATTAATCTAGCTAAGAAAAAAGAAATAGAATTAACTAAAGAGCAAATAAAAGATGGGGTGTGAATAGCAAAGAGAATGGGCTTAAGTAAAAAGAAATTGAGCTGGGTTGAGGGAAGTGGAGCGGGTCATTGGAGGACCCAGACCCAAGAGAAAGAAACACAATGCTTGTAACAAAAAACCTAGGAAAATTGTACTGTGGCCGCCGCCGCTGGATCCGAAAACGCTAGATCGTTCTTACGCATCTCTTTCTCTTTCTTTATTCACAAATTAATCCTCCCAAAACGAAAGCCAATAACCCTCCGCGATTCTCACGAGGAAACAAGGGAATGGGTCATAGTGATGATAATGAAGATGGTGGTTGTCGGAAATTGAAGAGCGGTTCGAGAGAGAGAGAGCGATTGGAGGATGGCTCGTGAGCAAGTTGGAGCGTGGCTTGCAATTCGTGGTTGCAAGATGTTATGAGTACTTCTTATATCCATTAGGTTTGTCACAACTAAACCATCTAACAATCCTTTGAATTTCAATGTTTTAGGGGAAAATTGACCATTAGCGGCCTGCAAAGATAGTTGGAAGTAGGATTTTGCATGTTCCTGATTTTCGGGTGGATCTGCTACCTAAAAATAGGATTTGGTAGTGTCTTCAGTAGCAACCAAAGAGGCATCTTCCTCTACCATTAGGAGTAAAAGTTTTCCGTTGTTCATGACCGAGAATGAACTTATCATCGCAATTGAAACATAGCCACTGAGCTCGCCGTTCTGCTTATTGTGCTGGGAAATCCTTCGTGTAGGCATTGTAGTGGTGGTAGCGGTTAAAGGTACTTTGCTTCCTTTCTTCTTCAAATTTCAGATTTTTTGAATGGTATGTTTTTATGGTGAAATAATGGTTTTGTTTTGGATTTAAATCTGTAATGATGCTGAAGGTTAAAGTGGTGATTACAGAAGGGGATAATGACGGTGATTCGGCATAGATATAAGGGAGATAATGATGTTAGAACGGTTATTGTTGGATTCGCAGAAAATGTGCGTCGTTCACAATGATGCAAACGCGATGATGTTGTTGAAGAAAAGTTTTAACATGGGGTTATGGAAACAGAGGTTAAAGGTATGTTTATGATCTTCCTGTATATATTTTTTCTAATATAAGTGGCCCTCTTAATCTTTTATGAAAACTCTGTGTCTGAATTGTTCCTATTGTTGCGCGTGTGTTGATTGAAGTAGAGAAGCAACCCAATGAAGATGTGGTGATGCTGCGATGGAGACGAGAATTCGGGTATAGAAACGATGAAGATGATTGAAGTGTGATGAAAGTGTAGGAAGAAGGATATCGTTGTATCAGTTGCGGATTTGAGAGCGGCAGAAGAATTGAATGAAGATGATAGTGATGAATCGTAAAGTCGAATTGGTAATTAAAAAAAGGTTTGTGAATTTTCTATATTATCTCAAATTGGCTTTAAATTAACAGTGTTTATATGATTGTGTTGGTCTTGCAACATTTATGAATCTTGAAATTTATCGATCAAATTATTGCCTGTGTTAAAAATAGGGATTTGATGTGTTGCTGTAACAGGGCAGGGGTAAGATTGACGAAGGCAATGACGTTAAGACCAGCAATGATTTTAAATGGCAATTTAACATGATTTCAAGAAATTAAAGAAAGTATTATTATCCAGTGAGACAAAGGCAACGCAACGGTATAAAGATTTATGTGAAAAAAAAGCTGAAGAAACTCACATGGTCGGAGCTAGTCCGACGGTACAATTCCGGCGAAGTCAGGTAAGCTCCGAAGATTTCTCGCTCTTTGCTTTCTGCTACTAATTCTTCTCTTCTTCTTCGTCTAAAAAACTGGTTGGAATATTGAATAATTGGTTTTTTGAATGGATTTGGATTATACTGTTTTATCTATGGTTTTGATACAATATGCAGGTTATGAAGCAGGTTATGAGGTTTTGCCTTATGTTATGGTTTTGGATAGTTTGATGCAGGTTCTGTTTGGAAATGGTTTGTGCAGATACACTTGGAAAAAATGGTTTTTATGCTATGCAAAAATGATTTTGCAGTAGGTTATGTGATTTAACCATATGCTCTGGTTTTGAATGGTTTAGATGTAGGTTTTGTAGGTTATGCCATGGACTATGGTTTTTGAATAGTTTTGATGCAGTATGCAGGTTATGCCATGGACTATGGTTTTTGAATAATTTTGATGCAGTATGCAGGTTATGCCATGGACTATGGTTTGAATAGTTTAGATGCAGTATGCAGGTTATGACATGGACTATGTTTTTTTTGAATGCTTGATAATCTTGTGTAGCCCTCTTATGCAAGTTAAGACTTATCCTTTTGAAGGGGTTCTCTTCTCATATGACCGTTGCTTCTTTTTGATGGCTCAGGTTTGAGTATATTAATATATTTTTCTGATGCTCTGCATATATGCTGCCACATATGGTTGACTTTATTCCCATTTCATGCTTAAACCAAAACCTGCAAAACTGAACCTCTTCCCTCTTCTCTCTCAAGTACATAAATGATACATAAATGTGATATCTTGTACTGTTGTTCTGAAAAAACAATAGGCTGGAATATGATGAAAAATGGAAACATATATTGCTTGCATACATTGTTTTAAAATTGCATATCTCTGTCCACTGCATTTGTACATTAGAGGAGCCTATGCTATCTTTCTTCTTAAGTTGTAATAGGTTACGTTGGCCTGTGTTATGAACTTACACATGCTGTTGATTTATGCTTATGCAGTTTTTGACCAAAAAATTGAATTTATACATATGTGAAATATGCAGTGGGCTTTTTGATAAAAATGCAATTGATTTTGAAATGTGCTATTTTTTAATTGTGCATTCATTTAAAAATTCCTCTCTTTTTTGTGAACCGGGAGAAATCCCGTGATTTGCAAAAAAGAGTAACTGATTCCGGCCATTGCTTTTAATGATGAACATTAAATTTATTTTCTGCATTTTAATTAATTATTCAATTCTGACTTTTCTTTTAATCGTTTTTTGCAGGTAAAATTTAAATGAGCAGACAAGAGCATTGGATAGAAGATTAGAATTAGAATTTAGAAAAATAGCTTTTTATTTTACTTTAAGCATTTGTGTAATTGTCTTTATAAATATTTTGTAATAACACAACATTTAAACGACAATTGTAATAAATAGAATAAAGTGAATAAAAAATTCTATTATTTCTCAATTAATTCTTTTTCTTTCCAATTATTTATTTACTGTTTATAATTCTTTAAATTATATACTGACTGAAAATCAAATCCAATCATTTAAATTCAGAATGATAAACAAATAAATAAATATCATTGATCAATTAATAACTTCAATCATTTACTTTATTATTATTTTTAATTCTTCTAAATTATAATAACTTGAAAAATAGAATTTCAGCTATTTAAATTTAGAACAATAAATAATCAAATAAACATTGCTTGATCAATTAATAGACTCCTTTTCAAATGTTTATTTCATTATTCGTAAACCTTTAAATTATATAATAACGGAAAACAGGTTCCCATTATTTAAATTTAGGATAATGAATAATTAATAAACATTATTTGATCAATTAATAAACCTCTTCTCAAATATTTATTTTATTATTTATAAATCTTTAAATTACATAATAATCGAAAATAAATTCCAATTATTTAAATTTAAGATAATAAATAATCAATGAACATTGTTTAAGTCTTGATCAGTTAATGAATTTAGCGTTCAACAAATAAACAGCTCCCGACTCGAAAAAGTTATGAATTTTTAAACTGCTTTGAAAATTTGATAAAAATAGGTCAAAACTCTTGCAATGCGACTGATGCAGATGGAAGACGGTATCTTAGGTCAAAATTTGGGGTACAACAGCTGCCCCTATTTAAGTTCCTTCTATCTGGAGATATGAAGATTAAAATCTTCGTTTCGACGTGATTGAAGGTACTTAAATACATAATTACGCAAATTTTGTCCCAAGATGCCGTCATCATGCAGTGATATGAATGTAGTGCTTGAATTCACAGAGAAAGATATTGTATGAAACAAGACAAATGTTGGAGGAATCGAACACCAACAAACCACAAAGACATGAATTATACGCTACTAGGGAAAACGAGCTATCGACTTCAAACGACAGGCTCCTGACAGCGAATAAAGTCGAGGGAAAACAACCTCTAATCCTAACAAAGAGAGCATCTTGCATAGGCCATAACAGATCATTGATCCAAAACAGTGAGTTCGCAACTCAAGGTCGACGGTAGACAGAGAGTATCAAATTGCTGATAACTGGTTACCGACTTCTGGAGGTACAGATTCGTAACAGACTTCTCTGCGAGATTTTCAGAGATATACATTAATGCTGAAATAACAAGATTATAGATACACAAGCTGCTCAAATAAGGAAGCTGTCACTTGCTGTTGTCCAGAGAAGAAATAACGTATAAGTAGCTCAAATAAAGAAGCTGCCACTTGTTGTCGTCCGAGGAAAAATACCAATAACATACAAGCTGCTCAAATAAAGAAGCTACCACTTGCTGTTTTCCGAAGAAAATACCGATAACATACAAGCTGCTCAAATAAAGAGGCTACCACTTGCTGTATTCCAAAGAAAATACCGATAACATACAAGCTGCTCAAATAAAGAAGCTACCACTTGCTGTTTTCCGAAGAAAATACCGATAACATACAAGCTGCTCAAATAAAGAGACTACCACTTGCTGTTGTCCGAAGAAAATACCGATAACAAACAAGCTGCTCAAATAAAGAAGCTACCACTTGCTGTTTTCCGAAGAAAATACCGATAACATACAAGCTGCTCAAATAAAGAAGCTACCACTTGCTGTTTTCCGAAGAAAATACCGATAACAAACAAGCTGCTCAAATAAAGAGGCTACCACTTGCTGTATTCCAAAGAAAATACCGATAACATACAAGCTGCTCAAATAAAGAGGCTACCACTTGCTGTTTTCCAGAAAAGTAATAACGTACTGGTAACTCATGAAGAGTTTGCTGCTTGTTGCTTTCAGAAAAATAAAAATGATGCACTAGTAGCTCATGAAGAACTGCTGCTCGGCGCTTTCAGAAAAGATAAAATGACGCACTAGTAGCTCATGAAGAACTGCTGCTCGGCGCTTTCGAAAAGATAAAAGGACGCACTAGTAGCTCATGAAGAACTGCTGCTCGGCGCTTTCGAAAAGTAAAAATGACGCACTAGTAGCTCATGAAGAACTGCTGCTCGGCGCTTTCCAAAGATAGTAACGTACAAGTTGCTCGTGAAGAGCTGCCGCTTGTCGTTTTCCAACGGGGTCTATAACGTACAAGTTGCTCATGAAGAGCTACCGCTTGTCGTTTTCCAAAATAATTCAGAAGGAAACTGCGATGATACTGGCAGAGAATAAAATCGTCGTCAAAGAGAACCCTGAATCAATCCTTCCCGAGGAGATCATATACTTTAACGTGCAAAATAAATGCACCAACTGTCTAGGTCGCAATTTCACTGGGGAAAATCAATGAGATAGCCTATGCAAGAGGCAACAACTTCATCCAGGAATAACCAGAGAGAAAACAGTCAAACAAGACTCCTCCCAATGAGAAGGTAACTCGATTGGGGAAATTATCCTATCCAGAAATGGACAAGGTAAGCTAAATCAAAAATCATCCACGAGGATTAGCTCAGTTGGGGAATTAGAAAGGAGGCACATTTTATGCTTAAGTTGGCACTCTATTTGGAAATATCAAATGTGCTATTTGAAAAGACACAACCAAGGTGTACGAACTCAATGACATCAACAAATACAACTGTGCGTGCATGATGCAAGTGTGAATGAATGTCATGTGTATGCTGACAAAAACGACAGGGGAGATGGACAGAAGATGATAAGACATCACAGTACAACCCGACGCTCGGCTAATCTCAAAAGGAGGGGAACATCACTGGAGATAGAAGACAAAAGCCAACAATGATGTAAAGTCCTTCTACAAGGCTTAAATCTCTTGGAGGGGAAGATACTTCAGGTAGAAAACCCAAAGTCCGGTCTTCTACTGCTGATAACCCATTGAAAGGATAACAACACGAACAAAGCTTCAGCTGGAAAGAGTCATGCTTAGGTGGAGATACTGGGAACACCGCCCTCTGATAAAGTGTGCAATACATAACATACATCCTGACAAGTCTAGATTGCCCCTGGGACCAAATTGGATGCCTCAAGTTACTGCTGACGAGCTGCATGATGCACGACGATTCTTGCGAATAACTTCACTTCTCAAATGCCCCAAGCTAAAAGGTTGATGGCGAGAAAATCGTCTAACGAGGGTTTTACAAAAGACCTGGCATTCACCATGCTCTGGTGTCTTCAAACTCTTAGAGGAATTTATCAAATCTCGACGTGATTGCCCCGGATTGACTGTAGTCAGCGCAACAAAGTCTTCTAATTTTTGCCCCAAACGAGCAAACAAGTTGGGAAAAGCAATAACTAGGAGAAGCAACCTGTCCATGCTTAAGGTCTTCAACTGACATGCCCCTGGATATGATTTTCTTGAATTGATTCTCCAATTACTCAACATAGTTTCAAGCCTTAAAAGGGTAAACTCATCACTGGTGTTTATGTGAGCTTCCTTGATATCAAACAAATGTTTTGCAGTTAGAAAAAAAATTTACAATGAGAATGAGAATTCTAATGCAACAGTTATATAAGTCTTGAAGATTTTTGAAAGATATCGCACAAATTTTTGCGAGTTAAAGCGCCATTTATTTTTGTATAGGGAAAACATATGCTACCAACATAACTATTTAAAACATTCATGGGAGTCAGGAACACTATCTCATTGAAGTATGCTTTCAAAATAACCTTGTTTCAATTAGGATTTTTGAAGGTTGTAATGTGGTCTGATTCATGGGTTTTTTAGAAAAAGATTTTAAGGCTCAAAATATTTGGTGCCCACCCACTATTCATGATGTTCTCCAACTCTATGTTCGGTTAATTCAACATGAGTGTTCATCTCTCAAAGGATTTTGTGACGATAACATCTTTCTTACGAATTTTAAACACTCAATCAGATTAACTGAAAACTACCCTGCCCCAGGTTAAAATTCAAGGTTTTTTCGTATAGAAAAGAAACTTCTGCTTCAAAGGCTCAAAAGGGGTTAGCAAGGGATTATCTTCCTTATATCTCCGGTGTTTAGGGATTTGAAACAATGCCTGTACATCATCAACAAGATTTTATTCAAAAGCATGCAACCAAAGATTTTGTGTTCTTTAGATCATCATCCCCCCTTCAATCTCTGCCTAGGCAAGAGAATGGGCAACAAGTTGATATCATCATTTTAAAATTTGAAAACAAGTATGAGTGAAACGAATGAATTTCTTCAAGACAAACATACTCATTGTATTAAAATGCTCATTCAGATGCAAACAAGTTCTTACATGCAAACAATGTTTCGATGAATAAGAAAAGCTACAAAAGCAGAAACAAGTTAATAATCTGGGAAGGCTTTCCACTTGAACTACCGAAAATATCTTCAAAAACTCAAAGTCACCCTCGATCGTGTTTACTCTTCGGCGCCTGTTTGATTTGAACTTCAAAACCAACGTCCTTGAATGACAAGATACCACTTCGGACCAACTTCTGAACCTCAATCTTCAAAGCAAAGCAACCTTCCAAGTCATGCCCAGGAGCACCTTGATGAAAAGTACAAGCCAAATCAGCTTTGTAGTTCCAATGTATCTTCTTAGGGACCTTCGGTGGAGGTCGGGTCTGAACCAAATTCCTCTGCATCAGGATAGGGAACAACTCTGTATAGGTGATTGGAATTGAATCAAACTGGGTTTTCCTCTGATTAGGAACTTGCTAATTCTGTTGATGAACGTGATGATTCTGATGATGATTATTCCTTCCTCTGGTTCTCTTCTTGGAAAAGTCATTATCAAACTTCTTCACACCATTAACTGAGCTACCCACTTCATATAAACATCCCTTTCCGACATCTTCTTCTAGACGCACTCCCACATTCACCTTGTCAGGAAAGTCGTCAGGTGCATTAACCGTCACCTTTTCATGAGAAAAAGATTTTAGAGTCTCCGTGAAGACTTTTATCCTTGCTTCCTCCCTCCTAGAAGGATTGACTTGGGCGGAGATCAGAATTTCAACCAAACCAGTTAAGTGATCCAAACCAGCTTTCAAAATAGTCACCTCTCTGCGGAGTTCAGAAACCTCTTGCTTGATATTCTCCATTATCCTCTTAGCGCGAGTGTTGTACTAGTGAGACCAAGGGAAAAAATAAGACTTGGAAAAAGACCTTTGAAAGATAGACAAAGAAAATGTAGAATGATGTATGATATGCAAAAGAGAGTTTTATTTGACTTTCAAGGAACTCAAGATATCAAGTTATAAACATCCAAGTATGAAGATAACAGATGAATTTTAAATTGGCTCCAAACGTTGATCAAGTTATCATCAAGATCAATCATCCATTTTGGTGGATTGGGGTTTTCGCCCTATCAACACCCAAGATCCATTGAGTTTGACGAAAATTGTGACGTTTACAAAGAAAGACCTCCAAATTCCTTCGAAGTCAAGTGAAAAGAGTTTTATGGATGCATGAATGCATGGCAATGCAACAACCACAAGCGAGGTCAAAAACATGGGGTTAAAAGGTTCAACGTTCCGCATGGAGTCGAGGGTAAAGCCCACCCAAGGGTATGTACTAACGTTTCGATCACACCTGTAAGACAAGGTTCTAAGCATTCTCAGAGTCGACATTCCTCCTTTGGATATTGCCAACGTCTTGATTACTCGATAATTAGCAATATTCTCAAGAGAAACTCATCTGAGCGTAGCATCGCGTGACAACTACTTTCGAATTACTCCGTTATAGTCTCCGCGCTACACCTAAAAAGGCCAAGATGGGTCGGGGTTCTACGGTCCTCAACTTCTCGGGCTCCTAGGTCGAAAATAATAATGTCTTCCCGATTACTCGGTAAACAAATATTAAGTTCAAGAGGGCCTTCCATTGAGTGGGGGATCTCATGCCTCCTTCTTCGGGATTACTCCCTCAAAGTTAACATGACTATACCGCCCGTCCTATTCCTTAAGTGTTACTTAATCCGGGTATAGGATTCGTCCTTTGCAAAAAAAACCCTAAACACCCCAAATTTAAACACGTAATCAAGCAAATCAAATAATAGTAAACAGATAAAACAAATTAGGCTTAACCCACTTAGGGATGGACCAGCAAGAGGTCAATCTTTCCCCAGCAGAGTCGCCATTTATGTAGCGATAAAAAATGTAGCGGGGTAAATCGGAGATCGAATTATTAATTAATTCGTCTCACAAAAGCAAGAGTCGCCACCGCGCTTTATTGTTTCCAAAGGAAAAGGGAAAAGAGCGAAATAAAACCCTAAATATGCAATGTAAATAAAAATACAAATACAAAGCGTTTTTGAAAAGAGATCTTATGGTTCGGGGGTTGGTTATACAATGGGAAGGTACTAGCATCCAATGCATCTATAGTACTCTATAGGAACCTTTTGAAATATCTGTTTTATTTAAAATTGATTGCTTGATTGAAAATAAATCGTTTTGGCCGAAAAGGGGTACGGACGGGTTTTTGAAGATACGACAACCTAACGTTGAAGTTTTGACTTAAAATGGTATAAGCTTCGAAAAAGATTGAATATTTGAGGAAAAATTACCCTAAGCTTTTAATGAATGAGAGTATTCGCTCGATCGTTTTTGAGGACATGAAGTCGACAAAAATTAGACAATTCCCTTTGGATTGGTGCAAACAGAATAATCAAGTAAATGCGAGATATTTAAACAGAAAATTATGAGATAAATGATATACAACAAATTAAATAGGAGACTGAGTGTGAACATGCATTTTTTAGATTTTTGTTTAATATATGAAGAGAAAAATGTTTTAATTGGTTACGCATTTTAACATAGATAAAAAGTAACGAGAATTAATAGAAATGTTTTTTAGGTTTTATATGTTTCTATTTTTTATGTCCTTTTTTATATTGGTATTTAACCAAAATGAGGGGAATAAATTAAAGAAAAATAGCATGTCTTTTAGTTTTCTCATTTTTATTTTCATATGTTTTTAGAGATATTAAATATTTTTCAAATTAAGTAAAACTTACAAGTCAAATATCTAATTAAAATAAGGAAGACTAAAATTATTAAATAAACCTAAACTTAGATTAAATGAAATTTGGGTAAAATATTAAAATTATCTATTTAAAACTATATGTTTATTTCTAGGAAAACTAATTAATCTAAATTAATTAATCTAGCTAAGAAAAAAGAAATAGAATTAACTAAAGAGCAAATAAAAGATGGGGTGTGAATAGCAAAGAGAATGGGCTTAAGTAAAAAGAAATTGAGCTGGGTTGAGGGAAGTGGAGCGGGTCATTGGAGGACCCAGACCCAAGAGAAAGAAACACAATGCTTGTAACAAAAAACCTAGGAAAATTGTACTGTGGCCGCCGCCGCTGGATCCAAAAACGCTAGATCGTTCTTACGCATCTCTTTCTCTCTCTTTATTCACAAATTAATCCTCCCAAAACGAAAGCCAATAACCCTCCGCGATTCTCACGAGGAAACAAGGGAATGGGTCATAGTGATGATAATGAAGATGGTGGTTGTCGGAAATTGAAGAGCGGTTCGAGAGAGAGAGAGCGATTGGAGGATGGCTCGTGAGCAAGTTGGAGCGTGGCTTGCAATTCGTGGTTGCAAGATGTTATGAGTACTTCTTATATCCATTAGGTTTGTCACAACTAAACCATCTAACAATCCTTTGAATTTCAATGTTTTAGGGGAAAATTGACCATTAGCGGCCTGCAAAGATAGTTAGAAGTAGGATTTTGCATGTTCCTGATTTTCGGGTGGATCTGCTACCTAAAAATAGGATTTGGTAGTGTCTTCAGTAGCAACCAAAGAGGCATCTTCCTCTACCATTAGGAGTAAAAGTTTTCCGTTGTTCATGACCGAGAATGAACTTATCATCGCAATTGAAACATAGCCACTGAGCTCGCCGTTCTGCTTATTGTGCTGGGAAATCCTTCGTGTAGGCATTGTAGTGGTGGTAGCGGTTAAAGGTACTTTGCTTCCTTTCTTCTTCAAATTTCAGATTTTTTGAATGGTATGTTTTTATGGTGAAATAATGGTTTTGTTTTGGATTTAAATCTGTAATGATGCTGAAGGTTAAAGTGGTGATTACAGAAGGGGATAATGACGGTGATTCGGCATAGATATAAGGGAGATAATGATGTTAGAACGGTTATTGTTGGATTCGCAGAAAATGTGCGTCGTTCACAATGATGCAAACGCGATGATGTTGTTGAAGAAAAGTTTTAACATGGGGTTATGGAAACAGAGGTTAAAGGTATGTTTATGATCTTCCTGTATATATTTTTTCTAATATAAGTGGCCCTCTTAATCTTTTATGAAAACTCTGTGTCTGAATTGTTCCTATTGTTGCGCGTGTGTTGATTGAAGTAGAGAAGCAACCCAATGAAGATGTGGTGATGCTGCGATGGAGACGAGAATTCGGGTATAGAAACGATGAAGATGATTGAAGTGTGATGAAAGTGTAGGAAGAAGGATATCGTTGTATCAGTTGCGGATTTGAGAGCGGCAGAAGAATTGAATGAAGATGATAGTGATGAATCGTAAAGTCGAATTGGTAATTAAAAAAAGGTTTGTGAATTTTCTATATTATCTCAAATTGGCTTTAAATTAACAGTGTTTATATGATTGTGTTGGTCTTGCAACATTTATGAATCTTGAAATTTATCGATCAAATTATTGCCTGTGTTAAAAATAGGGATTTGATGTGTTGCTGTAACAGGGCAGGGGTAAGATTGACGAAGGCAATGACGTTAAGACCAGCAATGATTTTAAATGGCAATTTAACATGATTTCAAGAAATTAAAGAAAGTATTATTATCCAGTGAGACAAAGGCAACGCAACGGTATAAAGATTTATGTGAAAAAAAAAGCTGAAGAAACTCACATGGTCGGAGCTAGTCCGACGGTACAATTCCGGCGAAGTCAGGTAAGCTCCGAAGATTTCTCGCTCTTTGCTTTCTGCTACTAATTCTTCTCTTCTTCTTCGTCTAAAAAACTGGTTGGAATATTGAATAATTGGTTTTTTGAATGGATTTGGATTATACTGTTTTATCTATGGTTTTGATACAGTATGCAGGTTATGAAGCAGGTTATGAGGTTTTGCCTTATGTTATGGTTTTGGATAGTTTGATGCAGGTTCTGTTTGGAAATGGTTTGTGCAGATACACTTGGAAAAAATGGTTTTTATGCTATGCAAAAATGATTTTGCAGTAGGTTATGTGATTTAACCATATGCTCTGGTTTTGAATGGTTTAGATGTAGGTTTTGTAGGTTATGCCATGGACTATGGTTTTTGAATAGTTTTGATGCAGTATGCAGGTTATGCCATGGACTATGGTTTTTGAATAATTTTGATGCAGTATGCAGGTTATGCCATGGACTATGGTTTGAATAGTTTAGATGCAGTATGCAGGTTATGACATGGACTATGTTTTTTTTGAATGCTTGATAATCTTGTGTAGCCCTCTTATGCAAGTTAAGACTTATCCTTTTGAAGGGGTTCTCTTCTCATATGACCGTTGCTTCTTTTTGATGGCTCAGGTTTGAGTATATTAATATATTTTTCTGATGCTCTGCATATATGCTGCCACATATGGTTGACTTTATTCCTATTTCATGCTTAAACCAAAACCTGCAAAACTGAACCTCTTCCCTCTTCTCTCTCAAGTACATAAATGATACATAAATGTGATATCTTGTACTGCTGTTCTGAAAAAACAATAGGCTGGAATATGATGAAAAATGGAAACATATATTGCTTGCATACATTGTTTTAAAATTGCATATCTCTGTCCACTGCATTTGTACATTAGAGGAGCCTATGCTATCTTTCTTCTTAAGTTGTAATAGGTTACGTTGGCCTGTGTTATGAACTTACACATGCTGTTGATTTATGCTTATGCAGTTTTTGACCAAAAAATTGAATTTATACATATGTGAAATATGCAGTGGACTTTTTGATAAAAATGCAATTGATTTTGAAATGTGCTATTTTTTAATTGTGCATTCATTTAAAAATTCCTCTCTTTTTTGTGAACCGGGAGAAATCCCGTGATTTGCAAAAAAGAGTAACTGATTCCGGCCATTGCTTTTAATGATGAACATTAAATTTATTTTCTGCATTTTAATTATTTATTCAATTCTGACTTTTCTTTTAATCGTTTTTTGCAGGTAAAATTTAAATGAGCAGACAAGAGCATTGGATAGAAGATTAGAATTAGAATTTAGAAAAATAGCTTTTTATTTTACTTTAAGCATTTGTGTAATTGTCTTTATAAATATTTTGTAATAACACAACATTTAAACGACAATTGTAATAAATAGAATAAAGTGAATAAAAAATTCTATTATTTCTCAATTAATTCTTTTTCTTTCCAATTATTTATTTACTGTTTATAATTCTTTAAATTATATACTGACTGAAAATCAAATCCAATCATTTAAATTCAGAATAATAAACAAATAAATAAATATCATTGATCAATTAATAACTTCAATCATTTACTTTATTATTATTTTTAATTCTTCTAAATTATAATAACTTGAAAAATAGAATTTCAGCTATTTAAATTTAGAACAATAAATAATCAAATAAACATTGCTTGATCAATTAATAGACTCCTTTTCAAATGTTTATTTCATTATTCGTAAACCTTTAAATTATATAATAACGGAAAACAGGTTCCCATTATTTAAATTTAGGATAATGAATAATTAATAAACATTATTTGATCAATTAATAAACCTCTTCTCAAATATTTATTTTATTATTTATAAATCTTTAAATTACATAATAATCGAAAATAAATTCCAATTATTTGAATTTAAGATAATAAATAATCAATGAACATTGTTTAAGTCTTGATCAGTTAATGAATTTAGCGTTCAACAAATAAACAGCTCCCGACTCGAAAAAGTTATGAATTTTTAAACTGCTTTGAAAATTTGATAAAAATAGGTCAAAACTCTTGCAATGCGACTGATGCAGATGGAAGACGGTATCTTAGGTCAAAATTTGGGGTACAACAATGTTCTGCTGGTACCCGGTTACCATATATGGGTACCCGAGTACCCTGTGATGAAAATCAGCAGAACTTCGAAAATTCATAACTTGAGTTCCATACGTCATATTAGAATTCTGCTTGAAGCGCTAGAAATCTGACATGACGAACTTTGTTTTAAAAATGGTTCCAGAACCTAGAAGTAATTTATTTGTCACGTAATGGTGTTGGATGAGGGGTGAAATTTGATGTTGATCTCGTACTTGATACCCGACTTGTTCCTACGGCACCATACAGGATGTCAGTTCAAAGTTGGGAGGATTGGAGAAGTTATTAGAAGATGTATGGAGAAATAGATTGTAAAACTGAATGTATCATTTTGGAAGCTTTGATGTCATTATTTAAGGAAAAAGAAAGTAGTATGAAATTGTATGTGGATTACCGATAATTGATTAAAATAGTGGTTGAGGTTACATATCCACTTCAGATGATTGACGACATGATGGACCAACTGGTAGGCGAGTATGTTCTCAATATAATTGAATTGGGGTCGGATTATCTTCAGATATGGATGAAGAGTGAGGATAGTTAGAGGACAACTTTTAGAAATCAGTGAAGTTATTTTGAATAATTGAATAAGTTTGTTGCGATGTTTCTTGAGGACATATTGATTTAGTATGAGTAAGAAAAAGGAAACATATGCTAGGCTGTAAGGATGTAGATCATGATTTGAAGAGGTGAATTTTATTAAACATTTCTATTTCGAATGAAAATATATGCGAAATCTATCCAAAGTAAATAGAGGTCTATATTGAGAGGCTCTAAAATTGGTTATGGAGACTATGAACTTTTCAGGAATTAACTGGTCAGCTTGCTTGAGATGATGTCAAGTGAGATAAGTTATTAGTGAATGAATTAAGGGAATGAAATTTTTGACATTAGTAAGGATGTAAATAGATTAGATAAGTGCATAGAGATGCAACTTATGTCGATTGGGGATGATTAGAATGACGATGGATTTTGAGAGGAATAATGCTAGAGGAAAAATAAATTCAAGAGGAATTGCAATCATGTTTATGATGCCAAAGTATCAACATGTGTTAAAGAGGATTTAGGAGTTTCTTTCACCAACCGAAATATGGGGATGGTATCATTGATATTGCGATTGGAATGAAATTCAAATGTGAAAAACATATGGATCCTCGAGGTTGTGAGATTTCAAGGAAGGACTACGAATTTATTGATGTTATTAAAGTCCTTTACTTGGATGGAGACTTCATTAGGAGCGAAACAATTTGGATTATTCTTGGGGTAGTAGCAGTTCTTGTATTGGAAAATGATAAACGATTGTGTTATACTCCGTGCGGGTATGGGAGACTATGAAATGAATTTTTGGGAGTTATGTCTCATTGATGAGATTGAAAAAGAAGGAATTGAGGAAGACGTTTGTAATGCTTAGGGAGATTATTGGACATTATGTTAAGGTAACTTTGAGCACAAGGTGAAAGACGCTATTATAGTTGGGTAGCGATGATTTATGCCACCGTTATGGTTGTCGACTACCTATTGATAAATTTAGGAACTAATCACCCTTAATCTCTTGTTGATAGTAGACGGGATCGTATTGGATGGGATAAACTTGTCTTTCTAGCTTGATAGTGAGTAAAGTGATTGACGTCCTATCGAGAGGATAGTCGTTCGCCAGTTCGCGTGAACCTAATGGAAAGTGGATATGAAAGAGTTGAGATTTATTGAACAATTCAGAGACTTGAGTTGTATACGACCTAACATCGCAGAGCGGGAGGTTGAGGATATAAGGGGTGAATAGTGATTTATGGTGAATATTAAAGAGAGTCAGAAATCAGACTTGGAAATTATGGGACTGGTAGTTGATAGAAATCAAAGTGAGGACAGTGACTTTAAAGTAGACGATCAGAGTAGTGCGGCTGAAGTGGGATGTAACGCAATTTGTTACACGTGTGTGATTTGTTTGGAGTTAAAGGTTGAACATCCGAAGTTAAGGGAGTTATGCAAAACCATTGGACATTCCAAGAGAGAGATTATAGGTGAAGAGTTTATGGGTTATTCACATTATTGTCATGTTGATGGATGTATTAATTTAAGTGTTCGACTGATGATTCATAGCATCAGAGTACTAATGTGGTCTATCAATGTTGTTGGATTAAAATGGTTGACAATGTTGAATGTTGATGAGTGGTAATTAAGATACTTCTAGATAAGACATGGGAGTTAGAAAGTTGGATGCGAGAGTTGTGTCTGAAGTGTGTCGCATCGGGTAATTTTCGAGGACGAAAATATTCTAAGTGGGGGAGAATTGTAACACCCCATTTAAATATTTAGTAATTTGATGGTTGGAATTGTAGATCTATGTGGTTTGACTAAGGAAGTGTCAGAATTTAGTATAATTCAATAATAGGAATAAGCTTTGAATGACGATATAATAACGATAATATTGATGAATGAAGAAATACTGCTATTATTAATAATAAAAATATTATTAGATATATGGTATAGTTACCACTAATAATATTATTATTAATATTATGGTGATTATTATTATTATTATTATCATTATTATTATTATTATTATTATTATTGGGAAATAAAAATAAGGAATAATTTAAAGGGAATAGTGAAAGGAGAATTGGGAAAATTGTTTCACGTGAAAAGAAGAGAAGAGAAGAGAAAAGAAGAGAAGAGAACCTAGGGAAAAGGAAGACAAGGAGAATCCCACTATTGTTGAAGGATCAAAGCTTCAAATTAAGGTAAGAGGGAGAATGGGTTCTCTAAATGATGATTATAATATGAGAGGGTAGTGAGGGTTCCTTTCCCTCTTTAGGTTTTGTATAGATCTGATGTATATGATTTTCTTTTGCTGATTGATAATATGTTTATGTGAACCTACGTGGAATGATGATTCAATTGACGTCTATGATGTGTGTTGCTGTTGATTTTTACTGTTGTTGTGTTGTTCATAAAATCCCAAATCTAAGAAATTGTAGATCTAAGGATGTGATGAAAATTGAGGAATTGGTGTAGAATTGTAGAATAATGAAGTAGAATGAAATCCCTAAGTTAAGATGTGAAAGAATGTTGTTTTTGGATCCAAATTTGGATGTTGAAAGTGCTCAAAATGAGTGGAAATCATTCTGATGTGAAAACAAAGTTTTTTGGTCGCAGATTGTCGTTACACGTAATGGAGACAACATTACCCGTAAGGCAGGAGCATTACGTGTAACACCCAACTTTCCTACAATAGAAATTACATTAACATATATCAGAGTACATAAGCAGGATGTCACATACTTCAAATATTCATAAAATTCAAAGTTACTTTATTACTTCCTTTATTCTAAAATAATCAATTTGGCAGCGGAATATTAAAATTAGTTTATTTCCATGTCATTACAACTTCAACAACAAATAAAACTTCACAAATGTGTGGTCCAACATAAGTCAAATGGAAGATACGTAACAAATGAAATAAAGAAAAACATAACAAAGATCCATAATTCCCGTGTTACATATCAGAGTGACTCCTAGGACTCAATCATGTAACACTCACTCCAAGCACTACTTGGGTACCTGATTATCTGCACTACCAGGGGAGCACAAACACAACAACACAAAAGGGGTGAGAATTTCATTCAATAAATACACGGTGAATATCACATGCTAAGGAGTAGTAATCACATAATTCACATATAACACAACACTTCGCAACATAACACATTCATCACGTAATACAACATCAACTCAAAACAATGCAATGCAATGAGACTGACATCAACTCAATGCATGTGGTACCATCAGGGAATAAGCCCTCATCTCGTGTGCCAATTTGGGCAATAATAGGGCATAAGCCCTCATCACAACGTCATTACAGGCCAACAACATGGCATAATCCCTCATCACTATGCAACATACGACATCATATGCAACAACGTAATTATGCAACCACAAGGCATAAGCCTTCAACATTCGTCAATACAAACCATCATCACCGTCATCACACAACATAAATTCCACATAAAATCCCATGTTTCAAACTTAACTTATTATTACTAATAGCCTCCTTATGTCCACCTAAGCCTTACTAATCATTATGGATCGAGAGAATACACTCCATACGCGAGAACAGGAAGAAATCGCGAAAACAAGAATTTTTACACCTTCGCCTGCCCATACGCGTATTGCTGCCTACGATACGCGTACGGCTCCTGTGCTCAGACCTCATATGTGTACCATACACATACAAGCAGGAGCATTTTTCCCCTTCAACCTTTTCCCAAAACTCACCATTCGCGTAAGACCCTCCCATATGCATTTGGCCTCTCTCCATATGCGTATCGGCAGAAGGCTGCGCTGGCACTGGTGACAGGGCACATACCATACTCGTACGGCCCTCTGGGACGTCCCCCATATGCGTATCATAGCCTATGACCAGTTAGCTTCACAAATTTTCCTGCAATCACATCAGTTCGTTTTTTACTCGTTTTGAGTACTTCCAACCTCCGATCTTGGGTCCAAAACAACATTCCTTCACATATTAACTTAGAGATTTCATTCTACTTCATCATTCTACGATCCTACACCAATTCTTGCAATTTTTGTCACATCCCTAGATCTACAATTTTTCAGATTTGGAATTTTTATGAACAACACCAAAAACAGCAGAATTACAATAGCAACACATCAATAACATCACTGAGTTCACAAATTTCACATAACAATCATATAAAACAACATAATTCAGACCAAGAAGACATTCATCAATTTTTTCATGAAAACCTAAAGAGGGAAAGGAACCCTCACTACCCTTTCTTGTTAATATCACCAATTTAGAGAACCCATTCACCCCCTTACCTTAATTTTCAACTTTGATGCTTCAACAATGGAGAACTTCCTTATCCCTAGTTCTCTCTTCTCTTCTCTTCTCTGTTTCTACGTGACAATAGTTTTTCTTCTCAATCGTCTAACCCTCTTCTATTTCATTTTATTATTACTAACACTCCACTAATAATAATAATAATAATAATAATAATATTAATAATAATATTAATAATAATATTATAATTCTTAATAATAAATATAATATTAATAAAATAGTATTATTCCATAAATCCATTATCATCAGTATTTCCCCCAAAACTAAGTTTCACCATAAAATGCCAAAGAAAAATTCAAAATCAACAAACAATGACTATGTATTTAAATGGGGAGTTACAACTCTCCCCCACTTAAAATATTTTCGTCCTTGAAAATTACTTTATGTGAACAATTCTGGATAACACTCCCGCATCTTTCTCTCTAACTCCCACGTCATACTTTCTCCAGTTGCTCCTCCCTAAACTACTTTCACTAGAGGGATTTCCTTGTCTCTCAGCTTCTTTATTTCACGGTATTCGATCCTTACTGGTAAAGTCTCTACCGTTAGATTATCCCTTACTTATATGTCATCCATTGGAATTACATGAGATGGATCCGCAAAATACTTCCGGAGTTGCGACACATGGAACACATCATGCAAATTCAAAAGATTAGGTGGTAAGGCCACCCTATATGCAACAACTCCCACTCTATCCGAAATTTGATACGGGCCAATAAACCGAGGAGTAAGCTTCTTCAATTTCAATGCTCTCCCAACACCGGTCACTGGGCTGACTCTCAGAAAGACATGATCTTCTTCCTGAAATTCAAGGTCCTTCCTTCGCTTGTCATGGTAACTCTTTTGTCTACTCTGCGAAGCTTTCATCTTTTCTCGAATTAACTTCACTTTTTCCGTAGTCTCTCATACAATTTTGGGCCCAAGCATCACACTTTGACCAGATTCGTACCAACACAAAGGCGTTATGCACCTCCAACCATACAATACCTCAAAGGGTGCCATACCAATACTAGAATGGAAACTATTATTATAAGTGAACTCAATCAGTGGAAGGTAACTATCCCATGTACCTCCTTGCTCAATAACACAAGCTCTCAACAAATCCTCTAACGACTGAATAGTCCTCTCTGTCTGACCATCTGTTTGCAGGTGATACGCAGAACTCAATCTCAGTTTAGAACCCAACGCATCATGCAGACTCTTCTAAAAATAAGAAGTAAACCTCGGGTCTCTATCGGATACAACACTTGATGGAATGCCGTGTAGCTTCGCGATCACACGAATATAAATCTCTGCTAACCTTGGCACCAGGAAACTGATACCGATTGGAATAAAATGAGCTGACTTAGCCTATCCACAATCACCCAAATCGCATCATGTTCTCTTAGAGTGCTCGACAGTCCCGTCACAAAGTCCATGGAATATTGTCCCATTTGCATTTTGGAATATCAAACGGTTCCAACAACCCTGCAGGTTTCTGATGTTCGACTTTCGACTTCTAGAAAGTCAAACATGCATACACGAACCGTGCCACACCACGTTTCAATCCTGGCCACCAAAACAACTTCTTTAAGTCTTGATACATCTTAGTCGCATATTTATGGATAATCAATCTACTTCTATGACTTTCTTCTAGGATCATCCTTTTCATCTCAGGGTCATCAGGAACACAAATTCAATCTCAGAACCTCAACACACCTTGTGAGTCTACCTTGAAGTCACTATCTTCAGACTGATTACTTCCAACCATCAAATCTACAAATTTGACATCCAACTTATGAGCTTCTTTAATATCATTCATAAAGTCATTGTTGATCTTCAACATCCCCAATATCACACTTTGCAGTGTCACTTCACATACCAAGCTCATGTCTCTAAATTGTTTGATTAACTCTAATTCTCTAACCATTATAGTAGACATATGCAATAACTTCTGACTTAAAGCATCAGCCACGGCATTAGCTTTACCAGGGTGATAGTTTAAACCAATGTTGTAATCTTTCGACATTTCTAACCACCTGCACTGTCTCATATTCAATTCCTTTTGATCAAATAAATATTTCAAGCTTTTATGATCACTAAACACTTCAAATCGAGAACCATAAAGATAATGCCTCCAAATCTTTAGTACAAATACTACTACAGTTGATTCCAGACTGTGAGTAGGATAACTCCTTTCATGAATCCTCAATTGTCTTAAAGATGCAACTACTTTATCATTCTCCATGAGTACACCACCTAAACTCAATTTAGAAGCATCACAATATACAACAAATGATTCTTCAGGATTAGGTAATATCAAAATTGAATCTGTCGTCAATCTCTTCTTCAACTCAACAAAATTTTCTTCACATTGGATGTCACATATAAATTCCTTGCCTTTACAAGTCAATTGAGTTAGAGGAAGTGCTAACTTAGAAAAACCTTTGATAAACATCCTATAATAGCCAGCCAATCCCAAAAAGCTTCTAATCTCTGTAACTAACTTTGGAGTTTCCCATTGTAGTACCGCGTCTACCTTGGACGGGTCTACCGTGATTCCACCACCTGAAATAACATGACCAAGGAAACTGACTTCCTTTAACCAAAACTCACACTTAGATAACTTCACATATAACTTATTTTCCTTTAACACTTGCAACACAATTTGCAAATGTTCAACATGTTCTTCTTCTAATTTGGAATATATTAAGATATCATAGATGAATATTACCACAAACCGATACAAATAAGTATGAAATATACGGTTCATATACTCCATAAACACACCTGGTGCGTTAGTGACACCAAAAGGCATCACTGAATATTCATAGTGTCCATATTGAGTTCGGAAAGTTGTCTTCTGAATATCCTTGCCCTTTACTTGAATTTGGTGATATCCCGACCTCAAGTTAATCTTGCTAAACACGCATGCATCTACCAATTGATCCATCAAATCATCTATTCTTGGAAGTGGATACTTGTTTTTGATCGTTACTTTGTTCAATTGTTGGTAGTCCATACAGAGTCTCATACTACTCTGAATTTTTTTCACCAGCAACATTGGATCTCCCCAAGGTGATACACTTGGTATAATAAATTTTTTTTCAAGCAATTCTTCCAGTTGTTTCTTCAATTCTTCTAATGAAAATGCTAACATTCGATAGGGTGCCATAGAAACAGGTTTGGAACCCTGAACAAGATCAACAAAAAACTCTACTTCCCTTTCCGGAGGAACTTCTATAATGTCATCTGGGAAAGCTTCCGAAAATTCACGCACAACTTGCAACTTATCTAAAGCAGCCTGATTCTCAACGGACAAGGACGCCATTAATGAAAATACCAGAGCTTCATCTTGCATCAATTCCTTCAATTGTCTAACAGATATGAGTCCTGCTTCCTCTTCCTCATCAGGATTAGAAAACCGTACATGTTTGTTGTAATAGTTAATATGAGCATAATTATATTCCAACTAGTTCATACCCAAAATTACATCCAGACCACTCAGCGGTAAACAAACTAGATCAACAAAGAAGCCTCTGTCATAGATGGACAAAGGACACTTCAAGCATACTAGAGAAGTAGTCACCGATCCCTTAGCTGGAGTGTCGATAACCATTCTCCATTCATAGAGGATAACTCGAGACCCAACTTTTTAGCATAATCAGTAGCAATAAAATAATGCATAGTACCAATATCAATAATAGTAATTAAAGGAGTACTATTAATGAAGCAAATACCTTTAATCAAACAGTCTCCACTGGATGTCTGAGTCCTAGTTAAAGCAAAAACTTTCCCACCATTATGAGACTTCTTTGGTTTATGGCACTGAGTACTGATGTGTCATTCCTCACCATAATTGAAACATATCGCTGCCTTGTGTCTACATTCAGCTACCTCATGCCCAACCTTACCATAGCGAAAACACCTCTTCACTTCTCCAGTACATGCATTACTTCAGTGACCTAGATTTCCACATCTGTAACACACAACGTCAGTAGGAGCACCTCCTCCACTGGTTCTTCTGCCATCAGTACCCTCTGTCTGCCTTTGTAATTTAGAGCATTGTAAGCCTTCCTAGGATTATGTTGTTTCCTACATCTCTTCTCAGTTACAGCTTTGTAGTGAGCCTTACTGTACTCCTCACAAATTCTGCAACTATTCACCAAATCCAAAAATTTATGGATTCGCTGATACCTGTGATACCCCAAAATTTTCCCTCTCTCTTCTTAAGACATTTCTCACAAGATCTCTAATGACTCAAGTTTGCACAAGTGTTGACTAGGTCAAACTACCTCCTAAACACTGATGCCTCAAATTAGGGGTTTGATTTTCACAAGGACAATTGGACTTCTAATGCCTCAAATGAACTTCATGGATCATTATAGACCTCCAAGAACACTCATGTCAAGTTTCAAGTCTTAAATCATAATTTTGCTCAGTCAATTGACCAGATGACTAAAAATCAACTCTATTGGGTAAAAAGTCAATTGTGGTTAACCTACAGTCAAACTTTAAGATTTTTGACCAATATCAATATTTTTAAGTCATATTCATCAATTGATCAAGTTTATATCACAATTCCTCAAGAAAACGGTTCAATTCATCAAAAGGGTAAAATGGTCAAAATTAGGGCTTTTGATTAGAATGACTGATTTTTGACTTTTGACCTAATACATGACTTATTGGTTTGAAACATGATCTCAAGGATTCAAGTACATCATATTGACCTGATTTCATGACTCAATTCATCTCTCAAGATCAAATGATTGATAGTTGAAATTTGGTCAACTGTTGAAAAAGTCAACCGATACACCAAAAGTCAAAATTTGACTTTTTGGTCAAATTTGAGTTTCAAAGATCAAAATTCATCAAGACATTAAAAAATATGAAGCTTAATCATCAAGGAATCAAGAAAATCAAAAGTCAATTTGAAAAGTCAAACTTTCCAAGACTTATAAATTGTTCTAAGTGTTTTTGTACATGATAATTTCATTACTTCATGCTAATTTTTCACCAAGATGCAAGATGATTCAAAGAAAACTTTCAAAATGAAAGTTTTATATCTTTATGAAATATACAACTTTGTATTTGAGGACCCATGTCCAAAAAATGCTTAGATTTTGAGTTATAGACCTATGAAGTAATGCACTTTTTCTTAAACACTTAGTGAAATTTTGACCTAGTTTAGGTAGATTTTTTATAGGATGTTTCAAGCTTTCCAAAATGTTCATGAACTTGAAGAGATCATGTCTGAGCTAAGAGAATCAAAGACAAGAAGTTGGACATCCATTCTTGAATTACAAGTCATTTTTGTGACGAACACTTAGCCAAATCTCATAGCTATGCTGCATAATCTTACTTTGCAGGCTTCTAACTTGTGTTTCACTCCATAAATAATTAATTACATAACATATTGAGCCATTGCCCAAGCATTTGAGCCATTATCCAAGTTGCATTTCCATTTATGGCACAAAGGCACCATTGCCATTTTTGAAAAGTTGCTTTAATCACAAAGTCAACTTATATTGAGCTTTGCACTTGTTCCTTCTGCACAAGCTTCATCTACAAAGTCAGATAAAAATGTTTAAAGTTTGCTAGCCCCCTACAAGCCATGTACCTTGCCTTGGAATAATGTTTGTCAAGCTTGCTTCAAAAATAAGTCAAATGACCATAACATGTGAACTCTTCTTTCTGATCCCTCCAAGCTTTAAAACCTTTGCCTATAAATTGAGCCTTCATTTACAAGCCAAGGACACAAAATTACAAGCCTGAAAACTCCCTCAAACTCAGAATTGCTCTCAAGCCTCACTTTTGTGCCATTTCAGAATTTTGGTAACCATCTCACAAACCACTTGTGCGTTTTCCATTCTTTTCATTCACCAAGCTTCTATAACACGTATAGAAGCCATCGCATAACCTGTTACACTTATGTAACTCCATATTCACCATCCTCCATTTCAAAAACAGAAGCTTGCGCCTTGACTTCTCTAGAACATTTCAGACACTCTCAGCTCAAAGTAACTATTGGAATAGCTTCCTGGAAGTTCAAGGAAGCTAACCAGATCATTGAAGCACCTTGAAGTGAGCTCTAACTCAAAACACGATCTCCATCTGCAAGGTGATTTTTCTGAAATTCTAACTCTTCATACAAGCATCATTTGGCTTCCATCTTAAAAGATAAATTGTAGACATCATAGCCCTGAAACTAACCATGTCCTTAGAATTCATTTATGTTGCCTGATAAGTGAGAATTTTGAGCCTTAAATTTCTAAAAAAAAATAGGTTAAATTTGGTACCATTGAAAATTTGTGCTCATCTTTGATCCATTGCTTAAGTTATTCACATATTTAAAATCATGGTGAAATTTCTAACAAGTTTGATATTGATAATTTCTGAAATGGTTGAGAGTTGAGAAAGTTAGAGTTATGGCTGGCGTGAGGAAGAAGATGAAGTACAGTCATGGGATTGTTTTATCTTATATTTATTGCAAGTTGTCTTTATACAAGATGAAACAGCCACCCAGTGGCAGGAAGCGCGTGCATAAGGCATTGGTATAGAAGATCCTGAGTTCGAGCTCTAGCGAGACATTTTGCTTATTTTTTCTAACATTTTCCTTGTTTCATTTTTTTGTTTGCTAGTGCGCTGGGCCTCTTTCACCATGGGCCTGGTTATTTTGCTCACCCTCACCCTTTTTTTCTCCATGCCATGCAACCCATTATACTTTATTTTTATTTTCTGATTATAAAAATTGTTTGGGCCTTAAACACAAAAAACAATTTTTACTTATTAACCTCCTAATTCATTTTCAGACCCCCTAACTTCTAATTTATATTGTTATCTTATTTTATTTCCTTTTCTTTTAATATTATTATTATTATTATTATGATTATCATTTTTTATTTTAATTAAAAAATAAAAAATATATTTTATTAAATACTTAGACTAAATTTTTATTTTTTATCTCTATTTTATTTTATTTCCTTTAAACATAAAACCCTAAAAAAAATTCTTTTCTTAAATTAATTAAAATAGATTTAGACTTAGGTTTAATTTTAATTTTCTCTTTTTAATTAAATTCACTTAGATTTTAGGAATTAATTAATTAACTTCTTTTCCAATTAATTAGTTTAATCAAAACTTTTCCATACAAAAAACCATAAAAATAACTTTCTTTCCTATTTCTTTTCTCTATATTTCTTTGCACATTTTACATTATAAATGTAATTTTCAAAGCCTTTTAATAGCGTAGGACTTTTAATTTTCGCAATTTATCGCTTTCCATATTATTGCTAGTAATTAGGGTTTGTATGGCAAGACTTAAAACAAACAAGTAGACAACCCTAATTCAATATAAATGCATGAAAACAATACACTTCGCACACTTGCACCTCTAGGGTTAACCCACACTTGTTGCCTCGGATTAAAATAGTCATGTCCCTCGAATGTGGGATACTTTAGCAAAGGCCCTCGATTACAAGATCGTAGTCCCTCGATGACCCTTAGATGTTGCCTTCGATAGACGATCTTAGACCCTTACAACAAATTGCTAAGGTATCCTACAATGTTGCCTTCTATGACTGTACAAAGACCCACGCCCGTCCCTTCACATCCAATGATAAGGTTTCTTACTAAATAATTGTAAGATAACACTATCTAAAGGAGGAGGAAAAGAATAAAGACTCCCTTTTGAGTAGGTAGAATGATCGTAATTTCTTGCTCACAAATAAAACCATTTACACCTCACTCTTTCAAAACACTTTTCGAAACAAACATTTTGTATACATTCTCAACGATACGAGAATCATTATAAAATTGCCTTACATTGGCATTTTCAAAACATCTTTCCAAACACTCATTTTCAACAAATACTTTCAAAACCAACACTTTGTATATATTCTCACCGATACGAGAATCATTGCAAAGTTTGACAAACTTAGGCGTTTTCAAAATATTTTCAAACTTATGCAAACACAAAGCATTTCAAAGTGAGCTAGCAACTAAGAGCCCGTAGGTAACTACAGATGAAAAGGATGCTAACACCTTCCCTTTTCATAACCTACCCCCCAAAATCAAGAAAATTTTCAAAAGGTTTTTCCTGTCTTTTCACCCTTTCCATTATTGGATAAAAGAAAAGTCGATGGTGACTCTTGTTATCCGCAATAATTGTGATAAAACGCAAAACACCCAAGTCAATTCTCCCACCGTATTATAGAACTAGCGACTCTGTTGGGCATATGACTTAAAAGTGGGGTTACCTTAGAGACTATATCACCTTTAAATGCTTTTATTTGTTTGATTTGTTTGCTTTACAGTTTGGGTCCATGTTTGGGCTTTGTATAGATCCTCTACCAGGATCTGGGAACATTATTAGGTAAGTATCAAAGATTGCGGAGATTGTACGACGTAGACCGATATGGTTGAAATAATAGCTACCTTAGTGTGACACATTTGTGAGTACCGGTATCCCTTGTGGCGAATCAATGAGAATATGTTGTCGTTGTATGGTGTCATGAAGCACTGACTGGCCATAGAACCTTTAGTTGAACAACTTGGACATTAGGAAGTAGCGAGATAGCCGACTTTGGTGTAGTCCGAAGATGGTTGATACTCGATACTACGCTCAATTAGATCGGACTTTCGGGATATTTCGGTCGCCAATAAAGAGGATTATGCTGAAACAATGCCCGGTGAAGAAAGATCAATGATATTGAGATTCCCTATAACCAAACTACTTTCTAGGATATGTTAAACCAACGAAACTTTAAGAGGGTACTTACCTATGGACTCCATGCAAGCCTAAACCTAAGGACTTGTTTTTTTTTGTATATGATTATGTGTACATAAGATCATGACATCATGCCATAGAATTTGCACTAACCATTTCAAGGACCTAGAGATTTATCTTTGTTCTATTTTGTAGGATATGGCTTGCACTCGCAGAAATACCATCCGAATCAACCTTGTGAAAGTGCCTCCTCAACTCAAAGATTTAACATCAAGGGTCCATGAAAATTCTTTGTTCACCAAGAAGTATGGTCGACTCCTCAACTTGGTTACCTCAAACTTTGAAGAAGACATGGTACATGTGCTTTTTCAATTCTTTGATCCTAAACATCACTGTTTTACATTTCCTGATTACCAATTGGTTCCCACCATGGAATATTTCTCTCAATTATTGGGAGTACCCATTCTTGATTAAATACCCTTAATCAGTATTGAGAAAGATCCACGACCCGAGGAGATTTCTTTAGCCTTACATTTGCAATGATCGGACATCGTGGCTAATTGGGAAACAAGAAGTGGTGTTAAGGGTTTTCTAGCCAAGTTTTTGTTTGAGAAGGCTCAACTGTTCTAGGATGCTCTAGATTTGCAATATTTTGAAGAAGTTTTGGCTCTTCTAATCTTGGGATGGTACTATTCCCTATCTCAGACCAACTTATAGATGTGAATGCGGTCAAAATCTTCCTATCTCGTAACCCGGTGCCTACCTTACTCGGAGATGTTTTGCATTCTCTTCATGCCCTTACCATGAAGAGAAGAGGGATTCTTATGTGTTGCACTCCATTGTTGTATAGGTGGTTTATTTTGCACCTTTCTCGATCAGTTTCGAAGAATGAACAAGGCATGAGGTGGTCTCAAAGGTTGATGTCACTCTCGCATTTGGATATTCATTAGTGTTCTCGATATTTAGAGGATGTTACCATTAACAATCTCTGTGGGGAATTCCCTAATGTCCCACTCCTTAGAATTAGGGGTGGTATCACTTATAATCCTTGCTTGGCTCTATAACAGTTTGGGTATGCTCGGAGGGATGGTCCTCATGATGCACTTATCCAAGGTATTGTATTTGACTATGAGAACAATATCCAAGGTTATCATCAAAGATTTATATGAGCCAGGGGCATGGTAAAGAAGTTTGATAGAAAAACTTTTGGGCATAAGAACTTCATTCCTTTGGAACCTTATCTCAAGTGGGTGCGAGCTCGCGCTCAAAACCTCATGATGCCATATGTGGTCATCCTACCAATAATTGTGGAGCCTGTTACTGAAGGAGATATTCCCTACACTATTCTCCAACCTGACATGCCTAATTATCTTGAGGAATTGCAAAGGTCGTGGATTCAACTCAAAGGAGAACGAGACACCTTTGAAGTCAAATTCTATACAACCGAGAAGAAAGTGTTGGAGCTCATAGGAGACTTCACGAGGAGCGAATCTTGAATACTTACATTGCACAAAAGAGGATGCGCCATTGGGAAACCTGAGCCTTTTATTTTAGGAGTTTATTTTGTCTTTTTGTTTTTCCATTGTAAGCCCAAGAGGCATTTGTAACCTTTGAACTTATTAATACAATTGATGTTTTGGTTCCTCTTTGGTTAAGAAAATTTAAATCTTAAAATTCCTTGAAAACATTGCATTCGCATAACATGCATCATATCATAAGAAGGTTTTCTGACACAGGTTTCCTCATCTTTCTACTGTTTTTTTTCAGTATACAGATGGATCTCGATAAAACCGTCAAGGACTTGCAGACTCAACACTCTCAATTCCAAGAGACACTTCTCAACTTAGAAAAGGGGCAGCAAGAAATGATGACACTCCTTGTCACGAAGAAGAATACCAAGAAGAAAGCTGTAATAAACACGGGGAAGAGATTCAAAGGCCTCGTCTGACAAGTTCAAGTTGAAGAAGACTCCTCCAAGGAGGATGAGAAACAAGATGAAGATGCTATAAGCACCCGAGATGGGGGTGGAAACAATCAAATCTCTGAAGACGAGGATTATTCGGATGAGCAATACCCGCCGGCTGACGACAAATATAAGCAACTAGAAGACAGACTAAAAGCTGTGGAGTTTTAAGTTGTGCCTGGCTTGGACTTTGGTGACTTGGGTTTGGTTCCTGGGGTATTCATTCCCCATAAATTCAAGATCCCAGTTTTTTCCAAGTACAATGGTGTCTCATGTCCCAAGCTTCACCTAAGATCTTACGTCCGCAAAATTCATCCGCACATCGCTGATAAGAAACAGTGGGTGCACTTTTTCAAGAAAGTCTATCTGGGACGCATTTGTAGTGATTTTACCAATTGGAAGGGACTAACATCCACACTTGGAGGATTTGGCCACTGTATTTTACCGCCAATATCAATATAATGTTGATCTTGGACCAACAAGAGTGCAATTACAAGGAATGACCATGGGTTCCAACTTGCGCTTCAAAGAATACGCTAAAAAATGGAGAGACTCGGCTGGCAGGGTGCATCCACCCTTAACTGATAGAGAGTTGGTAGACATGTTTATGGGAACATTGTCTGGACCATTTTTCAACTTACTGATCTGAAGTTCATCATTCGGATTTACTAAATTGATCTTGACTAGTGAGAGGGTTAAAAGCGGGAAGATACCCATGGCCTCCACCTTAAATGCTGTGAAAAAGACATTTATTGGTAAAAAAGAGACTAATGTTGTGTATGGGTCAAGGAGTCATGCTAGGAAGGACCATCATCAGTTAGTAAGTGCAGTTCTAATCTCCAATCCAACTTCTACTCAAAGACCATAACAACAAGCGAATCAACAAAGACCAGACATCCTGAGGAGACAATTTACCCAAATCAACATGTCACTATCTCAAGCCCTACAACATCCGTTGAAGGCCAATTTGGTAACATTGCGGGACTCCCCTTCAAATCCCAATGTTTCATCTCCAAAATATAACCTGAATGCAAAATGTTCTTACCACTCCAATAGTACCAGACATGACACTGACCATTGTTCGGTGTTAAAATGCAAAATCCAAGACCTAATTGATAACAAGACAATTGAATTCGAGTCTATTCCAACTCCCAACGTGATCACCACACCCATGCCAAATCATGGTAAGGGTGTCAATGATATTGAAGATGCTTATTTTGTTTCCTCCGTCAATGACTTGACCACTCCTTTGAAGAATGTTAAAAATAATTTGTTGAAAGTCGGGGTATTCCTTGTCTGCCTTGAAGATTGTTGATGATGTGCTATACAAATTAATGGTTGTGAATGGCTGAATAAAGGTGTCCAACACCTGATGGATAGTCATGAGATTCTATTTGAAAGAACTCCACTTGTGAAAAGTTTGACCCAAAGTGTATCTCAAGA
This sequence comes from Vicia faba, assembly GCA_948472305.1. Taxonomy (NCBI): domain Eukaryota; kingdom Viridiplantae; phylum Streptophyta; class Magnoliopsida; order Fabales; family Fabaceae; genus Vicia; species Vicia faba. Next base: position 233,127,984 of record OX451741.1, on the reverse strand, counting down.
ATTTGAAGACGTGTCCATCATTACTATCTCAAACAAACCTATTAGGATCGCCTCTAAATATCCTATTAGGATTCCCGTTGAACCAAGAATAGCTCCATTGATTATCACCACACCGGGGGCCAGTTCCCTACTCTTTTGATAAGGCTGTGCCCTGGAATTATGGGGCGGAAGTGTATTACTATGGTATCAAACAAGATTCATGGATTGATGAATATAAAACTACCGACCTTACAAGCATTGCTGGATCAAGTAAAGTTACTAGGATGGGGAGGATTTTTCTTCAGAAGTTTCACCTTCGACAACCACAACTACACCCATTCGTATTACTGTTGTTAAACCTGTTGCTGATACTCGAGGAAAGGAAAAAATGACTGAGCCTGCCCAGACGAAGGCACCCACAAAAGATATTGCAGTTGAGGACCCATCTACCAGAGAGATGGAGGAGATTTTAAAAATTATCAAAAAAAGTGATTACAAGATAGTGGAACAGTTGGGGCAAACACCCTCGAATATTTCTATGTTGTCTTTGTTGCTATGCTCCGAGTCACATGCTCAAGCATTGATAAAATTTATGAAAAATGCACACGTCCCTCAAGAAACTACGGTCGACCAATTTGATAACTGTTTAGCCAGTTTGACTGCTGACAATGGCTTGGGATTTTCAGATGCAGATTTGACCCCGGCAGGGAAGAATCACAACAAAGCTCTGCATGTTTCCATCTAGTGTAAAGGAACCACTTTAGAACATGCATTGGTAGATATTGGTTCATCCCTGAATGTCTTACCTAAAGGTGCTCTAGATAGGTTGGACTGTGAAGGTTTGGTGCTGAAACCCAGCGACATTGTGGTGAGAGATTTTGACGGATCAAAGAGAATGGTCCATGGACAGGTCGATCTCTCTATCAAAGTTGGGTCTCAAGTATTCAACTCAACATTCTATGTGATGGATATCCTTCCTTCTTATTCTTTCCTGCTTGGACGCCCATGGATCCATGGGGCAGGTGCGGTAACTTTCACACTATATCAAAAGCCGAAGCACCCGGTCAAGGGGAAAATTATCACTGTATGTGGAGAAGAGGAGTTTATGATTAGTCATCTGAATTTATTCAAGTATGTTGAAATGGATGGTGAGTTCATAGAGACTCCTTGGCAAGCCTTTGAAGTGGTCTCTCCCATGGTTGTTGTTGCCAAAGCCGCTCTGACATTCCCAAAGCTGCTAAAGATACACCAAGGATGGCCTCTCTCAAAGACGCTCGTGTTATTGTTGAAGACGAAGGCTACACCATTTGGGGACAACTCTCCGATATCCCTTTCAAGTCAGACAAATTTGGGTTGGGCTTCATTGCCAAGGCTCAAAAGGAAGTTCAACGTGCTCGTGTAGGGAAACCACGTCTCCACATTAGTAACCATGAAGTCAATGCTCTTGAAGACTATGACAATGACGGTGACTGGGACGACTAGATCTACCCAACTACTAGTGGATGACTCAATAACTAGAAGACTAAGGACTTCATCCTGATCTCCTTCAACCAGGAGTAACTACCATTTCCCATTTTTATTACTTTGAGAAATTTGTCTGTAATTTCCATTAAAACAATGACTTTAAGCCATGTGCCTTTCCCGGGGCACAATGGCCCATTTGTTAAGGGTTTGTCATTTTCATATGCCATATGCTCATTTTAATGAAAAACATTGAACTATCTTACATTCAAATTTTGTGCTCTATATCTTTTTATTACTTTATTGCATTTTCAAATAGCCATGTGACCTTACATGCACACACACACACACACACACACACACACACACACACATTTGTAGATCCACATCCACTTCGGATCTCATTGACAACAATTCCGTTATTGCCATATATGACTTTGAACATCCAATCTATCAAGCCAAAGACGAAGGTGAAGAAGTTTGTGAAATACCTGGGGAACTCGCCATACTTATGATACAAGAGGAAAAGGTCATCCAACCACACGAGGAACCAGCTGAAGTGATAAACCTGGGTACTGAGGCAGACAAGAAAGAAGTCAAGTTCGGTGCCAACTTGGAAGACTATGTCAAGAGAATATTGGTCTAGATGTTGCACGACTATGTTGAGGTGTTTGCTTGGTCATACAAAGATATGTCAGGGCTTGATACTAATATTGTAGTTCATCGTCTGCCAATGAAGAAAGGTTGTCCTCAGTCAAGAAAAAGGTTAGACGCATGCGACCAGATATGTCTGAGAAAATAAAAGTTGAGGTAATGAAACAGTTCAATGCAGGTTTCCTGGCAGTGACATCATATCCCCAATGGGTTGCAAATGTGGTCCCAGTGCCGAAGAAAGATAAAAAAATCCATATATGCATAGACTACAGAGATTTCAATAGGGCAATCCCCAAAGATGATTTCCCACTACCATATATTGATGTCTTGGTTGACAACACTGCTCAATACAAACTTTTCTCCTTCGTGGATGGCTTCTCCGGTTACAATCAAATTAAAATGGCGCCCAAAGACATGGAGAAAACCAATTTTATCACACAGTGGGGAACCTTCTGTTTTAAGGTCATGCCTTTGGGTTTGAAGAATGCAGGAGCAACCTATCAACGAGCTATGGTAGCTCTATTTCATGACATGATCCATCATGAGATAGAAGTGTATATTAATGATATGATTGCAAGGTCGCAAAGTGAGGAAGAACAACTTGATCATTTACACAAGCTATTTGAAAGGTTGAAGAAATACAAGTTGAGGCTAAATCCCAATAAATGTACCATCGGGGTAAGGTCTGGAAAACTCCTAAGGTTTGTCGTTAGTGGAAAAGGTATTGAAGTCAATCCCGCAAAAGTCAAAGCCATACAAGAAATGCCATCTCCCTGTACTGAGAGGGAGGTCAGGGGTTTCTTGGGTCGACTCAACTATATTGCCCGGTTCATATCTCACTTAACTGCTACTTGTGAGCCAATCTTCAAACTATTGAAGAAAGATCAAGTAGTCAGATGGAACGACGATTGCCAAGCAGCTTTTGACAAGATTAAGGAGTACTTACAAGAACCTTCAATCATGATGCCTCCAGTTGAAGGAAACCTCATATTATGTACTTGACTGTATTAGAGAATTTAATAGGGTATGTTTTGGGCCAACATGACGAGTCTGGCCGAAAAGAGCATGCAATATACTACCTTAGCAAAAGGTTTGCCAACTATGAAACAAGATATTCACTACTTGAGAAAACTTGATGCGCTTTGGCATGGGCTGCTCGCCGACTAAGACAATATATGTTGACCCACACCACTTTATTGATTTCTAAGATGGATCCCATCAAGTATATTTTCTAGAAGCCAGCTCTCTCAGGATGAATAGCTAGATGGCAAAAGATTTTGACTGAATATGACATCCAGTGCACTGCACAAAAAGCAATCAAGGGAATTATGTTGGCGGAATATTTGGCCCATCAAGCTATTGATGACTACCAATCCATGAAATTTGAATTCCCATACGAGAACATTATGCTGATAACCGACTGTGAAAAGTCTAGACCGTATGAAGAACCTGAACAAGGATCCAGATGGACTATGGTTTTTGATGGAGCTTCCAATGCTTTAGATAACAGAATTGGTGTTATGATCATTTCTCCCAAAGGTTTCCATACACATTTCACTGCCAGAATTTACTTCGATTGTAAAAACAACATGGCTGAGTATGAGGCATGTATCTTGGGTCTTAAGGATGCCATTGACCTAAGAATCAAATTCTTAAGCGTATATGGAGATTTGGCACCAGTAATCAGTCAGGTTAAAGGATAGTGGGATACCAAACATCCAAATTTGATTCCCTACAAAGAACTTGTGTTAACGTTGACCCCATACTTTGAGGAAGTTACCTTTGAACACGTCCTAAGGGAAGAAAATCAATTGGCAAATTCCTTAGCTACGATGTCGTCTATGTTCGAGGTAAATTGGGACAACGAGGCTCCCATAATTATTATCGAAAGATTTGACGAACCAACGCACTGTTATGAGATTGACACTGATGAGGAAAAGCCCTGGTTCCACGAAGTGAAAAGGTACCTTGAAGCATAAGAGTATCCTGAGGGAGCCTCAATTAACGACAAGAAATTACTACGGAGTTTCTCAGCCAAGTTCTTCCTAAGTAATGGGATTATGTACAAGTGTAACCATGACTCTACTCTGCTTCATTGTATGGACAAGAAGGAATAAGAAAAGATCATGGAGCATATGCATGAGGGTATCTTCAGAACTCATTCCAGTGGACATACTATGGCCAAGAAGATTCTGAGGGCTGGTTACTATTGGTCGACAATGGAAACTGATTATCACCACCACTCGAGTACTTGCCACAAGTGCCAAATCTATGTTGATGAGGTTCATGTACCTCCAATAACTTTAAACGTCATGACTGCTCCGTGTCCATTTGGAATGTGGGGCATTGACATGATCGTAGAAATCAAACCCATTGCCTCAAACAAACATTATTTCATCCTTGTCGCCATTGACTAATTCACCAAATGGGTCGAAGCTGCTTCATTTGCCTCAGTTACTAAGAATGTTGTAGCCCAGTTTATCAAGCATAATCTCATATGTTGGTATGACATCCCTGAAAGGAGCATCACCGACAATGGAACTAACCTCAACAATGCTATGATCACTGAACTCTGCACACAGTTCAAAATCAAGCATCACAACTCTTTTCCATACAGACCTAAGATGAATGGTTCAGTGGAAGCTGCCAACAAGAATATAAAGAAGATTGTGCAAAAGATGGTGGTGACCTATAAAGACTGGCATGAGATGCTACCGTTTGCTCTTCATGGCTATCGTACCTCGGCACAAACATCAACTGGGGAAACCCCATTCTCTTTAGTCTATGGCATGGAAGTTGTCCTTCCTGTTGAAGTTCAGATTCCTTCCTTAAGGATTATGAAAGAAGAAAACTTATGCGAACACGAATGGATTCAGACTAGATTGGATCAGCTGAATTTGATTGATAAGAAGAGACTGGTTGCTGTTTGTCATGGTCAGATGTATCAAAAGCGTATGATCAAGGCGTTCAACAAGAAGATCAAACCTCGAGTATACCAGGCTGGCGACTTGGTAATAAAGCGCATCATTTTACCACAAGGTGATCCCAAGGGAAAACGGACTCCCACTTACGAAGGGCCATTTGTTGTCAAGAAAGTATTCTCTGGTGGTGCTATGATGCTAACCACTATGGACACCGAAGATTTCCCGCATCCTGTGAACGCGGACATAGTAAAAAAATACTACACATAAAGAACGACCTGCTAGGTTGACATGCCTAGGCAAAAATAAGGGCATCCCGGTGAACCAAAAAGGCTCGGGAAAAAATTAGGGATATATACAAAATATTATACACCCGACAAGTCGAAAACCCGAAAGGGCGGCTTGGGAAAAAAAGGGTATCCTGGTGGACCAAAAACCCGAAAGGGTGGTCCAGGAAAAATTTAAGGATTAAAGCGTACGACTATGTCCCGTTGCATCACTAACAGCCAACTTTATTACCAAGGTAAAAATTCAAATGGTACGAGATCAATTCAATCAACTTCTTTCGATGGCAAGGGATGATGTTCGAAGTCATAGGGGCAACAGCAGAGTCGGAACCCAATCAGATCACTTCCACATGGCTATACAATTTTTTTTTTCACTTTGTATTCTTTTCATTTTTTCGACGACTTCCTCTTACTAGGATTTCTGTCTCCTGGTATAAAAACGCATGTTTTTAGGCAAATTATCAATACAAATATACTTTGAAGTGCAAACTTTTTATTTTTCTGTTTTGAGTGCAAAAACGTCCAATGACTAAAATTAAATGAACATATACATATGAACATAATTAACTATTAACAGATGTACGCACAAGAATAGTAATAAGCATTTACTTAAAGATTTGAGATGTCCCCATAGAGTCACTTCAATGAGATTATCCCCACAGAGTGAACTCATACATTCTCAATCCAGAATTCTAATCTGCATATCTCCTTAAAATTCTCTTTCCCAGCCGAGTTTGGTCTTCCAAAGCTGAGAAAGAAACCTTGCAAAAAGTTCTTCCCCTGATGAATTCATTTCCCCAGTAAGGTCTTCAGAATACCTTCCTCAATGGAATACAATCTCCCCTAGCTTGAGTTTACTCCTCAGACTACTACATATCAACTGACAAAACTCCTCTTCCCTAGTAGATTTGATACTATCCCCAGAAAGTTATTGCAAAGCCTGGGATCTGACCAGATACCAGTTAACTTTATCCTCCTCAGACAAATCGTAAGTTTAGTCATCTCTTTTATCCCTAGTCAGGGTATTTGAGAATTAAATTCCCCAGTAGAATAATGGTCAACCAAGGTTCCCGAACCCTACTCCTCAAGCAGAAATCATTATCCCCTACAGAGTTTCCTCAAACAACTCAGCAGGAATCCCCAGGGGAAACACTCTAAAAAAAGTTAAAGATACACAAACTCTTAGTCTCTAGCATAAGTCCAGGATTTAGCTTCCCGAAACTCCCCAACAGTAGTCAGGGATTTATTTTCCCAGATTAAGACACATTTCAATAACATTACACATTCATACATCATGACATATGCATACAAAACACATATAGCACAATCTCATTTATTTTGAGAACTTCATTACGCAATGCATGCATCATACCATAGAATTCAACTAATTCTCTTCCTTTTTAGGAAAAATCAATTAGTAAATAAAAGACCTCTTCTGGTTTAGATTTACTGTAAGTCTCGGAGTGCCTAAGAGGGGGGGGGGGGGGGGTGAATTAGGTCTTATAAAAATTTATTCGGTTTTATGAGAATGCTTGGTAGTAATTTTGGTTAAGTGTTTGAAGGTTTTGATTATATCTTTATCTTTTCCTGATTATGGTGATGAAAGCGATAAATGCGGAAAAGTAAAGAACACGGTGATATATCCTGGTTCCCCTCACAATCCGAGAGTACTCCAGTCCCCTTTCCAACACGAAAGAGATTTCACTATAGTTAGAATGATTGTACAGCCTATGCTTACTATCTAACCTATAGGGTGATCAAAGGTTCTTAACACCTTTAAGACCAAACAAACACTAATGTGAATGAAGAACAATCCTCTTCAAATCACAACACTTACTTCCAATAATCCTGGATAGTAAGGAAAAAACCTTTAAGTAATACAATGATTTAGTTTGAAGTATATGGAGAGCTTTATCAATCTTCAATTGATCTTCTTCTTCAAGATAAACAATTCTCAACGATGTATATAAATGTTCACAATGTATGTATGAAACTTGTAATGATAATGAAAGTGTATATGGCAAGTTTCACAAAATTATGAACACATGAAAGTATGAATTCAAATGTGAAAGAATGAGAAAATTGTTTATTGAAGAAGTATATTTGTTGTTTGAAAATGTTATATGTGTTCTTATTTAAAAACTGAAAAAATCTGCATTTTATAAAGTCATAAGAACCTCTTCATTCATGCCAATTCATATGAAAAGTTGCAATGCATTCATGAAAAGATACCACTTGAAAAATGTTTAAAAAACAAAATAAAAGCTGCACTGGTTCGCTAGGAACCGGTTCCGACACTGACAGAACCCGGTTCTTAGTGAACGTTATAAGTTGGAATTCAAAATTTATCACGCAGGAACCGGTTCCCCTATTGGTACAACCCGGTTCCTGGTACAAAAACCAGGGACATGATTTTTGAGAAATTCTGGAACCCGGTTCCCTGTTAGGGAGGAACCGGTTCCTAAAGGGTTATTTTCAAAAATACTTTTTGAAAGATATTTCAAACAAAGTTTTCTTGATCTTAAAGTTATGGAATATGTATATGTTGATGAATGCATATTGTGAACATCTATATTCAAGATTTTAAGAATTATTTATACCATATTTGACATTTGATGATTCTTCAATAATTCTTCAATAATCTTCAATAATCTTCAAGACTTTTATTTGAAGTTGATAAGCTTTTTGCACATCCTTTGAATGTTGATGTCCATGTTGTCTTCATCAAAACACATGGTATAAGCTTCTCAAGTCATATTTAAAGCATGTGTTTTGATGAAGACAACATGGACATCAACATTCAAAGGATGTACAAAAAGCTTATCAACATCAAATAAAAGTCTTGAAGATTATTGAAGATTATTGAAGAATTATTGAAGAATCATCAAATGTCAAATATGGTATAAATAATTCTTAAAATCTTGAATATAGATGTTCACAATATGCATTCATCAACATATACATATTCCATAACTTTAAGATCAGGAAAACTTTGTTTGAAATATCTTTCAAAAAGTATTTTTGAAAATAACCCTTTAGGAACCGGTTCCTCCCTAACAGGGAACCGGGTTCCAGAATTTCTCAAAAATCATGTCCCTGGTTTTTGTACCAGGAACCGGGTTGTACCAATAGGGGAACCGGTTCCTGTGTGATAAATTTTGAATTCCAACTTATAACGTTCACTAAGAACCGGGTTCTGTCAGTGTCGGAACCGGTTCCTAGCGAACCAGTGCAACTTTTATTTTGTTTTTTAAACATTTTTCAAGTGGTATCTTTTCATGAATGAATTGCAACTTTTCATATGAATTGGCATGAATGAAGAGGTTCTTATGACTTTATAAAATGCAAATTTTTTCAGTTTTTAAATAAGAACACATATAACATTTTCAAACAACAAATATACTTCTTCAATAAACAATTTTCTCATTCTTTCACATTTGAATTCATACTTTCATGTGTTCATAATTTTGTGAAACTTGCCATATACACTTTCATTATCATTACAAGTTTCATACATACATTGTGAACATTTATATACATCGTTGAGAATTGTTTATCTTGAAGAAGAAGATCAATTGAAGATTGATAAATCTCTCCATATACTTCAAACTAAATCATTGTATTACTTAAAGGTTTTTTCCTTACTATCCAGGATTGTTGGAAGTAAGTGTTGTGATTTGAAGAGGATTGTTCTTCATTCACATTAGTGTTTGTTTGGTCTTAAAGGTGTTAAGAACCTTTGATCACCCTATAGGTTAGATAGTAAGCATAGGCTGTACAATCATTCTAACTATAGTGAAATCTCTTTCGTGTTGGAAAGGGGACTGGAGTACTCTCGGATTGTGAGGGGAACCAGGATATATCACCGTGTTCTTTACTTTTCCGCATTTATCGCTTTCATCACCATAATCAGGAAAAGATAAAGATATAATCAAAACCTTCAAACACTTAACCAAAATTACTACCAAGCATTCTCATAAAACCGAATAAATTTTTATAAGACCTAATTCACCCCCCCCCCCCCCTCTTAGGCACTCTGAGACTTACAATTGGCATCAGAGCAAGTTATAGGTAACTTGTTCCTAAAGATCCAGAATGACTTCCGCAAATCATCAACCAGTTTTCAGAGATGGTGGTAGTAACAACAAGCCTCCTCTATTCTGTGGTGAATATTTTGACTTCTGGAAAATACGCATGAAGGCGCATTTAGAAGCACAAGGAGAGGAAGTATGGGATGCTGTTGAAAATGGTCCATTTATCCCAATATCAGTAATCAATTGCATTGGTTCTGCAAAGCCCAAAACTGCATGGGACGACGATGATAAAAAGAAAGTTCTCTATGACAAAAAGGCAATAAACCTTCTTCAAGGTGCACTCAGTATGGACGAATTTTTCCGTGTCTCGAACTGCAAGACAGCAAAAGAAATATGGGATACCCTGGTTCAAACTCATGAAGGAACGGCTGAAGTAAAAAGATCTAGGCTAAATACCTTGAGTCAAGAATATGAACTATTTCGAATGCAGCCCGGAGAATCCATTCTTGACTTACAAAAGAGATTTGTGCATTTGACAAATCACTTAAATGTTCTTGGTAAAACCTTGACAAATGATGAACTCAACTTGAAAATCCTTAGATCATTGACTAGGGAATGGCAACCAAAGGTAACGGCAATCTCGGAAAAGAAGAGTCTCTCCGCAATGACTTCCGCTACATTATTTGGCAAACTTCAAGAATATGAAATGGAACTCGGTAGACTTGAACAACATGAAAATTTAGAGAAGAAATCCAAAGGCATTGCCTTGAAAGTTGATTCAAAGGAAAGTCAAGATAAAGATGCATCAGAGGAAGATGAAAACTTCTTGCTTCTTGTAAAAAGGTTAGGAAAATATTTTGGTCATAAAAATAATCTTCATAATGCTAACTTTGTCAAGAGGAAGAAATTTTATAATCATAAAGATAAAGAAGCCTCCACATCAACACAAGATGTCACATGTTATGAATGTGGAAAGCAAGGTCACATAAAGCCGGATTGTCCAAAACTCTCCAAGAAAAATGGATTCAAAGGCAAAAAGGAGTTCAAGAACAAAAAGGCTTATGTTGCATGGGAAGATAATGAGATAAGTTCTTCATCCGATTCGGAAAGCGACGAATGTGCAAATCTAGCATTAATGGCTTCACATGACTCTGACGATGAAGAAGAGGTTAGTAATGAATTTAATCTTTTTGATGATGATGTTCAAGATGCTATTGATGAACTCTTGAAAGAATGCAAAAGTTTATACAAAAAGGTGTCAAATTAAGAAAAAGAACTTCTAATTTGTTTAGAAAAAATTGACACCATGACTAAAGATTTTGATCTTCAAAAACAGAATTTTATTAAAGAAAAAGAAAACTTTGCATGCTCCAAGTGTGAATCAAATGTCTTTCAAATTGTTCAATTGAAAAGAGTCATTGAACAATATGAAAAAGGACAAATAGGATTGGAAGGATTACTAAGCCAACAACGTTATCCAAATGATAAAAAGGGTCTTGGTTATGTGAATTCTAAGAAACCAAGTAACAATCCCACTATTTTTGTAAAGGCTAGTAATAGTTCCAATCCCAAGAAAGTAGAAAAGAAGCAAGTTGTTCATAATCATCAAAAGAAAAAGGCTAATGTATCGAAAAAGAAAACATTTCCTAAGAAGAAATCTTATCCTTCTAGATATAGAAGTAACTTTGAACCTACTTGTTTTTATTGTGGTATTAAAGGCCATACACCTAATGCTTGCTATGTTAGAAACTTTAGTATAGCAAGTGGGCATTATGTGTGGGTGAAAAAGGGAACTAACTATGAAGGACCCAAGGCAACTTGGGTACCTAACAAAGAATAATTTGTTTGTGTAGGTATGCTTGAAATCCACATCAAATGTTTGGTATCTTGATAGTGGATGTTCAAAGCATATGACAGGAGATGTACACCAATTTTCATATCTAGTACATAAAGCCAAAGGGTATGTCACCTATGGAGACAACACCAAAGGAAAGATTCTTGGCGTTGGAATAGTTGGCACACCTCCATCCATTCAAATTGAGGATGTTCTCTATGTTGAAGGATTAAAGCACAATCTTCTTAGCATAAGTCAACTTTGCGATAGAGGGTTCAAGATCAAATTCAACAAAGATGAATGTCTCATTGTGGATGAGGCAACCAATGAGGTAAAACTCAAAGGTATAAGAACTAACAATATTTTTATGATTACTTTAGATGATTTGTCTCTGAAGGTACAATGTCTTATGGTAAACAACAATGACGCTTGGTTATGGCACAAGAGGATCGCTCACATTCACATGGAGCACTTGAACAAATTGGTTAAGCATGACTTAGTTATTGGTCTACCAAAGATGAAGTTCATCAAAGACAAATTATGTAATGCATGCCAAAAGGGCAAACAGACCAAAACAACTTTCAAATCTAAGAATGTGGTGTCTACTACAAGGCCACTACAACTGTTACACATGGATCTCTTTGGTCCATCAAGAACAAAAAGCTTCGGAGGTAATGTATACGCTTTAGTCATTATTGATGATTTTTCTAGATATTCTTGGACTTTGTTTCTTGTGCAAAAAATGATGCTTTTAAAGCCTTTAAGAAGTATGCTAAGCAAATCCAAAATGAAAAATCACTAAAGATTGTATCCATAAGAAGCGATCATGGTGGAGAATTCCAAAATGCTCAATTTGAAGAATTTTGTGAAGAACATGGTATCTCTCATAATTTTTCAGCACCTAGAACTCCACAACAAAATGGAGTAGTTGAAAGAAAGAATAGGTTTCTAGTGGAACTTGCAAGAACAATGCTTAGTGATGCAAATCTTCCTAAATATTTTTGGGCGGATGCGGTTAGTACGACATGTTATGTTGGAAATCGAGTTATCATTAGACCTATAATAAAGAAGACTCCATATGAACTCTTCAAAGGAATAAAGCCAAATATTGCTCACTTTCACATTTTTGGATGCAAGTGCTTTGTTCTTAATAATGACAAAGATAATCTTGGTAAGTTTGACGAAAAATCCGACGAAGGTATATTTCTTGGTTATTCGCTTTCTAGTAAATCATATAGAATTTATAATAAAAGAACTTTAACTATTGAAGAATCTATGCATGTATCTTTTGATGAAACTAACCCCTACAAGGAGGAAGTAGTTGTTTGTGATGATGATGATCCTATAGATTTACCCCCAGAAGATCTTTCAAATGATCAAGTTGTGAAATCACCGGAAAATTAAGAAAACATTGTACAACAAGATTCAAACACCAATGATCTACCAAAAGAATGGAGAACTCATAGAGACCATCCTATTGACAAAATTATTGGTGACATTAGCCAAGGAGTATCAACAAGATTGAATCTAAAAGATGCTTGCTTAAACATGGCATTTGTTTCTCAAATTGAACCTACCAAAGTTGATGAAGCCTTAGGAGATGATCAATGGATTATTGCTATGCAAGAAGAATTAAATCAATTTGAGAGAAATCAAGTTTGGGAACTTGTTCCTAGACCAAGTGGTAAACACATCATAGGTACCCGATGGGTGTTTAAGAACAAACTTGATGAGAATGGTCTAATTGTTCGAAACAAAGCAAGGTTGGTTGCCCAAGGTTACAATCAAGAGGAAGGAATCGACTTTGAAGAAACATTTGCTCCGGTTGCAAGGTTAGAAGCTATACGTCTTTTACTTGCTTATGCTTGTTCATTAAATTTTCAGCTTTTTCAAATGGACGTCAAAAGCGCATTCTTGAATGGATACATCAATGAAGAAGTCTATGTCAAACAACCCCCGGGATTTGAAGACTTCAAACATCCTTCACATGTCTTTAAGTTGAGAAAGGCTCTTTATGGCTTAAAGCAAGCACCAAGAGCATGGTATGATAGACTTAGCAATTTTTTGTGTGAAAAAGGTTTCGAAAAGGGTAAGGTTGATAAAACCTTGTTCATTAAGAAAATCCAAAGTAACACTTTATTGGTTCAAGTCTATGTTGATGATATCATTTTTGGATCGACTAACAAAGAAATGTGTGAGGAATTCTCATTGATGATGCAAGGAGAATTCGAGATGTCTATGATGGGAAAGATGAACTACTTTCTTGGACTACAAATCAAGCAACTAGAAGATGGAATCTTCATCAACCAATCTAAGTATTGCAAAGAATTATTGAAAAAGTTTGATATGGACAATTGTAAAGCCATGAATACTCCAATGGGCTCCGATACATATGTTGATCAAGATGAATCCGGTACTCCAATTGATATTACAAAATATAGAGGTATGATTGGTTCTTTATTGTACTTGACGGCAAGCCGTCCTGACATCATGTTTAGTGTTTGTCTTTGCACTCTCTTTCAAGCAAATCCAAAGGAATCACACCTCATGACAGTTAAAAGGATCATGAAGTATCTTAAAGGAACAATCAATGTCGGCTTAAGGTATCCAAAAGGTAGTACTTGCACTTTAATTGGTTATTCTGACGCGAATTATGCAGGTTATAAAACTGATCATAAAAGCACAAGTGGTACGTGTCACATTATTGGAAATGCATTAGTATCATGGGCTTGTAAAAAGCAAGCATGTGTTGCTCTTAGCACGGTCGAAGCAGAATACATAGCAGCAGGTAGTTGTTGTGCACAAATTCTTTGGCTCAAGCAACAACTCTGTGATTACGGACTTGATCTCGGATGCATTCCTCTTCGATGCGACAATACAAGTGCTATCAATATTACAAAGAATCCGGTCATGCATTCAAGAACCAAACATATAGATATTCGACATCATTTTCTCCGTGATCATGTACTTAAAGGAGATGTCGAAGTCACTTTTGTGGATACTCATAACCAACTCGCAGATATCTTCACTAAACCGCTTGCTCGAGAACCTTTCTTCAAAATCCGAAGAGAACTTGGTATTTTGGATGTAGGTGATATCTAATGTTTATCTTAAAATGCACGTCTTAATTTTTATATGTATCTATTTCACTCTTTTTCCCCATCCTTTTTTATGTTAACAAAGGGGGAGTAATATGCATGTGTGTTGTTTTGTTTCAACGAAATTGCAGGCCCAAATAAATATCAAACTCTCTCCAAAATTCAAAGAATCATGGACTTAGGGGGAGCATACAATTTAGGGGGAGCCTTGCATTTGCTCAACATGTTTGCTATACAAAACAACATAAACATTTCAAGAAATCGTTTTCAAGACTTGGTTGTCATCGTCAAAAAGGGGGAGAATGTAATTGCAAGCTTCTCAAGTCATATTTAAAGCATGTGTTTTGATGAAGACAACATGGACATCAACATTCAAAGGATGTGCAAAAAGCTTATCAACATCAAATAAAAGTCTTGAAGATTATTGAAGATTATTGAAGAATTATTGAAGAATCATCAAATGTCAAATATGGTATAAATAATTCTTAAAATCTTGAATATAGATGTTCACAATATGCATTCATCAACATATACATATTCCATAACTTTAAGATGAAGAAAACTTTGTTTGAAATATCTTTCAAAAAGTATTTTTGAAAATAACCCTTTAGGAACCGGTTCCTCCCGAACAGGGAACCGGGTTCCAGAATTTCTCAAAAATCATGTCCCTGGTTTTTGTACCAGGAACCGGGTTGTACCAATAGGGGAACAGGTTCCTGCGTGATAAATTTTGAATTCCAACTTATAACGTTCACTAAGAACCGGGTTCTGTCAGTGTCGGAACCGGTTCCTAGCAAACCAGTGCAGCTTTTATTTTGTTTTTTAAATATTTTTCAAGTGGTATCTTTTCATGAATGCATTGCAACTTTTCATATGAATTGGCATGAATGAAGAGGTTCTTATGACTTTATAAAATGCAGATTTTTTCAGTTTTTAAATAAGAACACATATAACATTTTCAAATAACAAATATACTTCTTCAATAAACAATTTTCTCATTCTTTCACATTTGAATTCATACTTTCATGTGTTCATAATTTTGTGAAACTTGCCATATACACTTTCATTATCATTACAAGTTTCATACATACATTGTGAACATTTATATACATTGTTGAGAATTGTTTATCTTGAAGAAGAAGATCAATTGAAGATTGATAAAGCTCTCCATATACTTCAAACTAAATCATTGTATTACTTAAAGGTTTTTTCCTTACTATCCAGGATTGTTGGAAGTAAGTGTTGTGATATGAAGAGGATTGTTCTTCATTCACATTAGTGTTTGTTTGGTCTTAAAGGTGTTAAGAACCTTTGATCACCCTATAGGTTAGATAGTAATCATAGGCTGTACAATCATTCTAACTATAGTGAAATCTCTTTTGTGTTGGAAAGGGGACTGGAGTACTCTCGGATTGTGAGGGGAACCAGGATATATCACCGTGTTCTTTACTTTTCCGCATTTATCGCTTTCATCACCATAATCAGGAAAAGATAAAGATATAATCAAAACCTTCAAACACTTAACCAAAATTACTACCAAGCATTCTCATAAAACCGAATAAATTTTTATAAGACCTAATTCACCCCCCCCCCCCCCCCCTCTTAGGCACTCTGAGACTTACATTTACATCTTCCAGTTAAATACAGGCGAACGAAATACCTCTTCTGTTTTAGATTTACTTCTTCCAGTTAAAGACAAGCGAACAAAAGACCTCTTCTGGTTTAGATTTACTTCTTCCATTTAAAGGCAGGCGAACGAAATACCTCTTCTGGTTTAGATTTACTTCTTCCAGTTAAAGACAGGTGAACGAAAGATCTCTTCTGGTATATATTTACATCTTCCAGTTAAAGACAGGCGAACGAAAGACCTCTTCTGGTTTAGATTTACTTCTTCTAATTAAAGACAGGCGAATGAAAGACCTCTTGTGGTTTAGATTTACTTCTTCCAGTTAAAGATAGGAGAACGAAAGACCTCTTCTGGTTTAGATTTACTTCTTCCAGTTAAAGACAGGTGAGCGAAAGACCTCTTTTGGTTTAGATTTACTTCTTCTAGTTAAAGATAGGAGAACGAAAGATCTCTTCTGGTTTAGATTTACTTCTTCCAGTTAAAGACAGGCGAAAGAAATACCTCTTCTGGTTTAGATTTACTTCTTCCAGTTAAAGACAGGCAAACGAAATACCTCTTCTGGTTTAGATTTACTTCTTCCAGTTAAAGACAGGCGAACGGAAGACCTCTTCTGGTTTAGATTTACTTCTTCTAATTAAAGACAGGCGAAGGACATCCGTTGTTTCAGTATAAATCGATTAAAGATTTATTCTGGTACTTCTTCCAATTTCTACCAACAGTCGCTCTAGATGGCATCTATAAGCCCATCTCCAACAACTTTCTGTCACCAATGGATGGCATCTATAAGTCCATATCTGATAAATCTTTATCACCTCTCCAAATGGCATCTTCAAGCCCATTCCTGATACAATCAACTAACACATTACCTCGTGCATCAGCGAGTGCGAATTTCTAGGCACTCTAGTGTTCAATCATCTTCGACCTATAAGTCACGAATGGCGGACCCGCCAATATAACTCTTCAGGTTTAAGAAGATTGAACAGGGGAAGCTGTTGTACCCCAAAATTTTCCATCTCTTTTCTCAATACATTTCTCACAAGATCTCCAATGGCTCAAGTTTGCACAAGTGTTGCGTAGGTCAAACCACCTCCTAAACACTGTTGTATCAAATTAGGGTTTTGATTTTCACAAGGAAAACTTGACTTATAATGCCTCAAATGACCTTCATGGATCATTATAGACCTCCAAGAATACTCATGTCAAGTTTCAAGTCTTGAATCACAATTTTGCTCAGTCAATTGGCCAGATGACTGAAATTAGGGTAAAAAGTCAACTGTGGTCAACCTACAGTCAAACTTCAAGATTTTTTACCAATATCAATATTTTTAAGTAATATTATTGATCAAGTTTAGATCATAGTTCCTCAAGAAAAGTGTTCAATTCATCAAAAGGGTAAAATGGTTAAAATTAGGGTTTTTGATTAGAATGACTGATTTTTGACTTTTGACCAAATACATGACTTATTGGTTTGAAACATGATCTCAAGGATTCAAGTACATCATTTTGACCTAATTTAATGACTCAATTCATCTCTCAAGATCAAACGATTGATAGTTGAAATTTGGTCAACTGCTGAAAAAGTCAACTGATACACCAAAAGTCAAATTTTGACTTTTTGGTCAAATTTGAGTTTCAAAGATCAAAATTTATCAATACATTCAAAAATATGAATCTTAATCATCAAGGAATCAATAAAATCAAAAGTCAAACTTTCCAAGACTTAGAAATATTTCTAAGTGTTTTGTACATGATAATTTCATTACTTCATGCCAATTTTTCACCAAGATGCAAGATGATTCAAAGAAAACTTTCAACATGAAAGTTGTAGATATTTATGAAATCTACAACTTTTTATTTGAGGACTCATGTACAAAAAATTCTTAGATTTTAAGTTATAGACCCATGAAGTCATGCACTTTTTCTTCAACACTTTGTGAAATTTTGACCTAGTTTAGGCAGATTTTTTGTCCCAATGTCTTGGTCATTTTTCACATAGCTACAATTTGATTTAGCAAAAGTGGAAAACCTAAAGATTGTATAGGATGTTTCAAGCTTTCTAAAATTTCAAAGAACTTGAAGAGATCATGCCTGAGCTAAGAGAATCGAAGACAAGAAGTTGGACATCCATTCTTGAATTACAAGTCATTTTTATGATGAACACTTAGCCAAATCTCATAGCTATGATGTATAATCTTACTTTGCAGGCTTATAAATTGTGTTTCACTCCATAATAAACTAATTACACAACAGATTGAGCCATTGTCCAAGCATTTGAGCCATTATCCAAGTTGCATTTCTATTTATGGCACAAAGGCACCATTGTCATTCTTGAAAAGTTACTTTAATCACAAAGTCAACTTGTATTGAGCTTTGCACTTGTTCCTTCTACATAAGCTTCATCTACAAAGTCAGATAAGCATGTTTAAAGTTTTCTAGCCCCCTACAAGCCATGCACCTTGCCTTGGAACAATGCTTGTCAAGCTTGCTTCAAAAACAAGTCAAATGGCCATAACAATGTGAACTCTTGTTTCTGATCCCTCCAAGCTTCCAAAACTTTGCCGATAAATTGAGCCTTCATTTACAAGCCAAGTAAATGAAATTACAAGCCTGAAAACTCCCTCAAACTCAGAATTTCTCTCAAGCCTCACTTTTGTGCCATTTCTGATTTTTGATAGCCGTCTCACAAACCACTTGTGCATTTTCAATTCTTTTCATTCACCAAGCTTATATAACACATATAGAAGCCATCCCAATACCTGGTACACTTCTGTAACTCCATCTTTACCATCCTCCATTTTCAAAAACACAGGCTTGCATCTTGACTTCTATAGAACATTTCAGACACTCTCAGCTCAAAGTAACTATTGGAATAACTTCCTAGAAGTTCAAGGAAGCTAACCAGATCATTACAACACCTTGAAGTTAGCTCTAACTCAAAACACGATCTCTATCTGCAAGGTGAGTTTTCTTAAATTCTAACTCTTAATACAAGCATCATTTGTCTTCCATCTTAAAAGATAAAATATAGACATCATAGCCCTGAAACTAACCATGTCCTTAGAATTCATTTATTTTTCCTGAGTAGTGAGAATTTTCAGCCTAAAGTTTTTGAAAAAATTAGGTTAAATTTGGTACCATTTTAAATTTATGCTCATCTTTGATCCATTGCTTAAGTTATTCACATATTTGAAATCATGGTGAAATTTCTAACAAGTTTGATTTTTATACTTTCTGAAATGGTTGAGAGTTGAAAAAGTTACAAAGTTATGGCTGGCGTGAGGAAGAAGATGAAGTAAAATCATGGACTTGTTTTATCTTATATATATTGCAAGTTGTCTTTATATCAGATGAAACAGTCACCCCAGTGGCAGGAAGCGCGCACGTAAGGCATTGGTTTAGAAGGTCCTCGGTTCGAGCCCCAACGAGACCTTTTGCTTATTTTTTCTAACATTTTCCTTGTTTTATTTTTTTGTTTGCTAGCGCGCTGGGCCTCTTTCACCATGGGTATGGTTACTTTTCTCACCCTCACCACTTTTTTGTCCATGCCACGCAGCTCATTATACTTTATTTTTATTTTCTGATTATAAAATTTTTTTGGGCCTTAAACACAAAAAATTGTTTTTACTTATTAACCTCCTAATTCATTTTCAAACCCCTTGACTTCTAACTTATATTTTTATCTTATTTTCTTTCCTTTTCTTTTATTATTATTATTATTATTATTATTATTATTATTATTATTATTATTATTATTATTATTATTATTATTATTATTATTATTATCATTTTTTCATTGTAATTAAAAAATACAAAAATATATTTTATTAAATACTTAGACTAAATTTTTGTTTTTTATCTCTATTTTATTGTATTTCCTTTAAACATAAAACCCTAAAAAACATTTTATTTTCTTAAATTAATTAAAATAGATTTATACTTAGGTTTAATTTTAATTTTCTCTTTTTAATTAAATTAACTTAGATTTTAGGAATTAATTAATTAACTTCTTTTACAATTAATTAGTTTAATCAAAACTTTTCCATACAAAAAAACCATAAAAATAACTTTCTTTCCAATTTCTTTTCTCTATATTTCTTTGTACATTTTATATTATAAATGTAATTGTCAAAGCCTTGTAATAGTTAGGGTTTATTTTCATTTGTAATCCCCATTTGTAATTTGTAATCCCCATCCCCTAAAAGTGATGTAATAGCATATGACTTTTAATTTTCGCAATTTATCGCTTTCCATATTATTGCTAGTAATTAGGGTTTGTATGGAAAGACTTAAAACAAATAACTAGACAACCCTAATTCAAGATAAATGCATGAAAACAATCCACTTCGCACACTTGCACCTCTAGGGTTAACCCACACTTGTTTCCTCAGATTAAAACAATCATGTCCCTCGAATGTGAGATACTTTAGCAAAGGCCCTCGATTACAAGATCATAGTCCCTCGATGAACCTTCAATGCTACCTTCGATAGACGATCTTAGACCCTTACAACAAATTACAAAGGTATCCTACAATGTTGCCTTCTATGACTGTACAACGACCCACGCATGTCCCTTCACATCCAATGATAAGGTTTCTTACTAAATAATGGTAAGATAACACTATCTAAAGGAGGAGGAAAAGAATAAAGACTTCCTTTTGGGTAGGTAGAATGCTCGTAATTTCTTGCTCACTGTTGTACCCCAAAATTTTCCCTCCCATATTCTTCAAAGTTTGTCAAGAATCATCTTCAAATGGTTCAAGACTACTCAAAGGATTGTACAGTCAAACATCTCCTAAGCCAGTCCAAATTAGGGTTTTGGTTCCTTCAATGAATTTGGGGTTTTCAATTGTCCAATCAAGTCCCATAGGCCTATACACATTGTCAAGCATCTACATGTCAAGTCTCAAGTCTCACAATGCCAGTTTGCACAGTCAAAAGCCCTATTTGGTTCACAATCAACTGTAGGGGTAAAATGGTCATTTGGCAGTCAAAAGTAAAAAAATTTGGTCAACATCTTATTTTGAGCATACAATCATCATTTTATCAAGTCTTGATCATGATTCCACAAGCATGGCTCAAAAATCATCAAGGATGCAAAAGTTACTATTTTTGGACAGTAGAAAAGTCAACTGTATCTTGACCAAGGCATAACTTTTTCATGGTTCATCATAAAAATCCCATCCAATGCTCATTTTGAAGGGGATGAAATTTCCTACAACTCATATTCACATTCCAAGTCCTAGAAATGCTCTCACAAAAAGTTATTAATTTCTACATTATAGGTCAATTTCAAAAGTCAACAAAAATGCACTTTAAGTCAAAGACCATAACTTGAGATTGGTAAATCCAAATGACATGGGACCAAAGGCATTGGTTATAGGACTTCAAGACCTTTCCAAAATGTCCAAGAACATGTTCATATGATCAAAATTGAGCAAGATATGCATTGGAGAAGTTGGGAAATTTTTGTGAATTTGCAAAAGTCAATTTTGCTCAAAACACATCATTTTTGCTAATGGGCCTCAAATTTCTTCTTGAAACATTGTCCAAGGCCTATGCACGGCCCATTGAGATTAAATTGAATTATTTTCTTATTTTTTATTAATTAATTGAATTTTTAATCAATATTAATTCATTTAATTCATTTAATTGTACGAAAATATCAAGATATGGTTTTCTCAATCTTTTTGTGAAGCAAAAGTGGTCAACATATGATGGAGATTTCGTGTATCAATCAAGGGGACCAAAATCTCCAAAATTATCAAGTTTTGTCAATCAAAAAGATTGAAAATTATTTGATTTTCAATCAAATATTGAAACATCAATGCAATGGATTTCTTGGCAAGATTGTAACCTAATTCCCTTCCATTATATATACAGAACCTAAACCTAATGCCACACACGTGAGAATTGCTGCAGAAAGCCATAACCATATTTAAAAAAATCAAGAAAAAGCCAATACTGTTTTCCAGGTTCCAGGCCCTTTCAAAGTAATTTGTGGATTCCAATACATTGCTAGAACTCCCAGAAACGTTTTGGAATCAAAACCAAGTGCTAAGGCCTAAGAAATCGCTCCACACGAACTCACGGTTTGCTTATTTTTTCCATAATCGAACCTCATGATTTGTGCATCATTAACATGATTTCTTGTATGTTTTGTGTTGCTTGAATCCACATGAAGCTTTTGGTATAGTTTAATTGCATTAAAACGCCCTGAAACAGAAATCACCATTGATGAATTCTAGGGTTTCCAAGCTTCCAGATTAAGGCTTTTCAGTATAGGAAAAATCAAGCCTCATGATGCCCATGACTGAACTCGTTGCATTCAGACGAATCTAGTGGAACCCTCGCGAACAATTTATGTTAATCATATGCCTATTCGCTATTTTTGGTCGTCCTATTTTGTGGGGGTTAAAAACCCCCACTATTTGATTTGTTTTTTACAGGGAATCTGGGGAAGACGATGACGTGTTGATCTTTGGTTGGAGCATTCAAAAAGCGCGCGTGATTTTTGTTTGTCCAGCATATTGATTGTTTTCTTAATAATATATTTGTTTGTTATTATAATTACAAACGCAGGCAAGTGGTGGAGTGGTGGACGCGTTGTCTATTGATCATTGGGACCTGGGTTCGATTCCCAGGTCCACCCAATATTTGTTTCATATTTTTCATCATGTATTCATATGCAGGCTCTCCCATGTGTTCCATCATGTACCTCACAAATCAGTGTGCCAAGTGGCCTTGTGCACCAATCCAATGGTCAAAAAGTGGATGACCACCATGCTCCTGGTCAAAGCCAGCATGGACAATTCCAGAAAGTCAACAAGGCTTGATGTTAATGGGCCTCAGATTTCCAGAATTGCCAAGCAAACCTCCATATTGGGCCCAACACCCCCAGGGTTTTGTTTCTCATTTTTTCTCTTTTCTATTTAATTATTTTTTATTAACTATTATTATTATTATTTAATTACCTCATAATTAATTTTCATAATAAATTCAGACCATTAAAAAATGTAAATATTTTTATTAATATTATTATTTATTAATTTCACCTTAATTTAATTGTTTTTATAAATAAATACTAATAAATTGATTTAGTTTAATTAGGGTTAATATTGAATATTTTTGCAATAAATAAAATAGATTAGAATTAGGGTTTTTACTAACTTTTGACTTGATTCCTTTTATTTTTATTTTCATTAAAACATAAAAAAACATAAAAAAAATACTTTTTCTTTTAATTAATTAATTGATTAGTTTTAGGTTTAATTTGAATTAAATGCAAAAAAGGACCAAATTCAATTCTTTTCTCAAAAAGGGTCAAAACCCTAAGACTTTTCCCGATTCAATTTCCTTTCGCGCATTATTATTATTTTGATCATATTGATGTATCTGCTCCAAGGATGTAATAGCGTAATTAGGACCTCTTTTATTGCTTTCTTCATTTTCTCGCATTTATTTTCAAGGGTTATGTTTTTGGCGATGTAAATACCCGACGCCTTGTAATAGCGTAGATTCACTTTCCGCAATTTATTTGCCGCACAATTATTAACTGTTAATTATGCATGACAAGACTTGTATGAAAAAATAAAATCAACCCGTAGCTCACAATGATGCATGTTCAAAGACAATTAAACATGAAACCTGACACACATGCACATGCCACTCCTAGGGTACGCCGCACTTGGTTGCCTCGACGTGGTCGTCAAGTATAGGGTGTTTTAGAGGTCGCCCTCCTGTCCAAAGATCCAGTTGCCTCGAAACGGTTTCCTCAGATAAAAAAGGATCTAGGATATTAGGGTTACCGCTAAGGCGTCCTACTATTGCTTTGGTGACCACACATGTCCCTATAATCGAATTGACCCGAATACCTCCAACGACGGTGCTACCTACTTCTCAATAGTGGGATAGTACTGTCTAAAGGACTCTTACACAGCTTAATTCCTTAGAGTAGGTAGATTTCTCATGGGTACTTGCTCTTTCAAATAAAAAATACTTTTCGCACTTACACTTTTCTGACAAAAGTTTTCAAACAACACTTCATACACTCTTGAGGACAGATACAAGAGTTAAGTCAAAGTTTTCAAACAAACTTTTTCAAAACCCACAAACACAAGAAAAGCAAAACTCTTTTGAAAACATAGTGAGCAGGTACCTAAGAGCCCGTGGATAACCACGGATAGAAAGGGTGCTAACACCTTCCCTTTCTATAATCTACCTCCCGAACCCGAGAAACATCTCGAAAAGGAATTTTGTTGTGCTTTTGTCCTTTCCTTGTTGGAGAAAATAAAAGACGGTGGCGACTCTTGCTTACCGCGACATTTTGCAAAAACAAACGCAAACGCGAACCAGCATTCCAAAAACAGTCAGTTCTATTTCCACCGATCACAGAACTGGCGACTCTGCTGGGGAATTTATAAGTGAGGTGTACCTTAGGATTAGACCACTCTTATGTTTTCAATTGGGTGCCTTGATTTATTTTATATTTGTGGGCTTGCATCGGAGTTTCATAGATCCTAACCCGGATCTGGGGAATACCCTTTAGGTAGCAAAATGCTGTGAGGGACCTGTCCGGCGTAGACCGACACGGGTGAAGCAGTAGCTACGTTGGTGTGACACCTTGGTCTGTACCGATATCCCTTGTGTTAGAACGAGGAGAATATGGGTCTTCTGAAGAGTCATTAAGCACCAACCGACCTTAGAACCCTAAATTGACCCAACTTGGCCATAGAACAGTAGCAGTATGCTACACTCATTGAGGCTAAACTCTCGCGATGGTTCTGGCCGCAAAAAAGATTGCGATGCTGGAGTTATGACCGATTGAGGGTAGTCAGTGATATTGAGATCCTCTAGAACCCGGTTACTATTTTCTAGGACAGGTCTTAACCAACTGAAATTGAAAGAGGGTAGTACCTAAACTTCATGATGGCCTAAACTCTAAGGGCTGTCTTGTGTGACTTGTGTACCTTCAAACTTGAACTACTTGCACATTCTTGTTATCTGACCCCATGAGTTCCTTGCAGGTTTTGTTTACAGTCCTTAATCTGGGCTTATAACAGGATCTACTTACATCACTCCACGCATAGCATAACATCATACCATCATACCATTGCATACATCCTACATAAGGACTAACCCATTTCAAGGATCTCAAGGGTTTGTGATGCAGGTCATGATGAACCAACCGTCTAGCAAGGGGCAAAGGGGATTTATTTTCCTCTAGCCAAGGTTGTCCAGAAATCCAAGCACGATAACTTGGGTCAGGGGCTATGACCCACTCGATATGGTAAGCCTAACTCTTGAAGAAGGACTCTCAACAACATGAAGTTCCTTCAATCAAGCAACCAGATTCAAATTCTAACAAGTTTCTCTGTTTACCCCGCGAGATCCTTGAAAACATTGCATGCATACATACATATCATTGCATAACAGGTTGTCCGATACAGGTTTCTCATACTCTCGCTGTTTATTTCAGCAATGGCTTTCCAACAAGACAACCAGGAGTTCCATACTCAAGAGATTCAGTTCAGGGAAATCTTCCTAAGCCTATCCAAGGGGCAGGAAGAGTTGAGGACACTCCTCGTGGGGACTTTGGTCAGGAACAGTCCTGAGGACGATAAGGACGAACGACTGAAACATCTGCAAGCTGAGGTAGATGCAATGAGGACTCAGATGCTAGGGCAGATGGACCTTATCCAAGGCTTAGCTCAGGAGCAAGAAGAGTTGAGAACTGTGATCAACCAGCTTCAGCAAGACAGTATGAAGCAAGTAGTCAAGGCTGGGGACCAAACCGGCAATCACCCTCCAAGAAGTCAAAGGTTTGGTTCGATGAATAGACCTCTCCAAGCTGCTACTACCTCACAGGTCCAACAACGACCTCGCCAAGAACAACGGGTTGATCAGAGCAAGCCAGACAAGCCTAGGAGGCAATTCACCAAGCTCAACATATCACCGTCTCAAGCTTTACAACGCCTGTTGAGATTGAATCTGGTAATGTTAAGGGACCCTCCTAAGAATCCCAACACTTCCTCTTCCAGGTATAACCCGAGTGTGAGATGCGCCTACCATTCTGACAGTCATGGACATGACACCGACGACTGTTGGACTCTGAAGAACAAGATCCAGGACCGGATTGATGAAGGATCAGTGGAGTTCACCCAAGGTGGTCAGGCTGAGTTTTTCTACCATCCCTATAGGATTCACCATTTGAATTGACCAGTCCTGAGACTAGAAGATTTTTGTTCATTGGAATTTTCAAGTTGTATTTTTCTTTGCTTATACAAACAATTACTGTCATGGAAAACTTTATTACTTTCATTAATGCATCGCATATGTCTGTTTTGTGAATCAATCCATTCGTATTTCACTATAATTGCTTTCATTTTTTGTGATGTTCAACTCTCGAAGAAAATTCTAAGCCTTTTGAGGGAGGATGACGAAAACGATACCACGATCTTTACAATATGCTTTTGAACAGACCCCGCTGATGAAGTACAGGCATTGTTTCAAATCCTAAACATTGGAGTTATAAGGAAGATAATCCCTAGTCAACCCTTTCGAGCCAAAGAAGTTGGAGTTTTTCTTTTCACAAAAAATAAAACCCTTGATTATAACCTGGGGCAGGGTAGTTTTCTCAATTGATCCAGGTGCACAATGAATGGCATCAAAAGAGTCCTGCTAAAACAAAAGACAGTGATGGTTCCCTATAATCATAAAGACAGGAAGTCATTATCTCTCAGAAATAAAAGCCCACTAAGTCAAAACCTATGAAGGAGACTTACAAAAACTGGGGCATCCCGCTGACTATAATCACAAAGAAACAGTTCAGGCAAAAAGACAGGGATAACGAAATCAAAAAGAAAGAGGTCCAACAAACCCTCAACAACAAAAAAGAAATGACTGCCTGGTCAAAATAAACTATCAGTATCTGAACCATCACCGGAATATCAGAGCAAAGATTCAAACAAGATCTAATGCACGATTAGCTGAGTTTAGGATCGAAGAACATCACGAAGAGCGGGTGGGTACAAATATACTTTGAGCCTTTATCCTTTGTTTCTTAAACCGTGAACCAGGCCACGTTATAACCCTTAAAAGTCCTAGCTGAAGCATGGGTTAGTTCAAAAGTATACTGTTACCAAAGGTATCCTGACTCTTGTAGGGCTCGCTGTAAAATCTTGAGTTGACATCACATTTTACAAAAATTCACTTGTTTTATTGAAAACTGCATTTTCAAAAACTTCAAGACAGACATAAGCTTTGCATTCTTAAAATAACATTGTTTGCATATGACTATTTGTTCAAACAGCAGAGAAATTCGCACGATGAATATCCAGTGAACAAAATCTTCTAAACAAAAAGGTCACCTCAAATGAAAAAACTCTTCCAATCAAGGGGCATGGCATGATCATTGTCCGTCATCTGGGGCAGTCCAGTCAAGATTCAGAGAATCTCTCAAATGTCAAATAGCCGGAGGCAAATCTCCGCCCGAGTCACTTGGGGCATTGGACATGAATTCCAGCGACGAATCTTGCATGATCAACGAAGATCTTCTGGTAGTATGGCAACACAACGCCACTAACAGTGACAACTCCCTGCACTCTGAGAGCATGGACATAGTCGGAAAAAAATACTATGCATAATCAAAGACCCGCTAGGTCGACTGGCCTAGGCAAAAATAAGGGCTTCCCGGCGAACCAAAAGGGTTTGGGCAAAAATAAGGGATGAAATGAAAAAATTTGTACACCCGGCAAGTCGAAAACCTGAAAAGGCGGCTTGGGCAAAAATGGGTATCCCGGTGGACTGAAAACCCGAAAGGGCGGTCCAGGCAAAAGTTAGGGATAAGCGTAATACTATGTCTCATTGGATCACCTCGCATCCAGAATTCAGTATCAACCATCAGGCTTAGGCGACACCGATCAATCAGCTTCATCTTCAACTAAGCAGCAAAGTGATGAGACGCTTGAAGACATAAAGGCGATAGCAGAGTTGGAACCCAGTGGGATCTTTCACATAGCTGTTTTGTTATCCTTTTCACAAATTGTATAAACTCTATTCTGTTCGGAGGCGTTCTCTTACTAGGACGTCAGCCTCTTGTACGCAAAACGCCTATTTACAGGCAAATTTCAAAATCAATACAAGTTCATTCTCCAGACAAATTGCCAATTGATTTTCCTTTATCTGTTTTGTTTTGCAAAGAACGTCCAATGTTCATTTTTGATATATGCATTTGACATTAATTGCTAACTCATAAATATTTGCATACGAAACAAAGGACTAATTACATGTGACATTAGAAATAGGGGCAATAAGAATTGTCTAAGCGATCTAGTTGCTCTGTCCACCAAGGTACCAGGGTAGGTTCGGCTGAAGAACGTAACCAAGATACCTTCACTCCCTGCAGAGTAAGACAAGACTCAACAATACTCTCCCCCAAGCAGAGTTGGTCTCCCATCAGCCCTAAAAAGGCACAGTATCCCTAGCAAGTCAGCAACACTCTCCCCAAGCAGAGTTGGGCTACTGTCCGCCCTAAGGAAGTTGGATATCCCCAGAAGATCTCAATATTCTCTAGCAGAGTATACAGATATTCCTCAGCAAGCATCCCCGGCAGTCTCAATATAAGATTGTTCCCCGGCGGAATACCAGACACCCAGTGGAGCCATTCCCCAGTGCAGTCCAAAAGTTTCCCCAGGAGAGTTGAACCATCTCCCCAGTAGATTCTGGAAGCTTATCCCCAGTAGATTCTGGAAGCTTATCCCCAGTAGATTCTGGAAGCTTGTCCCCTGCAGAGTACCAACGTATCTCTCCCCGACCATGTTCAAAGGTTATTCCCCACCAGAGCCTATAACTGGGTTATCCTCAGCAAATTACAATGGGAAAGATCGTCCTCGACGAAGTTCTTCCTATCCCCAGCGGAGTTCCTCCAATTCCCCCAACAGAGCTTATCAGTGGTATCCCCAGCGGAGTTATCATCAAAATCTCAGCGAAGTATCTCTTTCCACAGAGTAATTCCCCGCAGAGTAATCTCTCCAACAATTTTATTCCCCAATGGAGTCATCTTCTCATACCGGTTTATTCTTGCAATCATCATCCCCAGCGGAAACGAAGAACTCTACTCTTCAGCATCATCCCAGGATTTAACAAACTTCCCGGCATTCGTCGAGGATTTATTTTCCCAGACGAAAATACATTCATAAACATCACATCCTCATACATTCTGACATGCATACGCATCATACAATACAAATCTCATTTAGTCTTGAGAACATCTTAATATCATGTAATTCATGCATCATGACATTGCATATAGCTAACGTTTTTGCCTTTGCAGGAAAAGGTCAATCAAAAGATGATTACCATCTACCCTTGCAGTTCCAGATCAACACCTGTAACAAGCCAGGAAAATTATGTGAACGACTGATCGTGGGTTAATACCTGAAACCAGACAGGACAATTATCTACTTGACCATCATGAAGCAACCCTACACCGGTTCCTTCTCAAATTCAGATGTAGTTTTACACGGACTCAGCATCAGGAAACCCTACACCGGTTCCTTCTCAACTTCAGATGTAGTTTTACACGGACTCATCATCAGGAAACCCTACACCGATTCCTTCTCAATTTCAGATGTAGTTTTACACAGACTCATCATCAGGCAACCCTACACCGGTTCCTTCTCTTTCAGATGAAGTTTTACACGGACTTATCCTCAGGAAACCCTACACCGGTTCCTTCTCATTTCCAAGATGAAGTTTCACGCGGACTCATTATCAAGGTAACCCTACACTGGTTCCTCCTCCCTTCCAAGACGAAGTTTTACACGGACTCGTCCTCAGGCAACCCTACACCGGTTCCTCCTCATTTCCAAGATGAAGTTTTACACGAACTTATCCTGCCGTAACCTTACCCCGGTTCATCCAGAAGTCTTACACGGGCTTATCTCAAAGTAACCTTACCCCGGTTCATCCCGAGGTTTTACACGAACTCATCGTCAAGATAACCTTACCCCGGTTCATCCTGAAGTTTTACACGAACTTATCTCGCAGTAACCTTACCCCGGTTCGTCCTGAAGTTTTACACGAGCTTATCCGGAAGAAACCCTACACAGGTTCTCTCTCTCCAGACGTAGTTTTACACGGACTCGTCATCAAGAAACCCTACACAGGTTCTCTCTCTCCAGACGTAGTTTTACACGGACTCGTCATCAAGAAACCCTACACAGGTTCTCTCCACTCCAGACGTAGTTTTACACGGACTTGTCATCAGTAAACCCTACACAGGTTTCCTTCTCAACTCCAGACGTAGTTTTACACGGACTCGTCATCAAGAAACCCTACACCGGTTCCCTCTCTTCAAGATGCAGTCATCAAGAAACCCTACACCGGTTCCTTCTCTTCCAAGATGCAGTTTCACACAGGCTCATCATCAGTCAACCCTACACAGGTTTCCTTCTCAGCTCCAGATGCAGTTTCACACGGACTCATCATCAGTCAACCCCCCACAGGTTTCCTTCCTTCAAAGACGTAGTTTTACCCAGACTCGTCATCAAAGTAACCCCACACAGGTTCCTTCTCCATTTCAGATGCAGTTTTACACGAACTCGTCATCGGTCAACCCTACACAGGTTTCCTTCCTTCAAAGATGCAGTTTCACACGGACTCATCATCAGTCAACCCTACACAGGTTTCCTTCCTTCAAAGATGCAGTTTTACACGAGCTCATCATCAGTCAATCCTACACAAGTTCCTTCTTTCAACTTACAAAGTTACAATTCAACAAACGATCTCCATATGGCATCTATAAGCCCATCCTTCTACCAACAATCTTCAGATGGCGTCTATAAGCCCATCCTCATATCCATCATCTCTCTAAATGGCATCTGTAAGCCCATTCCCGACATCACATTGCTGATACTACATGCGAGTGCAAATTTCTGGGCACTTTAGTGTTCAATCATCTTCCACCTTCGGATCACGAAAGGCCCGAAAGCCAATCTACATCCTAGGGTCTAAGAAGATTGAACAGGGGCAACTGTTGTACCCCAAAATTTTCCCTCCCATATTCTTCAAAGTTTGTCAAGAATCATCTTCAAATGGTTCAAGACTACTCAAAGGATTGTACAGTCAAACATCTCCTAAGCCAGTCCAAATTAGGGTTTTGGTTCCTTCAATGAATTTGGGGTTTTCAATGGTACAATCAAGTCCCATAGGCCTATACACATTGTCAAGCATCTACATGTCAAGTCTCAAGTCTCACAATGCCAGTTTGCACAGTCAAAAGCCCTATTTGGTTCACAATCAACTACAGGGGTAAAATGGTCATTTGGCGGTCAAAAGTTAGAATTTTTGGTCAACATATTATTTTGAGCATACAATCATCATTTGATCAAGTCTTGATCATGATTCCACAAGCATGGCTCAAAAATCATCAAGGATGCAAAAGTTACTATTTTTGGACAGTAGAAAAGTCAACTGTATCTTGACCAAGGCATAACTTTTTCATGGTTCATCAGAAAAATCCCATCCAATTATCATTTTGAAGGGGATGACATTTCCTACAACTCATCTTCACATTCCAAGTCCTATAAATGCTCTCACAAAAAGTTATCAATTTCTACATTATAGGTCAATTTCAAAAGTCAACAAAAATGCACTTTAAGTCAAAGACCATAACTTGAGATTGGTAAATACAAATGACATGGGACCAAAGTCATTGGTTAGAGGACTTCAAGAACTTTCCAAAATGTCCAAGAACATGTTCATATGATCAAAATTGAGCAAGATATGCATTGGAGAAGTTGGGAAATTTTTGTGAATTGCAAAAGTCAACTTTGCTCAAAACACATCATTTTTGCTAATGGGCCTCAAATTTCTTCTTGAAACATTGTCCAAGGCCTATGCACGACCCATTGAGATTAAATTGAATTATTTTCTTATTTTTTATTAATTAATTGAATTTTTAATCAATATTAATTCATTTAATTCATTTAATTGTAGGAAAATATCAAGATATGGTTTTCTCAATCTTTTTGTGAAGCAAAAGTGGTCAACATATGCTGGAGATTTCGTGTATCAATCAAGGGGACCAAAATCTCCAAAATTAGCAAGTTTTGTCAATCAAAAAGATTGAAAATTATTTGATTTTCAATCAAATATTGAAACATCAATGCAATGGATTTCTTGGCAAGATTGTAACCTAATTCCCTTCCATTATATATACAGAACCTAAACCTAATGCCACACACGTGATAATTGCTGCAGAAAGCCATAACCATATTAAAAAAAAATCAAGAAAAAGCCAATACTGTTTTCTAGGTTCCAGGCCCTTTCAAAGCAATTTGTGGATTCCAATACATTGCTAGAACTCCCAGAAACGTTTTGGAATCAAAACCAAGTGCTAAGGCCTAAGAAATCGCTCCACACGAACTCACGGTTTGCTTATTTTTTCCATAATCGAACCTCATGATTTGTGCATCATTAACATGATTTCTTGTATGTTTTGTGTTGCTTGAATCCACGGGAAGCTTTTGGTATAGTTTAATTGCATTAAAACGCCCTGAAACAGAAATCACCATTGATGAATTCTAGGGTTTCCAAGCTTCCAGATTAGGGCTTTTTAGTATAGGAAAAATCAAGCCTCATGATGCCCATGACTGAACTCGTTGCATTCAGACGAATCTAGTGGAACCCTCGCGAACAATTTATGTTAATCATATGCCTATTCACTATTTTTAGTCGTCCTATTTTGTGGGGGTTAAAAACCCCCACTATTTGATTTGTTTTTTACAGGGAATCTGGGGAAGACGATGACGTGTTGATCTTTGGTTGGAGCATTCAAAAAGCGCGCGTGATTTTTGTTTGTCCAGCATATTGATTGTTTTCTTAATAATATATTTGTTTGTTATTATAATTACAAACGCAGGCAAGTGGTGGAGTGGTGGACGCGTTGTCTATTGATCATTGGGACCTGGGTTCGATTCCCAGGTCCACCCAATATTTGTTTCATATTTTTCATCATGTATTCATATGCAGGCTCTCCCATGTGTTCCATCATGTACCTCACAAATCAGTGTGCCAAGTGGCCTTGTGCACCAATCCAATGGTCAAAAAGTGGATGACCACCATGCTCCTGGTCAAAGCCAGCATGGACAATTCCAGAAAGTCAACAAGGCTTGATGTTAATGGGCCTCAGATTTCCAGAATTGCCAAGCAAACCTCCATATTGGGCCCAACACCCCCAGGGTTTTGTTTCTCATTTTTTCTCTTTTCTATTTAATTATTTTTTATTAACTATTATTATTATTATTATTATTTAATTACCTCATAATTAGTTTTCATAATAAATTCAGACCATTAAAAAATGTAAATATTTTTATTAATATTATTATTTATTAATTTCACCTTAATTTAATTGTTTTTATAAATAAATACTAATAAATTGATTTAGTTTAATCAGGGTAATATTGAATATTTTTGCAATAAATAAAATAGATTAGAATTAGGGTTTTTACTAACTTTTGACTTGATTCCTTTTATTTTTATTTTCATTAAAACATAAAAAAACATAAAAAATACTTTTTCTTTTAATTAATTAATTGATTAGTTTTAGGTTTAATTTGAATTAAATGCAAAAAAGGACCAAATTCAATTCTTTTCTCAAAAAGGGTCAAAACCCTAAGACTTTTCCCGATTCAATTTCCTTTCGCGCATTATTATTATTTTGATCATATTGATGTATCTGCTCCAAGGATGTAATGGCGTAATTAGGACCTCTTTTATTGCTTTCTTCATTTTCTCGCATTTACTTTCAAGGGTTATGTTTTTGGCGATGTAAATACCCGACGCCTTGTAATAGCGTAGATTCACTTTCCGCAATTTATTTTCCGCACTATTATTAACTGTTAATTATGCATGACAAGACTTGTATGAAAAATAAAATCAACCCGTAGCTCACAATGATGCATGTTCAAAGACAATTAAACATGAAACCTGACACACATCCACATGCCACTCCTAGGGTACGCCGCACTTGGTTGCCTCGACGTGGTCGTCAAGTATAGGGTGTTTTAGAGGTCGCCCTCCTGTCCAAAGATCCAGTTGCCTCGAAACGGTTGCCTCGGATAAAAAAGGATCTAGGACATTAGGGTTACCGCTAAGGCGTCCTACTATTGCTTTGGTGACCACACATGTCCCTATAATCGAATTGACCCAAATACCTCCAACGACGGTGCTACCTACTTCTCAATAGTGGGATAGTACTGTCTAAAGGACTCTTACACAGCTTAATTCCTTAGAGTAGGTAGATTTCTCATGGGTACTTGCTCTTTCAAATAAAAAATACTTTTCGCACTTACACTTTTCTGACAAAAGTTTTCAAACAACACTTCATACACTCTTGAGGACAGATACAAGAGTTAAGTCGAAGTTTTCAAACAAACTTTTTCAAAACCCACAAACACAAGAAAAGAAAAACTCTTTTGAAAACATAGTGAGCAGGTACCTAAGAGCCCGTGGATAACCACTGATAGAAAGGGTGCTAACACCTTCCCTTTCTATAATCTACCTCCCGAACCCGAGAAACATCTCGAAAAGGAATTTTGATGTGCTTTTGTTCTTTCCTTGTTGGAGAAAATAAAATACGGTGGCGACTCTTGCTTACCGCGACATTTTGCGAAAACAAACGCAAACGCGAACCAGCATTCCAAAAACAGTCAGTTCTATTTCCACCGATCACACTCACAAACAAAACCATTTACACCACACAGTTTTAAAACACTTTTCGAAACAAACATTTTATATACATTCTCAACGATACGAGAATCATTACAAAATTGCCTTACATTGGCATTTTCAAAAAATATTTCCAAACACTCCTTTTCAACAAATATTTTCAAAACCAATACTTTGTATACATTCTCAAAGATACTATAATCATTGCATAGTTTGCCAAACTTAGGCGTTTTCAAATTATTTTCAAACTTATGCAAACACAAAGCATTTAAAAGTGAGCTAGCAACTAAAAGCCTCTAGGTAAATACATATGAAAAGGTTGCTAACACCTTCCCTTTTCATAACCTACTCCCCAAACT
This sequence comes from Vicia faba, assembly GCA_948472305.1. Classification (NCBI taxonomy): domain Eukaryota; kingdom Viridiplantae; phylum Streptophyta; class Magnoliopsida; order Fabales; family Fabaceae; genus Vicia; species Vicia faba. The sequence goes on along the minus strand of OX451741.1, from coordinate 233,093,001 downwards.
CAAGAAAATTCTCAAAAGGACTTTCCTGTTCTTTTCACCCTTTCCATTATTGGATAAAAGAAAAGTCGATGGCGACTCTTGCTATCCGCAACAATTATGATAAAACGCAAAACACCCAAGTCAGTTATCTCACAGTATTACAATACCAAATTTATTTCTTGATCTTAGAACGTAAGACATTCTCAAACTTAACACACTTAGAAAATTCAGTTGTCTCCTCCATGTAGTGAGGATAAAAGTTTTCCAACTCCATGAATTTGGCAGCATACTCAGTTACCGCTAAATCCCCTTATTTTAGTTTCAGATATTCAATATCCTTCTTCCCACGGACATCCTCTGGGTAATACTTCACCAGGAATTCCCTACAAAATAAAGCCCAAGTATTAGCCTCACATGTACCTTCCAGTCTCTGGCGAGTAGAAACCCACCTGTCATTCGCCTCTCTTGTCAGCATATGCGTACGAAAACGCACTTTCTGTGCATCAGAACAGTCCATGACTCGAACGATCCTTTCAATATCCTTAAGTCACTCATGCGCTCCTTCAGGATAATTCTTCCCTTTGAACATAGATGGATGGTTCCTCTGGAAAGTTTCTAAAGCACGCGTGCCATTGTTCCCACCAACATTAGACTGATTCTGCATTGCATGAGCCAAAGCCTGCAACGCATTAGCAAGTACACCATTACCTCTTCCAGCCATTACTCTACTTCACATCATAACATCAAACAATGGTTAAATATAAAAACATCGATAATATTCCACTGTCACACTACACTATCGACTCAACAACCTGGTCGGACGAACCGACCTGCTCTGGTACCAATTGTAACACCCCACTTTCCCACAATAGCAATTACATTAACATATATCAGAGCTCATAAGTAGGATGTCACATGCTTCAAATATTCATAAAATTCAAAGTCACTTTATTACTTCCTTTATTCTAACATAATTAATTCGGCAGCGGAATAATAAAATTAGTTCATTTCCATGTCATTAAAACTTCAACAACAAATAAAAATCCACAAATGTGTGGTCCAACATAATTTAAATGGAAGATATGTAACAAATAAAATAAAGAAAAACATAACAAAGATCCCCAATTCCCGTGTTATGTATCAGAGTGACTCTTAGGACTCGACCAGGTAACACTCACTCCGAGCACTACTCAGGTACCTGGTTATCTGCACTCCTAGGGGAGCACAGACATAACAACACTAAAGGGGGTGAGAATTTAATTCAATAAATACACGGTGAGTATCACATGCTAAGGAGTAGTAATCACATAATTCACATATCATACAATACTTCGCAACATAACACATCATTCACGTAATACAACATCAACTCAAAACAATGCAATGCAATGAGACTGGCATCAACTCAATGCATGTGGTACCATCAAGGCATAAGCCGTCATCTCGTGTGCCAATTTAGGAAATAACAGGGCATAATCCATCATCACAATGCCATTACAGGCCTATAATAGGGCATAAGCCCTCATCACTATGCAACATGCGACATCATATGCAACAACGTAATTATGCAACCACAAGGCATAAGCCTTTAACATTCGTCAATACAGACCATCATATGCATCTAGAATTGGATAGTGGAATTAAGTGCTTATTTGACTTAAGTTATTTTTCATGAAAGTGCTTAATTGTTGAATCAAATTGTTGATGTTGCATGAAGCCTAATTGTTGATCTTATATCAATCATGTGTTGTTGGAATCTATGCTTTGAATTATGAAAAATCATGTGTTGAATTTGAACATGACATGTGTTTGATAAAAGGCTTGAACTATGATATTTCCTTGCAACAGATATTGCCTTGCAACAGAATCAAAAGCTTGTACAAGCCATGAGCCAAATCTCAAAAAACTCCTTTATGCTCGAAGGTGGTAACCGTTTACCCAGTTATGGTAACCGGTTATCCCATTTACAGTAGCTTTTCCCAGCTTTTTTGGCTTGGGTAACCGGTTACCCTGTTATGGTAACTGGTTACCTCAAGTCAGTAGATATATTCCCAAGTTTTTGAGTTAGGGTAACCGGTTACCTGAATTTCGGTAACCGGGTTCCCAGGCCAAAAATCAGCAACTTCCTTTTTTTATTTTGTTTCATTTCTCATTGTGTTTTCTCTTTTGACATGTGTGTTGATTATTTAAGGACTCATGCTAAGGGATTATTGTGATGATATTAATTTGTGTTCCACTTTATTTGGGGAACATGAATTCAATATTATTCTTGATTCGTGTTTCGCTTTATTTGTGAGATACAAATGTGATTCACACAAGTTCATGCTTTGATCCTCATGACTTGAAGAATACACATATTTGTTGTTTTTTTGTTTGGATTGTATTTTTATGCAGGATAACTTTTGTGATGATGTTCGATGCACATTATTTGTGGCTTATTTTCACATTGTTGCTTCGAGGCTTATGTTAGACATTTGCTTTCTGCCTTGCTTTGTTTGATGATGCTAGCTTACTCAAAGTTCTCCAGGTTTATTATTTTTGCTTGCTTGCTACATATAATACGGTGGGAGAACTAACTTTACTGGTTTTGCATTTTATCATAAATGTTGTTGTTAGCAAGAGTTGCCACCAAATTTTCTTTTATCGAACAAAGGAAAGGGTGAAAAGAAAAGGAAAGACCTTTTTAAAGATTTTGAGTTTGGGGGGTAGATTATGGAAAGGGAAGGTATTATCACCCTTTCCATCCGTAGTTATCTATGGGTTCTTAGTTGCTAGCTCACTTTGAAAATGCTTTTTGGTGTAAGTGCATTTGAAAATATTTTGAAAAGATGCCTAAGTGCAGCGAACTTTGTAATGTTTCTCGTATCGTTGAGAATGTATAAAAAGTGTCTTGTCTTTGAAAATATTTTAGAAAATAGTTTGTGCATGTGTGAAATTTTTTTTGTTTATTTTTGTGAGCAAGCAACTATAAGTGGTCTACCTTAATCAACTATCGATAATCTACATACAATTTCATACTACTTTCTTTCTTCTTAACTAATAACATCAGAGTTCCCAATGTGATACACTTGTTCTCACAACTTTCATTTTCAATGAATCTTCTATTTTCTTCCTCAATTCACCAAACTCTGAAGATGATGTTCTGTATGGCACCATAGAAATAGATCGGGTGCAAATGATAAGATCAATAGTAAACTCTACCCCTCATCAAAATCACTGTGATACGGTGGGAGAACTGACTTGAGGTTTTGCGTTTGTTTTCGCAAATTTTTCGGTTGAGCAAGAGTCGCCACCGACTTTTTATTTTATCCTAAGGAAAGGTTTAAAAAGCACAGCAAAAACCTTTGAGATTTTTCTTGGGTTCGGGGAGTAGATTATAGAAAGGGAAGGTATTAGCACCCTTTCTATCCATGGTTATCCATGGGCTCTTAGTTACTTGCTTAGATCACTTGCCTTTTGTTTTCAATTGTTTTAAATGGTGCTTGTGTGTGTGTGGGTTTGAAAATGTTTTGAAAAGAAACCAATGTGGTGGCAACCTTTGTAATGATCCATGTGGGGATGTATACAAAGATGTATGTCTTTTGAAAAGGTTTTCATTTGTTTTTGAAAGTTGTTTTGAAAGTGTTGTGAGGTGTGGTTTTAGAAATAGGCAAGTGTTTTAGTTTGCAAGATTGATTCAAGTAACTAAGAGGTTATCTACTCCTAAATTTCTCAAAGTTTATTGCTATGTCTTAACCCTTTCAATAAGTTTGTTCCACCATTGTATTTGGTGGACAATCTTATGTTTAGGATGTGAAAGGGACGGGCGCGGGTCATCGTTTAGACCATAATTGCAATGGTGCCAAGTATCTTTGGGCATTTTCTTTAAGGGACTTGATCATTTGTTTTTGTTTGTTTTGAAAAATGTTATCGAGGGACTATGATCATTCAATTTTTTTGTTTTGCCCAAAGAGACCTAACATGCAATATGGCCCAATTTGAAAGGCAACAAGTGGAATACCCTAGGGGGGTGCAAGTGTGATTTGTGTGTCCATTTTCATGCTTGTTTGTCTTGAGATTAGGTCATAACTATTTTGTCGTTTTTCCGCATACAAACCCTAATTCTAACATGGCATATTACTAACATGGCATATTAGAAAGCAATAAAGTGCGAAAATAAATTTACTAAGCTATTACAAAACCAAATATGGGAAAGGGGGTACAAATGTTTAAATGGGGATTTTGACAAGTAATGTAAACCTAAAACTATTACATCAATATTGAAATATTTTACAAGATGATTAATTGCATAAATTAAATAAAATAAGAATAAATATGCAAAATGCAAAAATGGTTTTTGTATGTATGAAAAAGGAATTATTTATGTGAGAATAAAAGGAAAATAAAAGGTATTATTTTTTGGGGTTTTTTACATTTAGGGTTAAAAACCCTAATTCTATTAAATAAAAGGTATTATTATTTGATTTAATACAAGTATTTAATTATTATGTACAAAAATAAAAATAAAATGAAGTATATTATAAAAAGTATTTTATATATATATATATATATATATATATATATATATATATATATATATATATATATATATATATATATATATATATATATATATATATATATATATATATATATATATATATATATATATATATATATATATATATATATATATATATATATATATATATATATATATATATATATATATATATATATATATATATATATATATATATATATATATATATATATATATATATATATATATATATATATATATATATATATATATATATATATATATATGTATTAAGTTCTAAATATGTATTATATATATAAATAAGAATAATTTTTAATATGTATAAAAAAGGTAATTTTTTATGTAAAATATTTTCAGAGAGTATAATAAAATAAAAATGAAAATAAAAGTATTTTTACCTATTTCTCAACATTTTAATGAAATGTATATATTTATTTATCTAAGTATTAATCAAAAGAAAAATCATAAAAATATCTAATAAATTAAAAATGGTGAGAAAAAATATTTTTATATTTTTTTATATCATGATAAAAAATAAACAAAGCCAATCAAAAAAAGAAAAAGTCAAAAAGTCAAAGAAATAAGCAAATGGGCCTTGGGGGTGTAAAAGCAATTAGCATGGTGTGAATAAGAAAAATACACAGGCCCAGCCCAAAAGACCACTGTCTTCAACCTCCAGCCTACAACGTTTGAAAATGCGCGCGCCCTGTTCCTCATCTTCCAACTCTTGATTCCTGGCTTTTTAGCAAAAACTCATAACATAAAAAATGCTCAGCATGAAGAGACGATTCTAACCATATGCATAACTTGATCTAACTCTCTAAGATGAGGGAGAATTTCTCCTCCCCCAAATTCTAACCTAGTTTTTCTTCCATTTTCAAACTCCAAATTCTCACAACTCAAGCAAAAGAAATGAAAAGTAAAAACATGTTCATGTTCAGTGGCATGAGTAGAACCTTGTTTCTTCATAAACTTAAAGCTAATGATGCCTAATAAGAGAGATACGAATTCAAAAACTTACCTGTTCAGTTGAAGTTCTATCTGGAGATGTAGGAACTTTCAGTGCAAGGTGATGATTGGAGAAGCTTCCTTGAGGTCCAGGGATGCTATTCCAATGTTTACTTTGTCTTGAAAGCTTCTGAATCGAGCTAGAGAACTTCACCTGCAAGTCAGAAATGTAAAAATGGTGGAAGTGGTTAGAGTGATTACAGGTCGTGCTTTTGCCTTTTGGTTAGCTTGCATAGATGGTATGGAAGGTGTGTGAACTGGTTTTGGCAAGAATGCTTGAGAGAAAAAGAAGTTGGCACTCAAACTGCAGAGGCAACTCTGTTTTTGCAGTTTGATGGTGTTTTTTGGTTTGATGATGTTTGGGAGGCAAATGGCTCGTGCAACAGCTTGGTTATGATGTGTGTAATGTGTTTGATAACTTTTTTCTTGTGTTTGTAAGCTGGTTTCTGAGTTGGTACAAGTTATGACACTTTTCTTCTTTCTTAAGCAACAAAAGCCAATTTGTGTTTCTAGGCATCTAGAGGACCCCTAATCCTGCTGCAAAGCTTCTCTTGATCAGAGTAATTTGTTCATAATCTTGTGCCAATCAGATTTGCAATGTACTTGTTGGATTTTCAATTTGACATAAAGTGAACTTTTGCAAAAATGGATAGTTTACTTTTTCCAAATTGGGATTAATCCTTTAGACAATGCTTGAACTCAAAGAACTTGGTCTTGGCACAAAGAATATGCATTAAATTTATGAGTGTAACTTGGTTTAAGGACCTGTAATCAAGGGCATGCTGGTTTTGAGAAGTTTGCATAACTTATGAACATGAAAAATGGCCAAATCAAAAGTGAGTTTTTGCTATATTGTGAAATTCAATTCTCCCTAACCATGAGGTTGTTTGATGAGTTCTTGGACATTTTGGAAAGCTTGGAATGTGTACTACAACCCATCTTTGAAATGAAAATTGAAATTCCAAGTGGAAGTGTATGTAAAATGGCCTTGAAGTGGGGTGAAAAACTTGTCCAAAATAGGTCAAATTTTCACTAAGTTAAGAATGGTTTAGTGCCCTTATTCAAAAAATTGTAACTTGAGATACAAGCTTCAAATGAGAAAACTTTGTGAATCAAAGTTGTAGATTATGCAACAAGCTACAACTTTCATGTTTTGACTTTTGTTTGAATCCAAATGAATCTTGGTGAAAAAGTGGGGCAAAGTTGGGGAAAAATTAGGGTTTTCCATAACTTAGAAAAATTCTAAGTTATGAAAAATTCCATTTCAAACCCTAATTTGCATTTTGTGATTTCTTGGTGAACAAGTTTCATGATTTGGCATGTTTTGATGAAAAATGAATCTTGACTCTTGATTTTGACCAAAAAGTCAAAGTTTGACTTTTCAGTATACAGTCAAAATTGATCAATTGACTGGGAAATTCAACTGTCAATCTTGTGTACTTGGGATCTTTTGAGCTTGATGAATGTGTCAAGACCATTTCATTGAGTCCTTGAGTCCATATGTGAGCTTGGTTTGCCATTGGCTAGGTCAAACAGTCAAAAATTGCCTTTGTGCAGTCAAAACCCTAAAAATGACCATTTTGCCCTTTTGGTGATCTGATCAAATTTCTTGTGGAATTGTGATCCAAACTTGATCAAATGGTTCATGTGAGTTCATAATGTTGATATGGGTCAATTTTCATGAGATTTGACTGTCAATTGGCCACAGTTGACTTTTTCCCCAATACAGCTGATTTTTAGGTCAACTGTCCAATTGACTGGGCAAAGTTTGGAATCAAGGCTTAAAACTTGGTATGGATAAACTTGGGAGTCCAACATGAAGCATGAAAGTCATCTTAGGCATTTTAGGTCAAAACATCTTTGTTCAACCCCAAACCCTAATTTGGGTTAACAGTGCAAGGAGAAGTCTTGAGGAGGGGAAACCCTAATTGGATCTTGATCTTCAAAGGTCTTGTGATGAGAAAATGTTGAGGAAATGGGAGGGCAAATTTTGGGGTACAACAATCACCATGTGACAAATAAATAAATTCCAGGTTATGGAACTATTTTTACTACAAAGTTCACTACATTAACTTTCTAACGCTTCAAACAGAACTAGAATCGGACGTTTGAAACTCAAGTTATGAACTATTAAAGTTCTGATGATTTTTATCCTAGTGTACTCGGGTACCCATATATTGGTAACCGGTTACAGGCTGAGCAGAAGAAGTTTTATTTGATTTTTTATGTACAAAAACCTTCCAACATATTTCTAAAACCCCATTCTTCTCATAGCTTGAGAGATACATTAATTTTCCCAAAATTCCATTTTTAAAACACCAAGACTCCAATTCTTTTCACAAAACTACTCACGCCTTCAAGTTCCGACTCTAACTCACGGTTCATAAACACCCAACAACATCAATGACATTAAACAATCACTTATATGATCCCAAAACAAACTTTATAGTAATTCATCACTCTATCACCATTCAAAACGTCGACATCACACACAACGGTAACTCAACATTGACAACTTCACAATCAACATGTAGTGTTGATAAACATTGCAACCATCTAAGCTTCATCTTCTAAGAGTTATCCTACTTACTTAACAAATATCTTCTGGCATAAATATCTGCATTGTCTCATCAAAGAAATTAGTATTCACTTTGTTTATCCTCAAACAGTTCACCCCAAGGATAACCTCAAGTTACTCTAACATCTCGCCCTATTGACCAGTCGCAACCATTTCCAGAAAAACATTAGGACTCACACTCACTGACACATCATTAGCCATAAGATCGTCCTTCATTTCTAGAGATGTGAAAAACACAAGTACTTGATCATTCCCTCTCAAGGACACTTCGACAGACCGCAAGGTATAAATCTCGAACCCATACCTCCTTAGAAATTGGAAAACAACACAACCTCACTAACATTTACGCCTATGTAATTCACGACATACTGACCCAACTGATCTCACCTAAACCATCTCAGTGGAGCACAAGCTTCTCCTCCACTTGTTTCAATCCCACTCCTGCAAATAAATGATTAGAAAATCAAGAAAGCACCAACAATGTTTCACACACATGTCATGTACTAAGGAATAACACATCGACAGTATTCAAATGTCATACTTCAATGGCTCGACAACTTGGCCGGACGGGACGACCTGCTCTGATACCACTAATGTAACACCCTATTTCGCCTTCGGTAATTTAACTAAAAATCAAAGTAAATTAATTCATAAAATAAAACATCAAGAATAGGATGCGACATCTTTATATATCATACGTGCTCATATAAAAAGATATTAAATACATAATCACTTATTCATCATGTCTGAACTTCATTTCGTTTATTCCCAGTGGAAAATATCAATAGCGATTATTCTCAACATGAATGATAATTATCATAATTCAAAATTCAACGTAAAACATCAATTAAATCCAACAAATGGAGTTCTACAATAATTTACTCCCAACATAAATAAAATAAGTGCAAAATCCCCAAGTGTTACGTATCAGAGCTGACACCGACTCAATCTACGTAAAATGAGGCAAATCCTCAGCTAACCTCGACCTCGAGCTACTTCGGATCATCTGCACGTTACCCACGTAGAGGCAACATTCAAACATAAGGGGTGATATATCAGAACAATATAAAAGGAAGCATAATAATGAATAGATAGAAATTTAAGTACACATAATCATGCTTCTTTACCTGACACCTTTACTTCATTCATTGTACCACAAAGTACATCAAAATATAATCAAATATACACACAACACATAATAATCATCATAGAATAACTCATACTCTTTCAGCATCAAAACATCAAGTTATCAATAATATCATAATGCAATGAGACCGACATTGACTCAATGCATGTGGTACCAACAGGGCATAAACCCCAATTTTTACGCCAATACAGACCATCTCTCTCCAATACAGGTCATCTTTTGCCAATACAGACCATCTTTTGCCAATACAGGTTCTCTTTCGCCATTACAGTTCATCTTACAGAGCATAAGCCATTATCATGAATGCATGCGACACTGATATGCAAAAACATAAAATGAATTGATATTAACATTCACCAATTCCACGCCAATACAGGCCATCATTATAATTATCATCATGCAATATTTATGCAATTATTTCATACATCATTTGTACAACACTATCACATTCAGTCACAATAATATGCATCACACTTCATACAACATTAACACACAAGGCATAAACCTTCGCCAAGATAATCATCATAAGATAGAAAATATCACATTACATCAACACCAAAATCCTCATGATTAATTCTACAACAACAACAAATTCATCATTAAAATAGGACATTCCCAATTAATCTACTATACAAAGCATTTGCATGCATTTCACAAAAAGACATAACTCGATAGTATGAAACACTCGTCCATGCATAAAATAGTTGGAATTATGGTACTGAAAATATTTTTAAGAGACAATACATTAAACCAGTGTTCCAACAATCCAAACTACACGTTAATCAGAAACCTAAAAATCAACTTATGAATTTTTTAATTTTTACAAGATTTACCAACACCGACAACCTACAACAAATGACACTGACACCACAAAACATCTTTACACACCATTTAAATTTAGTGAAGGAAAATTGTGATCCAAAACATAGAAGAAAATTAAAATTTTCCTTTAGTGATCCTTATGAATGGGCATGGTCAGTGATAGAAATCATTACCTCTTGTGATGATTCAGACCTTTGATGTTGTGATCACGAACATTGATGAATAGCAACATCTCTACTCAGTCTACACGAACAGATCCCTTCCGGACATAGTGCTAGTTGCTTACGAACGAAAACTTTGAGTGAGAGAATGAGACAAAATATACGACTAGAAATCAAGATCAAATTTTCATCAAGTCAAATGCTTCAGCACAAGAGTTCTATTTATAGAACCACTTATATGGGCTACAAGCTAAAATCCCAATTAAGGCTGCAAGCTAAAAGCCCAATTAAACATACGAGTATCATACCTTATGATATGCCGCATATCACTTAAGCATGTGGTACCTTACCATATTCTATATTTCACTTAAGTGCATTGTACCTTACGGTGTTCCTTATTTACTCCATCTCTCATCAACCTGTCCTTATGTGTGTGACCCTGTAGGTTTTCGTGACGTTGGCAATTATATTAAATTACACATTTAACATAATAAATAGTGAGCGGTATCTAACAACACATCACTGCTACCCAAGTTACGAAAATATCATGTGATCTGACAAAACCTTTCTGTGATAATATTTGTATGTACAATTACCCTTTTGTCCTTATGTCAATATTGAACACAAGGCATAAACTGTGTCACCCTTGTCCAATTCAATATTGGGCCCTTAGACATTTATCCTGTTATGCAGGATGGACAAATTCCATCTAGGTCACTCATGTCCCTCAACATGCTTTGTGAAGTACCCATCAACTGTCTTTATGGTTATCCAGTTACAGATAATGTTTGATCAGCAATAAAGTACTTAACTTCACATCTAAGGTCCATAGTGGTTTCAGGTCGAAGGGTGGTATACACCATTATCACCATGAGAATAACTTATGACACCTTGCATAATATTCTATGTAGTATTCTCATAGCAGGTCAACCCAGTATAAATATTACTCCTAAAATTCATACCTATGTCAAGACTTGATAACTCCTTATCCATGATCCGTAGGGTGTGATCATCAGTATATCTTCATAATAATCTCAATGCTTTAATGTTATCCCACTTTGCAATAAAGCTCGACTACATATATTTTAATAATAGTGTTCTTATATTTAACGGGATCTCATGATTAAGTAACACTTAATATTTCATTAAACAAACGAACTACTCTAGGGACTCTATTATTTTGGAAAAGCAAACATAATAAAGAAATGCCTTTTTATTATCAATAAATAATTTGATACAAGTACCCAAAGTATTTGCCTCTAGGGATTACACCAACATTTAGTTCCAAAGCTTTAAACTATTTTTACAAGAAAGTACATTGTATTATCTTTTCAATGGTTCAGACAACGCGTTAAATGAACACCCGAGTCGAAATTTATGGATTTTACAAGTTTTAAAAACAAATTTGTCAGCATCAGTGGTACCCGATTACTGCTATAATGGTAATCGATTCCACCCTGTTAAAACACCCAAAAACACCATTTTTCGATTGGTAACCAAGTACCCATATAGCGGTATCCGATTCCCACTGTACCAGAACAAAAAATACCAGATTTTTATGTTACAAAACGCACTCCAATTTATCCCAAAAATTGAATTTTTTACACCAAAACATGTTCTTCATTACCAACATTTGCACACACACATCATACAAAATTTTGACACAATTTATACACTCAATTGCATACATTCAATCGCAATTATACCAATTTCATCATAATGCATCAAAAAAATCATCAATAGGTAAAACCCCATAAAGTGAAATAGTGAAATCAAGAACACACAATCATGGAACCTAATCACTAGCATTCCCCATCATTATGCAACCCGTTATAGAGTTAGAATCTCACCCTTACCTTGGATTTGCTGGTTCTTAATCTCTACAGTGAAATACCTTGCTCTAGCTACTTAGTGCTTTTTCTCTTCTTCTCTCTTCTACGATCGTTCTGACTCTATTTCTACATTCTAATTCTCTTTTCTCTTCTCAATATTATTTTATTCTAACAATGACCCATTGGACCCCTAAATCATTATTCAAACTTTTCTCTCCCTCATTAAAATAATAATAATAATAATAATATAGTTATAAAAACTAGAACTATTATTTTAATTTAAATATTATTATTATTAGACCAACATTCTCCTTCCACCTGTATTTTTCTACATTTTTAGTCATACACCCTAATACATTAATTTCTTTATTTTCTAAGATAATTACCCTTTATTAAGGCGTAACAACACATAGAAACATAACACTTACTCGTAAACACATATATTCCCTTAATATTTATTTATAAAATTAAATAAATAAAAATAGGGGTGTTATAGTTACTAACCATAACCGTCTAAGAGACCAAACTGACACCTTAGCCCTCTCAAGTCTCGTACTAACAACCTAGTGACTTGAGGCAATAATCAATTCTTAACAGAATTGCAATCAATGTGTTTATAATGTTTGCTTCTAAAAAACGAATTAACACAACAATGAAGAACAAAGTCTCTAATACAAATAATGAGCAACAACTCTTTGTATTGAGAACTCTAAGATAAAACAAAAATAATGAGAAACAACTCTTTGTGTTTAATCCCTAATATATTAACACAATAACGAGCAAAAACTCTTGTGTTCTTGATATTTCTCTTGAATAATATTTATGGATGTATATCAATAATGATTCTTCTTTTCTCTTGATGTTTCTATATTTCAGGAATTTGATTCAAGCTTGATAGTGTGGAATAGTTCGTAAATCTTCAAATGCTGATGAGATCTCTTTATATAGGCTTAAGAATAAGATAGTTGATAGTACGAAGACACCACTTTCAATGATTTACTTCTGGCTTGAAGTAGCAAGCTTGGAAGATTTTTCTTGATCTTGTCTTTGTCTTATTTTCTTCTTGTTGGACTGATTCTGATATGATGATGAAAATGATATATAAGATGATTCGTTATTGTAGAGTCAGAGTCTTTCAGATAATTGAACTTTATCTTCAGATATATAAATAACAATTTATCTGATGAACAATGTCTTCTTTGAACGGAAGATTTTTTGATCTTGAATACTTCAATTGATCCTTGATTCTTGATAATCATCTTTTCTAAGCTTCATATCTGATGTCTGATTTCTGAAGTAGAAGCTAATATGAATACATCTGATTTTGATGTTGAGTTCTTATTTCCTGATCTCTTGAATTCTGATCTTTGGATTGAGCTGGAAGCAACAACTTATGTCAGCTACATCTTAATTTCTGATCATGAAATCTTTTCTCTGGATATCTGAGATTGGTGCTTTCCTGAGAACATACTTGATTACCTTTCTAATGAACATTCAACATTCCTTAGAACTATTAACGTTTCTTTAGAAACGGTCACAATAGTTCTTCTGTTGAGTGGATTGGATTGAGAGGATGTCATCCTTTAATCTTGCCTTCTGATGGACTATATAATGTTAATTTAAATTGAGTCCAGAAAATCTTTCTTTCTTTCTTCTTTTCTTCTGATGGAATACTTCTGATGTTGAATTGAAGTGCATATTCCATGAACTATCTGAGTCTTCAGAACCTTGACTTCTGTCTTCAAAAATCGGAGCAGCAACTTATCAACAAATCTTGACTTCTGAACTTTGCATTAGAGCTTGTTTCTTATACACTCTTGATTTCTGATCTTGAAGAAGCAACTTTTCAGAAATTCTTTCTTCTTGTGACCCGTGACTTCCAAAGCAACAACTTGTTGAGAAGTACACATGTAATCCTCTCTCCAGCGAACATTCTGCATTCTTCCAAACTGCTGATGTTTCTTCAAAAGTGGATGTGAATAGTCTTTCTGTTGTGCATGGCATATTTCTGATTCTCCAAACAACAATTCTGAATTAATTAGAATTTCTTATCTTCACACTCAATGAACTTATTAGAACTAAAATTTGTTTCTCATCAAATATATGCATTGTTATCATCAAAACACTGAGATTTAAACACATATCTAAATCATGTTCTAACAGTGTTGGGATTCCAACACAACCTCTGGTATTTTGGTAACGGGATTTCCAATCTCCTCTTGCCCCTTTAACTTTTTCTCTCCTTTTCCACAGGTTTCCACTTTTCCATCCAATATCATAATATCTAATAGATTTCCCTTACCACATTCCATCTTTTTGTCTAATACCATTGTAGGAGTCACCTCTCTCGTATTTTGTCGTCTTGTCCACTTGCGACATCTGCTTTTTCTTTCCAACAATGTCTTCTTTCTTTCTTTCCCCACATTCAAAATGTCCATTGCTCCCAATGATTCTGACATCGCTTCGATTTCAAGCAATGCATTTCCCGTTTCTGTGACCCTGTGCTTTATATTACTTTCTTGCAATTGCAACTCAAGACCACTCTCCTTATTAGTGATGAGTTTCTCCCCTGTCGCCTCCTGGGGTTTTGCTTGACGTTGCTCCACTTCTCTTTCTTATATGTATTTACTTCACCCTTTTGTCTCGCATTTGTTGTGGCTAGAGGAGATATTGAAAAGGCTCTTACTACAAGAGCTAGATGTGGAATCTTTCCTTCGCACCTCCTCTTGAACTCTCGGCAAAATAGAAGCTCGCAACCAAGCTCCAAAAGAAAGGTCTTATTCTTCAATGTCTTCAAAATTCTCTTCGCTTAGGTCACCCACAGTTCGACAGTCCTTGAGTTGATGCCATATTTTCCCACAAACGAAACAGAAAGTTGGTAAACTTTCGTATTTGAAGTGCACTCTCAAATTTTTTCCCTTGAACCTCACCATTGTTCCCCTATTGAGCGGCTTCTTTAAATTAATGGTGACCTTAATCCTCAGAAAACATCAGTTCCTGTAAGCTTCTTTTGTGTCAAGTTCCTCAAACAGTCCCAAAATACCCCCAATTTTCTTCGCTATTGCTTCAGATCCGAGCATTAATGGTAGTTCATAGATTCGGACCCTGAAAGTGTCGTAATGCATGTTCAGATCTGAAGGTTGTTCTTCACCTTTAATCCTACTGAGAACCAACATATTCCTATCGAAGCTCCATGGACTGTTCTTTAAAATGTTCTCCAGATCCCTCCTTGTTGCAAATCGGAACAAGAGCATATTTTTGTTTAGTTCTTGCACTTCTACTGGGTTTTTAAGCTTCCAGGCACCTAACATAGTACTTGTCAACACCTTTGAGTTGAAGTTGTTGTTCGTCCATAATCTTCCTGCCAAAGTCAGTTGGAAGATTTCTCCTTCACACACTTCTTCGATCTTCGCCGTTATCCCCTCTTCCTCCTCCTTTGAGAAATCAACACATTTCCACGTATCCATGTTATGACAGCTCAATCTAAAACAGAAGAACAAAGACTCACAATGAAAGACCCAATTACTTACTAACTGGAAAGGCAAAGACTCCTGAAGATCTCGGAGAGTCGGAAAGAAACCACAGTGGGTAGTGAGAAAACCAGAAGTATTTGTGAATAAAGCACGAAAAGGTGAAGGAAAACTCTCGAACCCTAGAGGATAAGAGAGGAGTGGTCACGATAAGTTCTAGAGAGAAGTGGGAGACTCTCTCTCTCTAAAACACGTGGATACCATATAAATATTGATTTAGGCACAAGGATGATCATATGAACTCAAAATGGTGTATCCTTGAGTGATCTTTGATTAATCTTGAAGAAATCTGGAGAGAAATGATGAAGAAGACATGGAAATGAAAACATGAGCCTAGGGGTGGACATCGATCGGTTTGGGCTGGATTTGGGCCCAATATGTCAAACCATGTAAAATCATGGATTCAAATAGTAGGCCCAATTCCGACCAAAGTTGTAATCGGTTTGATCGAATTCGGTTTAATCGATTTATCGATTAAAATGGATTGGTTTGTTCGGTTAATTAATATTAAATTGTCATAAAAAATTCAATTATATATTAATTTTTTTAATTAAAACAATATTAAATAATAAATTTAAAGCAATAATAAAAATAATAAATGATCCAATTTAACACTATTTTACATTCTAATTTACACTGTCTTCCAAATAAACTATGATCAAATTGTAAATTTCAAATAAACTATGATCAAATATTATATCAAAATAATACATTTAATTTTGGACATAAAGTGTATAAGATAGTTTTTGTAGATGCCAACATTAAAAGAAAGCTTAAAATACACTATGAATACTTAAATTACATTCATCCTTCATATATAAATTAACATTAAAAGTCAATATGATGACACAACCAACACTAATTATAATTTTTGTTCACCATCATATTTTCAGCACTTTAAACACTCACTGTAAGCTGCAAGAGAAGAGAAGTGTTCCACTGTAAGCTGCAAGAGAAGAGAAATGTTATTTTAGAAATAATATATTTCAAAGCTTTTGCTTATAAACAAAATTATGCATGACCTTTCAAGTAAATTTTTTGCATACTCTACATTCTCATTTGCATCCTGGAACATGTTATTGACTACTCAATTGAATACCTCCCTTTCAAGCACATATTTAAGTTCTTCATAGATTCTAGCAGAAGGAATTCCACATAAGATTGCATCATCCTTAAATTATGGATAAAAAATGGAAACATTACAGAACTTACTAAATTTTTCAATGAACGATGACTATGCAGAAAGCCATTATTTGCCATATCCCTTTCTATAGCATTTATTCTTTTGGCAGCATCCACCTGTGACATCACACTACTATCTTCGTATGGGGCATTAACAATACCAAATAATGAAAACAGAAGCTCATATGTTCTCATATCATGTAGAAGTTTTATTTTCCTCATCTTTGCAAACACCCGCACCGCCCGCTCAGGTTGATTCTGCAAATTTTGATTAGATAAAATGTAAGCCAGTATAAGCACCGAAATACAAGAGGAATTTTGTTAGAGATAGTTCACTTTTAAATTCAGTTGCTCAGCCTAATAAGGGCTTTCCTATGCAGCCTATTGATGAAATGAAGGAGGACTTAGCATGTCATTACAATAAATCCAAGGCAAACAAACAGTAACCAACAACATTATAGTAATAAAAATACATTCATTTGTTTGATGGGCCTTGGCTTATTAAACTGCGCTAGAAAATTATCCAAGTGGAGAAATTTCTTATAGAAACACAATAGTTTGAGTTTCCTTGTTTCCTTTTTCTGTAAAGTAATTGCTATACTATTGTGCTTCACCTTGTACTACCAGATTATTCAGTAATATAAGTAGCATACAGAAGACTCAAATATTTTAGGGTTTCTCTATGATTCTCTCTTGACATGACACATCAAATATAGCTATTTTGGTTCTTTAGGTAAAGTAATAAAAAGCAGGCTTTACTTTGAAGTTTCATAATTGAGCTCACCAGTGCATCACATGATACCAGCAAAGCATTGTAAGGATGTGGATACAAGCAATCAGAAATCTAATTCAGCAAAGACTCGGCTAAGTCTAACTGTAGTTCTCTGCTGAAAGAAACCGAAAGTGTAGCTAGAGTTGAGTCGTATAACTTCAAATTCCCCTGCTGCATTTTTTTTTAACTACAATATATATGAAAATAGTATTAGTCCTAGAAATATACTCTATTATAAAAAGGGGCGTCAACAGATACAAGGCCATAAAGCTCTATATCACCACCATATATCTCAACCAAATTCCAATTCACTTGGTGTGGGTTTCTATTTTAACTAAAACTGAGTGGGTGAAATTTCTGTGATAGCAGAGCACTCAGACAGTAAATTCAAAAAATAATAAAAGGTAGCAAAAGCAAGTTAACACAACATTGTAATAGAACTCACCATTCTCATGGCATCCCCAAAACTTCTTTGAGAAACTTCTCTGGACACTTTTGATTCCAACTGAATATATAGGCGCGATGGAAGCTAAAAATAACAACAATCATGTGTTCAGGAATTAAAACAAAATTAAAATGATTGGAACCATACATTTCACAAACAAAATTAAAACAAGGAGGAATTAAAACAAAATGAATAAAGAGTTACCAAAAATTAACTTGTACCATTTTCAAATGGATCCAGTGTTGTGTGGGAATTGATGTGCGAGACTGATATAGGTCAGTTGTGTCGTTCAGACTTCAAAAAGTCGAGTCATTCACGACTCCAAAAAAGTGGCTGCACATAACAACATAAAAAATATTCAGTTTATGGCTTAGAAAACAGTTAGTATATAACTTTTAATTTTTTCATACTTAAAAGCTAATTAAATCGGGCCAGCCTGCCCAGGAGCAGCTGCTCCAACAACACAAGCAACTTGAAATTCTACAACCATATAAGAAAATTGTAATGAGATGATGCTTAACTTTATCAAATAATTTTTAAAAAGGACAAAAGGATTAACTATGTACCTGAAACTATTGAATCAGTTATGTCATATTCTTCAAGTAAATCAAGGACTTTTGGATCGTTCTCGTCCGAAGGCATCAACCAATTTTGAGAACAAATAAGCGCCTCAACCATTGTTGGACTCAAAGAGCTCCTATACATGTCTAAAATCCTTCCACCCGTGCTAAAAGCACTTTCAGATGCTACACTTGAAAAAGGTGTTGCCAAAACATCCCTAACCAAAGTAGCTAATATAGGATAACGAGTTGAATTCTCCTTCCACCATTTAAGAATGTTAAAATTTTCAGCATCAACCCAACATGGATCACCTAAGTACTTCTCTAGTTCATTTTTATTATCAACAATGACTTTATCCTTCAAGTGTTGTTTAAATGCATCAGCCCTTGTAAAAAGTGTAGGTTTTCTAGCTTGGGTACTTGTTTCTCCAAGAGAAGTGTTCTCGGATGGTGCATCTAAGAGGGCAGCCTCAACATTCTTACTGTGCTCAGATTTATACCAATTGTATAGTGTAAATAGACTTTTCTTGACACACTCAATACTTTTCTTAGCAATTGGACTACCATCCCCATGCATGTCATTGAAAGACCACTCAACATAACCGAACTTAAACCTAGGGTCAAATATCACTCCAAAAAATAGGAAATGATTCACTTTTTCAACATCCCCCCAATATTTATCAAATTTGGTCTTCATATTTGAAACCATTGGAGCCACATAGGTATTCATGTTCAAGGAAGCTTCTTGAAGCTTACACAAAATTTCAGACAAGTTATGAAAGGCAGAATGTAATGACACTTCTTGCGAAGATGAAAACAATTTGGTTTCATCATAGAATGTTTTCAAAAAAATCACAAAAGCCCTAGATTTTTCCCAATCAATAGAACAAGGAGGACCCGAGAGGTTCAAAAATTCCATGTACCCAGGATCCTCATCCTCTAACTTCTCAAATGCTGCCTGAAACTTCTCAGCAGCATCCAACATCAAATATGTGGAATTCCATCGTGTGGAAACATCAAGGCCAAGTTTTATTTTACATGTTATCCCTACAATTTCAATACACTCCTTAAACTTTAAATATCTTTGTGGTGAGGACCTCATAAACCTAACAGCTTCGTGAACACTTTCAATAGCCAATTCATGATCTTTTTGCCCATCTCTCACTACTAAGTTTAAGATATGGGCAGCACACCTCATATGAAAAAAACTCCCATCACCAACTAAAGCATTCTTGTTTTTAAGTCTTTTTCCCAAATAATAAACAGCCACATCATTACATGTTGCATTATCAAGGGTAATTGTTGACACTTTTGTAAGCCCCCATTCATTCAAAACATCCTCCACTTTCTTACCAATGGTGTCACCCTTGTGATTTGGAACTAAACTAAAACTGATAATCTTTTTATGATAGTTCCATTCATTGTCAATGAAGTGTGCAGTTATGGCCATGTAACTAAGATTTTGAATTGAAGTCCAACAATCAGTGGTTAGTGCAACCTTAGGACAATCAGATTTAAAGAAGGCTTTAAGTTTCAACTTTTCGGCTAGGTAAAGTTGAAAACAATCCCTAGCAACAATCCTCCTTGAAGGGATGGTCATTTGTGGTTGTAGTTGTTTGCATAGTCTCTTAAAACCCTCACCCTCTACCACTCTAAATGAATGCTCATCAAGAAGTACGAAGGAAGTAATAGCCTTCCTACATGCTTGAGCATTGAACCTTTGGCTTGTTGAACCTAAAAAACCGCCTTCACCACTTACAAGGTTTCTTTGAGTGGGATCTTTCTGTAAAAGGTTAGGGTTTTTGTGACACACTTTTGAATGAGCTAACATGTTAGATGTTCCATGTGTTTTAGGGTCGCATCGATATCTTTTGTGACAATGTTTACACGCAGCTATTGGTTCAGGTTCATCCGGCAAAATGTTAAAGTCTAACCAAACGGTGGAAGTTTTCCTAGATCCACTAGCATTAACTAGTCTTTTTTTCCTAGAAGGGGGGAGAGGAGGAAGTGCGATTTCTACTGCTTGTGTAGGTTCAACATAGGGAACAAGATGTTCCATCACTGAAAATATTTTGGTCAACAAAAACACTTAGTCCTATATGAATAATCTAAAACAGTTACTTACATGACCAATTTAAATGTTAGACTAAAAAAGATCATGTAAGACAAGACAATACCTGCAAGACAAGACCATGCATCAGGATACTTAACATACACTAAAGGTTGACAATACCTGCAAGACAAGACCATGCATCAGGATACTACATAGATCAATGCAACTACTGGATTTTCTCAAAGGGAGAAAATGGCTACCATACTCAAGCAACATGCCTAATCTGTGAAACTAGTCAAACAACTATGATAAAAGCAATATCAATACAATATTTCTTCAGTGAAAGCAACCAACTGCTTCCAACTAAAAAATAAGTACCTAAATCAAACTGATCCAAACATCAAACATATCAAACATAATACTTCAAACCCTAATTTTATTTGAAAATGTTAAGGTAGAGACAAACAGAGTCAAGAGTTCCCATTCAAAGTTAAACACATAGATGAAGTGTCGTTTTTCATCTATAGACTATCATTTATGTCAGTTGAACACAATTAGGACAAATATACCTCCATATTGCACTTGAAATGTTTACGAAAAATGGTTGACTGATAAATTTTCATGGTTGACTGACTTTACTCGTGTCTTTGCACTTTGCGTTATCATTTACTAAAACTACATTCTGTGACACTGTATCCACTAAATCTTTGCAGGCAAGAGAAGGTGAATCTGATCCTCTCATTAATTTGGAAAAAGGAAGCAGCATTATGACTGACAGTGTTGGACATATGTCCCCTATATGGAGCAAAGATAAAGACTAGTATGTTTACGAGCTCTGTAAAATCATTGTGGAGAAACAATTATAGTTTCTATAGAGGGTTAAAACCTGTAAACAAGGGTGGACATCGGTCGGTTTGTGTTCAACTGACATAAATGATACAGAGGTAACAGAAATGCTAAGTTAGAGACAAACAGAGAGAGGTAGATAGAGAAAGAGAGAAAGAGGGAGAAGGAGAAAGAGATAAAGAGAGAGAAGGAGAAAGAGAACGACGAATAACTTACTTGATCGCTGGTGGTTCGTGGTGGCCGGCGTGGTGGCATGGTGGTGCTTGAGAATGGAAAAAAACGAATGCGTAAACGACGACGGTGGTAGAAGACGCAAGGTGAAACCCTAGCAGCACATAGAGATTAGAGAGACTGTGAAACTGAAATGAAATAGAAACCCTAGAAGCACATAGAGATTAGAGAGACTGAAACGTATAGAAATCAAATGTAAAAATGAAATGAAAATCAGTAACCTAGGCCGGTCGGTTTTGGATTTCGATGGACCCAAACAAATTATCCGAAACCGACCGGTACAATCCATATGAATTCATTTCTTGCAAAACCGATTATCTGATAACCCGTTTGACCCAAACCGCTTACTAACGGGCCCCTTGGGTAGGTCGGATTGGACCGGTTCGAAATAATCTGTCCAGCCATACATGAGCCTATCTTGAGTTAACTTGCAAATTAAGCACCAAACTTGAACTTATTTTGGTCAACTAGTGTTGAATGAAATTTGACATGAATGTGACCTAAGATTATAGGCCATGCTTTGAAGAATAAGCTTCTTAGAATAAATGGTTGATCAATCTTTGACTTGAGGGACCAAAATCCAAAATTTAGAAACCATCTTGATCTCTTGATGAAAAAAAAATCCTATCTTACAAAAATAAGAAAGGAAATAAATCATTTTTTTTTAATAAGGTTAGTAAAGCATAAAAGTAAGTAAACATAATGATAAAAGAAAATACAAAGGATGTTTGGTGATATCCCACACAACAAATCCAAAAATAAGAGGGTTATGACGTTACTAAGTTTGTGATTTGATGAAATGCATTGGTATGATATGTGAGATTTTAGGGATAAAAATTAAAGTATGACAATCATATTATTTGAAGTTGTTCATTAACCAAAAAAATCTACAATGAATGGTCGAATAATCCATTTGCAAGTGCTTGTCATTTTCATTCCTATTTTCTATCCTAAAGAGTCAAAATTGATTCTTTTCAATTCAATTTTTTTAACGGTACTAGTATTATCTGATTTTTAATCAATCATTTACCCAACTGATTTTTTCAGATGCAAATTTCAACAAAGAATCTATAATCTATGCTTATTTATTTGGCTCATTTTAGAAAGGAAAAAGATTGATAGATTGAATTAAACATGTTGAACATATTCATAGTGATTGAAGCATGCGAGTGAAAGTACTCAAAAGCAAAGTTTGAGAGTTTTATATTTACAATAATCAGTGTCTCTCCAACCATCATCTCTATACAGTAACTAACTCCAATCAAAGATCAGTTGTTTTAATATATCCGTTCGGTGTCGGTGGTGTTGCGGAAGGGGAATGACCGCCGTCGTCTATTCCATCGCCAGACACAGAAGCACACATCGTCGCGGATCTGATCAGACTCTTGAGTACTCTGATCTTTACCAGTCCCCTTCTCGGCGGGAGTTGTGTTAGTGTTGTTTGGCGTCTCATGGTCTGGAGTTCCATTTCAAGAGAGAGTTGTGTGGCAGAGAAGCAAGAGAGAGAGAGAGAGAGTAGTGAGAGAAACAAGAGGTGAGAATGATTGATGAGTTGAGTGAAGGAGAGGCGTGAAGTATTAAAAGAGAAGCGAGTGTGACACTGTACTCACTCACTAACTTGCTCGCCAAGATTATTCACTCGTTGTTTGAACTCGGTATCTCATCTAGAAATAGAATATCTTAAACAACAAGCAATTGTTTCTATCACTATTTTAGATTAAGAAAAACTTATAAATAAATTAAAATGGTGATGTTATCAAATTATTTTTATAATGATTGAGAAAAGAGATGTAGCACCGAAAATGTAAACAACGAACAATTCTTTATGTAACATCCTATTTTCCTCATTGCATATTTGATAAAATTAGAATAATTTAAAATTTTAATCAATACTAAAATAAGATGTCACATTTCATCATTTAAAAAATTGTTTAAACATTAATAAATGGATACATAACACACTATTTTCGGATGAACTGACAACTTAATTATTAAGGTATTCGACTTCACTTTATTAATTACAACGTAAATAATTTTAGAATATGTTTAGTCACCAACTCTAATAACAATTCATAAACAATGTCTCACCAAGTAAAAGAGAGTCTACAGTTCTCTCACAATCTTTTTAAAAACAAGTAACAACTAAATAAGTAAACAAACGTCCATCTCCGGTGTTACATATCAGAGTAAGACCCGACTCAATCTACGCAATACGAGACACATCTCTACCTCATGCAAATCTAATTTTTGTCACCTGCGCGTTGCCCATGGGAGGTAACATTCGAACAGTAAGGGGTGAGATATCATAACAACATAAACGAATATCTGATAATGAATTGGTAAAGTATGGCATACATAATCATAATATCATACTTCATACATCAACACTAATACATGACACATTTTTAATAATCACCCCAAACAATCAACAAATCACATCTTATTCGTCAACGACGTCATATTAGTCATACTTCACGCACTAACACCAATACATGTCACAATTTCAACAATTTCACGAATGCGATGCAACTGACTCTAATGCGGATGCATGTGGTACCATCAGGGTAAAACCCTCATCATAATAATGCCAACTTAATGAAGCAACATCATAACGCCAATACAGACCGTCGCTCATCAATACAGGCCATCACTTGCCAATACAGGTCATCGCTCGCCACTACAGGCCATCATTTCATGAATGCATGTGACACTGACATGCAACAACTTAATTTCACATTGATTATTCTTACCTATCAATGTCACGCTAATACAGGCCATCACCATCATCATTATCATGCATATCATGTCACACAATTAAAACATTCATGCAACATCATCGTACTCAATCACAATAGCAATCTCATCGATTCCATCATCATATTCACAACTTCACATTACATCAAAATACCAGAATAATATAAGAATCCAAAAAATCATCTCATATTGTTTTCAAATTATTTTTATTAGATATAATATATTTTTAGCTTTTTTGTGTTCGAACGGCGCGACAAACGGACACCCGAGTCAAAAGTTATTAGTTTTTAAAGATTTTCATAAAAAATGTCATTCTGGCTCAATGGTAACCGGTTATCCTCTAGTGATAACCAGTTATTGAAAAACAATAACTTTTGGATTTTTAAAACTTCTCGCGGTAATCGGTTACCCTATTACAGTAATTGGTTACTACTATTTTCTTAAAAACAACCATTCTGCCAAAGCACTGGGTACCCGGTTACCCACATATGGTAACCAGTTACTCTCCTGGTGGTAACCGGTTACCCTGCGTTATTTTTCAAAAATTATGCAGTGTAACAGGTTGCGATTCCTCTTCTCAAAACACCCAAAATCACTAATTTTCAACACCAAATAAAGGCAATTATTCTACCAAGCATGCACAATTCATCTTCATCATTTAGAATCAATTTACATATCAAAATTAAAGTTTTTGCACCAAATCATCATCATCAATCATCACAAATACAATTTACACCAAACACACAATCCACATAAAGATGAAAATACAATTACAATACCTAACTCTACCAATACCAACCATCATATAAACCCTTATAGAGTTAGAACCACACATTTACCTTAGGTTTTGAGTTATCTTCCATTCTCCAATGGAGTCTTTCCTTTAGCCCTAGGTTCTTCCTTTTCTCCTCTTCTCCCTAAAGCGCTCTTTTTCCCTCTTCTCTGATTTCTACGATCGATTAAGAATAATGATTCTCTCTATCTCTTTAGACCCCTAATATCAATAACCCCATATTGGCCTCCCTTATTTTTAATTACTAATATTATAAATAAATTGTATCTATAATAATAATAATAATAATAATAATAATAATAATAATAATAATAATAATAATAATAATAATAATAATAATAATAATAATAATAATAATAATAATAATAATAATAATAATAAAATGATTACTAGTCTTCTCACCACACCCCCATGGTTCTATGATTTTGGTCATACACCTTTAACACCTCAGCTTCTATAATTTCTAAGACATCTCATCATCATCAAACGCGTCGCATCATTTCACATTGTAAAATCTATCAACTCATACAAATACATCACATCGACTAATTCGCCATAATTCATATATTCACCAATAATCAATAATATTCATACTAAATTAATTAAATAATTAATCTAGATTTTTGAGGTGTTACCGTTTTTATCACTATTTTTTATTTAAAAAAATTTATAAATAAATAAAAAGTTAAAATGTATTTTAGTCTCCTATATGAATATTTTTAACTTTCAAAGTATTTTGAACAATATTTAACATTTTGGTCCTTTTACTTAACTTTTCTTTGACAGAAAATATCATGTCAGAGCTATGTCACAAAAAATGCATCATGAACACAAAATTCAACAGAACAGATTTTTTTATAAGTTAAATAAAAGAACCAAAAGACAAAATTGTTTTAAAAGAGTCTAAAAATAAAATATAAAATAAAAATATAAAACTAAGAACGCATTTAAGTATAAATAAAAATAGTGATTTTATCGAATTATTTTAATAATCATAAATATAAAATGAAAAAATTCAGTTGGAAATATCATATAATATTAAATGGAAATAAGAAAAAATAAATTATAATAAGTAATTTAGAAAATGTGTACTTTGATGGGGTTTAATTTATTTAAATAATTAATTATTGTTTTTCGATTTAAAATTGCTTTTGAAAAATAGCACAAAAGAAATTACTGAGTCGAATCACAAAGTAGATCACTTTCTGTAAGATGTTTTGTGACCTTGACCGAAAATGTGTCAATCACGATAACTTCAAGATAAAATAGAATATTTCAATTGTAAGATTTATATTGCAACTCTCATCTTGTTATGCCTCGAAATTGCATAGAAACCGACCTAAGTTTGACAATAACACATATGAGTCTATCAAAGTACTCATGTAGCTTGGTATTACACTCATACATAGTATAGATCTCATTAATATTATCTATTATCTCATTCTCTTATCGCTTCAGAATTCATGCTTCTCTTATATATACTAGGATGATCATCTTGTATTGCTCACAACTTGTTATTACCCATTGAACCAAATTCTTGGGATCTCTAACTTTTAGGTCTGGTTACTAGTGTGAGCAACTCAATTATACATAGGCATTAGTCACATCTTATTGGGTATATTATGATCTTTCCCTCTAGCTAGTCCTTTCGTCAAAGGATCTGCTAAGTTTTCATTAATGCGTACATGATCCAATCTTACAACTTCTTTAGATATACATTATCTAACAATGTAATGTTTTCTTCTTATTTCATATCAATTTCCATTAATATAATGATTCTCGACTTTTTCAATAGTCGTGGTACTTTTGTAGAGGATTAACATAACTGACATAGATTTTTTCCACAAAGGGGTCTTAGCTAGCAAGCATCTTAACCAACTTACTTCTTTACTAGAACTTATTAATTATATCATTTCAGACTCCAACTTGGACTGAGTCAAGAT
The DNA here is from genome assembly GCA_948472305.1 of Vicia faba. Taxonomy (NCBI): domain Eukaryota; kingdom Viridiplantae; phylum Streptophyta; class Magnoliopsida; order Fabales; family Fabaceae; genus Vicia; species Vicia faba. Next base: position 233,065,822 of record OX451741.1, on the reverse strand, counting down.
ATTTTGTTTCTTTGATCTCTAATATTTAAACCCTCCAACAATGCTGAATAAATAGACATTATTTTCGTTGGAATCATTTGATAGTATGTTCCAATATGTATCAATGTATCTTTCAAGTACAAGAGGAAATATTTGATAATGTAGACCAATATTCATGGTCCTTTTCTCAATGGCTTACCAATCTCGTACTCAGTCTACTAGTTAACATGCACAATAATCCTACAACATATGCAATTTCAGGTCTAGTACAACTAGAATGATGCATGCATACTCATTTTTTCTAACACTATCACCTATTTTCTTAAATAGTTTAACACTAGGATCATATGGTGTGCAAGAAATTTACCTAAAAATAATTTTATCTCTTTAGAACCTTCTTCACATATTGAGATTGATCCAAAGATATTTTGTTTTCAGATCTAGTGATATTGATTACAAGAATCACATCGGATTCTCTAAGATATTTTATATCAAAGTTGTTGCACAACAATGATTTTGCATTAATTACAAGATGAATGTTTGGTCTAAACACTTGACCTACTCCTCTCTTTAAGAATTTCTTCTTTAGAGTTTCCACTATAGATATGAAGGTTTATCTAGGTTATACCCAGTGTAATAACAGGCAAAAAAATATAGAGTCGCCACAACATTAACTTTTATCCTAAGACCAGAATATAACAAAATAACCTTAATTGATGATACAGAGATTCTAAGTTCTCGACTCACTTTAGACGAAGGGAAGGTGTTAGGCACCCTTCATCTATCTTGTTAATAAGGATACTATGGTTTAGGTTTAAGGTTTAGGAATATGGTTTTAATTTTTTAGTTAGGGGAAAAATGGGTTTTAGTCTTTTAATTAGGGAAACTCGCCACAATTTTTAAGTCGTATGCCTACGTATCCTCTTATGAGGAATCATAGTTCTAGTTCGTAGTTTGTAGTGTTTGGTTGTTTTTTTTTTATCGATGGTGGAAATATTTTGAATTAATCCTTGAACCAAGTCTGGGTTGAAAATAGCGAAATCGTAGATGCAGTTCAACGTTATATAAAATAGATTCACAATCCTTTTTGAAAATATCTTAAATTTGAATTAAGTTAGTAAAAAAATGTTAGCAATTGATTGGTTAGCTGTTTTAGAATATGTTATGCAATATGTAAAAAATAAATTTGAATGAGAAAAAGATTTAATGCAATTAGAAAAATAGGGTTAGTGTTTTAAAAAATATTTAATTAATAAATAACTATTTTTTTTCCTAATTATTAAAAATATATTAAGTATTTTTGATAAAATATTCAATAATTATTTATTAATATGCAAAATTATAATTTAATGCAAATTGCTAAAAATACAATATATGCTAATTAAATAAAGAAAATATAATAAGTTAATTAAAGAACTTAACTAATTAATTAATTAATTAATTAAAGGAGAGGTGTAAAAGTTAAATATGGAGTGTATTTTGTTATTCAAAAGAAACTAAAGTCATTTTTTAGATTTTTGTAGTTGTCTATTATTTTTTTTTTGTATTTTTAATAATGAATAAAAGTTAAGATACAAAAGTTCTTTTTTTTTTAATACTAATAATAAGAACAAAAGTTAAAGTTAGAAAAAATAATTTTTAGGTTTAGAAAAAAAGGGTTTTTCTATAATAACAATAAAAAAGCTTAAGGTTAAAAAAATGTCTTTTTAGTGTTAGAGAAAATGTTTTTTTATAAAAAAAATGGTGAAAATAATAATAATAAAAAAACACGAATATCATAAACCATAAACAAAACAAATAGCAATTAAACAATCAAACCAAAACTCAAACAAGAATAAATTCTAATATACATCAAATACAATATTCATACACATGCTTAAAGATATAAAAAAATATCAACCTAGAATATCGTGATCAAATTAAGTTGCTCACTTCATCATTCTTTTCCTTTTCTTTGTGCTTTTCTCCTTTCTTCTTCGGTGCAAGATTCCCCTTTTTCCTTCACTACAAAATCCCTCTTTTTTTAGATTGATGATGGAATGAAGACCTTATGGTTTAGTTGTTGTTGTTCTTCGATATGAAGAGCAACAACTTTTATGAGAACTCTAGTGAGTTGTTAATCTACAAATGATTATTGATTCTCCAAATGGTTGTTAATGAAAAATTTAGAGTGAAGAGAGACCTATTTATAGATTTGAAATTAGGTTAAAGACATCCCAAAAAAGAAATAGTCCACACTAAGAAAAACTCATAGTTTATGATTTTATCTTGGTCAACAAGTCTACAAACTCTGACTAATGAGAAATCAGTTTTGTCAACGTGTGACCAATCAGAAAGTGACAAATCATGTGATTTTGTTGTTTTTATATTTTATATGATTTTTTGGTTATTTTTTAATTAAAAATTGAAAAAAGTGAAAAAAAACTATTTTTGAAAATTTATTAATTAAAAAATACGAAAATAATAATTTAATAATAAAAAATAATTTTTTAGGAAGACTTATACCAATTGAGACTTGATTGAAACTTGGAGAACAAGATTATGAACCTAGACACTTTTGTAATTTTTTCTCAATATTATGATTGATTTGGTGATTAATAAAAATTGATTTTGAAAGATTTCAATTATTTTTAACATCTTGACTATTAAGTGTATAAAATCAAAGATTTAAAAAAAAATACCCTTAAAATAGAAAAGTAAAATAATAATAAAATAATTGAAAAATGACTTTTTTTTAATCTTTTTTATTAAAAAACACACAAAAGTATATAAATACCAAAAAGTAATGTAATGAGACTTGAACTCAAGATCTTCCACTTGCAAGCCTTATTCTCTTACTAACTGTGCTATGTCATTCTATTCGAGACAAAAAGGCACATAGAAGCATATGAAGGTGGAAAAATATTTTGCTATCTTAAAAATACAAATAATTTAAAGTAAATTTTTATATATTTTAAATAAGCAAAAGTAAATTATTGTTAAACCAAATGTGAGTAATACATAAAAAATTTATGAAATGAAGTTTAAAAATAATTTGAATATTTTAAAAATGGGGCGCGCAAATTTGGAGTATGACAGCTGCCCTTATTTAATTACTCTTCGATTGAAGCGTGCGTGTATACGAATTTTCACACATTCAGATCGGAGGGTTATTAAATAATGAAAGACTCCAAAATTTGGACCAAAAATTATAAGGATACACTGTACATTGTACCAAGAGTACGGAAAAATAGGCAAAGATGATGATGTATCATCCTACGAAAGTTAGAGCGAAAAGTGAGATTGACCTAGATATGATGATGCAGACAACTCGCCAATACCTAGAAAAGAGATCATAGATTTTGCATATTTATCGTAACCTAGGAGGTAAATAACACAAGTTTGAAAGTTGACTTACTAATGCTTTGAGACTAACATAGTAAGCTTATAACACATATTTTGTCGATTCATCACAGCCTAGGGGATGAATAAAAAAGTTGATAATCCATTTCCGCATGGAGACTTAACACAATGAATTATATCATATAGAGACAGATAACCTATTACTGCTTCAAGACTAACGCAATGAGTTATATCGCAAATTTCATAATTTTACTATAACCTAGGTGTAGCGGTACAAATGTTTAAGACTAAGCCATGGGATTGACTAGATTTGTACAAATTAAAATGAAATCGCGACCGCACTTTATTGTTTCCAAAGGAATGGGAAAAGAGCGAATAACCCAAAAAGAGGGGGAAAGATTCAAGGTAAGGGGGTTGATTATGTAAAGGGAAGGTATTAGCACCCTAAACATCTACGGTACTCCGCAGGAACCTCTTTGTAAAAATCTGTATATTTTGGCTATGAAATGTTGTGTAAAAAAATGGAGGGTAGAGGTGAGAAAAGAAATATATTTTTATGGTTTTTTCACCCGCCGCGGTTGCGAACCTTTAGTGCCTACGTACCACCTTTTCGTATAATAGGGGATCAGGATACACATAGTTCCTCTTTAAAAATTTTAAAATGTAAGTGTGTTGGTTAATTTTTATGAGATAAAATATCATCGTCATTGTCCGTGTGGAAAACATACCTACTACCCACAATCATGAGAAAGGAGAATTTGCATCATCTCAAAGTGGAGGATATGTCTTGGATTTTAAAATCAACAATGCCTCACTCAACACCCAAGTGGAAAATATCTCTCTTCACTACATATTATAGAAGTATAGTTGTTTGCATCACTACAAGGATTGACAAGAGTCTAATCTTTTGAGAAAGGTTTTAAAATAAGAAAGCCAAAATGGCAAAAATGATTTGAAATGAGATTGATTGATGGGGTCGAGAGATAATGATTCTGCCCAACGTATGTTTTGAGGAAAGTCAGGCATGATGTATGTGTATGATGTCTTAGATTGATATGGAACCCAAATTTTGAAGTTATATCCATCATTTTATCAAGGGTTAATCATGATTCCTCAAGGAATGCCCCAAATTCATCAAAACCCAAAAGTTGCTAAGTTAGGGTTTCTTAGGAAAAGTCAACCAAAATTTGACCAACCATAACTTCCTCATACTTTATCAGAAATTTTTAATCCAAGGATCATTTTGAATAGGATGCAATTCCATACAATTCATCTTCATCCCTCAAGTTCAAAAAATGAACTCACAAAAAGATATGAATTTCCACATTATAGGTCCTTTTGAAAAGTCAACAAAAACACTTTTTGGGTCAAAGCTTCTTACATGAACATGGAAGACCCAATTGAGATTATACCAAAAGGGTTATTTAGGGAACATCCTAAGCTTTCTAAAAAGTCGAAGAACACCTCTCTAGGGTTAAAATTGGAAGAGATATGCCTTGTCAAAGTTGACAATTTTTTGCAAAATTGTCAAAAGTCAAATATGCTCAAAAATGCATTTTTTGCCAAATGGGCCTAACTTTTTATGCTTGCACCTCACTCATAACATGGTCCACGACCCAAATATTCACCCACTCATTATTTGCTTCATTTTTCATTTTATTTTGATTTTTCATTAATTAAAAATTGAATTAAATCAAATAAATGACAAATAATAGCAAAGATTTGTTTTGATCTGATTTTTGGATAGGATCACAAGCTAATTATGTTGGCATATCATAATCAAATCGTATCAAGGTTGATTGGAGCAAGAATGGCATGATTAGGCATAATTTGCAAAGATATCATACAAGATGAAAACCAAATCAAATCTTCAAAAATTGCAAAGATACCAACTATTTTTATAACCCTAATTCACTTAGGGATATATAATGAACAAGGCCAGGCATGAAAACAGGGGTTAGTAGTCGTGGAAAGAACAAGAACAAACTCATTTTTTTTTGCAAAAAGTAGTGAATCGGTTTCAAGCTTGGGGGCCAATTCAAGCCATTCTAACATTGCCAATAGATTGCTGGACATCTCAGGAACGTAACTGGATCAATTGCACGCCTGTTCACGCCCAGAAACGCACGTTACAGACCCGCGGTTTGCCTTCCCTAGCTTGAATCGTATTTTGCAATTTATACATGATTAACCATTATTGAACATAGTATTATGTTTGTATAAGCTTTTAGAATGTTTTGGTTTATGTAATTTTATGTTTTGATGCGTATATCCATGACTGCCATTATTAGGGTTTGTCCTTGTGTTTTGGGGTTTTTGTCCACAGGTAAAATTAGACCTAGAACAACCCACCATGAGGATCGTGGCATCAAGACCAGTTGAATTTTGGTCTTCAATTTCATTTATCATTTGTTTTTTGAATTTTGGAAATTTGCAGGGTTTTAGTTACAGGTGTTGTCCGTAGGTAAAAGGTCGTTATCTAAAATGACGGTTCCAAGAAGAAGATAAGGACGTGGCTGATAACCATTGGCCATTTTAAATTTTGCGCGCGTTTGTGACTCAGTTACCTTGATTTATATATTATATATTATTGTTATTATATTTACAAACAAAACATGTAGCGCAGCTGACAAGGACGTGTGTTGGAAAGGGTAGAGGACCGGGGTTCGATCCCAGGTCCCAACAACTTTTCTTTATTTTAATTCCTTTGCAGATCCAGTGTTTCTCTTGACCAAACGCCTACCATATGCCATCACCATCCAACCAATGGATCACATTCTCTCCAGATCCAGCGCTTATCATTGAAGGAGCATAGTGCGCTCTCAGGTCAGCACCACGTGGGATCCAGCGTTGACTGGGCTGGCTGGCTTCATGGGCCTGGAGATTTTCAACAATACACCCCCCTCTAATTGCTTAAACAGGCCCATTCTTCTTTTTTATTTATTATTTTTATTTCTTTTTAATTATTTCCTAATTATTTTTCTTTTTAAAATAACATCAAAATTTTTTTTATTTATTTAATCAAAATCAAAAAAAACACCAAAAATCCTTTTTAAAAAAAATATTTTTTCCTTTAATTAATTAATTTAATTCAAAATTAGGGCAATTAAATCTTATTTTTTGTAAATTAAAATCAATTAGAAATTAGGGTTTGATTTTGTAAATAATTAATTTTTTTCTTCAAAAATAACTTAAATATTTTTCTCAAATTAAATTTTTAGGTTTTCTAACCGTCCTCGCATTTAATTCGTCGCGCGTATTTTAATTACTTTTTTTAATTATTTTTGTAACTGCTTCGAGGTTGTAATAGATTTAATTAGGTTTTAATTCTGCATTTTATTTTCAGTCAAAAATAATTATGTATCTGCGAAAGCCCTGTAATAGTTAGGATTTCTATTTCCGTACTTTAAATTCCTATAAATTTTAATTGTCTAGATGCATGGCTAATAGGATTGTATGGAAGGAATACTTGAAAATTAAAACGGTAGAAAACCATAAATGTGCAAAGAAAAATTAACTGAAAAATTACACTCGCACATGCTCACTCCTAGGGTTTACTCCACTTCGGTTGCCTTCGGTTAAACGGTCATGAATTATAGGGTTTGTTAGTGGTCGTCCTCTAGCACCGAAAGATCTCAAATGACCCATTCAGATGTTGCCTCGGAAAATATATTTAAGGCTTTAGGATGATTGCTAACACCTCCTAACATTGCTTTTCTGACCGTATCTGTCCCTTCAAACGTCCCTTAAAACTCCAACGACGGTGCTACCTGTTCCTTAATAATGGGATGGCGTTGTCAAAAGGAAAACGAACAGTCTTTTTCGAGTAGGTAGAAAACTCTTAAGTACTTGCTCAAATAAAAAACCTTTTCAGACCAACACTTTCCCAAACAAAGTTTTCAAAAACAACTTCGTAACACTCTTGAGGACAGAAACAAGGGTTAAAACGAAGTAAAACAAAACTTTTCAAAACAAGCACACACACAAGCAATTTTAAAATGAGCAAGTACCTAAGAGCCCATGGAAAAACATGGATAGAAAGGGTTCTAACACCTTCCCTTTCTATAATCTACCCCCAGTACTCAAAAATATTCTCGAAAAAGGTTTTTTCTGTTCTTTTTCCTTTTCCTGATTAAATAAAATAAAAGTCGGTGGCGACTCTTGCTTACCGCGACCTTTGCGAATATGAAACGCAAAACCAGTATTAACAGTTGGTTCTGCCACTGTATCACAAACAATAACATGAAACAAAACCTAAATTGATAAATAAAATAGATTGATCCAGTGCTCCAATGGAGACTTTGAGTTATAGAGCGTGAAAAGAAAACTAGAATAAAAACTGGATAAAAACTCAAGACTACCTGTGACTTTTTATATTTAAATTCGAATAATTGAATAAATCTATGTTATTAATAGCCATTACATCAAGAAATATCTCAGATCAATGCTCATTAAGACCAGAATCAGCCCAAATTAAAATGTGCAAAAATCCCAAAACAACAATTAATCGAACCGAAAAAGGAAACAAAAATAGTGACATTCCGCCCGTCTGTTACAGGCCGTAACACGCGTTACAGGTACTCGTAACAGGCCTCAAGTTTTTGGCCCAACGCATAAAAAAGGGACGTTCAAGTTTGCATGTTGTTACGGGCAGTAACACACATTACGGGCACCCGTAACAGCCCCCTGGATTTTATACTGGTAACTTTTAGATTTTGCGCCTTTCTTCGTATTTCACTCAATTTTATCTCATTTTCTTCCGGTACGATCATAGAGACCTGGAAATGACATAAACACAATACCAAGCATTAATCATAGAAAAATAAAGGAAAGGCGAATAAAAAAGATAAAGTAACAAAGTAAAACATCTAATAAAAACGATGCAAAAACCACTTATCATTTACATCAACCTAATCTCAGAACCAAGAGAGAGCTTTTATATCAGGCACAACTCAGAAACTAAACATACATTTTTGTGAACAATTTTGTAAACCAAATGAGAGCTTTAACATCAGAAAAAGCTCATAAACCAAACATAGATTTTCACGGACAATTTCACGAACCAAATGAGAGTTTTTACTACCTAAGCTCACAAAGAAAACAATGACTTCTCACAAAAGGATATTACACAAGATATAAATTCTTATTGTGCAATTTATAATAATGTCCCAATTACTAGAACTCACAAGAAATGCCTCACTATTTTTCACTTTTAAAGCACTAAGGACACTTATTAAAATGAAAGAAATGAGAAGGAAAATAATAGAGAGTGATAAAGTATATCAAAATACACTCTCTAGTGTATTTTAAAATTTATGAGAGCCCGCTATTATAGGTGAGAAATCTGACTCAAAAAGGAAAACTATCCATGAGATTTTTAAAGCTCACAATTTATTATGCATTAGGTCTAATCGATTATATGCTTCATGAAAATGACAATCCTAATTCCCAAAAAAGTTAAACATGCAACGACCAGTGTCTTAATTGATTAGTAATGTTCTTAATAAATTGGGAAGCTTTGTACCTTTCTCTAATCGATTATCTAAGGGCCTTAATCAATTAGGCATTGAATATAAGCCTCATAAATGTTTAGGAACACCATTGATCAATCCCATAAGCACCTTGGTGGTTCCTTTAAGGGTTTTAAGGATTTAATCAAGTATATAGTTAAAAAAACTTTTAGGTTAGTTTGTGTATGCCTTAGTAATTTAAGAATTAATCTAATTTCTTTTACAAGACTATGGTCACTTAGACACGGACTAGACGAGATTTCACACTTCCCCTCTTTCACAAAGTTGGATGCTTTGAGATTCCTTGCTTGATACATCAATGATTCATCATTTCATCTTGGACTTCACTTCTCCTATATGATCAATTTTGATAAGACTTATTGATATACCAAAATTTTAGAGAAATTTCTTAATTTGAGACCATCACAGATTCCACTGAAATCTGCTTGACATTAAAGATTGACTTTGACATCTTGATCTCCCAATCCTAAGAACTCGACCATAACTACAGATGAATACTTCACCTCAAAGTGTTGTCATTTTCAAAACCATTAGGCCATTTGATTAATTGGTGTCGATATAAGTTTTCATTCTTCATACTTTTCCCGAACCAACAAGGTACCTAATCAAATGAAATCATAGGTTCAACAATAAAAATTAATAAAATTCGACCTTATTGTAAATGCTATTTGATAATAATTTATTTTAAAAAATTGAAATATGCAACTGTTGTTATTTGTAGCCTTTTAGTGCATAATTACTTATTGACTACTTGGAAAAGATAACAGACAAATTTATCAAAACATACATACAAATTCACAATCATATTATTGTACAATGCAACTAGGTTTATTCAAAATCACTCAAATGTACTATTGCACCTAGATATTCAAACTCAATTTTTAACTCATAAGTATATTAAAGAACACTTACTTACAATTTTGTTTCTCCATAACACCAATCCAAACTCTCAGTCCTTCTCTACTACTAACTCCTTCATCCATAACTTGTCTTGGACTTAGTCAATGTTTTCTACTACCTCCCGTGGATGCATTTTCCTTTTAGATGTTTTGCATGATGTCAAAACTAGGACAACTTTAGCTTTTATGTACATTGAACGGTTTCTCTGGGTCATTGTATGTACCCTTGCACTAGGGATCTTAAAGTGCATCTAGAACATGTTTGAAAAGATTGTAAATAGGTATCATGCATTAAAAATCATTTTCCGCATTAAAAATAGGTATATGTGCTGATAGATGCTGAAAATAGGTCTATATGTTTGACATATATTGTCTATGTGTCGACACATGCATCATTTTGTGTTGGCACATGTGATGTTATTTTAAAGCATGTAGCTTATGTTTATATGTGTCAGCTCATCCATCATTTTGTGTCGACACATCTGTTGTTGTTTTAAAACATGTATCTTCTATTTGTATGTGTCGGCTCATCCATCATTATCGACACATGCTACCGAAAATCATCTATGTGTCGACACATATGTATTTCGTGTCAGTGCTGTTGTGCCCCAATTTCTGCCCCTAAGATTCCTCTCTCATCTTATATCAACTCAATCATATCAAGATCACACTATGGTTTGGCTCTTCTCCCTACCTCTAGGTATGCTCATGAGGAATCACTAAGCACCTTGAGTTATATATTGTGATCATATTTGTTTTGTATTGATTAATTTTTAACTAACAAATACTATGAATGTTTGCTCTAAATGATGATGCTATAGGTGAGGGCACAACACATTTCATCAGGTTGATTTATAGGTTCATGAGTTTATTTCCATGCCTTCTTCAACAAAGCTTCATTGAGACTCAAGCTTCATAATTGAAGATACTTTGAAGTAATATCATGACAAGGTCTACTATGATTTATCATGCCTCAATTTGTCAAATAAAATCAAAAGATGCTAGAGTTGATTGAAGAAGTTTGACCTAATTGGACAAGTTCTTAATTTCTTGGTCACAACTGCATAACGCTCTCAACTCTTAATATTTGGAGGTGGTTTTTGTTTCTATGGGTTCTTATTATAATCCATAATAACTTCTATTCACATGGCAAGAGTTATTATGCAAGAAAGTTTGTCAAAATTGAAAGGGGTTTCCAAGTCATTTTGGTGCTCTAGGAGCTAGGGTTTTGAACTTCTAAGGGCTATATATTGCTTATCTTTTGGTATTTTGAGTGATTACAAAGACATGCTTCTATTTAAAGAGTTATCAACCAATCACTTCAAAAGATCTAAGAAAATTTTATGTGGAAGATCCCTAATGACGAAGAAAGATTACAAGTCTCCTAGATAGGCCATCACATGCCCTTATGTGACTTCAAAAGATCATAACTTGGTAAATTTTTATCTCCTTGAGCCCATTATTTTTCCAAATGATCTTAAGGGTGTGAAATTCAACTTTTCTTTTATGTGCAAAGCTTGAAAATGGATGGAAGATGCCCTAAGAATGCAAAAGGTTATAGGTCATTTCATGGATTTTCACTAACTTCACAAAGTCATAACTTTCTCAATTCTTGGATTTTTAAGTGGTTCAAATCTCAAAATGTCATTTAAGAGATCTACTTCATGCCATCTTTTTTATTCAAAAGCAAATTTTGAGTGGAAGGTCATGTTGGATGCAAAACATTATAGGTCAATTTTGAAGAAAAAACTTAGAATTTTTTGAAGTACAAAAAGTCAGCATCTTTTTCTCAACTTTGACTCATCACAACTCCTAGCTTAAGTATCCATTTTATCCCATTATTTGAACATTGTAAAATTTGTGACCTTATCTGTCAATTGCTTCAAAAATCATGCCCTAAGACTCCTTGAGTTGTGAATGCCATTGATTTAAAGTTGGTACCTTGAAACTGACTTTTTCCTCTAAGTCAGAATTTGAAATGCATAATTCAACTTCTAATCACTAAATTTCTGCGTGTTTTTACTTCTAATCATGTTTAACAATCTTCCAAAAGTGATTAGCTTCTTGAAACACAAGTTTTGGTTGAGTTTTGAGCAAAATATGAGTCACACTTTTCATGCTTGAAACTTCACACGATTTCCCTCCAAACTTCATCATTCCACACGCTTGAGCATCCCATTTGCTTCCTTATAAACAGAGGGACATATTACATTCACTTACTCAAGCTTTGATAGCTAATTGACCCCTGTTCAGATCCCACACGAACTCTGAATTTGAATTTCTAATTTCTTAGTTTCTCACTCCAAAATACCAAAAGCTCCATTCAGTTAGCTTCGTTGAACTTCTCTGAAGCTAACCACACTCTCACCTTCAAGAATTGTCACCTATACTGATCTACAGAAGTCCAATTTTAGAGCCACCTTGTGCTACTTTGTTCAGGTATATTTCTTGGTCAAATCGATCCAAATAAAAGACTAATCTACTCTCTGCATCCTTCTCATTTTCATGTTTTTTACAATTTGTAATTTTATTGATATTTGAGTGAGATATTCCAGAATCTCCTGCTCGCTACTATTTATGAATTTTCTCAATTTAAGCCTTGCTACATTTATATAAATTTGGCACAATGGTACCATTAGAATAGTCTTAAAGAGATGAATCTAATGGTACTTGTCTGGTCCTCTAATTTTACAGTTTGAGGAATCCCAATCTAGGGCGTCTAGAGGTTGAAGACGACCTACGTGTCATGCTTCAATCAATGAAAGTGTGACATGTTATTTTTTAAATTTAATCCAGCGTGTTTGCTTTATCATTCACGCGCTTTGAGAGTCCTTGGATCTGATTACTTTCATTAGTCAGACTCCATCCAATGCGCCAGAATTTTAGTTGTTTTTAATATTTAAAAGGTGATCCTTGTAATCTCCAAAGTTGACCATGATATGCACAGCGTGCTTGATTCTTTGGATATGATTACTAGTGCATTTTAACTCTCATCCAATGGTCCACATTTTTTGGTTTGTTATTTTATTTTCTGATTTTTTATTCTTATTGATTTAAACTTCAAAAAATCAAAGAAAATTCATTCCTGAGTAAAAAATTATGAAAAAAATCGCAAAAATATTTTCAAATATTCTCTTTCTGATTTTTTATTTTTTCATGATTTTATTTTCAGATTTGATGTTTTTTATATTTTTTCCTTTATTTTGACTTGCTTCTAACTATTTAAAAAATACTTTTTGATATTTTTAAATTCTGAAAATTTTTATAAAAAATCATTTTACTCATTTCTGATTTTCTGAATTTTATTTTGACTTCTACTATTTTTTATCTTTTTCTCCAATTATTTGAATGAGTTTAATTAGTTTAAAAATACTTTTCTAATTTAAAAAAAATACCAAAAAATTTCTAAAAAATATTTGAGGTCATTTCTGATTTTTCTATGGTCTTTTTAAAATTTTCTTTGATACTTTGAAAATAGTTTGCTATTTTACCTCTAATTTTAATTTTAAAAACAATTCAAAATTCATTTTTCTCTTTTTATTTTATTCATTAAATGCAATTTATTTTTTTAATATATTCTGTCTATGTGATTGTTGATCAAAAACTTCATTAACATCATTGGATCTTGGGTGTTGAGTTCAACTCTACTAAATGGATGAATGATTTTAATGATAGTTTTGATCAAAGTTTTTGATTCAAATGTATCCCCTCCCTCTTCATCTCATCCTCTTCTCTTTGTGCTACATATTGTTAGAGGATGATCTACATATCATCACTCCAAACATATGGTACATAAATTGCTATTGACCAGCCTAAAAATAGGTGCGACTTCTATATAAGTCCACTTACGATTGCTTAACATAGCGCTAAATTTTGTCCTGATTCGAGAAATGATCATTCATGGCTCAAACCTATGTTTGCAAGGCTAAGCATGTTTAATTTGAAACCTTTGATCCAATAATCTTGAGGTTCATTGTTAGGATACTTTGGTCTTATCAGTCCTTGTTGTACCCCAAAATTTACCCTCCCATTTCTCAAAAGATCACCCTGGACCCTCAGGTTTGCTTCCATCCAATTTTAAACCTTGAATTACAAATTTTCCAAGAAAGTCATTCACAATGGTAAAATGGTCATTTGCGCATTGAAAAGTCAAACTTTGACTTTTGATCAAAATCAAGTTTCAAGGACCATATTTCATCAAGACATGTTAAAATATGAAGTTTGTTTCATCAAGAAATTCAAAAGTCAAAATTACTTTGGAAAAGTCAAAATTCTAAATACTTAGAATTTTTCTAAGTGTTTAAGAAATATGACAAGCTCAAAACTTCTGATCAGATTATCACCATGATGCAAGCTGATTCTGGAAGAACTTATGGCACAAAAGTTTTAGATTTCAATAAGATCTAAAACATGGCAGAACATAACTTCTCCTAGAAATGCTGGGATTTTAAGACACGTCCCTGAAACTGAAGCATTCAGTAAATTCTGGACAGTTCCAAGACAGAGTTTGGTTACAACTTCTGGGCCAGTTTTCACAAAGATTTAGTCAGAGTTTGCAAGGGTAATTTAAAGAAGGTTTACAAAGCGTGTTGCAAGCTTCCTGGAAAGTCTGAGAGCTCCTTCAGAATATGCTGGAGCAAGGAGATACAAAGATCAGAAGTTAGATGTCTATTCTAAGTTATGCTGAAGCTGAACTTCTGATTCAGAATTTAGCAATGATACAGAATCTTACATTGCAGGATTTCTGGTTGGATAAATCTCATCATAATTTAATGCTCACAATCACTTTTGGGTCTTTATCTAAAGGACTTCCCCAGGTGTGGTATAGAAGTACCATCATTGTCTTGGAAAAAGCAACTTTTGCACAAGAATAGGCTGGGCCCATGCATTGCTTTTGCTTTTGAGGTTACTTTTCCTTAATTCCCGCTTACGAATCCAGCTTAGGCACGACTAAGAAACTTCTAACCACCATACCTATTTGAACTTGCTTCAAGAACAAGTCAGCGCCTAACATATGATGGTTGTACCCTTGATCTCTACAAGCTATAATATCCTTACCCATAAATTGAAAGCCATTGGCAACTATAAAGTGGTCATAAATTTGAGAAAGAAAAAGTCTTGAACCCTTGCTAAAATTCCAATAGTCCAAAACTGCAAACACAAAAATACAAAACCTGTTAGCTTTTGATTCTTGCATTCAGGCTCCATTTTTCCTCAAGTGTTTCTTGACCAAAGTCATCCATACAGTTTTTGATATACATTCAAGAAGCCATCCTAACTTCTATAGTCAAACTGTAACACACTCTCCATCAATATCCGCCTCAAAGAAGTCAGAACTTTGCTCCTTGGCTTTTCCAGAATTTTCCAATCATTCATAGCCCAAGTTGAAAATTTCCAGCCTACTGAGCACGTGAGGAAGCTGGTCTGAACATCACAAGCAGTCAGAACCATACTCCAGCTCACAAAACATTTTCCAGATGCAAGGTAAGCTTATGTTGACTCTCGTCATATTACTTAAACATTTTTAGATTTGCACGTTTAAAAACACAATGTAGACATCCTGACTCTGATTCAGTATATATTCATATATTCCATGTATGTTTGCCTAAGTAGGGAGAATTTCAGTCCAGAACTTCTTGAAGAAATTAGGACTCAGAATTAGGATTAGAAAATTTATGCTTGCTTCTGATTTATAATTCTGATATCTCTTGATTCTGAAACATTATGAAACCTGCCATAACTATTATATGCACATCTTCTATTTTGTTGAGAAATGACTAAGTTGCAGATGTTCTGACTAGCATGGAGAGGGAGATGAAGTCCTGCCAGTGGCATCAGAACTTCTGAAATCTTATTTGTTCCCAGCGGACCCAGAACTTCTGACTTTACCTACTTCTACTAATATGATTCCTGTTTTTACAGCACGCCAGAGTCATAACTTCTGATCTCTTTTAGTTCAGCAATGCGTTGATTCTATTTTCTTTTTCCTTACTGTTTTTGATATCATTTCTATTTTCACTAATCAAAAACACCAAAAACATTTTACATTTTACATGCTTTATTTTATTTCTTAAAACAAAAAGATCAAAAATATTTTCTTAAACAAAACTTATTTCTTTTCTTAAACAAAACAAGTCCATTTCACATTTTCTTGTACATTCTTATCCATTCAATATGGTTGTAATAGTTACTTAGAATTTAATTTTATTTGCAATCCCCATTTGTAAATCTGTACACCCCATCCCCCTAATGATTGTAATAGCGTAGGATATTTACTTTCCGCACTCTTTATTGCTTTCATATATTGCTAGTAATTAGGGTGTGTATGGCAAGACACGAAATCAACAAATAGAGAACCCTAATCAAGACAAAATGCATGCAATCAAACACACTTTACACATATGCACACCTTAAGG
Organism: Vicia faba; assembly: GCA_948472305.1. Lineage (NCBI taxonomy): Eukaryota > Viridiplantae > Streptophyta > Magnoliopsida > Fabales > Fabaceae > Vicia > Vicia faba. The sequence goes on along the minus strand of OX451741.1, from coordinate 233,049,655 downwards.
TAATCTCACTTGTTGCCTATCAGAAAAATAGTCATGTCCCTCGAACATGGGTGTTTTAGCAAAGATCCTCGATAAAAGATCATAGTCCCTCGATAACCCTCGATGTTGCCTTCGGTAAACGATCTAGTCCCTAAAAGACATTGCTAAAACATCCATAGGTTACCTTCTATGACTATACGATGACCCACGCCCGTCCCTTCACATCCAATGATGGGGCTTCTCACCAAATCATTGGTAAGATAGCAACACCTAAAGGAGGAGGAAAAGAACATCTAAGACCTTTTGAGTTGGTAGATTCGCTCCTAGTTGCTTGCTTGCTCACAACAAAACATTCTATATACCAACACTCTCACTTTGAAACTTTTTCAAAAGACAACACTTTGTATGCGTTCTTATAGAGACGAGAATCACTACAAAGACACCTTTTCAAAATCACTTTCAAAAAACACATCTCACAAACACTTTTTGAATCGTTTTTGAAACAAACACTTTTGTATGTGTTCTTATAGAAACGAGAATCATTATGAAGTTACATTTTCAAAATACTTTCAAAACGCACACTACACAAAGCATAATTTCCAAACAAAAGCAAGTGATCTAGAAAGTAACTAAGAGCCCATGGAAAACCATGGATGAAAAGGGTGCTAATACCTTCCCTTTTTATAATCTACCCCTCGAACTCAAGAAATAATCTCAAAGGTCTTTCCAGTTCTTTTTCACCTTTCCTTTTCGATAAAAGAAAAGTCGGTGGCGACTCTTGATAACCGTAACATTTGCGATCAAACGCAAAACACCCAAGTCAGTTCTCCCACTATATCACAGAACTGGTGACTCTGCTGGGGAAGATTCTAAAAGTGCGGTTACCTTAGGGTTATATCACATTTACTTGATTTCATGGTTTGATTTGTATGCTTTACATTATGGTTCTTTATTTGGGTTTGAATCCTCTACCCGGATTTTGGATACAATATAGGTAAGTAGAAATACATTGTGGAAACTGTGCAGGGTATACCTACATGGTCTAAGCAATAGCTACATTAGTGCGACATATTTATGGGTACCGGTAGCCTTTGAGTTAATCAAAGATAATACGGGGCCGCTGAGTGATGTCATAAAGCACTAATGAACTTCTAGAACCTTTACTTGACCAACTTGGCCTTTAGGATGTAGTGAGATGACCGGCTTTGGTGCAGTCTGAAGTTGGTAGATACTCGATACTACACTCATTTTGGTTTGGTTTCTTGGGATATTTCGGCCGCCATTAAAGAGGCTTGTGCTGAAACAATGACCAAGGAAACAAATCAGTGATATTGAGCTTCTTAAAACCCGGTTACTATTACTAGGACAGGTTTGAGCTAACTAAACTTCAAGAGGGTACTTACCTATAAAAATCCATGCAAGCCTAAACCTAAGGACTTGTCTGCTTTGTGTGTATATGATTATTTGTACATAATAACTTGCTTACTTTGCATACTTGTACATAACATCATGACATCATACCATAGCATTTTCAATAACATTGAACCCTAGCATTTCAAGGATCTCAAGGGTCTTTGATGCAGGGTCTCGTTGAACCAGACGTCTATCAAGGGGCAAGACGATTTATTTTCCTCTAACCAAACACCTTCAAAGATCAAGTACAATAACTTGAGTCAAAGGCTACAACCCACTTGGCATGGTGAGCTTAATTCTTATGGAAGGACGTCCACTGATACAAAGTTCTCCAATCAAAGTTATAAGTGATTACTAATATTTACCCCGCGAGATCCTTGAAAACATGCATCCACATATCATGACAGGTTTATCCCATATAGGTCTCCTTACCTTCCTACTGTTTATTTTAGTAAGATGGATATGGAACAAATGGTGAAAGATCTCCAAGCTCAAAACGCTCAATTCCAACAAATGTTCCTGGCTATGGATACGGGGAAAGAGGACCTGAAGACCCTTCTTCTTAAAGACAAGAAGAAAAAGTCCAAGAAGTCAGTAGGCGTCCTGAACTTGGGAAGAAGACCTAGAGGGCCAGTCAAGGGAGCTCTAGATCTTTCAACTCCATCCAACATGGGGGATAGTTATGAAGAAGACAACAGTCTGGAGATTAATGAAGCCTAAGCTGACTACTCTGAGGAACAATATCCTCCCACTGATGACAAGTGCAAACAGCTGGAGGATCACCTCAGTGCTATGGAGATTCAACAGATACCCGAATTGGATTTAGGAGACATGGGATTAGTTTATGGGGTAGTCATCCCGCCAAAGCTCAAAATCCCTACCTTTTCCATGTACAATGGAGTATCTTGCCCTAAGATGCACTTAAAGTCTTATGTACGCAAGATTCAACCATACACAACTGATCCGAAGGTTTGGATCCATTTCTTCCAAGATAGCCTGGTAGGGACTCAACTTGAATGGTTCTATCAATTGGAGAGCTCTCGCATCCATACCTGGGAGGATTTAGCTGCTGCTTTCTAAAAGCAGTACCAGTATAATGCTGATCTTGCACCAACTCGTGTGCAATTGCAGAACATGACCATGGGTTCCAACGAGAGTTTCAAAGGATACGCCCAAAAGTGGAGAGATCTGGCTAGTAGGGTGCAACCCCCTTTAACTGACAGGGAGCTGATTGACATATTTATGGGAACCTTGACGGGACCTTTCTTCAAACACTTAATTGGAAGTTCCTCGATCGGGTTCACCGAGCTAATACTGACCGACGAAAGGGTCGAAGCTGGAATCAAAAGTGGAAAGATCCAAGGAGCTACACCTTCTGATGCTCACAAAAAGCCACACAGTGGGAAGAAATTGTCCAATGTTGTGTATGGTCAAAAGAGTCATCATGATCAACATGTAGGGGAAATCCTGATCTCTAATCCTACACCTGTTCAACAAAGACAGAGCAATAGGTGTAGGGTAAGATATCAAGAAAGGAAGTACACTAACATCAACACGCCTTTGTCTCATGCGTTATAACATTTGCTGAAGTTGAAGTTGATCATGCCAAAGGATCCTCCTCAAAATCCCGATACCTCCTCTTCTAAGTACAATCCAAGCGTAAGATGTGCCTACCATTCTGATAGTCTCGGACATGACACTGACAGTTGTTGGACTTTGAAGAACAAGATTCAAGATTTGATTGACGCCAAGGAGATTGAGTTTGACCCTCCGGAGACTCCAAACATGATCACTACTCCTATGCCAAATAATTGAGAGCGTCTTGTTCATTTTGAATTTTCAATTGTAATTTCTCTTATTATTCAAACAATTATCTATTAATGTCAAACTTTGTTTCATTAATGCATTGCATATATTTGTCTTGATTTGATCCACTCGTTTTCATTACATTTAAACTATGTTTTTTACTCACTTTATGACATTCAACTCTTGCTAAAAGTTATAAGCCTTTAGAGGGAGGATGACGAAAACAATGCCATAATCTCATACAATATGCTTTTGGATAGACCTTGCTGACGATGTATAAGCGTTCTTTCAAAATCCTAAACACTGGAGTTATAAGGAAGATAATCCCTAGTCAACCCCTTCGAGCCAAAGAAGTAGGAGTGTCCTTTTTTACACAAAATGAAACCTTTAATCAAAACCTGGGGCAGGGTAGTCTCTCAGTTAATTCAAACGCGCGTTTAGCTGCAAACTCTCATCTCGTAATACAACGAATGACATCAAAAACATTCCTATGGAATCAAAAGACAGTGATGGTTCCCTATCACATAGGAAGTCATTATCTCTCAATAAGAAAAAGCCCGCCAAGTCAGAAACTTAAAAAAAAACTAGGGCATCCCGCTGACGTAATCTCAAAACAAGAACAATCGGGCAAAAATTAGGGATAACAAATCAAAAGAAAGAAGTCACTATAATTCCTCAACAACATGAAAAATGTGGCAAAAATGAATGCCTTTCGATAAACTAAAATTGTCCGAACCATCACCAAAACGTCATTCCAGACTCAATTGGAGTTCGAACGCACAATTAACTAAGTTTAGGAATGAAGAACATCACGAAGAGCGGGTGGGTGCAAATACACTTTGAGCCTTTATCTTTTGTTTCTTAAAGCGTGAACCAAGCCACGCTATAAACCTTCAAAAGTCCTAATTGAAGCATGGGTTAGTTCGAAAGCATACTGTTACAAAAGGTATCCTGACTCCTGTAAGGGCTTACTCAAAATCCTGAGTTGAATTTTTCTTACAAAAATTTCTTTAGTTGCTAAAATGCATTTTCAAAATATCAAGACAAACATAAAATTTGAATTACTTGAATATCACTATTTGCATATGGCTATTCGTTTGACAACGGAGAAATTCACACAACAAATATCCGATGAACGAAAGCTCTCTCAGTGAACAAAATCACTTCAATTGGGATGACATTTCCAATGAAAAATCCCCTATCAACAAGAGGGCATGACATGTCACTACCTAGCACACTTGTGGAATTCCAGTAAAGATTCCAAGAAATCTCTCAAGAAGTGTGGAATAATCAGGGGCATGTCTCCATCTAAATCACTTGGGGTATGGAACACAAATCCCAACAAAGGGTTACGTACAGTCAACGTTTCCTGGAAGTGCCACAAACACTTGATACTAGGGGAAGCGACAAATCTCCCCAGAATCCTTCTCATAGGATGTTTTCCCAGCCAAATTTTCAATCTCTAAAAACCTCTTCCCAACTGAGTCAACTTCAAGAATCCTCGAGGATTCCTGCCAGTGAAGTTGCCGCTTCTCCAACAGACTGAGCAACAGGGTTTATTTCCCCAACAAATGGCAGGATTCCCCAACTTGAGTTTGCCTCTTTGACTACTACAAATCAAAGGACAACAACTCCTCTTCCCCAGTAAACTACTCTATAATCCCCAGCAAGTTACTGTGAAGCCTGGACCCGACCATATATCAGTTCAACTTCGTCCATCAAGAGATAACTCCCAGTAGAGCAAAAAACAACTGAGACTCCTGATCTCTTTTCCAATCAGGAATCAACACTCTCCAACAGATTATTCTCAAACAAAGTCAATATTCCCTAGAGGAGTTCTCCTCAACAAAACAGGAATCTTCAGTGGAAACATTCTAGGCAAAGTTTGAAGACACACCTACTCTTCAACAGTAGTCCGGGATTTAATGACTCCCCAGCACTTGTCAAAGATTTATTTTCCAAGACAAAATTACATTTCAACAACATTCATAGCATATGCATACAAAATACATATAACACAAATCTCATTTATTTTGAGAACATCATTATGCAATGCATACATCATGACATTGCATACAACTAACTCTTTACCTTTTCAGGAAAGATCAATCAATAGAAAAAGATCATCATATTTTGAGGTAGTAATCGTCTCAGATTACTTCATCATCCCGTTGAGGTAGTAATCGTCCAAGATTCCTTCGTCTTTCTGCTGAGGTAGTAATCATTCCATATTCCTTCATCATCCTACTGAGGTAGTAATTGTCCCAGATTCCTTCATCATCCTGCTGAGGTAGTAGTCATCCAAGATTCCTTCATCATCCTGCTGAGGTAGTAATCTTCCAAGATTCCTTCATCATCCTGCTAAGGTAGTAATCGTCCCAGATTCCTTCATCATCCTGCTGAGGTAGCAATCATCCCAGATTCCCTCATCATCCTGCTGAGGTAGTAATCATCCAATATTCCTTCATCATCCTGCTGAGGTAGTAATCATCCAAGATTCCTTCATCATCCTGCTGAGGTAGTAATCATCCAAGATTCCTTCATCATCTTTTTGGAGTAGTAATCATCAAAGATTCCTTTAACACTCATTCAAATATAGTCCAAATACGATCCAGATTCGGATGTCATTCTGTCACTCAAATACAGTCCAGATACAATCACCTTCAGATGACATCTTTAAGCCCATCTCCAACAACTATCCATCATTCCTCCAAATGGCATCTATAAGCCCATTCACAATTTATCTTTGAGTGCAAATTTTTGGGTACTTTAGTGTCCAATCATCTTCCACCTTCAAGTTACGAATGGCGGATCCGCCAATCTAACTCTTCAGGTTTAAGAAGATTGAACAGGGGAAGCTGTTGTACCCCAAAATTTGCCCTCTCATTTCTCAAAAGATCACCCCTGGACCCTCAGGTTTGCTTCCATCTAATTTCAGACCTTGAATTACAAATTTTCCAAGAAAGTCATTCACAAGGGTAAAATGGTCATTTGCCCATTGAAAAGTCAAACTTTTACTTTTGATCAAAATCAAGTTTAAAGGACCATATTTCATCAAGACATGTTGAAATATGAAGTTTGTTTCATCAAGAAATTCAAAAGTCAAAATTACTTTGGAAAAGTCAAAATTCTAAATACTTAGAATTTTTCTAAGTGTTTAAGAAATATGACAAGCTCAAAACTTCTGATCAGATTATCACCATGATGCAAGCTGATTCTGGAAGAACTTATGGCACAAAAGTTTTAGAATTCAATAAGATATAAAACATTGCAGAACAGAACTTCTCCTAGAAATGTTGGGATTTCAAGACACGTCCCTGAAACTGAAGCACTCAGTAAATTCTGGACAGTTCCAAGACAGAGTTTGGTTACAACTTCTGGGCCAGTTTTCACAAAGATTTAGTCAGAGTTTGCAAGGGTAATTTAAAGAAGGTTTACAAAGCGTGTTGCAAGCTTCCTGGAAAGTCTGAGAGCTTCTTCAGAACATGCTGGAGCAAGGAGATACAAAGATCAGAAGTTAGATGTCTATTCTAAGTTACGTTGAAGATGAACTTCTAATTCAGAATTAAGCAATGATGCAGAATCTTACATTGCAGGATTTCTGGTTGGATAAATCTCATCATCATTTAATGCTCACAACCACTTTTGGGTCTTTATCCAAAGGACTTCCCCACGTGTGGCATAGAAATACCATCAATGTCTTGGAAAAAGAAACTTTTGCACAAGAATAGGATGGGGCCATGCGTTGCTTTTGCTTTTGAGGTTACTTTTCCTTAATTCCCGCTTACCAATCCAGCTTAGGCACGGCTAAGAAACTGCTAACCACAATACCTATTTGAACTTGCTTCAAGAACAAGTCAGTGCCTAGCATATGATGGTTGTACCCTTGATCTCTACAAGCTATAATGTCCTTGCCCATAAATTGAAAGCCATTGGAAACTGTAAAGTGGTTGGAAATTTGAGAAAGAAAAAGCCTTGAACCCCTGCTAAAATTCCAAGAGTCCAAAACTGCAAACACAAAAATACAAAACCCGTTAGCTTTTGATTCTTGCATTCAGACTCCATTTTTCCTCAAGAGTTTCTTGACCAAAATCATCCATATAGTTTTTTATATACATTCAAGAAGCCATCCTAACTTCTATAGTCAAACTGTAACACACTCTCCATCAATATCCACCTCAAAGAAGTCAAAACTTTGCTTCTTGGCTGTTCCAGAATTTTCCAATCATTCATAGCCCAAGTTGAAAGTTTCCAGCCTACTGAGCACGTGAGGAAGCTAGTTAGAACATCACAAATAGTCAGAACAAGACTCCAGCTCACAGAACATTTTCCAGCTGCAAGGTAAGCTTCTGCTGACTCTCGTCATATTACTTAAACATTGTTAGATTTGCACGTTCAAAAACACAATGTAGACATCCTGACTCTGATTCAGTATATATCCATATATTCCATGTATGTTTGCCAAAGTAGGGAGAATTTCAATCCAAAACTTCTTGAAGAAATTAGGACTCAAAATTAGGATTAGCAAATTCATGTTTGCTTCTGATTTATAGTTCTGATATCTCTTGTTTCTGAAACATTATGAAACCTGCCATAACTGTTATATGCGCATCTTCTGTTTTGTTGAGAAATGACTAAGTTGCTGATGTTCTGACTAGAATGGAGAGGGATACGATGTCCTTCCAGTGGCATCAAAACTTCTGAAATCTTCTTTGTTCCCAGCGGACCCAGAACTTCTGACTTTACCTATTTCTACTAATATGATTTCTGTTTTTGCAGCACGCCAGAGTCAGAACTTATGATCTCTTTTAGTTCAGTAATGCACTGATTCTATTTTCTTTTTCCTTACTGTTTTTGCTATCATTTCTATTTTCACTAATCAAAAACACCAAAAACATTTTACATTTTACACGCTTTATTTTATTTCTTAAAACAAAAAGATCAAAAATATTTTTCTTAAACAAAACTTATTTCTTTTCTTAAACAAAACAAGTCCATTTCAAATTTTCTTGTACATTATTATCCTTTTAATATGGTTGTAATAGTAACTTAGGATTTAATTTTATTTGCAATCCCCATTTGTAAATATGTACACCCATCCCCCTAATGATTGTAATAGCGTAGGATATTTACTTTCCGCATTCTTTATTGCTTTCATATATTGCTAGTAATTAGGGCGTGTATGGCAAGACATGAAATCAACAAATAGAGAATCCTAATCAAGACAAAATGCATGCAATCAAACACACTTTACACATATGCACACCTTAAGGTAATCTCACTTGTTGCCTATCGGAAAAATAGTCATGTCCCTCGAACATGGGCGTTTTAGAAAAGACCCTCGATAAAAGATCGTAGTCCCTCGATGACCCTCGATGTTGCCTTCGGTAAACGATCTAGTCCCTAAAAGACATTTCTAAAACATCCATAGGTTACCTTCTATGACTATACGATGGCCCACGTCCGTCCCTTCACATCCAACGGCGGGGCTTCTCACCAAATCAATGGTAAGATAGCAACACCTAAAGGAGGAGGAAAAGAACATCTAAGATCTTTTGAGTAGGTAGATTCTCTCCTAGTTTCTTGCTTGCTAACAATAAAAACATTCTATATACCAAAACTCTAACTTTGAAACATTTTCAAAAGACAACACTTTGTATGCGTTCTTATAGAGACGAGAATCATTACAAAGACACCTTTTCAAAATCACTTTCAAAAAACACATCTCACAAACACTTTTTGAATCATTTTTGAAACAAACACTTTTGTATGCGTTCTTATAGTAACGAGAATCATTACGAAGTTACATTTTCAAAATACTTTCAAAACCCTAACTACACAAAGCATAATTTCCAAACAAAAGCAAGTGATCTAGCAAGTAACTAAGAGCCCATGGAAAACCATGGATGAAAAGGGTGCTAATACCTTCCCTTTTCATAATCTACCCTCCGAACTCAAGAAATAATCTCAAAGGTATTTCCTGTGCTTTTTCACCTTTCCTTTTGGATAAAAGAAAAGTCGGTGGCGACTCTTGCTAACCGCAACATTTGCGATCAAATGCAAAACACCCAAGTCAGTTCTCCAACCGTATCACAATCCTCTAATGAATTTTAATAAATTTTGGAACTAAGTGAATCATTTAAACACCGTTGATAATTTATTGTTGCCTTGAGATTTTGAAATGAATGATATACTTGACAAAAAGCAAATGAAACTTGTTGTTAAGAGGCTTTGATTTTATGAATTTTCTAATGAGTTTTCAAATGCAAATTTCAAGATGGTCATTCAACTAACCTCTAATTTATAACAATTGACTTTATTTTATGCCTTTAATATATGCTTTTTACTTTAAGCACATTTATTTTAGCATTTTCATTTCATGCTATTTTCATCTTTGCTCACTTAAGCATTTTTCTTTATGTCATTTTTATTTTTGCTCACTTGAGCTTTTAATTTCTTTTTGAAGATACCTAATAATCAACTTCAACCATAAAAAACTTTAAGGTTACTTGGACTATTTAGTTACTATCCTTGGCATGATGGAGTTATGGACGTCTTGGACTTAGGAGTAGAGACCTTGTGACTTCTATTGTTATTTTGTCTGGAGTTCTTGGGGTTTACCCCAAGACATTGGGTTGTTTATTTTCTTTGTGTGCATGTTTATCTGATTATATGCTTTGGCTGTGATCGGGAATTCATCTGTATATAGTCGTTACACTACCCGATTTTTTTGAAGACTTAATGCATTTGAAGCTTGGTTTTTTTAAAGAGGTTTATTATATTTGATTGTTTTCTTTCAATCCAAAGAATGAGAATTATATATTAACTCATTATGTCAAGTGTTGGCTTCTTGTTGGTTAGACGGTTCTTTTCTCTAGCTTTTACCTTATGCTTTAGGATAGTCCCTTCATCTCCTCTCACCTTCTTTAATTTCAAAAACCTTCTACCTCCTTTTCAAAACTATTTTTGTTTTTTAAACTTGAATCGCTTTCATAATAAACTTGGACTTAGGTCCATGCATTTCCAAAAATATTTTCTTAATCAAACTTTAAACAACTTAATAATACTTTGACATTTTTTGTGAAAAAACTACAAGTCAATCAATCTCATTAAAACCATATTTACCACTTTGGCTTTTTTTCTTTAAAATTTTCTCAAAAGATTAGACTCTTGTCAATCCTTGTAGTGATGCGAACTACTATACTTCTACGATATATAGTGAAGTGAGATATTTTCCACTTGGGTGTTGAGTGAAGTTTTGTTGATTTTAAAATCCAAGATATATCCTTCACTTTGAGATGACACAAATTCTCTTTTCTCATAATTGTGGGTAGTAAGTATGTTCTTCCACTCGGATAAGACGATGATGTCTCCCCTCTTAAAATTAACCAACACACTTGTGTTTTAATTTTATAAAGGTGAACTACGAGTACCCTGATCCCCTATTGCACGGAAGGTGGTACGTAGGCACTAAGGTACGCAACTGTGGCGGGTGTAAAAATTGTAAAAAATTCTTCTTTTCTCATCCCCGCACTCTATTTTTGTATACAACTTTTATAGCCAAAGTACACAAATTTTCAAAGAGGTTCCTGCGGAGTACCGTAGATTTTTAGGGTGCTAATACCTTCCCTTTGCATAACCAACCCTCGAACTTAGATTCTCTCCCCCTTTTTGGGTTATTCTCTCTTTTCCCATTCCTTTGAAAACAATAAAGCATGGTGGGGATTTTGATTTGATCTGTAGAGTCATGTCAGTCCAATGGTTTAGTCTCAATATTTCTACCGCTACAGAAAAAAATGGCGACTTCACTGGGGAGAGATCGACCAATTGCTGGTCCATCCCTTAGTGGGTTGAACCTATTTTTGTTTATTTGTGTTTGTGTTATTATTTGTTGTATATTATATGTTGTATATATGTTTGTCTGGATTTTCCTGGTTTTCAGGGTGCTTGGTGATTTCTCATAAGTCCTATAACTGGACTTGGGAAAACTTAAGATAGGAAGGGCGGTATAGTCATGTTAACTTTGAGGGAGTAATCCCAAAAAAAGAGGCATGGGATCCCCCACTCAGTGGAGGCCCCTTTGGCTGCAGTTTCGTTTACCGAGTAATCGGGAAGACGTGCTGATTTTGACCTGGGAGCTTGCTGAAGCTGAGGACCATAGAACCTTTAACCCATCTTGGCCTTTTAGGTGTAGTGCGAAAACTATGACGGAGTAATCCGGAAATGGTTGTCACGCGATACTACACTCAGACGAGTTTTTCTTGAAAATATTACTAATTACCAAGTCAATCGGGATGTTGGTAATATCTGAAGGAAGGATGTAGACTCTGGGAACCTCTTAAAACCTTGTTCGGCAGGTGATAAACTATTAGAGAATACCTTATGGGTAGTACCTTTGATTTTATGATCGTGACGTCAAACCTATGAACCACATGTTTGTGATCTTATGTGTGATTGTTGCATCATGCATTCATGCACCCATGAGCATCCTTTAAGACATTTTGGTTCAAGGGACTTAAAGTTGACTTTTTTCGAATATCTCAGGTACTTTTGACCATGGATTCTCAAAAAAGAAAGACTCGGAAGTACAGTTTCAAGAATCCCAAGATAGATGATTTGATGAGTCGAATTCCCGAGATTGATAGTTCTACAGATTTTTGGAAGAAGTATGGATCCATCATGTCTCTCATGAAGCTCAGGATGAAGGAAGGTATTCTCTCGACTTTGGTCCAGTTATATGATCTGATGTATCGATGTTTCACTTTCCCTTATTATCAGTTGATGCCTACATTGGAGGAATATTCTTATCTACTGGGTTTACCTATTACCGATCATGTTCCTTTCACCGGTTTGGAGGGGGAGCCAAAATCTCATGAGATTGTTGCTATGGTTCATTTGGGGAAGTCTGAGATTGAGGCCCACATGACTACCAAAGGAGGAATTAGAGGATTACCCACTCAGTTTTTATTGGAGAAAGCTCGTTACTTTGCTAGGATAAAAAGTACAATTACTTTTGAGGCCATCTTTGCTCTGCTTGCTTATGGGTTGTTCTTATTTCCGAACGTCAACAACTTTATGGATATCAATGCCATCATGATATTTTTTATAGGGAATCCAGTCCGTACATTATTAGGAGATGCTTATCACTCCATTCATCTTTGGGATTCTTATCAAGGAGGGAAGATCAGTTGTTGCTCACCTTTGTTGTATTATTGGTTTATTTCTCACTTACCTCGGGCTGATGCTTTCTGGGATGTCAAGAAGGAACCTCGTTGGTCGCCAAATTTTATGTCCCTCACTCATTCAGATATTGTTTGGTATCTGTTGTACCCCAAAATTTGCCCTCTCATTTATCAAGATTATTCTCACAAAATTTCTTTGACTCAAGACTGGATTAGGGTTTGAGTTTGCACAAGGATTCTTGGACTATAAATGCTTCATATGACTTTCAAACATCATTATGAACCCCTAAGATTACTCATGACAAGTTTCAAGTCTTGAACCCCATTTTTGATCAGTCAATTGGACAGTTGACCTAAAAATCAACTGTATTGGGAAAAAAGTCAACCATAGCCAAATTATAGTCAAAATTCATATTTCTTTATCCACATCAACATTTTAGACTCATATGTATCATTTGATCAAGTTTGTACCACAATTCCTTAAGAAATTTGACCAAATCATCAAAAAGGGCAAAATGGTCAAAATTAGGGTTTTGACTCAGAAAGGGCAATTTCTGATTTTTGACCTGGAAAATGACCAATTGATTTGAAGAATGATTTCAAGGATTCAATTGTATCATCTTGACCTAATGACATGGTTCAAAACATTGCAATTTCATTGGATTGACAGATGAAATTTGCAGTCAACTGATCAAAAGTCAACTGTATACTGAAAAGTCAAACTTTGACTTTTTGGTCAAAATCAAGTGCCAAGGATCACAATTCATCAAAACATGTCAAAATGTGAAACTTGTTCATCAAGAAACAAAATATTGAAGATATGATTTTGAAATTTGAAATTTTTCTTAACTTAGAAATTTTTCTAAGTATAGAAAATTTCTTATTTTTTCTCAACTTTAAGCCATTTTTTCACCATGATAAAAGATGATTCAAAGAAAGTTCCCAACATGAAAGTTGTATACCTCCATGAAATCTAAAACTTTGCTTCACACGCTTTTCCCTAAAGATGCTTGGATCTCAAGATATAATTTTGTGAATACATGCCCATGAACTAAAATAACTTAGTTAAATTTTGCCCTAATTTAGGCAGGTTTTTGACCCAACTTCATGGAAACTTTTCACCTAGTTCCAAGGGGAATATTGAAATGAATTTCAAAGATGAGTTATAGGGAACATTTCAAGATTTTCAAAATGTTCAAGAACTCCTTGAGATCATTTTTGAGTAGGGAGAATCGAAGAGATGAAGTTGGCAATTTCTCACTTTGAATTCAAGCCATTTCATGAAGAACAAATCTCCAATCAGTACCTATGCTGCCTAATCCTTGCTTTACAGGTCTCTAACTTGTTTCTCACTTCATAATTTAATGCTTACTCAGTTGAAAAATCTTTAATTCAAGCTCAAGAGCTTTTGTCTAAGTTGTAATTCCATAAATGGCATAAAGTGGCCATTGCCATTTTGAAAAAGTTTCACTTTTGCAACTTTCCAATTCTTGAGCATTGGACCTGTCTTCTCTGCACACACAATTACTACAAGCCTAAAGCAACTTGTACAAAGCTCATACCAACCCAAGAAGGCCAGTACAAGCATGTGAAGACTTGTCTCTTCACTTTGCTTCAAAAGAAAGAAAGTGTGCAAAAAGCCTAGGATTGGAAAATCTGTTAAAGAGCTGACTTGAAACCTTTTCCATGCTAATACACAAACATAATACAACATAAAGCACGATTGCTAAGGTCCTAAAACACTCAAAATCTCCATATCACCAAAAAACTGTCAAAAACTTGCAGTTTGTGCATAAGCATAGCAATCCATCATTTGGCTCGTGCGTTTCAAGTTTCAATCATCCAAACACTTTATCTACTTCATATCTAAGTAATCCAGACCATCATCCCTGCACTGTAACACCTCCTTCTTCATCTGCCATTTTGTTTTCAAAGCTTGCAGGTTGACTTGTATAGAGAGTTCCAGGCACTTCCAAAGCAAGGTAATGATTGGAACACACTCATGGTGGTTCAAGCAAACTCAAGTAATCATCAGGCCTTCATAAAACTCAAGTAAGCATCTCAACTTCTATATCTTCATACAGGCAACCAATGGCCACGATTTGTGAATAAAAAATGTAGACCTCATTGCTACGAAGTTGTACATATATATAACTTGCATTTATTTGGCCTGAGTTGAGAGAATTTTGAACTTGAAGTTCCTGGAAAAATTAGGTTTAAATTTAGGGCTTTTTAAAATTCGTTTTGATCTTTGATTGCTAGCTTACATGATTTACATGGTTAGAATCGTGAGACAAAATACTACAACATTCATGTTATCAGTTTCCATTTTTATTGAGAGATGAGAAAGTTACAGAGCTTTTGGCCAGCTTGAGGAAGAAGATGAAGTACAGGTGTGATACGGTGGGAGAACTGACTTGAGGTTTTGCGTTTGTATTCGCAAATGTTGCGGTTAGCAAGAGTCGCCACCGACTTTTTATTTTATCCTAAGGAAAGGTTTTAAAAAGCACAGCAAAAAACCTTTTGAGATGTTTTCTTGGGTTCGGGGAGTAGATTATAGAAAGGGAAGGTATTAGCACCCTTTCTATCCATGGTTATCCATGGGCTCTTAGTTACTTGCTTAGATCACTTGCCTTTTGTTTTCAATTGTTTGAAATGGTGCTTGAGTGTGTGTGGGTTTGAAAATATTTTGAAAAGAGGCCAATGTTGTGGCAACCTTTGTAATGATCCATGTGGGGATGTATACCAAGGTGTATGTCTTTTGAAAAAGTTTTCATTTTTTTGAAAGTTGTTTTGAAAGTGTAGTGATGTGTGGTTTTGAAATTAGGCAAGCGTTTTGTTTTGCAAGTTTGATTTAAGCAACTAAGAGGTTATCTACTCCTAAATTTCTCAAAAGATTATTGCTATGTTTTAACCCTTTTAACAAGTTTGTTCCACCATTGTATTTGGTGGACAACCTTGTGTTAGGATGTGAAAGGGACGGGCGCGGGTCATCGTTTAGACCACAATTGTAACGGCGTTAAATGTCTTTGGGCAATTTTCTTTAAGGGACTTGATCATGTGTTTGTTTTTGAAAAGTTTTATCGAGGGACTATGATCATTCAAATTGTCTGCTTTGCCCAAAGAAGTTCAACATACAATATGGTCCATTTATTTGAAGGCAACAAAGTGGAGTACCCTAGGGGTGTTAGTGTGCAAGTGTGTTTTATTGCATACAAGAGTTTTTCTTTGAATTAGGTTTTTCTATTTCATTGATTTTATCTTGTCATACACGTCCTAATTACTAGCAATAAGAAGCGGAAATGTAAAATCCTACGCTATTACAATAATTGGGGGAGGGGGATACACATTTGTACATGGGGGGTTCAACGAGAAAAATAGACAAAAAAGAAAATAGCGGAAAACAAGATATATAGAGAGAGAGAGGGAGCCTGCGCGCTGTTGGGAGGCCATCATAAGTTCTGACCCAGATCCGCTGTCAGATGATCAACCTGTTGGTGAAACTGGATGAGTCAGAACTTCTGACTCTAGAACCTGCAAAATAGAACATTGTTAGTGGGGAAATCAGAAGTTCCGATTTCCCTGCGCTGCAAGACAGTAGTTTGTTAGTGGAGAAACCAGAAGTTCTGATTCTGCTGAAAAGGCAATAACTCTCAGAGGTTCTGATGTCATTGACAGCAAAACAGGCTTCGGATGTGCTAACGTCAAAGTCAGCACTTGGCTTTTTCCTGTACTAATCAGAACATCTGCAATCCTGTTGTTACTCCACAAAACAGGAAACATATTTGGAACAGATCCAGCAAAATAGCAAAAATGTTTCAAAGGTCAGAATCACCAAGGTCACAGGCAAGTCCTATACTGGCTCAGAACATTCTGAGGTATGAGAATCCTCAGAACATAAACATCAATAACATGAATATTTACATTATGTCACTTGAATATGCACAGCTGATGATGCTTAACAGTGTGGTGAGGGTCAGCAGGTGCTTACCTGACTGTCTGGAAGATGGTGGGTGAAAGTTAACTTTTGGTTCTTGTGGTGTTCTGGACAGATTTGGAAAAGGGGAAGTGAAGGTGTATACGTGTATAGGGTCAGAAGTTTGGAAAGAACGTTTTTGGTTTACAGAAAAGAGCTGGATGTTTGATGAAGTTGAAGGTAAGAAACTTAAAGTTATGAAACAAAGCTGGAGATTTTGCCAGAGTTTCAGAATGTTATGTTGCTAGGAGTTTCGTTTCTCTCTTAGCAGTTTTTCTGTTTCTTTTCTTGAACCTCTTTTGCAGTGGTGAAAGCTCTCTATTTATAGGCAAAGTTCTTGTGGATGTCTTTGAACATTTAAGGCGCCAACAGAGTTTGAATTTGTTCTTTGACAGAAATTCCTGGGAAGTTGTGATAACAGCTATCTTTCAGCCTAGGTAGCAGCAGCTGGCGTAGATTGGGGGAAGTGACCTCTGAAGTGGGCGGTTGCGTGAAGACCCATGCCAGAATCTGTGCAAAAGCATTTTCCAAGCCACACGTGAATGCTCAGGAGTGGTTGGAAGCATTAATGGGCATTAAATGGTGACAAGACCTGTCAATACCAACATTCTGGTAAGGGAAACCAACGTTGAATCAGCAGCGTAAACCATGCTCTGGCCTTGGCTACCTGTTGTCTTAGCAAACTCTGGAGATTCTCCTGGTTTTCTGGTACGTTCCTTGGATCTACTTCTGGACAATCTGGACTTAGAGATTCTGTATCAATGTGACACCTATCCTTCTGACCTTTCATCTTCTGATTTCAACCTGTTCTGAAGGAGCCTTCATACTTTCCTGTTTCTCTTGCATTCCTTTAGCAAGTTCTGACTGAGCTTGTGTAACTGCTGAAGGGGTATGTTCTGTTTGAGGCTTACACTCTGAACCACGTTTACAACTTCTGATTGAACTGATGTAGCTGCTGAAGAGCCAACTTCTGACCATGCTGAGCCAAGCTTGCAACTTCTGACCGTCTTCATCTGGAATGGGCCCAGAAGTTCTGAAGCGCTGATTTTTCTAAAAACACTTATTTTAAAGAAGCACTTAGAATTTGATTTTCCTCAAGATGAAAGCGTTGTTTCCGGAGTTTGTGAGACCATTTTGCTCTTGTAAGTGGCTTGCTTGGGCAAAAGGATAACCCAGGACTTGGATTTGTTTCAGGGGACTTTGAAAAATCTAAGATGGTTTCCTGAAGAAAGGGAGGGCAAATTTTGGGGTACAACAGTTGCCCCTGTTCAATCTTCTTGAACCTGAAGAGTTAGATTGGCGAGTTTGCCTTTCGCGACTCGAGGGTAAAAGGAGATTGGACACCAGAGTGCCCGAAAATTTGCACTCGCCTAGTAGAGTATTAGCAATGGGAATGGGCTTACAGATGCCATTTGGAGAGGCGGTAGATAGGGAGATGGGCTTACAGATGCCATCCGGAGACGTGACAGAACCTTGTCGGGAATGGGCTTATAGATGCCATTTGGAAGTGTCGATCGCATAAGAGATTCCTTAGCGAGAAATTTGTATATTTGAGAAAGACGGATGTTTTCCTGGCTTGTTACAGGTGTTTGATCTTCAATCTCCTTATGCAGATGTGCCCTGGCTAGATACAGGTATCGAATCTACAATCGGTTGCTCACAGATATGCCCTGGCTGGACACAGGAGTCGAATCTGGAAATAGTCGTTAATAGATGTGCCCTGGCTGGATACAGGAATCAAATCTTCGGACTCTTCAGACGTGCCCTGGCTAGATACAGGAATCGAGTCTGGAAACGTGACAGTTGATAGATGTGCCCTGGCTGGATACAGGAATCGAATCTTTGAACTCTTCAGACGTGCCCTGGCTAGATACAGGAATCGAGTCTGGAGACGTGACAGTTGATAGATGTGCCCTGGCTGGATACAGGAATCGAATCTTTGAACTCTTCAGACGTGCCCTGGCTAGATACAGGAATCGAGTCTGGAAACGTGACAGTTGATAGATGTGCCCTGGCTGGATACAGGAATCGAATCTTTGAACTCTTCAGACGTGCCCTGGCTAGATACAGGAATCGAGTCTGGAGACGTGATCATTCTCAGATATGCCCTGGCTAGATACAGGTATCGAATCCGGAATTTGTGACAGTTGAAGGTAGTTGTTTTTGGGATCGTCTTTTTTTTTCTGAAAAGGCAAAAACATAAGTTGTATGCAATGTCGTGATGTATGATATGCACGATGTCATGATGCTCAATCATGAGATAGCGTTGTATGCGCTTTATCATGTATGTAAGCAAGATGTATGAAAATGTGAAATGTTTATGAGTGTAACTTCATCTTAGGAAAGTAAATCCTTGACGAACGGCCGGGGAGTTGCTCTGGGGAAGAGATACTTGGCCGAAGTTTTGATGAGAGGCCTGTTGAGGACTTTAATGATGGATTCCGCTGGGGATAATGATGATAAACTCTGCTGGGGATACCAAAGATAAACTCCGCTGGGGATTTGAAAGATAAACTCCGCTGGGGATTTGAAAGATAAACTCCGCTGGGGATGATCTTCCGTGGCGATTAGCTGAGGATAACCCAGTTATAAGCCCTCGTGAGGAATGACTCTGAATAAAGTTAGGGAGAGACGTCCGTATTCTGCAGGGAACAAGCTTCCAGAATCTACTGGGGATAAGCTTTAGGACCTGCCGGGGTGGTTTGTCCTTTCAGGATCGACGGGGAACCAACTCTTCTTGGGGAAAGTACTACTGAACCTTGTTTTACTCTGCGGGGCGTTGAGATGATTTGGCCACATTTTTCAGTTGGACCCACCTTGGTGACTTGGCGGACAAAACAACCAGACATGCATTAGACAACTTCACAGTGCCCCTGTCTCTGATGTCACCTGTAATCAATCTCTTGTTTCATATGCAAATATTTATGAATTAGCAATTTAATGTCAAATGCATATATCAAAAATGAACATTGGACGTTCTTCGCAAAACAAAACAGAAAAAGGAAAAACAATGGCAATTTGTATGGACAAGTGAATTTGTATTGATTTGAACTTTGCCTGTGAATAGGCGTTTTTATACAAGAGGCCGACATCCTAGTAAGAGGACGCCGCCAAATAACATAGAATTTTGAAAAGGAAATAAAACAGCTATGTGAACGATCCCACTGGGTTCCAACTCTGCTATTGCCTTTATGTCTCCGGGCGTCTCATCGCTTTGCTGCCTGGTTGAAGATGAAGCTGATTGGTCGATGCCGAAGTCTGAGCCAGGTAGTTGATACCGAATTCTGGATGCGATGTGATCCAATGAGACATAGTGTTACGCTTTTATCCCTAACTTTTGCCTGGACCGCCCTTTCGGGTTTTCAGTCCACCGGGATACCCATTTTTGCCCAAGCCGCCCTTTCAGGTTTTCGACTTGCCGGGTGTACAGATTTTTATTCATTTCATCCCTTATTTTTGCCCGAACCCTTTTGGTTCGCCGGGAAGCCCTTATTTTTTCCTAGGTATGTCAACCTAACGGGTCTTTTATGCGTAGTATTTTTTCACTATATCTGCATTGGCGGGGTGAGGAAGGTCGTCACCATCCATGGTGGTTAGGATCATGGCTCCTCCTGAGAACACACGTTTAACCACAAATGGCCCTTCGTATGTAGGGGTCCATTTGCCCCGGGGATCACTTTGGGGAAGGATGATGCGTTTGATTACCAGGTCCCCAACTTGATACTCTTGCGGTCTGACTTTCTTGTTAAATGCCCTGATCATCCGTTTCTGATACGTTTGACCATGACAGATAGCAGTGAGCCTTTTTTCATCAATCAGATTTAATTGATCAAGTCGAGTCTGGATCCAATCATCTTCATTCAAGTCTGCATCCTTCAATATCCGGAGAGAGGGTATCTGGACTTCAATTGGCAAGACTGCCTCCATGCCATAGACCAAGGAGAAGGGAGTTGCCCCGGTTGACGTCCTTGCTGAGGTGCGGTACCCATGAAGAGCGAACGGTAACATCTCGTGCCAATCTTTATAGGTCACTGTCATCTTCTGCACAATTTTCTTGATATTTTTATTGGCTGCCTCTACAGCCCCATTCATCTTCGGCCGGTAGGGAGAAGAATTGTGGTGCTGTATCTTGAATTGTTCACAGAGTTCAGTGATCATTTTGTTATTGAGATTGGTACCATTATCCGTAATGATTCTTTCCGGGACGCCGTACCGACAGATCAGATTATGCCGGATGAAACGTGCCACGACGCTCTTGGTTACTGTGGCGTAGGAAGCTGCCTCAACCCACTTCGTGAAGTAATC
Source organism: Vicia faba (assembly GCA_948472305.1). Taxonomy (NCBI): domain Eukaryota; kingdom Viridiplantae; phylum Streptophyta; class Magnoliopsida; order Fabales; family Fabaceae; genus Vicia; species Vicia faba. The sequence goes on along the minus strand of OX451741.1, from coordinate 233,028,994 downwards.
GATCGCCACCAAGATGAAGCGATGCCCATTGGATGCCGTCGGTCGGATCTCACCGATCATATCGATGCCCCACATTGCGAAGGGCCAAGGTGCCGTCAGGACATTCAAAGGAACCGGAGGGATATGCACCTTGTCAGCATAGATCTGGCATTTATGACAAGTTCGGGAGTGTTGGTAACAATCGGCTTCCATTGTGGACCAGAAATATCCTGCCCGAAGGATTTTCTTAGCCATGGTGTGTCCACTGGAATGTGTTCCAAATGTACCTTCATGCAGTTCCATCATGATTTTCTCTGCTTCTGCCTTATCCACACAACGTAGTAGAGTTGAATCATGATTCCGTTTGTAGAGAATGCCATTGCTGAGGAAGAATTTTGCAACAAACCTCCTCATGAACTTCTTATCATTGACAGATGCACCTTCAGGGTATTCCTGAGCTTCCAAGTACCTCTTCACCTCGTGATACCAGGGTTTTTCAGTCACCTTCTCAGCCTCGAGTTCGCAGCAGTATGCCGGTTCATCCAACTTCCAGATAATGATTCGGGGAGCCTCATTGTCCCATTTAACTTTGAACATTGAAGACATCGTAGCTAGGGCGTCCGCTAGCTGATTCTCCTCTCTAGGGAAGTGTTTGAAAGTTATCTCTTCAAAGTGGGGGAGCAAGGTCGACACATACTCTTTGTAAGGAATAAGATTCGGGTGTTTCATATCCCACTCGCCTTTGATCTGATTGATCACGAGGGCGGAATCTCCGAAGACACTTAAAAATTTGATCCTTAAGTCGACTGCAGCTTGTAAACCCATGATACATGCCTCATATTCTGCCATATTGTTGGTGCAGCTGAAACATAATCGGGCGGTGAGGGGAGTATGAGTTCCTTTGGGAGATATGATTACAGCGCCGACGCCGTTACCTAAAGCATTGGAGGCTCCATCAAAATGCATGGACCATCGGGATCCTTCCTCAGGTCCTTCATCCGGTCCAAGTACTTCACAGTCAGTTACCACCATGATGTCTTCGTCCGGAAAATCAAAATTCAGTGATTGGTAATCGTCCACAGGTTGGTGTGCCAAATGATCCGCCAGTACACTTCCTTTAATTGCTTTCTGAGTTGTATACTGGATATCATATTCTGTCAAGATCATTTTCCATCTCGCTATTCTTCCAGACAGAGCGGGCTTTTCAAATATGTACTTGATGGGATCCATTTTTGAAATTAATAAGGTAGTGTGAGTCAGCATATACTGTCTCAGCCGGCGAGCAGCCCATACAAGAGCGCAACAAGTTTTCTCATGCAGTGAGTAACGAGACTCACAGTCGGTAAACTTTTTGCTCAAGTAATAAATAGCGTGCTCTTTTCGGCCAGACTCGTCATGCTGCCCCAGCACACACCCCATTGAATTATCAAGCACTATCAAGTATAGTATCAGAGGTCTTCCTTCCACCGGTGGCATAAGAATGGGTGGCTCTTGAAGATATTCTTTTATCTTTTCAAAGGCAGCCTGACATTCATCATTCCAGCGTACTACTTGATCTTTCTTCAGTAATTTGAAGATTGGCTCACAAGTAGCAGTCAGATGTGAGATGAATCGGGCAATGTAATTCAGTCGTCCTAGGAAACCTCTGACTTCTTTCTCTGTTTTTGGAGTTGGCATCGCTTGAATGGCTTTTACCTTGGCAGGGTCCACCTGAATACCCTTATCACTCACAATGAAACCTAGCAATTTTCCGGACCTTACCCCAAAGGTGTATTTGTTGGGATTCAATCTCAGCTTGTACAACTTGAGTCGGTCAAACAACTTCCTCAGATGGTCAAGGTGCTCCTCCTAAGTTTGAGACCTTGCAATCATGTCATCAACGTATACCTCAATCTCATGATGGATCATATCATGAAATAAAGCAACCATGGCACGTTGATAGGTTGCCCCAGCATTTTTCAATCCGAATGGCATGACCTTATAACAGAAGGTGCCCCACTGAGTCACAAAGGTAGTCTTCTCCATATCCTCTGGAGCCATCTTGATCTGATTATACCCCGAAAAACCATCCATGAAGGAGAACACCTTGTGTTGAGCTGTATTGTCAACAAGGACATCAATGTGAGGTAGGGGGAAGTCATCCTTGGGGCTGGCCCTGTTCAAATCCCTGTAGTCAACACACATTCTGACTTTACCGTCCTTCTTCGGCACTGGCACTACATTGGCAACCCACTGAGGGTAAGAAGTCACTGCAAGGAACCCGGCATCAAACTGTTTCATAACCTCGGCCTTGATCTTTTCAGACATCTCTGGGCGCATCCGTCGGACTTTTTGCTTTACCGGAGAGCAATCTTCCTTGGTTGGCAGATGGTGAACTACAATGTCGGCATCCAAACCAGGCATATCTTCGTAGGACCAAGCAAAAATCTCCATGTAGTCTTGTAGCATCTGGATCAATCGTTGCTTCACGCTGAGCTCTAGATTGGCACCAATCTTGACCTCTTTCCTATCTGTCTCAGTACCCAAGTTAATCGTCTCCACCGGCTCTTCATGTGGTTGAATAGCTCTCTCTTCCTGGAGTAGCAGTCTTGCGAGTTCACCAGGCACTTCGCAATCATCTTCACCTTCATCTTCGGCCAAGTTGATCGGATTTTCGAAGTCATAACTGGCGGTAGCAGAGCTGTTACCAGTGAGATCCAGAGTGGATTGAAACCTGTATAAGTGAGTGTGTGTAAATATAGCTGTTTTGCAATATATAACACAGAAAGGAAAAGAGCACAAGATTTGAAATGCAACAAACGTCCAATGTTTTGATTGATGATATATGAAAATGTCATACAAAAAGCCCTCACAAATGGAGCTACGATGCCCCGGGTAGGACACCGAGCCAACAAAGTTTTAACATATTGTTTGTTACAAATTGGACATCAAAAGAAATTAATTACTACGTGACAAATGTGATAGGGGTAAAATCCTTTGCCGTCCAGTTGCTTGGTCTGTTGCTGGTAGTCGGGTAGATCCAACTGTCAAACTCTGCTTCCTCCACATCCTCCTCAATAGCATTCACCCTCGAGCTGGAAATAAACACCGGAGCCTTTCTGATCTTCTCCTTGCGCACATCCCTCTGAGCCTCTGCAGTAAAGCCCAGCCCAAACTTGTCGTTCTTCTGAGTGAAGACAGGAAGCTGACCCCAGTTTGCACAATCGCCTTTCTGAACCACAGCCCGGGCATCCCTTAGGGAAGCCATCTTCAAGGAAACATTCTCTTCGACTATTGTTTCTGCTGCTGAAATTGGATGTACCTCCTCGAAATGCTGAAAGGGGGTTTCAATAAACTCCCCATCCATCTCAATGTATCTGAAGGAATTCAAATGGCTCACCATATACTCCTCTTCTCCTTGCACAGTGACGATCTTTCCCCTGACAGGGTACTTCAGCTTCTGGTGCAAGGTGGAGGTCACTGCCCCAGCTTTATGGATCCAAGGTCGACCCAGTAGACAAGAGTACGATGGACGTATATCCATCACATAAAAAGTGGAGTCAAATACTTGAGAGCCCACACGAATAGGGATGTTAACCTCTCCATGAACCATCCTTTTTGAACCGTCAAAGGCCCTGACGATGATATTGCTGGGTTTCAATTCCAGGCCTTCATAATCCAGACGATCTAAAGCCTTTTTCGGTAGAACATTCAAGGAAGAACCAGTATCCACCAATACATGCGCCAGAGTAGTGCCCCTGCATTCGATAGAGACATGCAGGGCATCATTGTGGTCTCTTCCCTTCGCGGTCAGGTCAGCATCTGAGAAACCCAAGCCATTGTCTGCTGTCAGATTTGCTATGCAATCAGTGAACTAGACTGCAGACGTCTCCTGCGGCACATGGGCCGTCTTGAGAAATGAGATCAAGGCCTTAGCATGGGCCTCGGAGCATAGCAATAAGGAGAGCAGGGAGATCTTGGAGGGCGTATGCCCCAGCTGCTCGACAACATTGAAATCACTTTTCTTTATTATTTTCAGAATCTCCTCCATTTCTTGTCGGGAGGCCTCAACATTTATAGGTATTGGTGCCTCCATCCGGGCAGGCTCTTCTTCAATCCCTTTGCCCTGAGCATTTGATGACTCGGCAGCAGGGGAAGCAACTTGATCAGCAGCAGGAACAGGTAAACTTGTAGGTGTTATAAGGAGGGGTCTTCGAATGGCGGGTGGTGCAATGTCAGGCGAGAAGAGCCTGCCACTGCGGGTGACCTTGGCTGGACCAGTGATATCGCAGATACTGGCGCTAGTGTCGAATTCTTGTTTGATTCCATTTACATACACGTCTGCCCCATAATGCCAGGGGACCGCTTTATCAGATATGTAGGGGAGAGGCCCCGGGACAGTAATAATCACAGGTGCAACAGTCATGATTTGAACAGGCTTCTTCAGGGGAGCCTTGATTGGATTATTGAAGATGGTAACCACAGAAACTTCTTTTATCGGAACCAACTGAACAACAAACTTTTTGAATAGAATTTCCTTGCTATCCATTAGGCCTTGGACGCCTAACCTCAGTAAGGGACAACCAGATAGGGAAACAGCACAGAACAGGCAACCTTCACCGCAACCCGGAAATAAACCGGCCCGCAGTAGGTTCCTCTTAACGGTCTTCAGAGGGGTAACAACTTCATCTACCGAAACAGCGTACATTTCTTCCTCAATGGCATTTACTCTATGCTGGGGCATAGGAGCAGTTACAACATTTGGTCTTTCTGGTGCTTCAAACTGAATTTCCTTTGCGTCGATCAGATCTTGCACTTTGTTTCTCAAGGCCCAGCAATCATCAGTAGTGTGCCCGGGACTATCAGAATGATAAGCACACCGGGCATTTGGGTTATACTTAGGAGACGCAGTGTTGACGACCTTAGGAGATTCTTTGAGGGTCACCAGGTTGGTGGATAACAGTTGGGGTAAAATTTGAGATAAGGTCATACTCAGTCGGGTATACTGCCTCTTGGGCCTTTCGCTTCTTTGTTGATTGTACTGCTGAGGAGCAGCAACAGGTTTTGAGATGACCAAAGCATTGACGGCTTGGCGACTTTCGGGCTTGACTTGTCTTCTAGGACCATAGACGGCACTTGCTTCTTTCTTAAATGGCCTCTTCTCAGCACTTGTAGAGGCAGCCTTTTGTATCTTGCCTGACCTGATGCCAGCTTCAATTCTTTCTCCCGTCAATATTAAATCTGTAAACCCAGCGGAGGAGTTACCAACCAGATGATTGAAAAACGGACCAGACAACGTCCCTAGAAACATATCAACCAGCTCTCGATCAGTCAATGGAGGCTGCACCCTGCCAGCCAAATCTCTCCATTTTTGAGCGTACTCTTTGAACCCTTCACCCGTTCCTAGAGACATGCCCTGAAGTTGGGTACGCGTAGGAGCGAGATCAGAATTGTATTGGTATTGTCTGTAGAATGCGGTTGCCAAGTCTTCCCAGTGTCGGATGCTAGCTCCATCCAATTGGTAGAACCATTCAAGCTGTGACCCCGAGAGGCTATCTTGGAAGAAGTGAATCCAGAGGTTCTTATCTGCCGTGTAAGGTTGGATTTTCCTTACGTACGACCTCAAATGCAGCTTTGGGCAGGAGACCCCATCATACTTGGCGAAGGCAGGCGCCTTAAACTTGTGTGGAATTACTACTCCAGAAGATAACCCCAAATCTCCGAAATCCAGTCCCGGCACATTCTGAATTTCCATGGCGCTCAAGCGATCCTCCAATTGCTTGTATCTGTCAGCAACAGGTGGGTATTGTTCGTCATTATAGTCCGTTTCATTGTCGGAGACTGCGGGACTAGGAGCTCCTCCCCCTTGGGGACTGTTTTTCTCAGCAGAAGAAGTAGTTGGATCAGCTTCATTATGGAGTGTGTTCCCAAATCTGCGTCCGGTGTTGAACAATGCAGTCCTCTTTTTCTTTTTCTTCTTCAGGAGTAGAGTCTTCAACTCTTGCTGACCCTGGGCTAGGCTTAGGACCATCTCTTGAAACTGTGCACTTTGGGCCTGAAGGGCCTTGATTGCTTGCTCACTGGATGAGTCTGGATTCATGATGACTGTTCAAACAAACAGCGAAGAAGATTAAGCAACCTGTGAAATAGGGTACCTGCTATGCATATGGTGCAATGGAATGCGTATGTTTTATGTTTTCAAAGACAAACAAGATTCAACTTTGTAGACAAAAAAGGGAAACACACTTCATTAGATTAAAATTTTCAATTGTTCAACAATTTGCCCTTAGGCATTACAGGAATGAAAAATACTGGAAAGGAAATAAACTACAAAAGGAAACAATCAAAGCTCATCAATGCTCCCATGGCCTCCTCTTTTCAGTGCTGATGTAGTTGTTCAGGACCCGTTCTTCTTCCAATTGCTTAGTCAGCCTCTGAATCTTCCGTTCCTGCTCGTTGAACTTCTCTCGATAGAAATCTCGTTCTTCCTTTAGCTGCGCCCAAGATCTCTTCATGGTGTCAAAATCAGTAGGTATCTGAGGAGGGAGGACAGTTGGAGGAACCCCATCTTCATCAGGAGATTCAAGGATGATTGGTCTAACAGCTTCGTAGGGCATACCTAACCTCTGAGCACGGATGCGGACCCATTTGCAATAGGGCTTCCATGGCAGAGAAGTTTTTGGTCCCAACTCATGTGGGCTGGCTTTGTGGATTCTGTCCCAAGCTCTAATGAATCCCTGGCGTAGTTTGTCACTGTCTGCCTGAAACTCAAAATGGAAGTGAGGAACCAGCATTTCATGAGGCCCATCTCCTCTGGCTCTTCCAAACTGTCGGAGAGCTAAACATGGATTGTAAGAGATTCTTCCTTGGATACCAATCAATGGAACATTCGGGTATTCCCCGCATCGATCAATAACAGCTACCTCATCCAAACCTCTGAGAGCCCAAGTGATGTCATTATCAGTGAGAGACATTAACCTCCGAGCCCAACCTTTTCCTTCTTCATTCTTCAGCACGAACTTAGGAAGGTGCGAAATAAACCACCTTACTAGTAAAGGAGCACAACACCACGGAGTCCCCCGTTTTCGAGCAGTACGAGCATAGAGTTGTTGTAGAATATCACCCAAAAGAGTGGGTACCGGATTCCGAGACATGAAGATCCTTATGACATGGATATTGATAAAGGTGTCAGGGTTGGGAAACAGTACCAGACCATAGATCAAAAGAGCTAGAATATCCTCATATGCCTTGAAGTCCAAATCATTCCAGAAATCATTAGCCTTGCCAACCAGAAATTTGACCAAAAAGCCCTTGATCCCGTTTCTAGTTTCCCAGTTGGACAATACCTCTTCTTTAGTCAAGGGGAGAATTGCAGCAATCTCTTCAGGCCTAGGAGTCCTTTCCAAACCAGTGAATGGAGTTTGTTCCAAGACAGGGATCCCGAGCAAATAAGAAAATTCTTCCAGGGTAGGGACCAGCTGGAAGTCTTGAAAAGTGAAACAGTGGTACAGAGGGTCATAAAACTGGGTCAGAACGCTTATCAATTGTTGGTCCCATTTTGCAGTGACCAAGCCAAGGAGAGAACCATGTCTGTTGATGAAGGAGGAAGTGTTTGGAATCCTATCAACCAAATCCTTGAGTAAAACTGGTGGTTGAACAAAGTTGAGCCGGACAGTATTTCTACGCACGGGCATCATAATGTCCTACAAAACAGAGCAAAGATGAAACCTTTTTTGTCTTTGAAATGGGTTAGCCCTTTATACAGGATGTATGCAATGGTATGATGGCATGATGCTATGATGAAGCACACCACAAGTATTCACATAGGCAAATAAGGCACACAAGTCACACAAGACACCCTTAGGTTTCAGGCCAGCATGAGTTTCAGGTATTACCCTCTTTTGGTTTTGTTGGTTAAAACCTGTCCTATCAAAAGTAACCGGGTTCTAGAGGATCTCAAATCATTGGCCACCCTCAATCGGTCATAACTCCAGCATCGCAATCTTTTCTCGCGGCCAGAACCATCTCGAGAGTTTAGCCTCAATGAGTGTAGCATACTGCTACTGTCCTAATAGCCAAGTTGGTCAATTTAGGGTTCTAAGGTTGGTTGGTGTTTAATGACCCCTTAGAAGACCTATATTCTCCCTGTTGCAACACAAGGGATATAGGTACAGACTAAGATGCCACACCAACGTAGCCACTGCTTCACCCATGTCGGTCTATGCTGGACAGGTCCCTCACAGATTATGCTACCTAAAAAGGGTATTTCCCAGATCCGGGTTAGGATCTATGAAACTCCGATGCAAAACCCACAAATATAAAAGCAAACAAAGCAAACAATTGAAAACAAAGGTGATCTAAACCCTAAGGTTACTCCACTTTTAAAGGATCTTCCCCAGCAGAGTCGCCAGTTCTGTGATACGGTGGGAGAACTGACTTGAGGTTTTGCGTTTGTATTCGCAAATGTTGCGGTTAGCAAGAGTCGCCACCGACTTTTTATTTTATCCTAAGGAAAGGTTTTAAAAAGCACAGCAAAAAACCTTTTGAGATGTTTTCTTGGGTTCGGGGAGTAGATTATAGAAAGGGAAGGTATTAGCACCCTTTCTATCCATGGTTATCCATGGGCTCTTAGTTACTTGCTTAGATCACTTGCCTTTTGTTTTCAATTGTTTGAAATGGTGCTTGAGTGTGTGTGGGTTTGAAAATATTTTGAAAAGAGGCCAATGTTGTGGCAACCTTTGTAATGATCCATGTGGGGATGTATACCAAGGTGTATGTCTTTTGAAAAAGTTTTCATTTTTTTGAAAGTTGTTTTGAAAGTGTAGTGATGTGTGGTTTTGAGATTAGGCAAGCGTTTTGTTTTGCAAGTTTGATTCAAGCAACTAAGATGTTATCTACTCCTAAATTTCTCAAAAGATTATTGCTATGTTTTAACCCTTTTAACAAGTTTGTTCCACCATTGTATTTGGTGGACAACCTTGTGTTAGGATGTGAAAGGGACGGGCGCGGGTCATCGTTTAGACCACAATTGTAACGACGTTAAATGTCTTTGGGCAATTTTCTTTAAGGGACTTGATCATGTGTTTGTTTTTGAAAAGTTTTATCGAGGGACTATGATCATTCAAATTGTCTGCTTTGCCCAAAGAAGTTCAACATACAATATGGTCCATTTATTTGAAGGCAACAAAGTGGAGTACCCTAGGGGTGTTAGTGTGCAAGTGTGTTTTATTGCATACAAGAGTTTTTCTTTGAATTAGGTTTTTCTATTTCATTGATTTTATCTTGTCATACACGTCCTAATTACTAGCAATAAGAAGCGGAAATGTAAAATCCTACGCTATTACAATAATTGGGGGAGGGGGATACACATTTGTACATGGGGGGTTCAACGAGAAAAATAGACAAAAAAGAAAATAGCGGAAAACAAGATATATATAGAGAGAGAGGGAGCCTGCGCGCTGTTGGGAGGCCATCAGAAGTTCTGACCCAGATCCGCTGTCAGATGATCAACCTGTTGGTGAAACTGGATGAGTCAGAACTTCTGACTCTAGAACCTGCAAAACAGATCCTTGTTAGTGGGGAAATCAGAAGTTCCGATTTCCCTGCGCTGCAAGACAGAAGTTTGTTAGTGGAGAAACCAGAAGTTCTGATTCTGCTGAAAAGGCAATAACTCTCAGAGGTTCTGATGTCATTGACAGCAAAACAGGCTTCGGATGTGCTAACGTCAAAGTCAGCACTTGGCTTTTTCCTGTACTAATCAGAACATCTGCAATCCTGTTGTTACTCCACAAAACAGGAAACATATTTGGAACAGATCCAACAAAATAGCAAAAATGTTTCAGAGGTCAGAATCACCAAGGTCACAGGCAAGTCCTATACTGGCTCAGAACGTTCTGAGGTATGAGAATCCTCAGAACATAAACAGCAATAACATGAATATTTACATTATGTCACTTGAATATGCACAGCTGATGATGCTTAACAGTGTGGTGAGGGTCAGCAGGTGCTTACCTGACTGTCTGGAAGATGGTGGGTGAAAGTTAACTTTTGGTTCTGGTGGTGTTCTGGACAGATTTGGAAAAGGGGAAGTGAAGGTGTATACGTGTATAGGGTCAGAAGTTTGGAAAGAACGTTTTTGGTTTACAGAAAAGAGCTGGATGTTTGATGAAGTTGAAGGTAAGAAACTTAAAGTTATGAAACAAAGCTGGAGATTTTGGCAGAGTTTCAGAATGTTATGTTGCTAGGAGTTTCGTTTCTCTCTTAGCAGTTTTTCTGTTTCTTTTCTTGAACCTCTTTTGCAGTGGTGAAAGCTCTCTATTTATAGGCAAAGTTCTTGTGGATGTCTTTGAACATTTAAGGCGCCAACAGAGTTTGAATTTGTTCTTTGACAGAAATTCCTGGGAAGTTGTGATAACAGCTATCTTTCAGCCTAGGTAGCAGCAGCAGGCGTAGATTGGGGGAAGTGACCTCTGAAGTGGGCGGTGGCGTGAAGACCCATGCCAGAATCTGTGCAAAAGCATTTTCCAAGCCACACGTGAATGCTCAGGAGTGGTTGGAAGCATTAATGGGCATTAAATGGTGACAAGACCTGTCAATACCAACATTCTGGTAAGGGAAACCAGCGTTGAATCAGCAGCGTAAACCATGCTCTGGCCTTGGCTACCTGTTGTCTTAGCAAACTCTGGAGATTCTCCTGGTTTTCTGGTACGTTCCTTGGATCTACTTCTGGACAATCTGGACTTAGAGATTCTGTATCAATGTGACACCTATCCTTCTGACCTTTCATCTTCTGATTTCAACCTGTTCTGAAGGAGCCTTCATACTTTCCTGTTTCTCTTGCATTCCTTTAGCAAGTTCTGACTGAGCTTGTGTAACTGCTGAAGGGGTATGTTCTGTTTGAGGCTTACACTCTGAACCACGTTTACAACTTCTGATTGAACTGATGTAGCTGCTGAAGAGCCAACTTCTGACCACGCTGAGCCAAGCTTGCAACTTCTGACCGTCTTCATCTGGAATGGGTCCAGAAGTTCTGAAGCGCTGATTTTTCTAAAAACACTTATTTTAAAGAAGCACTTAGAATTTGATTTTCCTCAAGATGAAAGCGTTGTTTCCGGAGTTTGTGAGACCATCTTGCTCTTGTAAGTGGCTTGCTTGGGCAAAAGGATAACCCAGGACTTGGATTTGTTTCAGGGGACTTTGAAAAATCTAAGATGGTTTCCTGAAGAAAGGGAGGGCAAATTTTGGGGTACAACAACAGGGCAAGGGCATTGTTTGTGTTATGTTTTTGTTGTTTCATATAAATCAACGGATGTATAGCCACCCCAGTGGCAAGGTAGTGCGCTGGTGAGGCCCAGGTCCTGGGTTCGAACCTTGGCGATACCTTTTGTTTTTCACACTTTTCCATTTACAGTTTTTTTTTGTTTTGCAGGATTGAGCTTCAACTTTGGGCCCTTTGTTTTTTTCCTAACATCCACCTCCTGATTACTCAGGGCACCCCTGGCCCAATTATTTTCAATTATTAATTTTATTTTGTTTTACTTCATTAAATATATATATATTTTTTTAAAAAACATTATAAAATCATAAAATATAAACATGATAAATTTTTCATTTTGTTTAATTTTATTTTATTTCCACATAAAAAATATATTTTTATTAAACTATATATTAATTATTTCTTTCTTAAATAAACTTGTAAATATAATAGATTTTGGTTAATTATTTTACTCCTTTTTTATATATTTTATTCATACTTGTAGATATCTATTTTATCATATAAAAGCTAAACATTTTCATAAAATATTATTTATTATTTTTAATACAAAAAATACATAAAAATAATACATAAGAACTTTATTTTCTTTCAAACTAGAAATTAGGGTTAACTTTTTTTAGATATAATTTCCTTTATATATATATATATATATATATATATATATATATATATATATATATATATATATATATATATATATATATATATATATATATATATATATATATATATATATATATATATTCTTAGGATTAGGTTAAAATTTATTTTTACATAAAAACAAAACAAAAACCCTTTTCTTGCATATACATAATATTGCGTATTTTATTTAAATATTGTATTTCTTTATTCCAATATTCGTACAAATTCGATTTGGTTATAATAGCTTAATTAGATTTACATTCTTGCAAATCCCCATTTATAATTTGTATTCCCCCCTCCCATAAAAATATTGTAATAGCGTAGTTATCTTTAAATTATGCAATTTACCGCTTTTATATACCATGCTAGTAATTAGGGTTAGTATGGCAAGATCAAAACAAAACAAATAGAAAACCCTAAATCCAAGACAAAATCAAAGCATGAAAATAACACACTTGCACACAAGAACCCTTAGGGTTTCTCCACTTGGTTGCCTTATACAAAAATAGCCATATTATGCATGCGAAGTATCTTGGAAAAACAAACAAATATGAGATCATAGTCCCTCGATGACGCTATTCAAAGTTGCCTTACAAAATGATCTTGGTCCCTCAAAAATGCTAAGATACTTTGCAACATTGCTAATCATGGTTATACGATGACCCACGCCCGTCCCGTTTACATCCAAAGATAGGGTTACTTATCAAATCAATGGTAAGACAACAATGTCAAAGAAATAGAAAATGCACAAGAAAGACATTTGAGTAGGTAGATTACTTCTAGTTACTTGCTCTATTTCCAAACAACTATCCTTGCTATTTTCGAAACAAACACACACATTTCCAAACATTGAAAACATTTTCAAAAAGACAAACATCTTTGTATACATTCTTACGAACGAGAATCATTACAAAGATTGCCTAAACAAATGGCTTCTTTTACAAAATACTTTCAAAAACCACACAAAGTACAATTTCAAAACAAAAAGCAAGTGATCTAGAAAGTAATTAAGAGCCCATGGAAAGCCATGGATGGAAAGAGTGTTAATACCTTCCCTTTTCATAATCTACCCCCCGAACTCAAGAAAACATCTCAAAGGTCTTTCCTGTGCTTTTTCACCTTTCCTTTTGGATAAAAGAAAAGTTGGTGGCGACTCTTGCTAACCGCAACATTTGGATAAAACACAAAAAACTCAAGTCAATTCTCCCACCATATCACAGAACTGGCGACTCTGCTGGGGAATATTATAAAAGTGGGGTTACCTTAGGGTTAAATCACATTTATTTGCTTACATTGTTTGACTTGTTTGCTTTACATTATGGTTCTTTGTTTGGGTTTGAATCCTCCACCCGGATTTGGGAAACATTATAGGTAAATAGCAATACGTTGTGGAAACTGTGCGGGGTATACCAACATGGTCTAAGCAATAGCTATGTTAGTGTGACATATTTGTGGGTATCGGTAGCCTTTGAGTCAATCAAAGAGAATATGGGGCCGCTTAGTGATGTCATGAAGCACTAATGAACTTCTAGAACCCTTTACTTGACCAACTTGGCCTTTAGGATGTAGTGAGATGACCGGCTTTGGTGTAGTCCGAAGTTGGTAGATACTCGATACTACACTCATTGAGGGTTGGTTTCTTGGGATATTTCAGTCGCCATTAAAGAGGCTTGAGCTGAAACAATGACCAAGGAAACAATCCAGTGATATTGAGCTCCTTAGAACCTGGTTACTATTACTAGGACAGGCTTAAGCCAACTAAACTTCAAGAGGGTACTTACCTATAAAACCCCATGCAAGCCTAAACTAAGAACTTGTTTGTTTTGCTTGTATATACATACTTGTACATAACATCATGGACATCATGAACATCATATGCATTTACTAACCATTTCAAGGATTTTGGAGATTCATCTTTGTTCTTGCTTTGTAGGATATGGATTCACTTCGCAGGAAAACTATCCAAGTCAACCTTGTAAGAATTCCTCCACAACTTAAAGAGCTAGCTTCAAGGATCCCTGAGAACTCTCCATTCACCGAGAGACATGGTCGTCTACTCAACTTGGTCACCTCTAACACAGAGGAGGATATGATAAAGGTGCTCTTCCAGTTCTTTGATCCTTTGCACCATTGCTTCACATTTCCCAACTATCAGCTTGTGCCTACTTTGGAAGAATTCTCTCAACTCTTAAGGATTCCCATTCTCAATCAACTACCTTACAACGGTACGGAAAGAGACCCAAAGCCAGAAGAGATTGCTGAAGCTCTGCACTTGCACTCATCTGATGTCACAACTCATTGGGAAACTAGAAGTGGTGTCAAAGGCTTCTTAGCAAAGTTTCTGTTTGAGAAAGCCCAAAGCTGTTGGAATTCATTAGACTTACAAGCATTTGAGGAAATTGTGGCTCTTCTTATCTATGGGATGGTCTTGTTTCCCAATCCTGACCAACTCATAGATGTGAGCGCTGTCAAAATATTCATGTCACGCAATCCGGTGCCTACATTGCTAGGGGATATCCTACACTCTTTTCACACTCGCACAATGAGGAAAAGAGGTGTCCTTATGTGTTTCACTCCTCTCCTGGAAAGATGATTTATTTCTCATCTTCCCCAATCAGTCTTAAAGAATGAGCAAGGATTAAGGTTGTCACAAAGGTTAATAACGCTCAAACATTTAAATATTCATTGGTGCTCTCGATCCAAAGAGAATGTTATCATTGATGACCGTTGTGGGGAATTCCCTAATGTCCATCTACTTAGAATTAGGGGAGGCATCACCTACAACCAATGCTTAGCTCTAAGATAGTTTGCTTATGCCCGAAGGGATGGCCCGCACGAGATGCTGATTCAAGGCTTGGTATTCGACTATGACAACGACGATCAAGGTCTTCGCCAGAGATTCATCCGAGCTTGGAGGATGCTAAAAAAGGTGGATAACAAGACTTTGGAACACAAGAATTCCATCCCTCTTGAGCCTTATCTCAAGTGGGTACGAACCCGCGCTCAAAGTCTTATGATGCCTTATCCTTCCATTCTCCCAGTGATCATTGAGCCCATTAAGGAAAGAGAAGTTCCATACACTATCCTACATCCTGACATGGCCACATCTCTTGAAGACCTACAAAAGGATTGGATACAGCTCAAAGGAGAGCGAGATACTTTCGAAGCCCAATTCTATGCAAGTGAGAAGAAGGTTTTGGAACTCACTAGGATACTTCATGAGGAGCACACTCTAAATGCCTACATTGCGCCAAAGAGGATGCGCACTACTTTTTTATCTTAGAGTTTTGTATTATTTTGCCCAAGGGGCATTGATGTACTCAAACTCTATCTTATTAATATAACGTGTGTTTCTTTTTGTCTAAAACGAACTTGAATCTTTAAAAATCCTTGAAAACATTACATATGCACATATCATTCATCATAACATAAACAAGTCTTTTGCAAAGAATTTCCTCATCTCTCTACTGTTTATTTCAGTAAGATGGATCTCGAACAGACAGTCAAAGATCTGCAAGTTCAAAACACGCAGTTTCAATAGTTACTCACAACCCTGGCCAAAGGATAAGAGGAGTTGAAGATTCTGTTGGCCAAAGAGAAGAAGAAGAAAAAGAAGAAACCAACCGGTGTTGTAATCATGGGGAGAAGGTTTCAAGGACAAACTAGAATAACCTTGAATTTCGCAACAACATCTAATGAAGGAGAAGGAAAAGGAAAGGAAACAGCGGTTCCGTCAGAATCTGAAGAGGAGAAAGAAGAGGAAGACTACTCCGAGGAACAGTATCCTCCAGCTGATGATAAGTACAGACATCTTGAAGAGCGTTTGAACGCTATGGAAATACAAAGGGTACCAGGTCTAGACTTTGAAGAATTGGGACTAGTGTCGGGAATTGTGATCCCACCGAAGTTCAAAGTGCCGCTGTTTGCAAAATATGATGGGGTGTCATGTCCTAAGATGCACCTCCGATCATATGTGAGAAAGATCTAGCCGCACTCCGCCGATAAAGACCTATGGGTGCATTTTTTCCAAGATAGCTTATCTGGAACACAACTCGATTGGTTTTACCAATTGGAAAGGGCCGACGTCCATAACTGGGAAGATCTTGCCGCAACTTTCTATAAGCAATACCAGTATAATGCATATTTGGCGCCTACCCGTACTCAAATTCAGAGTATGGCTATGGCTTTAAATGAGGGTTTCAAAGATTACGCGCAGAAATGGAGAGATCTAGCTGGGAGAGTACAACCCCCTCCGTCTGAAAGGGAGTTGGTGGATATGTTCTTAGGCACTCTATCGGGCCCTTTCTTCAACCATCTGATTGGAAGCTCATCTGTAGGATTTACTGAGTTAATACTGACTGGAGAGAGGGTGGAAGCTGGCATAAAAAGTGGAAAGATTCAGAAGGATTCATCTGCCTCTACAGCTGTGAGAAAGCCTTTCATTGGGAAGAAGGAGGTATCTACTGTTTATTCACAAAGGAACCAAGGGAGAGCCGAGCGCCGACCAATGGTAGGAGCTGTTATGATCCCAAAGCCTACATCTGATCAACCAAGAAGTAATCAACCAAGGGTGGAAAGGCCAGTCCGGCAATTCACCAGAATCAATATGACTCTATCCCAGGTTTTACCTCACCTTCTAAAATCCAGTTTGGTAACTTTAAAAGAAGCTCCAAAGAACCCCAACACAGCGTCCCCTCATTATCACCCAAATGCCAAGTGCGCATATCATTCCGAAAGTCCGGGTCACGACACTAACAACTGTTGGGCCCTGAAAAACAAAATTCAAGACCTTATAGATGCAAAAGAGATTGAGTTTGATGCACCCGAGAAGCCAAACGTCATTTCTGCTCCTATGCCTAGGCATGGCCACAACACCAATGCAATAGAAGAAGATTTGTTCGTTACCACAGTTGATGAACACTTGACTCCACTCCCAATCATTAAGATAAACTTGTTGAAATCCGGTGTATTCCCGGGTTGTAATGAAGACTGCCATCTCTTCTTATCCTCACCAACTGTTTTCCCTTTGTTGAAAACAAGCATTCAACGCTTGATAGACAACCAAGAAATTCTGTTTGAAAGTACTCCTGTTTTACCTGTTCCTATTGAAGACGTTTCAATCATCACCATCTCCGCCAATTCTTCCAGGGTCCCCAAAAGACCCGTTAGGATTACATCGGTTCCAAAAACTACTCCTCTTATAATCACAATGCTTGGGCCAGTCCCGTATGAATCAGACAAAACTATGTCGTGGAATTACGGTGGAGACATCTACTACCATGGCATTAAACAAGATGGGCTGGCCACCGAAGACATGAGCTCCGAAGAAGAAGGCTCCGACATTAGCAATATTTCCGGAACCAGTAAGATTACCCGAAGCGGTAGAATCTTCTCTCCATAAATTTCCCCCCAAAGGCAGTTTTTGGACCCGTGGCTGCTCCGAAGGTTACCTCCGTACCAATAATCATATCTGCAAGTTCTCCTATTGACAAAGACAACACAACCCCTGCTGTTATCCCTACCAACACTCCTACTGCTGAAACTCGAGGGAAAAGTATTCAAGAAGAGCCTGTCCAGACGAAGGCTCAATCGCTGACTATCCCCGAAACCTCCAAGAAGGAAATGGAGGAGATCCTGAGAATAATAAAGAAAAGTGACTACGACGTAGTCGAACAATTGGGGAAAACTCCCTCCAAAATCTCCATGTTGGCATTGTTACTGTGCTCAGAGGCACATGCGAAAGCTCTGGTGAAGTTTCTGAAGACAGCCCATGTGCCTCAAGAGACGTCTGCTGACCAATTTCAAGATTGTGTGGCCAATTTGACGGTGGATAACGGCCTAGGCTTCTCGGATGCTGATCTGACACCAAAGGGAAGAAAGCACAACGAGGAATTGCATGTCTTTGTGGAATATAGAGGAATAACTTTGGCCCACGTCTTGGTGGATACTGGCTCATCTTTGAATGTTTTACCGAAGAAAGCTCTCGACAGACTAGATTGCGAAGGATTAACGTTGAAACCCAATAACATAGTCGTAAGGGCATTTGATGGCTCAAAGAGGATGGTCCACGGGGAGGTGGACATCCCCATAAAAGTCGGGACTCAAACTTTTAACTCAACCTTCTATGTAATGGATATTCGCCCCTCTTACTCCTGTATGCTAGGACGGTCGTGGATCCATAATGCCGGTGCTTTCACCTCTACAGTGCATCAGATGCTGAAATATCCGGTCCATGGAAAGATTATCACAGTCCACGGAGAGGAAGAGTATATGATTATCCACCTTAATTCTTTCTAGTATGTGGAATTGGACGGCGAGTTCATTGAAACTCCTTTTCAACATTTCGAAGAAGTTTCTCAAGAGGTAGCAGTAACCAAGACGGTATCCCAGATCCCCAAGATCACAAGACCTCTGCTCTGGATATCATCTCTGAAGGATGCCAAGGCAGTAATAGAGGAGGGTGGATGCACCATCTGGGGGAAACTTCTGGATATTCCGTATAAATATGACAAGTTTGGCTTAGAGTTTACTTCAAATGCTCAGAAGGCTGTGCGCCGTGCCCGTGCGGGAGGGCCACCCTTGAATATTAGCAACCGGGAGGTCAATGCAGTGGAAGATGGTGAAGAGGATTGCAGCTTGGAGGATTGGATATTTCCTACTGTCAACGGAGGACTTCGCAATTGGGAAGCCAGAGACTTTGTCCCAATAACTTTCATACCTCAGTAATTTATCTTTACATTTCTATTGGACTTGTAATATTCACAAACAATTCCCACATTTAAAACCTTGTGTCTTGCTCGAGGCACAATGGTCCATTTGTAAGGGTTTTTATTTCATCTTCATATGACATTCAATGAATCATGGACGTTTTTCACATACAAACTTTTTGTGCTCATTGTTTTTCTTTTATATTTTATTTTTAAGGATGGCTATACCCTTACACACACCCACACTCACAAATGCAGGTACCCCTCCATTCCGGATCCCATGGGTAACGATACTGCTATGGCCTTTTGTGACTCTGAGGATCTAATCTACCAAGCCGGAGACGAAGGTGAGGAAGATTGTGAAGTACCAGGGGAATTGGCCAGACTACTACAACAAGAGGAAAGAGCTATTCAGCCTCATGAGGAACCGGTGGATACAATCAACTTGGGTACCGAGGAGGATAAAAAAGAAATAAAGGTAGGTGCCAATTTGGAGCCTAGTGTTAAGGAGTGTCTGATTCAACTATTGCATGATTATGTTGATATCTTTGCATGGTCATATGAAGATATACCAGGACTTGATGCAGACATCGTGGTACATCGTCTGCCAACAAGAGAAGACTGTCCACCAGTAAAACAAAAAGTCTGCCGCATGAGACCTGACATGTCAGAGAAGATCAAAGCGGAAGTAATGAAACAATTCAATGCCGGATTCTTGGTTGTCACTTCCTATCCCCAATGGGTTGCCAACATTGTTCCCGTGCCTAAAAAGGACGGCAAAGTACGAATGTGCATGGACTATAGAGATTTGAATAGGGCCAACCCTAAAGATGATTTTCCACTTCCCCACATAGATATCATGGTTAACAATACGGCCCAGCACAAAGTGTTTTCCTTCATGGACGGATTCTCAGGTTACAACCAAATCAAAATGGAACCTGGAGACATGGAGAAAACAACATTTGTCACACAGTGGGGCACATTCTGCTACAAAGTGATGCCATTCGGACTGAAGAATGTTGGGGCCACCTATCAGCGCGCCATGGTAGCTTTGTTTCATGATATAATACATCATGAAATAGAGGTCTACGTAGACGATATGATAGCCCAATCACAAACTGAAGAAGAGCACCTTGATCACTTGTAAAAGTTGTTTGAGAGTTTGAAGGAGTACAAGTTAATGTTGAACCCAAACACGTGCACATTCGGAGTACGGTCCGGTAAACTTTTAGTTTTTGTCGTCAGTAACAAGGGCATCGAGGTTGATCCTGCCAAGGTTAAAGCAATATAAGAAATGCCTGCTCCTCGTACAGAGAAGGAAGTCAGAGGATTCTTGGGGAGCCTGTTGTACCCCAAAATTTTCCCTCCCATTTCTCAATGATTTCTCATCACTAAGTCCTTGGAGCTCAAGATCCAGTTAGGGTTTCATCTGCTCAAGACTTCTCCTTGCACTGTTGACCCAAATTAGGGTTTGTGTTTGCACAAAGATGTTTTGACCAAAAATGCCTAAGATGACTTTCATGCTTCATATTGGACTCCCAAGTTTATCCACATCAAGTTTCAAGTCCTGATTCCAAACTTTGCCCAGTCAATTGGACAGTTGACCTAGAAATCAACTGTATTGGGGAAAAAGTCAACTGTGGCCAATTGACAGTCAAATCTCATGAAAATTGACCCACATCAACATTATGAACTCACATGGGCCATTTGATCAAGTTTGGATCACAATTCCACAAGAAATTTGATCAGATCACCAAAAGGGCAAAATGGTCATTTTTAGGGTTTTGACTGCACAAAGGCAATTTTTGACTGTTTGACCTAGCCAATGGCAAACCAAGCTCACATATGGACTCAAGGACCCCATGGAATTATCTTGACATGCTCAACAAGTTCAAAAGATCCCAAATGCACAAGATTGACAGTTGAATTTCCCAGTCAATTGATCAATTTTGACTGTATACTGAAAAGTCAAACTTTGACTTTTTGGTCAAAATCAAATGTCAAGATTCATTTTTCATCAAAACATGACAAATCATGAAACTTGTTCATCAAGAAATCAAGAATTGCAAATTAGGGTTTGAAATGAAGATTTTTCATAACTTAGAATTTTTCTAAGTTATGAAAAACCCTAATTTTTTCCTAACTTTGCCCCACTTTCTCACCAAGATTCATTTGGATTCAAGCAAAAGTCAAAACATGAAAGTTGTAGCCTATTGCATAATCTACAACTTTGATTCACAAAGTTTACCCAAAAGAAGCTTGTAGCTCAAGTTACAATTTTTGGAACAAGGGTACCAAACCATTCTTAACTTAGAGAAAATTTGACCTATTTTAGGCAAGGTTTTTACCTAACTTCAAGACCATTTTTCATATACTTCCACTTGGAATTTCAATTTGCATTTCAAAGATGGATTGTAGTACACATTCCAAGGTTTCCAAAATGTCCAAGAACTCATCAAACAACGTCATGGTTAGGGAGAATCGAATTTTGCAATATGGGAAAGACTCACTTTGTTCTTGGCCAAATTACATGTCCATAACTTGTGCATTTTCAAACTCAGCATGTGCTAGCTACATTGCAAGCCTCTAATCCTATTTTCACTCAATAATTTAATGCAAACTCTTTGTGCCAAGACCATATTCTATGTGTTCAAGCATTGCATAATGGTTTAATCCCAAAATAGATAAAGCACTTTAACCATTTTTGCAAAAGTGAGCTTTATGTCAAAATGCAAATCCAAGAAGTACAGTTCAAATCCCCTTGGCACAAGTTTAGGAACTAATTACACTGATCAATGCCAAGGTTTGCAGCACATTAGGGGGGCCTCTACCTGTCTAAAAACCAACTTGACCTTTTCTTGCTTAAGTGTGAAGAAACATAGCATTTTACACAACAACTTTCATCTCAGCACAAACAAGCTTAAGCAAAAACTTTGTACACTTTCTAAACATCCTAACTGAGCTAGAACACGAGTCAACCACCTCCATTGCCTTCCAAAACTCAGAATCACCATTGAACTGCCCAAAACAGGGCATCCATGCAGTTTGAGTTCCATAGCTCAAACCTTCCATGCATTCTTGCTAAAAACACTTCAAACACATTCCTTAATATCCACATAAACTATTCCAAACCTTGAACTGAGACTGTAACAGCCATAGCACCATTTGCCATTTCCATTTTTCTATCTTGCAGGTGGACTTCTGCAGCTTGATTTGACACGATTTAAAACACTCCAAGCATTGGAATAGCATCACTACACTTCAGGCAAGCTGTACAAATCATCATTTTGCCCTGAAAGCTCCTCCATTACAAGGCACGATTCCAACTGAACAGGTATATTCATGAAGTTCTATCTCTCAATATAGGCATTGTTAGCTTTAGGTTTGTGAAGAAAACATGTCACATTCATAGCCCTGAACATGCCCATGTGATTAGATTTCATTTATATTATGTATGCTTAGAGAATTTTAAGTCTGAACATGGAAGAAAAACTAGGTCAGGAATTGGGGGAGAAGAAATTCTCTCTCATTTCTGAGAGTTAGGATGAGTTCTTTATATGTCTGGATTCGTGATTCAATGCTTAACATTTTTGGTGTTGTAAGTTTTTGTTAAAACTCAAGGAATCAGGATGTTTGAATTCATGTACCAAGCGCGCGTTTTTGAACAAGAACAGTCTGGAGGTTGAAGAAGGTCTTCATGGGCTGGGCCTGATTTGCTATTTCTTTTTACACACTATTTTTGCTTCTACACCCCCTAGGCCCATTTTGCTTATTTGCATGATTTTTTGACTTTTCTTTTTTTATTCTGACTTATTTATTTTTGCTAATAATATTAAAAACATAAAAAATATTTTTCACACCATTTTTATATTTTTTAGGCATTTATTTGTTTATATTGATATTTGTATGTAAATAAGTACATAATATTATTATTTAGAATAAATAGAAAAAATAATGTAAACACATTCATTTTTTGATTTTTATTTTATTTTATCTTCTGAAAATATTTTATATGAAATATACTTTTTTTATAAATATTAAATATTATTATTTTTGTATATATAATATATATTTAGTAAATAATACAAATATTTATATATATATTATTATATTTAGGTTAAAATACAAAAATATATACATTTTTATTTTATTAATATTTGACCTCAAAAAATACTTTTTTTTATAAATATACTTCATTTTCATTTTATTTGTATATAATGAATAAATGTGTACATATTAAATAATCAATACATTTTATTTAATAAAATTAGGGTTTTACCCTAATCATAAAAAACTCCAAAAAAATAATACTTTTTATTTTTGTTTACTTGACATATAAAAATACTCTTTTTCATACACATAAAAACATTTTTGCATCTTGCATATTTATTTTATTTTCCATTTAATTTGTACAATTAATTATCTTGTAAATAATTCCAAATTGATGTAATAGTTAGGTTTAAATTCCTTGTCAAATCCCCCCATTTGAACATTTGTACGCCCCTTCCCATATTGTATTGTAATAGCTTAGGAACTTTAATTTTCGCATTTTAATGCTTTCTAAATATACCATGTTAGAATTAGGATTTGTATGCAAATAAAAAGAACCAAAATAATTTGACCTAATTTCAAGATAATCAAGCATGAAAATGGACAACACATATCACACTTGCACCCCTAGGGTATTCCACTTGTTGCCTTCAATAAATGGGCCATATTGCATGTTTGGTTTCTTTGGGCAAAAAAACAAAACAAACAATTCAAATGATCATAGTCCCTCGATGACGCTTCGAAAAGTTGCCTAAAAATGATCAAGTCCCTTAAAGGAAAATTGCCCAAAGATACTTGGCACCATTGCAATTATGGTCTAAACGATGACCCACGCCCGTCCCTTTCACATCCTAACACAAGATTGTCCATCAAATGCAATGGTGGAACAAAATTGTTAAAAGAGTTAAAACATAGCAAAAATCTTTGAGAACGTTAGGGTAGATAGCTCTTAAGTACTTGTCAACTTGCAAAATAAAAACACTTGCCTATTTTTCAAACACCACTTTCAAAACAAACTTTCAAAAAACCTTGAAACATCTTTTCAAAAAGACAAACACCTTTTGTAAAACATTCGAGTAAAGAATTGTTACAAGGGTAGCCTAGACAAGGCATCTTTTTCAAAACATTTTTCAAAACCACACATAAAGCACCATCTCAAACAATTGAAAACCAAGGCAAGTTGATCTAAGCAAGTACCTAAGAGCCCATGGATAACCATGGATAGAAAGGGTGCTAATACCTTCCCTTTCTATAATCTACTCCCCGAACCCAAGAAAATATCTCAAAGGTTTTTGCTGTGCTTTTTAAACCTTTCCTTAGGATAAAATAAAAAGTCGGTGGCGACTCTTGCTCAACCGAAACATTTGCGAAAACAAACGCAAAACCATAGTCAGTTCTCCCACCGTATCACAGAACTGGCGACTCTGCTGGGGAAAATTTTAAAAGTGGAGTAACCTTAGGGCTTAGATCACCCTCTTGCATGATTAATTGTTTGACTTGATTGCTTCATATCTTGGCTCTCTTGTTTGGGTTTGCAATCCTACACCCGGATTTGGGGAAACATTTCATAGATAGCAATACATTGTGGAAACTTTGCGGGGTATACCGACACGGTCGAAGCAATAGCTATATTAGTGCGACATATTTGTGAGTACCGGTAACCCTTGAGTTCAATCAAGGAGAGTACGGGGCCGCTGAGTGATGTCACTAAGCACTAATGACCTAGAACCTTACTTGACCATCTTGGCCTTTTATTAGGGGTAGTGAGATGACCGGCTTTGGTGCAGTCCGAAGTTGGTAGATACTCGATACTACACTCATTGAGGGTTGTTTTATTGGAATATTTTGGTCGCTAGTTAAGTGGCTAAACCAAAACAATGAACAATGAAAACAATCCAATGATATTGAGCTCCTTAGAACCCGGTTACTATTTATAGGACAGGTTTTTAAGCCAACTACACTCAAGAGGGTACTTACCTATGAAACCCCATGCAAGCCTGAAACTAGGGTTTGGTGTGATTTGCTTGTACATATGTTGTGTGCATACATCATAAACATCATAAAGCATCATATGCATTCACTAACCATTTCAAGGGTTTAGATCTTCATCTTTGTTCTTGTTTTGTAGGTCATGGAAATTCCTCGCAGAAAAACCATCCAAGTCAACCTTGTGAGAATCTCTCCTCAACTCAAGGAGCTCACCTCAAGAATTCCGGAAAGCTCATCCTTCAGTGAAAGACATGGTAGACTGCTCAGCTTAGTCAACACCAACATTGAAGAAGACATGATGAAAGTGCTGTTCCAGTTCTTTGACCCTCTTCACCACTGTTTCACTTTCCCCGATTACCAGTTGGTGCCCACTTTGGAGGAGTTTTCTCAACTCCTAAGAATCCCTATCCTTAATCAACTACCCTTCAACGGTACGGAAAAGGAACCAAAGCCGGAAGATGTTGCTCGAGCATTACATCTACAACCATCCGACATCAAGGGGCATTGGGAAACCAGAAACGACGTCAAAGGATTCTTAGCAAAATTCTTGTTTGAGAAGGCACAAGAATGTTGGAATTCATTGGACCTACAAGCCTTTGAAGAAATTGTGGCACTCCTTATCTATGGGTTGGTCTTATTCCCAAATTCTGACTAATTGATAGATGTCAACGCCGTCAAAATCTTCTTGTCTAGAAATCCAATACCAACATTACTTGGGGACATCCTTCACTCATTTTACACACGAACAATGAGAAAGAGGGGTGTTCTCATGTGCTGTACTCCTCTCCTTTCAAGGTGGTTTATTTCGCACCTTCCACAATCTGTCTTGAAGAATGACCAAGGCTCAAGGTGGTCCCAACGGTTGATGACTCTTACTCACTCTGATGTACATTGGTGTTCTCGGTCCAGAGAAAATGTCATCATCGTCGATCATTGCAGAGAGTTCCCTAATGTTCCATTACTTGGAATCAGAGGAGGTATCACCTACAACCCTTGCCTAGCTCTGAGGCAATTTGGATATGCACGGAGGGATGGCCCTCACGACATGTTGATTCCTGACCTAGTTTTTGACTTCGACAACGATGCGCAAGGACTTCGCCAAAGATTCATCAGAGCTTGGGGGAGGCCCAATAAGGTTGATAGCAAGACACTGGGACACAAGAACTCCATCCCTCTTGAGCCTTATCTCAAGTGGGTACGAGCCCGAGCCCAGAGTCTAATGATGCCTTATCCTCATGTTCTCCCTGTGATTAAAGAGCCCGTCAAGGAAGGGGAGGTTCCCTACACCATCCTACATCCTGACATGCCTACA
Source organism: Vicia faba (assembly GCA_948472305.1). Lineage (NCBI taxonomy): Eukaryota > Viridiplantae > Streptophyta > Magnoliopsida > Fabales > Fabaceae > Vicia > Vicia faba. Next base: position 233,003,061 of record OX451741.1, on the reverse strand, counting down.
TCGTGGGAGGAAATGCAGAAGAGTTGGATTCAGCTCAAGGAGGAACAGAACACTTTTGAAGCTAGCTTCTACGCCAGCGAGAAAAAGGTTTTAGAGCTTACCCGCCGACTTCATGAGCAAGAGGCCCTTAACACCTACATCGCACCAAAGAGGATGCGCAATGTCTTTTTACCTTGAGAAGTTGTTTTTGTAATATTTGGCCCATGGGGCATTTATGTACTAACAAATTTCTTCTTATTAATATGACGTGCGTTCTTCTTTGTTTGCAACAATCTTGAATGTTCTAAATCCTTGAATGCATTGCATACATAAGCATACCATTCATCATGTGCATAAGCAGGTCTCACTCCAGGTTTCCTTATCTGTCTGCTGTTTATTTCAGTAGGATGGATCTCGAGCAAACAGTCAAAGACCTACAAGCTCAAAATGCACAGTACCAGCAACTCCTGACGACCTTGGCTAAGGGTCAGGAGGATCTCAAGACCTTGCTGGGGAATAAAGACCCAATGAAAAAGAAGAAAAAGAGACTCGGGGTGGCTACTCTAGGGAGAAGATTTGACGGAGAGGCCAGGAGAGTGCTTGAATTTCCTCCTACTTCCGATGAAGGATCCAGTAAGGGAGGTGGGGCTGCGGTACCTTCCGAGTCCGATGTGGAAGAAGAGGAGGTCGAAGAGGATGAAGACTACTCTGATCAACAATACCCTCTAGCTGATGATAAATACAAGGGTTTAGAAGACAGGTTGGCTGCCATGGAGCTACAAAGGGTGCCAGGTTTGGATTTCGAAGACTTGGGTTTGGTTGCCGGGATTGTGATTCCCCCAAAGTTCAAAGTGCCAATTTTTGTGAGGTATGACGGGTTGTCCTGTCCAAAAATGCATCTCAGATCCTACGTAAGAAAGATCCAGCCCTATACGGCAGATAAGAACCTTTGGATCCATTTCTTTCAAGACAGCCTTTCTGGAGCTCAACTGGAGTGGTTTTATCAGCTAGAGGGAACCAGCGTCCGAAACTGGGAAGACTTGGCCACCGCCTTCTACAAACAATATCAGTATAATTCTGACCTTGCTCCTACACGTACCCAACTTCAGGGTATGTCACTGGGAACCGGCGAAGGATTCAAAGAATATGCACAAAAATGGAGGGATTTGGCTGGAAGGGTGCAGCCTCCTTTAACCGACCGTGAACTTGTTGATATGTTTCTAGGGACCCTATCTGGGCCATTTTTCAATCATCTGATTGGTAACTCTTCTGCGGGGTTTACCGATTTGATCTTAACAGGCGAAAGAATAGAAGCTGGCATCAAGTCAGGAAAGATTCAGAAGAGTGTTGCTGCAAGTGTTGAGAAGAAACCTTTCAAGAAGGAAACAGCTGTTGTATACTCCTAAGGAAGAGCAGGGAAGACTGAGCGCCGGCCAACTGTGGGAGCTGTAATGATTCAAAACCCTTCAAGTGAGCAGCCTCGCTATAACCAGTCCAGACCAAATCAGCAACGGGTGGAACGGCCACAACGGCAGTTCACCCGCATTAATATGACTCCAGCGCAAGTGCTTCCCCATCTGTTAAAGTTGAATCTCGCATCTATCAAAGAGGCACCAAAAAATGTGAATACGTCCTCTCCGCATTATCATCCTAATGCTAAATGCGCCTACCATTCTGACAGTGTCGGGCACGACACCAACGATTGTTGGGCACTCAAGCATAAAATCCAAGACCTGATAGAGGCGAAGGAAGTGGAGTTCGACGCTCCGGAGAAGCCTAATATGATATCTGCTCCAATGCCGAAGCACGGCCGAAATGTCAATGCCATTGAAGAAGATTTGTATGTTGCTGATGTCAATGATCTGATAACTCCTTTGTTAACCATCAAGTTGAATCTGTTAAGGGCCGGGATTTTCCCGGGATGTAAAGAAGACTGCTATTGTTGTTACTCTCTGCCGTTTGATTGTCCGTTACTGAAGAAAGGCATCCAAGGCCTAATGGACAGTCGACAAATTTTGTTTGAAAAAGTTTCTGCCATTCCAACCCATACTGAAGATGTCTCAATCATAACCATTCACACCAATCTTTCCAAGGCCGTCAGAAAGCCTGTTAAGATTACACCAGCTACGAAATCTGTTCCTTTGAAGATAACAATGCCAGGGCATGTCCCCTATGTCTCTGAGAAGTCAATACCATGGAACTACGGCGGTGAAGTCTACTACCATGGTATTAAACAAATCGAAATAACTGAAGAAAGTTCGAATGATGAAGAATCCAGCATTGGAAACATTGCGGGCAGGAGCAAAATCACCCGGAGCGGGAGAATATTTTCTCCAGAGATTGCCCCTCCAAGAGCAATCTTTGGACCCTCATCTGCCGACAAGGTCATCCCTGCACCAATAAAACTCTCCGCTAGAACCCCTTTGATTGAAGATGTTGTTGTTCCTAATATTGTCCCTCCTACCGCTGTTGATAAAGGTAAGGGAATCCAAGATGAGCTCGTCAGGACGAGGGCTCAACCCTTGGTCATCCCGGAAACCTCCAAGAAGGAAATGGATGAGATCTTGAAGATAATCAAAAGGAGTGATTATGATGTGGTAGAACAACTGGGGCAAACCCCCTCAAAGATCTCCATGCTGGCACTACTACTTTGCTCGGAAGCGCACGCTAAAGCTCTGATAAAATTCCTGAAGGCAGCCCATGTGCCCCAGGAAACCTCCGCAGATCAATTCCAAAATTGTGTGGCTAGCCTTACTGCGGACAATGGATTAGGTTTCTCTGACGCCGACCTAACTCCTAAAGATAGAAACCACAATGATGCTTTGCACATTTCAGTCGAGTGCCGAGGAACTACTCTCGCGCATGTCTTGGTCGACACTGGTTCGTCGCTGAATGTACTGCCTAAGAAAGCTTTGGACCGACTAGATTGTGAAGGGATAGAGTTGAAGCCGAGTGATATTGTTGTCAGAGCTTTCGATGGTTCGAAGAGAATGGTCCATGGGGAGGTTGAAATTCCCATCAAGATAAGCACTGAGGTGTTTAAATCTACTTTCTATGTGATGGACATCCGTCCGTCATACTCTTGCTTGTTGGGTAGGCCTTGGATACACCATGCTGGGGCAGTCACCTCCTCCTTACATCAGATGTTGAAGTATCCTGTCAAGGGAAAGATCATAACCATCCATGGCGAAGAGGAGTACATGATCAGCCACTTGAACTCCTTCCGGTACGTGGAGGTAGAAGGTGAGTTCATCGAGACACCTTTCCAGCATTTCGAAGAAGTCCTTCCTGAAATAACAGTAGCAAAGTTGGCAGCTGAAGCACCGAGGCAGATGGCCAGGATGGCATCTCTAGAGGACGCAAAGGCCGCAATAAAGGAGGGGAAGAATTCAGCATGGGGGCAGTTGCCTGATATTCCGCATAAAACAGACAAATTTGGATTAGGGTTCACTACCGCGGGCCAGAAAGTTATGCGCCGTTCGAAGATTGAAAGGGCGCCTGTCAAAATTTCTCCCTACGGAATCAACGCTTTGGAGGATGAAGACAAAGGGAGCAACATCGAAGAGTGGATTTACCCAACTGTCAAAGGAGGATTGTGCAACTGGGAGGCAAAAGACTTTGTCCCCATCACTTTTATTCATCAGTAATTTATCTGTCAAACATTTCCTATTTGGTCTGTAATATTTATTTTCGAACAAACCGTACACTATCTTTTCACCTCATGCCTTGCTCGGGGCATGTAGGTCCATTTGTAAGGGTTTTGATTATTTTTCATATCCATATGCCATGTTTAATGATTCATTGGACGTTTTTCATTCGATAAACTACTTGTGTTCATTTTCTTTCCTTTTGCAATTTTTGTTTAAGGATGGCTATCCCTTACACACACCCACACTCACAAATGCAGGTACCCATCCACTCCGGATTCCATGGGTGACTATTCTGCTATATCCTTCAATAACTCTGAAGATCTGGTCAATCAAGCCGAGTATGAAGATGACGAAGGTTGTGAAGTACCAGGGGAACTAGCCAGACTTCTACAGCAAGAGGAAAGGGCCATCTTACCGCACGAAGAGTCATTGGAAACTGTCAACTTAGGGACCGAGGAAGACCGGAAGGAGGTGCAAGTGGGTGCCAATCTGGAACCAAGTGTCAAGGAACGCCTGATACAGTTGTTGAATGAGTATGTTGAAATCTTCGCTTGGTCTTATGAAGACATGCCGGGTTTAGACACAGACATCGTGGTTCACCGTCTCCTCACAAGAGAGGATTGTCCACCAATCAAGCAAAAAGTCTGCCGAATGAGGCCTGACATGTCTGAAAAGATCAAAGCAGAAGTGATGAATCAATTCGACGCTGGCTTTCTGGCTGTTACGTCCTATCCTCAATGGGTCGCTAACATCGTGCCAGTACCTAAGAAAGATGGCAAAGTCAGGATGTGTGTGGACTACCGGGATTTGAATAGGGCCAGCCCCAAAGATGATTTTCCACTTCCACACATTGACATTTTGATCGACAACACAGCTCAGCACAAAGTGTTTTCCTTCATGGATGGATTCTCGGGCTACAATCAAATCAAAATGGCCCCCGAGGATATGGAGAAAACAACTTTTGTCACGCAATAAGGCACTTTCTGTTACAAGGTGATGCCGTTCGGGCTGAAGAACGCTGGGGCAACTTATCAACGCGCCATGGTAGCTTTGTTTCATGATATGATACATCATGAAATTGAAGTTTACGTAGACGATATGATAGCTCGGTCACAAACAGAGGAGGAGCACCTTGAACACCTAGAAAAGCTGTTTGCCAGGTTGAAAGAATACAAACTCGGGCTGAATCCAAGTAAATGCACTTTTGGAGTTAGGTCTGGTAAACTTCTAGGATTCATTGTAAGCAACAAAGGCATTGAAGTCGATCCAGAAAAAGTGAAAGCAATACAAGAGATGCCTGCTCCTCGTACTGAAAAGGAGGTTAGAGGGTTCTTGGGACGCTTGAACTATATTGCCAGATTCATCTCTCATCTGACTTCTACCTGTGAGCCAATTTTCAAACTCTTGAAGAAAGATCAGGTAGTCGAATGGAACGACGATTGCCAAGCTTCTTTTGATAAAATCAAGGAGTATTTGCTAGAACCTCCTATTCTGATGCCACCCGTCGAAGGAAGACCATTGATCATGTATCTGACCGTCTTGGATAACTCAATGGGGTTTGTTTTGGGCCAGCATGACGAGTCTGGTCGAAAAGAGCATGCTATTTATTACCTTAGCAAAAAGTTTACCGACTGTGAGACTCGCTACTCACTGCTCGAGAAAACTTGCTGCGCTTTGGTATGGGCTGCTCGCCGACTAAGACAGTATATGTTGACTCATACTACCTTGTTGATTTCCAAAATGGATCCTATCAAGTATATCTTCGAAAAGCCCGCTTTATCCGGAAGGATAGCTAGATGGCAAATGATCCTAACTGAGTATGACATCCAGTACACCACTCAAAAAGCTATAAAAGGGAGTGTACTAGCTGACCATCTGGCTCATCAAGCTATCGAAGATTATCAACCCATGAGATTTGACTTCCCAGACGAGGACATCATGAATTTGGACAACATTGAAGGTAACGGACCGTATGACGGACCCGAAAAGGGATCCCGATGGACCCTGTGCTTTGATGGTGCTTCAAATGCACTTGGAAACGGTATCGGCGCAGTACTCATTTCTCCGGAAGGCTATCACACACCTTTCACGGCCCGACTTTGCTTCAGCTGCACAAACAACATGGCTGAGTATGAAGCTTGCATCTTTGGTCTCAAGGCTGCTATAGACTTGGGGATCAAATCTTTGATCGTATTTGGGGACTCAGCTTTGGTTATCAGTCAAATCAAAGGAGAGTGGGATACCAAGCACCCTAATCTTATCCCATACAAAGAACATGTCTTGACATTGTTGCCTCATTTCGAGCAAATTACCTTCGAGCATTTCCCGCGAGAAGAGAATTAGCTAGCAGATGCTCTAGCTACAATGCCCTCCATGTTTAAACTCAACTGGGATAACGAGGCTCCCCAAATCACCATCGAGCGAATCGATGAACCTGCACATTGTCACGAGATTAATACCGAAGAAGTAGTGGAACAACCCTGGTTCCATGAAATCAAAAGGTATCTCGAGACTAGAGATTATCCCGAAGGAGCTTCCGTAAATGACAAGAAGTTCTTAAGGAAATTTGCTGCCAAATTCTTCCTGAGCAACGACATCCTTTACAAACGAAGCCATGATTGTGTATTACTCCGATGCGTAGACAAAGCTGAAGCAGAGTTGATCATGACTGAGGTACACAGCGGCACATTTGGCACTCACTTGAGCGGGCATACAATGGCTAAGAAGATCCTAAGGGCAGGCTATTACTGGTCTACCATGGAAGCTGACTGCCATCAACATTCCCGTACTTGCCACAAATGTCAAGTCTACGCTGACAAAGTTCACATCCCTCCGGTTCCTCTCAACATCCTGACTGCTCCGTGGCCATTTGCAATGTGGGGCATTGACATGATTGGAGAGATCAAGCCCACGGCTTCCAACAGACATCGCTTCATCCTAGTTGCCATTGACTATTTCACCAAATGGGTCGAAGCAGCTTCCTTCGCCTCTGTTACTAAAAATGTGGTTGCCCGCTTTATCAAGCAAAATCTCATATGTCGGTATGGTGTTCCAGACAGGATCATCACAGACAACGGTACAAATCTGAATAACACGATGATCACCGCTTTGTGCGAACAATTCAAGATTTATCATCACAATTCATCTCCCTATCGGCCGAAGATGAACGGTGCTATTGAAGCTGCGAACAAAAACATTAAGAAGATCATTCAGAAAATGACAGTCACTTACAAAGACTGGCATGAGATGTTACCGTTTGCTCTACATGGATACCGTACGACGGCACGTACTTCAACCGGGGCAACCCCATTTTCGTTGGTATATGGCATGGAAGCTGTCCTGCCTATGGAAGTTCAGATTCCTTCTCTAAGGATTATGAAGGACACAGGTTTGAATGAAGATGATTGGATGCAGACCCGACTTGATCAACTCAATCTGATCGACGAGAAGCGACTCGCTGCTATATGCCATGGTCAGACGTATCAAAAACGGATGATCAAGGCCTTCAATAAAAAATTCAGACGTCAAGTGTATCAAGTCGGAGATCTCGTAATCAAGCGGATTATCTTGCCGCAAAGTGATCCCAGGGGCAAATGGACTCCTACATATGAAGGACCATTTGTGATCAAGAGCATATTTTCTGGTGGTGCAATGATTCTGACCACCATGGACGGTGACGATTTGCCGCACCCTACGAACGCAGACATAGTCAAAAGATACTACGCATAAAATAACCCGACAAGTCGAAAACCCAAAAGGGCGGCTTGGGCAAAAATGGGAATCCCGGTGAACCGAAAACCCGAAAGGGTCGTTCAGGCAAAAATTAGGGATAAAAACAAAAAAATCTGTACACCCGGCAAGTTGAAAACCCGAAAGGGCGGCTTGTGCAAAAAGGGGTTTCCCCGGTGGATCGAAAACCCGAAAGGGCGATTCAGGCAAAAGTTAGGGAATTGAAGCGTATGACTATGTCTCGTCGGATCACCTCAAAGACAATCTCTCCATCAACCAGTTCCAGGCTTCTGATCAATCCAGTCATCGGCAGACGAAGCATTGAATGGACAGATATTCAGAGTTGTGAAGGCTATAGCGGAATGGAATCCCATGGAATTATTTCACATAGCCATCTTTATTTTGTATAAATCTTTCAATATTTACGACGAAATCCTCTTACTAGGATGATTGTCTCCTTTGTACAAATATACTCAGAAAAAGTTAATACAAATACTCTTCCCAGAAATTTGTGTCATTTCCTTTTTCTTTTCTTTTGCACTATTTGTTTTATTTTGAGAAACGTCCAATGTTTTGTTAAATAGGCATATGCATTTGAACATAATCATTTCCTTATGAATCAATAAAGAGGATTACTGATAGGTTGAAGATGCAGTTGGATATCTTGATACCCCTTCAAAGGGAACCCCCAGGAGATTTGGAATCCATATCCCCAGCAAGTCTTGAAGCTTACCCCCAGTAGATTCTGGAAGCTTATCCCATGCAGATTACGGACGTCTCTCCCGAGCTTTATTCAAAGTTGCTCCCCACAAGGGCTTATAACTGGGTTATCCTCAGCTTATTGCCACGAAAGATCGCACTCGGCAAAATTCTCCCTATCCCCAGCGGAGTTCGTCAAAGTTCCCCAGCATAACTTATCAATACAATCCCCAGAGGAGTTTATCTTTGTTATCCCCAGCCAGAGAATCCTCCAGAACTCAACTCCCCTCAGAACTAAGTTTCAGTATCCCCAGCAGAGCTAAAACTTCAAACTATCAATCCCCAGCGGAGCCAGACTAGTGAACCTTTTCCCCACAAAAATGCTTCTCACTAGGCTAGAGATTCTCAGTCTTATCTCCCCAGCTTAAGTCTACCAGATTCTAAAATCCCCCAGTAGACATCATCAGAAATTCTTTTACCCTACAAGTCACCAAGGAAATTCCAAGTCCCCGCAAGTGGTTCTAAGGCCCCTCAACGGTTGAAGGTCTGGTATTCCCCAAGCAAATTTGAAGACTTTTAGTTTTCAGTTCCTCATTGTATATTCGAAGTTTCTCCAATGAAGATCTCCTCAAGACAGGAATTCCCCAGAAGATTGGTATACAACCCAAGCTCCTTATTCTCCAGCAACAACCAGGAATTATTCTTCCCGGCAGCAGTCAAGATACTATTATCTTCAGCCATCTCGGATTCATCTATCCTTTGCAAGACAGCTCTCCAGCTTACATGCACATTCATTTACATTCATATCATATAACATACATTGCATCATGCATCATGACATTGCATATAACTAACTCTTTACCTTTACAGGTAAGATCAGTCGGCAGACAAATATCCTCTTCCAGGTTCACTCAGAGAATAGTTCAGATGTGACCCAGACATGGCAACATTCTGATACTTATTCCAGATTCATCCAGATGCAGTTTTACACGAGCTCATCATCAGGAAACCCTACACCGGTTCCTCCTCAAACTTCAAAGATTTCTGAAAACAGTTCACGGGTTCTCCAAGTAACGGATGTTAACCTATCACTTGTTCAGATTCTTCTCAAGACTTCTGAAAACAGTTTATGGATTCTTCCCAACAACGGATGTTAATCTATCAACTTGTTCACATGCAACTTTTGAAAACATTTTACGGACGCTTCCCAACAACGGATGCTGCTCTATTACTTATTCAACTTCAAGACTTCTGAAAACAGTTTACGGGTTCTCCAAGTAACGGATGTTAACCTATCGCTTGTTCAGATTCTTCTCAAGACTTCTGAAAATAGTTTACGGATTCTTCCCAACAACGGATGTTAATCTATCGCTTGTTCAGACTCTTCTCAACTTTTGAAAACAGTTCACGGACGCTTCCCAACAACGGATGCTGCTCTATTGCTTATTCAACTTCAAGACTTCTGAAAACAGTTTACGGGTTCTCCAAGTAACGGATGTTAACCTATCGCTTGTTCAGATTCTTCTCAAGACTTCTGAAAACAGTTTACGGATTCTTCCCAACAACGGATGTTAATCTATCGCTTGTTCAGACTCTTCTCAACTTTTGAAAACAGTTCACGGACGCTTCCCAACAACGGATGCTGCTCTATTGCTTATTCAACTGCAAGATTTCTGAAAACAGTTCACGATTTCTCCAAGTAACGGATGTTAACCTATCGCTTGTTCAGACTCTTCTCAACTTCTGAAAATAGTTTACGGATGCCTCCAGATACGGATGTCAATCTATTGCTTATTCATACCCCCAATTCAGATGTGGTCCAAAACATGGACACCTTGCTGATACTCATCTCAGATGGCATCTTTAAGCCCATCCCCGAAAAGTTTCTGTCACTCCGTCCAGATGGCATCGTTAAGCCCATCTCCAAATGGCATCTCTAAGCCCATTCCCGCATCCATTGCTTTGATGAGTGCAAATTTAAGGGCACTCTAGTGTCCAATCTCCTTTTACCCTCGAGTCGCGAAAGGCAAACTTGCCAATCTAACTCTTCGGATTCAAGAAGATTGAACAGGGGCAACTGTTGTACCCCAAAATTTGCCCTCCCATTTCTCAATGATTTCTCATCACTAAGTCCTTGGAGCTCAAGATCCAGTTAGGGTTTCATCTGCTCAAGACTTCTCCTTGCACTGTTGACCCAAATTAGGGTTTGTGTTTGCACAAAGATGTTTTGACCAAAAATTCCTAAGATGACTTTCATGCTTCATATTGGACTCCCAAGTTTATCCACATCAAGTTTCAAGTCCTGATTCCAAACTTTGCCCAGTCAATTGGACAGTTGACCTAGAAATCAGCTGTATTGGGGAAAAAGTCAACTGTGGCCAATTGACAGTCAAATCTCATGAAAATTGACCCACATCAACATTATGAACTCACATGGGCCATTTGATCAAGTCTGGATTACAATTCCACAAGAAATTTGATCAGATCACCAAAAGGGCAAAATGGTCATTTTTAGGGTTTTGACTACACAAAGGCAATTTTTGACTGTTTGACCTAGCCAATGGCAAACCAAGCTCACATATGGACTCAAGGACCCCATGGAATTATCTTGACATGCTCAACAAGTTCAAAAGATCCACAATGCATAAGATTGACAGTTGAATTTCCCAGTCAATTGATCAATTTTGACTGTATACTGAAAAGTCAAACTTTGACTTTTTGGTCAAAATCAAATGTCAAGATTCATTTTTCATCAAAACATGACAAATCATGAAACTTGTTCATCAAGAAATCAATAATTGCAAATTAGGGTTTGAAATGAAGATTTTTCATAACTTAGAATTTTTCTAAGTTATGAAAAACCCTAATTTTTTCCTAACTTGGCCCCACTTTCTCACCAAGATTCATTTGGATTCAAGCAAAAGTCAAAACATGAAAGTTGTAGCCTATTGCATAATCTACAACTTTGATTCACAAAGTTTTCCCAAAAGAAGCTTGTAGCTCAAGTTACAATTTTTGGAACAAGGGTACCAAACCATTCTTAACTTAGAGAAAATTTGACCTATTTTAGGCAAGGTTTTTACCTAACTTCAAGACCATTTTTCATATACTTCCACTTGGAATTTCAATTTTCATTTCAAATATGGATTGTAGTACACATTCCAAGCTTTCCAAAATGTCCAAGAACTCATCAAACAACCTTATGGTTAGGGAGAATCGAATTTTGCAATATGGGAAAGACTCACTTTGTTCTTGGCCAAATTACATGTCCATAACTTGTGCATTTTCAAACTCAGCATGTGCTAGCTACATTGCAGGCCTCTAATCCCATTTTCACTCAATAATTTAATGCAAACTCTTTGTGCCAAGACCATATTCTATGTGTTCAAGCATTGCATAATGGTTTAATCCCAAAATAGATAAAGCACTTTAACCATTTTTGCAAAAGTGAGCTTTATGTCAAAATGCAAATCCAAGAAGTACAGTTCAAATCCCCTTGGCACAAGTTTAGGAACTAATTACACTGATCAATGCCAAGGTTTGCAGCACATTAGGGGGGCCTCTACCTGTCTAAAAACCAACTTGACCTTTTCTTGCTTAAGTGTGAAGAAACATAGCATTTTACACAACAACTTTCATCTCAGCACAAACAAGCTTAAGCAAAAACTTTGTACACTTTCTAAACATCCTAACTGAGCTAGAACACGAGTCAACCACCTCCATTGCCTTCCAAAACTCAGAATCACCATTGAACTGCCCAAAACAGGGCATCCATGCAGTTTGAGTTCCATAGCTCAAACCTTCCATGCATTCTTGCTAAAAACACTTCAAATACATTCCTTAATATCCACATAAACTATTCCAAACCTTGAACTGAGACTGTAACAGCCATAGCACCATTTTCCATTTCCATTTTTCTATCTTGCAGGTGGACTTCTGCAGCTTGATTTGGCATGATTTAAAACACTCCAAGCATTGGAATAGCATCACTACACTTCAGGCAAGCTGTACAAATCATCATTTTACCCTGAAAGCTCCTCCATTACAAGGCACGATTCCAACTGAACAGGTATATTCATGAAGTTCTATCTCTCAATATAGGCATTGTTAGCTTTAGGTTTGTGAAGAAAACATGTCACATTCATAGCCCTGAACATGCCCATGTGATTAGATTTCATTTATATTATGTATGCTTAGAGAATTTTAAGTCTGAACATGGAAGAAAAACTAGGTCAGGAATTGGGGGAGAAGAAATTCTCTCTCATTTCTGAGAGTTAGGATGAGTTCTTTATATGTCTGGATTCGTGATTCAATGCTTAACATTTTTGGTGTTGTAAGTTTTTGTTAAAACTCAAGGAATCAGGATGTTTGAATTCATGTGCCAAGCGCGCGTTTTTGAACAAGAACAGTCTGGAGGTTGAAGAAGGTCTTCATGGGCTGGGCCTGATTTGCTATTTCTTTTTACACACTGTTTTTGCTTCTACACCCCCTAGGCCCATTTTGCTTATTTGCATGATTTTTTGACTTTTCTTTTTTTATTCTGACTTATTTATTTTTGCTAATAATATTAAAAACATAAAAAATATTTTTCACACCATTTTTATATTTTTTTAGGCATTTATTTGTTTATATTGATATTTGTATGTAAATAAGTACATAATATTATTATTTAGAATAAATAGAAAAAATAATGTAAACACATTCATTTTTTGATTTTTATTTTATTTTATCTTCTGAAAATATTTTATATGAAATATACTTTTTTTATAAATATTAAATATTATTATTTTTGTATATATAATATATATTTAGTAAATAATACAAATATTTATATATATATATTAGTATATTTAGGTTAAAATACAAAAATATATACATTTTTATTTTATTAATATTTGACCTCAAAAAATACTTTTTTTTTATAAATATACTTCATTTTTATTTTATTTGTATATAATGAATAAATGTGTGCATATTAAATAATCAATACATTTTATTTAATAAAATTAGGGTTTTGCCCTAATCATAAAAAACTCCAAAAAATAATACTTTTTATTTTTGTTTACTTGACATATAAAAATACTCTTTTTCATACACATAAAAACATTTTTGCATCTTGCATATTTATTTTATTTTCCATTTAATTTGTACAATTAATTATCTTGTAAATAATTCCAAATTGATGTAATAGTTAGGTTTAAATTCCTTGTCAAATCCCCCCATTTGAACATTTGTACCCCCCCTTCCCATATTGTGTTGTAATAGCTTAGGAACTTTAATTTTCGCATTTTAATGCTTTCTAAATATACCATGTTAGAATTAGGGTTTGTATGCAAATAAAAAGAACCAAAATAATTTGACCTAATTTCAAGATAATCAAGCATGAAAATGGACAACACATATCACACTTGCACCCCTAGGGTATTCCACTTGTTGCCTTCAATAAATGGGCCATATTGCATGTTAGGTTTCTTTGGGCAAAAAAACAAAACAAACAATTCAAATGATCATAGTCCCTCGATGACGCTTTCGAAAAGTTGCCTAAAATGATCAAGTCCCTTAAAGGAAAATTGCCCAAAGATACTTGGCACCATTGCAATTATGGTCTAAACGATGACCCGCGCCCGTCCCTTTCACATCCTAACACAAGATTGTCCATCAAATGCAATGGTGGAACAAAATTGTTAAAAGGGTTAAAACATAGCAAAAATCTTTGAGAACTTTAGGGTAGATAGCTCTTAAGTACTTGTCAACTTGCAAAATAAAAACACTTGCCTATTTTTCAAACACCACTTTCAAAACAAACTTTCAAAAAACCTTGAAACATCTTTTCAAAAAGACAAACACCTTTTGTAAAACATTCGAGTAAAGAATTGTTACAAGGGTAGCCTAGACAAGGCATCTTTTTCAAAACATTTTTCAAAACCACACACAAAGCACCATCTCAAACAATTGAAAACCAAGGCAAGTTGATCTAAGCAAGTACCTAAGAGCCCATGGATAACCATGGATAGAAAGGGTGCTAATACCTTCCCTTTCTATAATCCACTCCCCGAACCCAAGAAAATATCTCAAAGGTTTTTGCTGTGCTTTTTAAACCTTTCCTTAGGATAAAATAAAAAGTCGGTGGCGAATCTTGCTCAACCAAAACATTTGCGAAAACAAACGCAAAACCATAGTCAGTTCTCCCACCGTATCACAGCTTCTAAACTATATTTCCAGATTCATTTCTCACCTAACAGCTACTTGTGAGCCAATCTTCAAACTATTGAAGAAATATCAAGTAGTCAGATGGAATGATCAATGCCAGATTTCTTTTGACAAGATCAAAGAGTACTTACAAGAGCCTCCTGTTTTGATGCCACCAGTCGAGGGAAGACCACTGATCATGTATCTGACCATTTTAGAAAACTCAATGGGGTGTGTATTGGGGCAGCATGACGAGTCTGGCTGAAAAGAGCATGCTATTTACTACCTGAGCAAAAATTTTACCGACTGTGAAACCAGATATTCACTGCTCGAGAAAACTTGCTGTGCTCTGGCATGGGCTGCTCGCCGGCTAAGACAGTATATGTTGACTCATACTACCTTGTTGATATATAAGATGGACCCGATAAAATACATCTTCGAAAAGCCTACTCTGTCTGGGAGGATAGCTAGATGGCAGATGATCCTAACAGAATATGACATACAATATACTACCCAGAAAGCTATAAAGGGCAGTGTGCTAGCTGACCATCTCGCTCACCAAGCTGTAGAAGATTATCAATCCATGAAGTTTGAATTCCCGGATGAAGACATCATGACATTAGACCACTGTGAAGGAATCAGGCCATACGACGAACCTGAACAAGGATCCCGATGGACCCTGTTCTTTGATGGGGCATCCAATGCACTTGGTAATGGTATCGACGTTGTACTCATATCTCTAGAAGAGTGTCATACTCCCTTTACTGCCAGACTTTCTTCAATTGTAAAAACAACATGGCGGAATACGAAGCGTGCATCTTTGGTCTCAGAGCTGCCATAGAATTGGGAATCAAATCTTTAGATGTATTCAGAGATTCAGCTTTGGTCATCAGTCAGATCAAAGGGGAATGGGATACTAAGCACCCAAATCTTATCCCTTACAAAGAACATGTTTTGACATTGCTACCGCATTTTGAGAAAATTACCTTTGAGCATTTCCCGCGAGAAGAAAATCAGCTAGCAGACGCTCTAGCCACAATGTCATCTATGTTTAAACTTAATTGGGATAACGAGGCTCCCCAAATCACCATTGAACGAATGGATGAACCATCACATTGTCACGAGATTAATACTGAAGAGGTAGTGGAACAAACTTGGTTTCACGAAGTCAAAAGGTATCTCGAGGCTCAAGAATATCCAGAAGGAGCCTCAATCAATGATAAGAAGTTCTTAAGGAGATTCTCTGCTATGTTCTTCCTTAGTAATGACATCCTGTACAAACGCAATCATGACTCCATTCTGCTTCGGTGTGTGGATAAGATTGAGGCAGAAAAGATCATGGCTGAATTACATGAAGGTACTTTTGGAACTCACTCCAGTGGGCATACGATGGTGAAAAAAATCCTACGGGAAGGCTATTATTGGTCTACCATGGAAGCAGATTGCTATCAGCACTCTCGGACCTGTCTTAAGTGTCAAATTTATGCTGACAAGGTGCACGTACCTCCGGTTCCTTTGAATGTCTTGACGGCTTCTTGACCCTTTGCTATGTGGGAATTGACATGATTGGGGAGATCAAACCTACTGCCTCCAATGGACACCGTTTCATCCTAGTGGCCATTGACTATTTTACCAAATGGGTTGAAGCAGCTTCCTTCGCATCTGTTACCAAGAATGTTGTTGCCCACTTCATCAAGCAAAATCTCATTTGTCGGTACGGTATCCCGGAAAGGATCATCACTGAAAATGGTACAAATCTTAACAACACTATGATCACCGCCTTGTGCGAGCAATTCAAGATTCAGAATCACAATTCTTCCCCATATCGGCCAAAGATGAATGGTGTTGTCGAAGCTGCAAATAAAAACATTAAAAAGATCATACAAAAGATGACAGTCACATACAAGGACTGGCATGAGATGCTACCATTCGCTCTCCATGGGTACCGTACCACGGCTCGCACATCAACTGGGGAAACACCCTATTCTTTGGTATATGGCATGGAGGTTGTCTTGCCTATTGAGGTTCAGATCCCCTCTCTAAGGATTATGAAGGACACAGGTTTGAGTGAAGACGATTGGATCCAGACTCGACTTGATCAACTGAACTTAATTGATGAAAAGAGACTTACTGCTGTTTTCCATGGTCAAATGTATCAAAAGCAGATGATCAAGGCTTTCAAAAAGAAAGTCAGACGCCAAGTATATCAAGTTGGGGATCTGGTGATCAAATGTATCATCTTGCCACAAAGTGATCCCAGGGGCAAATGGACTCCTATCTATGAAGGACCATTTGTAATCAAGAACATATTCTCCAATGGGGCAATGATCTTAACCACCATGGACGGTGATGATCTGCCACACCCTGCGAATGCAGACATAGTAAAAAAATACTATGCATAAGAGACCCGCGAGGTTGATACACCTAGGAAAAACAAGGGAATCCCGGCGAACCAAAAAGGTTTGGGAAAAATTAGGGATTAAAAAAATTTGTACACCCGGCAAGTTGAAAACTCGAAAGGGCGACTTGGGCAAAAAAGGGTTTCCCGGTGGACTGAAAACCCGAAAGGGCGGTCCAGGCAAAAGTTAGGGAATTAAAGCGTATGACTATGTCCCGTCAGATCACTTTACGGACAACCTTTGATTTCCATGGACAAACTCGGAGTTCCTGATCAATTCAATCATCTTCAGATGAAGCAACAAATAGACAAGATGCTCAGAGATACGAAGGCTATAGCAGAATGGGAACCCAATGGAATTATTACACATAGCTATCTTTCTTTGTATAAATTTTTCTTGTTTTTTTGGCACCATTCTCTTACTAGAATGATTGCCTCCTTTGTACAAAATATTTATTCAAAGTCAATACAAAGATACCCCTTTGAAAGTAAAAAAATTATTTGTCTTTTCTTTACGATTGTGTTTTGTTTGCAAAAACGTCCAATGATTCATTGATGAACATGTGCATTTGAACATAATTACTGTTTACAAATAAACAAAATGAGAAATACAATTACTGATAAGTTGGAAGGACAGGAAAATGTCTCTAGGCTACTCCATAAGTAATCCCCACAGTATCCCCAGCGGAACAAATTTCAATTTATTAATCCCCAGTAGAAATCATCAAAATTCTTAGGATTTCCCGAGCAAATCTTACAAGCAGTACGTGGCATTGCCCTTACAACGAAATTTACTTCTCTCAACAAGAGTTCGTTAGTACTTCAAACTTCAAGACATGGAAATTCAACATATCCTCAGTAGCATTCAAGGATTTATTTTCCTTAAATCATACAGCAATACAACAAATCAGCTTACATGCGCATACATTACATCCACATATCATTGATAAAGCAAATACATTGCATCATACATTTCATGCAACATAACTGTGTTTCAGCTAACATTTTACCCTTTTCAGGATAAGATTAACAGTTACCATTAACAATATGCAATCAGGATACAATACAGATACGCTCTAGACACGGATGCCATTCTGATACTCATTCAGATTCAACTTTCGGATACAGTACAGATACACTCCAGACACGGATGCCATTCTGATACCCATTCAAATACAGTACAAATACGCTCCAGACACGGATGCCATTCTGATACCCATTCAGATACAGTACATATACGCTCCAAACACGGATGCCATTCTGATACCCATTCAGATACAGTTCAGATATGCTCTAGACACAGACGCCATTCTAATACTCATTCTTTCAGCTTACAACTTACAATTCAACAAACATTTTTGGATGGCATCTACAAGCCCATCTCCAACAAGATTTTATCACTTCTCCAAATGGCATCTTTAAGCCCATTCCCTCAACTACACATCGTCGAGTGCAAATTTATGGGCACTCTAGTGTCCAATCATATTTCACCTTCGAGTCACGAATGGAAAAACTCTCAAATCTAACTCTTCAGGTTTAAGAAGATTGAACAGGGGCAGCTGTTGTACCCCAAAATTTTCCCTCTCATTTATCAAGATTATTCTCACAAAATTTCTTTGACTCAAGATTGGATTAGGGTTTGAGTTTGCACAAGGATTCTTGGACTATCAATGCTTCATATTACTTTCAAACATCATTATGAACCCCTAAGATTACTCATGACAAGTTTCAAGTCTTGAACCCCATTTTTGATCAATCAATTGGACAGTTGACCTAAAAATCAACTGTATTGGGAAAAAGTCAACCATGGCCAAATTACAGTCAAACTTCATATTTTTTGATCCACATCAACATTTTAGACTCATATGTATCATTTGATCAAATTTGGACCACAATTCCTCAAGAAATTTGATCAAATCATCAAAAGGGCAAAATGGTCAAAATTAGGGTTTTGACTGAGAAAGGGCAATTTCTGATTTTTGACCTGGCAAATGACCAATTCATTTGAAGCATGATTTCAAGGATTCAATTGTATCATCTTGACCTAATGACATGGTTCAAAACATTGCAATTTCATTGGATTGACATATGAAATTTGCAGTCAACTGATCAAAAGTCAACTGTATACTGAAAAGTCAAACTTTGACTTTTTGGTCAAAATCAAGTGCCAAGGATCACAATTCATTAAAACATGTCAAAATGTGAAACTTTTTCATCAAGAAACCAAAGATTGAAGATTTTATTTTGAAATTTGAAATTTTTCTTAACTTAGAAAATTTCTAATTTTTTCTCAACTTTAAGCCATTTTTTTACCATGATACAAGATGATTCAAAGAAAGTTCCCAACATGAAATTTGTAAACCTCCATGAAATCTACAACTTTTATTCACACACTTTTCCCTAAAGATGCTTGGATCTCAAGATATAATTTTGTGAATACATGCCCATGAACTAAAATAACTTAGTGAAATTTTGCCCTAATTTAGGCAGGTTTTTGACCCAACTTCATGGAAACTTTTCACCTAGTTCCAAGGGGAATATTGAAATGCATTTCAAAGATGAGTTATAGAGCACATTGCAAGCTTTCCAAAATATCCAAGAACTCCTTGAGATCATTTTTGAGTAGGGAGAATCGAAGAGATGAAGTTGGAAATTTCTCACTTTGAATTCAAGCCATTTCATGAAGAACAAATCTCCAATCAGTACATATGCTGCCTAATCCTTGCTTTACAGGTCTCTAACTTGTTCCTCACTTCATAATTTAATGCTTACTCAGTTGACAAAGCTTTAATTCAAGCTCAAGAGCTTTTGTCCAAGTTGTAATTCCATAAATGGCATAAAGTGGCCATTGCCATTTTGAAAAAGCTTCACTTTTGCAACTTTCCAATTCTTGAGCATTGGACCTATCTTCTCTGCACACACAAATCCTACAGGCCTAAAGAAACTTGTACAAATCTCATACCAACCCAAGAAGTCCAGTACAAGCATGTGAAGACTTGTCTCTTCATTTTGCTTCAAAAGTAAGAAAGTGTGCAAAAAGCCTAGGATTGGAAAATCTGTTGAAGAGCTGACTTGAAACCTTTTCCATACTAATACACAAACATATTACAATAGAAAGCACGATTGCTAAGGTCCTAAAACACTCAAAAACTCCATATCACCAAAAAACTGTCAAAAACTTGTAGTTTATGCATAAGCATAGCAATCCATCATTTGGCTCGTGCGTTTCAAGTTTCAATCATCCAAACACTTTACCTACTTCATATCTAAGTAATCCAGGCCATCATCCCTGCACTAGAACACATCCTTCTTCATCTGCCATTTTTGTTTTCAAAGCTTGCAGGTTGACTTGGATAGAGAGTTCCAGGCACTTCCAAAGCAAGTCAAGGATTGGAACACACTCAGGGAGGTTCAAGCAAGCTCAAGCAATCATCAGGCCTTCATAAATCTCACTCAAACTCCATTCACGATTTCAACTGAAAGAGGTCAGCATCTCAACTTCTATCTCTTCATACAGGCATCCATTAGCCACGATTTGTGAATAAAAAATGTAGACCTCATTGCTACGAAGCTGTACATATATATAACTTGCATTTATTGGGCCTGAGTTGAGAGAATTTCGAACTTGAAGTTCCTGGAAAAATTAGGTTTAAATTTAGTGCTTTTTAAAATTCGTTTTGATCTTTGATTGTTAGCTTACATGATTTACATGGTTAGAATCGTGAGACAAAATACTACAATATTCATGTTATCAGTTTCCATTTTTATTGAGAGATGAGAAAGTTACAGAACTTCTGGCCAGCTTGAGGAAGAAGATGAAGTACATGGCAAGGGCATTGTTTTTGTTATGTTTTTGTTGTTTCATATAAATCAACGGATGTATAGCCACCCCTGTGGCAAGGTAACACGCTGGTGAGGCCCAGGTCCGGGGTTTGAACCTTGGCGCTACCTTTTGTTTTTCACACTTTTCCATTTTCAGTTTTTTTTGCTGTTTTTCAGGATTGGGCTTCAACTCTGGGCCCTTTGTTTTTTTTCCTAACATCCACCTCCTGATTACTCAGGGCACCCCTGGCCCAATTATTTTCAATTATTTATTTTATTTTGTTTTACTTCATTAAATATATATATATTTTAAAAACATTATAAAATCATAAAATATAAACATGATAAATTTTGCATTTTGTTTATTTTTATTTTATTTCCACATGAAAAATATATTTTTATTAAACTATATATTAATTATTTCTTTCTTAAATAAACTTGTAAATATAATAGATTTAGGTTAATTATTTTATTCCTTTTTTTATATATTTTATTCATACTTGTAAATACCTATTTTAGCATATAAAAGCTAAATATTCCCATTAAATATTATTTATTATTTTAATACAAAAAATACATAAAAATAATACATACGAACTTTATTTTCTTTCAAACTAGAAATTAAGGTTAACTTTTTTTAGATATAATTTCCTTTTTATATATATATATATATTTTTAGGATTAGGTTAAAATTTATTTTTACATAAAAACAAAACAAAAACCCTTTTCTTGCATATACATAATATTGCATATTTTATTTAAATATTGTATTTGTTTATTCCAATATTCATACAAATTCGATTTGGTTGTAATAGCTTAATTATATTTACATTCTTGCAAATCCCCATTTATAATTTGTATTCCCCCTCCCATAAAAATGTTGTAATAGCGTAGTTATCTTTAAATTATGCAATTTACCGCTTTTATATACCATGCTAGTAATTAGGGTTTGTATGGCAAGATCAAAACAAAACAAATAGAAAACCCTAAATCCAAGATAAAATCAAAGCATGAAAATAGCACACTTGCACACAAGCACCCTTAGGGTTTCTCCACTTGGTTGCCTTATACAAAAATATCCATATTATGCATGCGAAGTATCTTGGTAAAACAAACAAATATGAGATCATAGTCCCTCGATGACGCTATTCAAAGTTGCCTTACAAAATGATCTCGGTCCCTCAAAAATGCTAAGATAATTTGCAACATTGCTAATCATGGTTATACGATGACCCACGCACATCCCGTTTATATCCAAAGATAGGGTTTCTTACCAAATCAATGGTAAGACAACAATGTCAAAGGAATAGAAAATGCACAAGAAAGACATTTGAGTAGGTAGATTACTTCTAGTTACTTGCTCTATTTCCAAACAACTATCCTTGCTATTTTCGAAACAAACACACACATTTCTAAACATTTTACAAACATTGAAAACATTTTCAAAAAGACAAACATCTTTGTATACATTCTTACAAACGAGAATCATTACAAAGATTGCCTAAACAAATGGCCTCTTTTACAAAATAATTTCAAAAACCACACAAAGCACAATTTCAAAACAAAAAGCAAGTGATCTAGCAAGTAACTAAGAGCCCATGGAAAACCATAGATGAAAAGGGTGCTAATACCTTCCCTTTTCATAATCTACCCCCCGAACTCAAGAAAACATCTCAAAGGTCTTTCCTGTGCTTTTTCACCTTTCCTTTTGGATAAAAGAAAAGTCGGTGGCGACTCTTGCTAACTGCAACATTTGTGATAAAACCCAAAAATCTCAAGTCAGTTCTCCCACCGTATCACAGTATCATCAGGCTTATGATGATGTAGATATTTTCGATAGTTATGGTAGTTTCCCCAATGTACCTCTTCTTGGTGCAAAGGAAGGAATTAACTACAATCTCGTTCTTGCACGATGATAGCTTGGATATCCAATGAGAGATAAGCCAAATAGTATTCATCTGAGTGGTTTCTTTCTCAAAGAGGGATAGGATCATAAGAAATATAAAAAGGAGATTTCAAAGGCTTGGCGCCATATTCACAAGAAGAGTAGAAAGGACTTGGGACCTAAAGGAGCTGTTTCTTTGGAGCCTTATCTCCCTGGTGGGTACAAGCAAGGGAAATCCAATTGAAGATGTTGTATTCCCGTGAAGAACCTATGCTTGATATGTTTGTAAAGACCACTCCTCCCCTTTTAGATGATGTGAAAGAGCTTCGGTTTTCCCTAGTCAGGATGCAGAAGGAGAAGAAGGCTTGGAAGAATAAGTGTCATATTTTAGAGATGTCCTACCGAGCAGACTTGAAGGAGAAGGATGACTTGATCGAAATTCTTGAGATTCATGCTGTAGAGATGATGGAGAGGCAAGATGATTTATTTTCCTCTAGAGCTCCGTCAGAACTTAGTCATTCACTTACCGACTCTGGTGATTAGAAAGTGGTTGCTGACAGGTATGCAGAAGAGAACAAACAGTTGAAGGCTTAGATTGCAAGACTCACGGGAAAGCGTCAGTGTGTGGAGTGATCTTCATCAACTTTTCTTTCTTAGGATTTTAGATTCTATCTTCTTTTATACTTGGGATTGTTGAAACTTGTACTAAAAGTTGTAATTTGTTTTGAAGTTATTATAATGAGATTTTCAGTATTTCAAAAATATGTTAGTGCTTTAGTATTTTCAAATTGTCTATAATTCTTTGAGTCCCTTTAAGTATTAATAATAATAAAATAAATCATGTGCATTGCATATCATGCATCATCTTGTACATGTTTCTTGAATTCCTATTCATACCCAGGTGTCTTATTGAATTTCTCTACTTCGTTCAACAAGTTGTCTCACCAGTACAATACTCAAGCTAATTCCAGGAAGAAAATGTAGAATCTTGAATAAGATAATCGCGAGATGTGCGAGGAAGTTACCGCTTTGAAGGCCGGTATGGCTAATCTGACTGCTTTGATGGAATCATTGGTGGCTGCTCAGAATCAGCCACCACTTGCTCAGCCTCAACAAATAACAAATGCTTCTGAAAGTCCATCAGTTCTTGTTTCTGTTACCCCAGTTATTGCTGCTCAAAACCGTATGCCTTAGGGTTACCCATGGAGAATTCCTGAAAACTTCATGCCTGAAGGTTTTAATCTTGACACTCAAGCTGCTCTAGTTATGCAAGTTGCTGCTACTCTCACACCTCCTGTGGTGC
The DNA here is from genome assembly GCA_948472305.1 of Vicia faba. Lineage (NCBI taxonomy): Eukaryota > Viridiplantae > Streptophyta > Magnoliopsida > Fabales > Fabaceae > Vicia > Vicia faba. The sequence continues at coordinate 232,979,407 of OX451741.1, read as the reverse complement.
ATATTACTCCTGCTGCTAAAAATGACATCCACTATACTGCACCACCTTCAGTGAATGCTATGTCGTTTGTTAATGATGAATTTTATCGTCCTATCCCTCCTCCAAGTGAAAGTGTGCGTTTCTGTGACTGGTTGGATTGCTTTCAAGACCAATTTAATGAGATGCAGAAGGAAATGAAGGCCCTTCGAGGAAAAGAATTGTTTGGACAGAATGCTAGTGAAACCTTCCTGGTTCGCAATGTAAAGGTGCCAACCAAGTTTAAAGTACCGAAATTTGAGAGGTACAAGGGCAACTCTTGCCCTCGTGACCACCTTGTGATGTATATCAGGAAAATGTCTACCTGTATTGATGATCAGTGTTTGCTCATTCATTTCTTACAAGATAGTTTAACTGGTGCTGCTTTGAAGTGGTATATGAGTCTGAGCAGTAGTAGTATCCGTACCTTCAATGATCTGGGAGAAGCCTTCATCAAACAATATAAGTACAATATATTCATGGCACCTGACCGTGACCAATTAAGGGCAATGGCTCAGAGAGACAAGGAGTCATTCAAAGAATATGCGTAGAGATGGCACGAGATAGATGCCCAGGTGGTGCCACCTATGGGAGAACAAGAAATGACCAAGGTCTTCCTGAAAATCCTTGGATCATTTTATTATGAAAGGATGGTCGTTATTCCGCTGAGTGATTTTACCAAAATGGTAAGCATGGGTGTTCGTTTGGAAGAGGTTGTCACAGAGGGGCGTTTGACAAGAGAGGAAGGGACGAAGAAGTCTTTGTACGGTTTCTATCTAAAGAAAGAAAGTGAAATGAATGATGTTATTGGAGAAAGAAAGATTAGACTAACTAGAAGGTATCAACAGTACCAGAAATAGGTTTCTTCTATGACTCTAGTCGTCAATGTAGCTCTAACCATAATTTCCTATCAGAGACCATATCCTCCAGGGAATCAAGGGAAAAGTCAGAAAAGAGAAACCTTTGACTCAATTCCGGTGAGCTATGCAGAGTTACTTCCGGCTTTGATTCAGAAGAAGTTAGTTCAGACGAGGCCGTCCCTACTATACCATCACATTTACCTTGGTATTATAAGGCAAATCAGACGTGTGATTTTCATTAGGGAGCACCAGGGCACAATATTGAGAACTATTATCCTTTGAAATCTGAAGTATAAAATATGGTGAGATCTAGCCTTTTATCCTTTAAAGTTGTTGGCCCTAATGTGAAAGATAATCCTTTGCCATAGCATGGAGGAGCAAAATGCTATAAACATGGTTGTTGGTTGTCCATGGGGACTTTCAGATTTTTTATATTAATCTGGTTAGAGGAGATTTGGTAAAGATGCATGCTGACCTCTGCGAGTTTAGTTATTATACGCACGACCATGCTGGTTGTGATATTTGCAGTACCGATATCCAAGGATGTGATAAGATAAAAGATGATCTTTAGGAAATGATGGACGAAGGCCTCATTCATATAATCAGGCCTAGGGTAGAGTACGGAGAAGATGTTGATATGCTCTTTAGATATCCTGGATAATTCCAGATTTTTAACGTGAATCATATCAATGACGATTTGATACAGTTACACACTACCTTCTGTCACATGGATGGTCAAGAAGAACACCATTATGGATCTTTCCGGATCTGCTGCAGAGATTCTCGTGGTTGTTCCATAGTGAGAAAAGGTGTTCAGTTGTTGTTGGACAATGGTACTATCAAAGTTTCAGGCAATAGGGATGATTACAATGGGATTAATGTGATTGAAGATTGCTTGGTTGAGACTGTGTCAGAGGATGAGTATGCTTCTGCAGATGAATTATTTTCCTCAGATGAAGATATGTTTTCCAGCAATGATTTTATGGTGTCTAAGTATTCTGAAGAGGGGGAAAATTTTATTTTTCCTTATTTTGGTATTCCCGCCTCTATAGAGATTGAGTACCATAGCAAGCCAGTTGTTGCTCCAGTGGTGATTTTCTTACCAAGTCATGTTCCTTACGAATCAGACAAGGCCGTGCCCTATAAATGAAACTCTACAATCTTAGAGGATGGTGTGGAGATTCCCATCCAACCTTTTTTTGATGTCAAGAATATTGCTGAAGCCAACCGAGTGACCCGCAGTGGCTGTGTTTTCGCACCTGTTATTTGAGGGAATGTTAATGCTGATAAAAAGGTTGTTGAAAGTGTTGAACCTAAGAAAGAAGTGGGGAAATCTAATGGTACTACTCTGGAAAAAGATGTGGACGATATATTGAAGATTATCAAGATGAGCAACTACAGGATCGTAGATCAATTGTTGCAGACTCCATCAAAGATATCTATTCTAGCCTTGCTAATGAACTCTTCTGCCCACAAGGAATCTTTGATGAGAGTATTAGATCAAGCTTTCATGGAAAGTGATATGCCTTTAGACCAATTCAGTAGTGTTGTTGGGAATATTACCTCCTGAAATAACCTGAGTTTTTATGATGACGAGCTGCCCGATGAAGGAAGGAATCATAACATGGCTCTCCATATCTCCATGAACTATAAGAATGATTCATTGTCAAATGTATTGATTGACAATGATCCTCTTTAAATGTCATACCGAGGAGCACGCTTATGAAGCTGAAGTACCAAGGAACTCCCATGCACCCGAGTGGCATAATTGTGAAAGCTTTTGATGGATCAAGGAAGTCTGTCATTGGGTAAGTAGATTTGCTTATTCATATAGGTCCACACATATTTCAGATTACTTTCCAGGTTATGGATATTGTTCCTTCTTATAGCTGTTTAATGGGACGACCGTGGATACATGAGGCAGGGGTTGTTACTTCAACTTTGCACCAGAAGCTGAAGTTTGTGCGTGAAGGAAAGGTGGTCATCGTAAATGGAGATCAAGCATTGTTAATATATCATTTATCCTCTTTCATGCGTTGTAGAAGCGGATGAAGCTGCTGTTGCAACTGAGTTCTAAGATTTATCCATTGATAACATAAGGGAAAATGAGAATTCTATAGCTTCGTTGAAGGATGCTCAATAGGTAGTGCATAATGGCCCTAGTAAAGTATGGGGCCAGATTGTGGATCCACTTGTGAATAAGAATGTAGCTGGTTTGGGATTCTCTATGAATAATGGTAAAGGTGAGAACATGAAGCCAAAGTCTGCTTTGGGAAAATATCAGGATATCTTTCGTAACAGAGGTTATCTTCATCCAACTGTTCCTAGGATCAATGCTATTGTAGAAGGAAAAGAAGAGCAAAAGATGCTGGGCTACGTAACACATGGAATCAGAGTCCAAAATTAGATCACTATTCATGTTCCCTCTTGCATTCATGTCTCAAAGTAATTTGTTTTTTGTTAATCTTTTCAAAAATATTTCACTCTGCCTAAGGTGAAAGTATTGATATTGTATGGGCTTATCTGTTGCTTTGATGTTTAAAATCAATAATAAAAGTTATCTTTGATTCCCAAATTGTGTCTTTATTTTCTGCTTTTTCTTGGAAAATGGTAATCAGAAAAAACCTTTCAAAATAAATAATAATTGTAATTGAATATGCATAATCACTTACTATATGTGTCAGTTTCTAAAAGCAATTATAAATCATATTTGCAGATTAATTAAAAAACTCGTTGAGTACAATGACCATGCACCCTCTCTCAACTTTGAATATCCTGCGTATGTGGCCGAAGAAGAAGAATATGATGAATCCCAGAAGTGGTTTCACGGTTGCTTGAGCGCAAGGAAAGTGTCATTCATCCATATAAGGAGTTGTTGGAGACAATCAATTTGGGTTCAGAGGAAGATCCGAAAGAAGTCAAGATTGGAGCATTGTCGCATCCCGACATGAAGAGTAGATTGATTGAATTGTTAAAAGAATCTGTGGATATATTTGCTTGGTCTTACCAATACATGCTGGGATTGGATACCAATATTGTGGAACATCATTTTCCGTTAAAGCCAGAATGCCCGGCAATCAAGCAGAAGTTGCGAAGAACTCACCCTGATATGGCAGTGAAAATTAAAGAACAAGTTTTAAAGCAGATTAATGTCAGTTTTCTTGTGACATCATTATACCCTCAATGGATTGCCAATATTGTCCCAGTACCAAAGAAAGATGGAAGAGTTTGCATGCGCGTTGATTATCGAGATTTAAATAAATCTAGTCCAAAATATGACTATCCATTGCCACATATTGATATGTTGGTTGATAGTACAACAAAATTCAAAGTATTCTCGTTCATGGACGGATTTTCTGGATATAATCAAATCAGAATGGCTTCTGAGGTATATATTCCATGATCTGATGCGCAAGGAAATTGAGGTATATGTTGATGATATGATTTCCAAATCCAAGATTGAAGATGTGCATATAGAAGATTTAATGAAATTGTTTTAGTGTTTGAGGAAGTATTGTCTCAGCTTGAATCCAAATAAATGCACCTTTGATGTCCAATCAAGGAAATTGTTAGGTTTCATTGTCAGCCAAAAAGGAATTGAAGTTGATCCTAATAAAGTTAAAGCAATTCAAGAAATGTAAGCCCCAAGAACTGAAAAGCAAGTTAGAGGCTTCCTTGGGCATTTGAATTACATTTCCAGATTTATTTCCCATATGACTGCAACACGTGAGCCGATCTTTATGTTGTTAAAGAAAGACCAAGATTTTGTGTGGATAGATGATTTCCAAAGGGCATTTGAAAGTATTAAAGAGTATCTTCTTGAACCTCCTATCTTGCTCCCTCCTACTGAAGGAAGACCATTGATCATGTATCTGACAGTGTTAGATAATTCTATGGGTTGTATTCTGGGACAACAAGATAAAACAGGGAAGAAGGAATATGCCATTTATTATTTCAACAAGAAGTTTACAGACTGTGAGTCGCAGTATTCTATGCTGGAAAAGACATGTTGTGCTCTGGCCTGGGCGGAAAAGCGGTTGCAAAAATATATGTTGAATCACACTACTTGGTTGATTTCCAAAATGGATCTAATTAAGTATATTTTTGAAAAGTCTGCTCTTACTTGGAGATTTGCCCGTTGGCAGGTGCTGTTGTGTGAATATGATATTGAATACCGTACTCATAAGGCTATAAAAAGCAGTGTGTTGGCGGATTATCTTGCTCACCAACTAATTGATGATTATCAGTCTATTAAATATGATTTCCATGATGAGGATGTTATTTTTATGAAAGTAAAAGATTGTGATGAACCGTTTCCTGAGGAAGGTCCTGATCCTGAATCTCATTGGAGCATGGTGTTTGATGGAGCTGTGAATGCTTATGGGAAAGGAAATGGTGCTATGATTATCACTCCTCATGGATCGCATATCCCATTTACTGCAAGATTGGTATTTGATTATATGAATAATATGGCAGAGTATAAAGCTTGTATCATGGGTCTCGAGGAGGTTATTGATCTTATAATCAAAATTCTAGATGCATATGGCGACTCAGCTTTGGTAATAAACCAGATTAAAGGAGAATGGGATACTCGTCACCCTGGATTGATTCCCTACAAAGACTATTCTAGAATATTATTACCCTTCTTTAATAAAGTTGAATTCCATCATATTCCCAGAGATGAAAATCAGATGGAAGATGCTTTCGCCACTCTGGCTTCTATGTATCAAGTGAATACTTGGAATGATGTGCCGCGTATCACAGTGCAATGTTTGGATACACCAGCTCACGTGTTTGTAATAGAGGAGACGTCAGACGAAAAACCTTGATATTATGATATCAAACATTTTCTCCAGACTCAGGAATACCCGTTTGGTGTGTCAAACAAAGATAGAAAGACATTGAGAAGGTTGGCAGGAAGTTTCTTCCTCAATGAAGATGTGTTATACAAAATAAATTATGGCATGGTCTTGCTCAGATGCGTGGATACACACAAAGTAAACATGTTGATGCATGATATCCATGAAGGTTCCTTTGGCACTTATGCTAATGGACATTCGATAGCAAAGAAGATGCTTAGGGTAGGTTACTATTGACTGACAATGGAATCTGACTGTTACAAATTTGCAAAGAAGTGCCATAAATTCCAGATTTATGCTGACAAAATTCATGTGCCTCTGACACTTCTCAATGTTATTTCTTCCCCGTGGCCTTTCTCTATGTGGGGTATTGACATGATTGGAATGATTGAACCCAAGGCATCGAGTGGACATCGTTTTATCTTGGTGGCAATTGAATACTTCACCAAATGGGTGGAAGTAACTTCATGTGCTAATGTTACTAAGCAGGTGGTAGTACGCTTTATCAAGAACAATCTTATATGTCGGTATAGTGTGCCTAGCAGGATTATCACTGACAACGCTCAAATATGAATAACAAGATGATGACAGAACTTTGTGAAGAATTCAAGATTGTCCATCACAATTCATCTCCTTACATGCCAAAAATGAATGGGGTTATTGAAGCTGCTAATAAAATTATTAAGAAGATCATCCAGAAAATGGTTGTTACTTAAAAAGATTGGCACGAGATGCTCCCTTTTGCTTTGCATGGGTACCGTACATCTGTCCTCACTTCAACAAGGGCAACCCAATTCTCTCTTGTGTATGGCATGGAAGCAATGCTCCCTGTTGAGGTTGAGATTCCCTCTTTACGTGTGATAATGGAAACCAAGTTGTTAGAGGCTGAATAGGTCCATAACAAGTTTGACCAATTGAATTTGATTGAAGAGAAGAGAATGACAGCCTTGTGTCATGGTCAGTTATACCAGAAGAAGATGAATAAAGCTTTTGATAATAAGGTCAAGCCTCTCGAATTTAGAGAAGGCGACCTCGTGCTCAGGAAGATCATGTCTTTTAACGCTGATTCTAGGGGCAAGTGGACTCCCAATTTTGAAGGCCCATATGTTGTCAAGAAAGACTTCTATGGAGATGCATTGATTCTTGAAACTATGGATGGCGAGGAGTTCCCACGTCCTATGAATGTTGATGCAATCAAGAAATACTTTGCCTAAAGAAATAAAAGAACAGCTCGCTAAGTTGAAAACTCGAAAGGGTGGCTTAGGCAAAAAAGAGCGTCTCGGTAGGCTGAAAACCCAAAAGGGCGATCTAGGAAAAAATAAGAGACATAAACAAAATAAATTATTCTCGCTAGGTTGAAAACCCGCAAGGGAAGCCTACGCAAAAGTTAGGGATTTCTTGGCAAGTAATTTTGTCAGATAAGACTTGATCATTGAAGTAATAATCTTCTCAGATTATCACCATACTTCAACAGAAGTCGCTGCTTAGGAATTCAATGTTTTTAGGGAGAATAGCGGTCATTATATTTCAATGTATCTTTTCTAACATATTACCATTTTCCAAACTTTGTAATCATCTGAGGGGTCTCACCATTCACAGACTACCATTCTATTAATAAAGTTTGAGCTTTTATCCAATTCTTTGCAATTCTTATTTTATTTTGCTTACAAAAACTCCATTTATTATTGATAGTAATTTTCAAAACAAAAAGATTAAATAACAAAATTGTTTTTTGAAAATAATTTACAAATTAATTTTTACTTTAGATTTTGTGACTCAAGAAAAACAAAAATGGTGATTCCAAAGATGGACGAACTCTGAAGTTTTGGAGGTATGTATTCCCCGGGATGGTTCTCCCATATCACTTTTACTGGTATGCGTATGATCTTCTTGTGTTTCTCAGATAGTTGGAGATGATACCAATTGATGTATGGTGCGGTGTTGGGTTTGTGATCTCATTTTCCCCAGTCAGGTCTTGGTTCATTTTGATTTCGGGTTTGCATAGTCTAAAACCTCTATCCCAGATTCCCCAGCGAGGTCTTCACTCACGTGAAGAAAGTTATTTCTCCCTTTATGTGCTGAGGTATAATCATTTGCAAAACGTCGCCCTTTTGCAGTGTTGGCATTATTGTTGTTGTTTATTTCCCAGGCAACTAGACAAGGGCAATATATTTTTTTAATAAGTGTTGAGATAGTTGTCAACTTTTTGGGTTTTCTCCCGCCGAGTGCTGGGTTTGATTTAAAATCCCCATAATTTTGACTTTTTATGGTATTGTTTAAATTCTTAAACCCTAGAGTAAAGCTGAGATAATGTTTCTCTCTGAAGATTTGTTATCCCTATGTGATTTCATAATTTCTCCCTAGGGAAATTTGTGTAATCTTCACTCATGATATTGAAGAATGTATTTTGGGCTCCCCTCGATAATATGGTATTGTTCTACCCAATGAAGTTAGTAAGATATCTTCAGTTGATATCTCGATGATGAGGTTTTCACATACACAATAATTTTATATATATATATATATATATATATATATATATATATATATATATATATATATATATATATATATATATATATATATATATATATATATATATATATATATATATATATATATATATATATATATATATATATATATATATATATATATATATATATATATATATATATATATATATATATATATATATATATATATATATATATATATATATATATATATATATATATATATATATATATATATATATATATATATATATAACAAAGAGAAACAAAAAATATAAAAGAGTTAACTATAAAATACTTTTAAATTAAATAAAAAATGTTATTTTGAGATAGAAATATTCAAATAAACAAGAATTACAATAACTCAACATCCACTTGAAAAGTTCATAGGAGTAATGTTTTTTAATAAATCACATTAACTGTTTATGAATCTCATCGATATTTGTTTATTCATAAATGATTTGTGTAATGTGTCAGTCAAATATTTTAGAAATAAAGATATTTTCCATAAAACAATTAAGTTGCTGAAAATAAAATTACTAAACAAGTGTTAAGTAAACGTGTATTTTTATAGTCAGATTTCAATTAAATTAGTTTTTTAGTGTTGATTTTCATAAAGAGATAAACTCTATAATGTATTTTCTTTTTGTGTGTTTTTTTAATTTGATATGTTTTTTGGTCGTATGTTTTAGCATATTTATTGTGGTCCTTATATTTAATATGTGTTAAAATAAGATGAGAAGATTGGTTTATTTAATAACAAATCCTAATTATTATAGTATTTTAGAAATGTTACTTTTATGTACATGAGATTACATAGGGCTTTTGTCAACTATAATTCAAAATTACTGAACTATGACAGTTATACATAAAAAATATTGTTATAATATCAATACAGTGAACAACACACCTCAAGAATATAACAATGACTTTCATTAACTCTAAACATTAAATGTTTTCCATTCACACTCACATTGTAATCACCATGCTTCTACTCTTTTCTACTACATATTATGCTGCTAGTCTAGTATTACTAGCATCTCTAATCTAGAGTGTCTTAATCTGAACTCTGCTGACTATGTTGCACCACTGAAGGTGCAAGGAGATAAGATGAAAAATATTACAAATGAGAGTTTTAACTTCCATATTCCAACACAATTTCATCGTGCATTAACTTGTATGAGTTATCCAATCAAGAACTTGCTATTCATTCTTTGTCTTATTGAAAACTTTTTTATATGTGTATGCTTGTCCTCTAAAAAACATATTGGTCATATTATTATTATTATTATTATCATCATCACGTGTTTTGCTTGTTAGATTTTATTCGAAAATAAATCAATGTGTTTTATAGTATTGATTACGCTTAAATAAAGTTTGAAATAAAACATAACTCAAACATATATAATTGATATTGTTAATTTCAAAGTAATTATAAACACGCCATTATATTGTATTCAAAATTAACAATATTAAAGATAATTTAATTATGAAACATACAGTTATTATTTTTAATTTTTAAAATAAAATAATTTAAATATTATTCGAATTAGAGATAATATTTAAATATTATTCAAATTAAGTAAACGTGTATTTTTATAGTCAGATTCCAATTAACTTAGTTTTTTTGTGTTCATTTTCAATAAGAGCTAAACTTTATAATGTATTTTCTTTTTGTGTGTTTTTTTAATTTGATGTTTATTTGGTCGTATGTTTTAGCATAGTTTTTTGTTGGTACTTATATTTAATATGTGTTAAGATAAAATGAGAAGATTGGTTTATTTAATAACAAATCCTAATTATTGTAGTATTTTAAAACGTTACTTTTATGTATATGAGATTACATAGGGCTTTTGTCAACTATGATTCCAAATTACTTAACTATGACAATTATACATAAAAAATATTGTTATAATATCAATGCCGTGAACAACACACCTCAAGAATATAAAAATGACTTTTATTAACTCTAAATATTAAATGTTTTCCATTCACACTCACATTGTGATCACCATGCTTGTACTCTTTTCCGTTACATATTATGTTGCCAGTCTAGTGTTACTAGTATCTCGAATCTAGAGTATCTTAATTTGAACTCTGCTGACTATGTTGCATCACTGAAGGTGTAAGGAGATAAGATGAAGAATATTATAAATGAGAGTTTTAACTTCCATATTCCAACACAATTTCATCATGCATTAACTTGTACGAGTTGTCCAATCAAGAACTTGTTATTCATTATTTGTCTTATTGAAAACTTTTTTATATGTGTGTGCTTGTCCTCTGAAAAACATAGTGGTCATATTATCATTATTATTATCATCATCATGTATTTTGCTTGTTAGATTTTATTAGAAAATAAGTCAATGTGTTTTATAATATTGATAAGGCTTAAATAGAGTTTGAAATGAAACATAACTCAAACATGTATAATTGATATTGTTAACTTCAAAGTAATTATAAACACGCCGTTATAGTGTATGTTAAAATTCATAATATTAAAGATAATTTTATTATGAAACATATTATTATTATTATTATTATTATTATTTTTAATTTTTATGAATAAAATAATTTAAATATTACTCGAACGCACGCACGCGCACTCGAACTCACATACACAATAATTATATATATATATATATATATATATATATATATATATATATATATATATATATATATATATATATATATATATATATATATATATATAACAAAGAGAAACAAAAAAATATAAAAGAGTTAACTATAAAATACTTTTAAATTAAATAAAAAATGTTATTTTGAGATATAAATATTCAAATAAATAAGAATTACAATAACTCAACATCCACTTGAAAAGTTCATAGGAGTAATGTTTTTTAATAAATCACATTAATTGTTTATGAATCTCATCGATATTTGTTTATTCATAAATGATTTGTATAATGTGTCAGTCAAATATTTTAGAAATAAAGATATTTTCCATAAAACAATTAAGTTGCTGAAAATAAAATTACTAAACAAGTGATAAGTAAACGTGTATTTTTATAGTCAGATTCCAATTAAATTAGTTTTTTAGTGTTGATTTTCATAAAGAGCTAAACTTTATAATGTATTTTCTTTTTGTGTGTTTTTTTAATTTGATATATTTTTTGGTCGTATGTTTTAGCATATTTGTTGTGGTCCTTATATTTAATATGTGTTAAAATAAGATAAGAAGATTGGTTTATTTAATAACAAATCCTAATTATAATAGTATTTTAGAAATGTTACTTTTATGTACATGAGATTACATAGGGCTTTTGTCAACTATGATTCCAAATTACTTCACTATGACAATTATACATAAAAAATATTGTTATAATATCAATGCAGTGAACAACACACCTCAAGAATATAACAATGACTTTCATTAACTCTAAACATTAAATGTTTTCCATTCACACTGACATTGTAATCACCATGCTTCTACTCTTTTCTACTACATATTATGCTGCTAGTCTAGTATTACTAGCATCTCTAATCTAGAGTGTCTTAATCTGAACTCTGCTGACTATGTTGCACCACTGAAGGTGCAAGGAGATAAGATGAAGAATCTTACAAATGAGAGTTTTAACTTCCGTATTCCAACACAATTTCATCATGCATTAACTTGTATGAGTTGTCCAATCAAGAACTTGCTATTCATTCTTTGTCTTATTGAAAACTTTTTTATATGTGTATGTTTGTCCTCTGAAAAACATAATGGTCATATTATTATTATTATCATCATCACGTATTTTGCTTGTTAGATTTTATTCGAAAATAAATCAATATGTTTTATAGTATTGATGACGCTTAAATAGAGTTTGAAATAAAACATAACTCAAACATATATAATTGATATTGTTAATTTCAAAGTAATTATAAACACGCCATTATATTGTATTTAAAATTAACAATATTAAAGATAATTCTATGGGTTGTATTCTGGGACAACAAGATAAAACAAGGAAGAAGGAATATGCCATTTATTATTTCAACAAGAAGTTTACTGACTATGAGTCGCGGTATTCTATGCTGGAAAAGACATGTTGTGCTCTGGCCTGGGAGGAAAAGCGGTTGCAAAAATATATGTTGAATCATACTACTTGGTTGATTTCCAAAATGGATCTAATTAAGTATATTTTTGAAAAGTCTGCTCTTACTTGGAGATTTTCCCGTTGGCAGGTGCTGTTGTGTGAATATGATATTGAATACCGTACTCATAAGGCTATAAAAAGCAGTGTGTTGGCGGATTATCTTGCTCACCAACCAGTTGATGATTATCAGTCTATTACATATGATTTCCCTGATGAGGATGTTATTTTTATGAAAGTAAAAGATTGTGATGAACCGTTTCCTGAGGAAGGTCCTGATCCTGAATCTCATTGGAGCATGGTGTTTGATGGAGCTGTGAATGATTATGGGAAAGGAATTGGGGCTATGATTATCACTCCTCATGGATCGCATATCCCATTTATTGCAAGATTGGTATTTGATTATATGAATAATATGGCAGAGTATGAAGCTTGTATCATGGGTCTCGAGGAGGTTATGGATCTCATAATCAAAATTCTAGATGTATATGGCGACTCAGCTTTGGTAATAAACCAGATTAAAGGAGAATGGGATACTCGTCACCCTGGATTGATTCCCTACAAAGACTATTCTAGAATATTATTACCCTTCTTTTATAAAGTTGAATTTCATCATATTCCCAGAGATGAAAATCAGATGGAAGATGCTTTCGCCACTCTGGCTTCTATGTATCAAGTGAATACTTGGAATGATGTGCCTCGTATCACAGTGCAATGTTTGGATACACCAGCTCACGTGTTTGTAATAGAGGAGACGTCAGACGAAAAACCTTGATATTATGATATCAAACATTTTCTCCAGACTCAGGAATACCCGTTTGGTGTGTCAAACAAAGATAGAAAGACATTGAGAAGGTTGGCAGGAAGTTTCTTCCTCAATGAAGATGTGTTATACAAAAGAAATTATGGCATGGTCTTGCTCAGATGCGTGGATACACACGAAGTAAACATGTTGATGCATGATATCCATGAAGGTTCCTTTGGCACTTATGCTAATGGACATTCGATGGCAAAGAAGATGCTTAGGGCAGGTTACTATTGACTAACAATGGAATCTGACTGTTACAAATTTGCAAAGAAGTGCCATAAATTCCAGATTTATGCTGACAAAATTCATGTGCCTCTGGCACTTCTCAATGTTATTTCTTCCCCGTGGCCTTTCTCTATGTGGGGTATTGACATGATTGGAATGATTGAACCCAAGGCATCGAGTGGACATCGTTTTATCTTGGTGGCAATTGAATACTTCACCAAATGGGTGGAAGTAACTTCATATGCTAATGTTACTAAGCAGGTGGTAGTACGCTTTATCAAGAACAATCTTATATGTCGGTATGGTGTGCCTAGCAGGATTATCACTGACAACGTTCACATCTGAATAACAAGATGATGACAAAACTTTGTGAAGAATTCAAGATTGTCCATCACAATTCATCTCCTTACATGCCAAAAATGAATGGGGTTATTGAAGCTGCTAATAAAATTATTAAGAAGATCATCCAGAAAATGGTTGTTACTTAAAAAGATTGGCACGAGATGCTCCCTTTTGCTTTGCATGGGTACCGTACATCTGTCTTCACTTCAACAGGGGCAACCCCATTCTCTCTTGTGTATGGCATGGAAGCAATGCTCCCTGTTGAGGTTGAGATTCCCTCTTTACGTGCGATAATGGAAACCAAGTTGTCAGAGGCTGAATAGGTCCATAACAGGTTTGACCAATTGAATTTGATTGAAGAGAAGAGAATGACAGCCTTGTGTCATGGTCAGTTATACCAGAAGAAGATGAATAAAGCTTTTGATAATAAGGTCAAGCCTCTCGAATTTAGAGAAGGCGACCTCGTACTCAGGAAGATCATGTCTTTTAACGCTGATTCTAGGGGCAAGTGGACTCCCAATTTTGAAGGCCCATATGTTGTCAAGAAAGACTTCTCTAGCGATGCATTGATTCTTGAAACTATGGATGGCGAGGAGTTCCCACGTCCTATGAATGTTGATGCAATCAAGAAATACTTTGCCTAAAGAAATAAAAGAACAACTCGCTAAGTTGAAAACTCGAAAGGATGGCTTAGGAAAAAAAGAGCGTCTCGGTAGGCTGAAAACCCAAAAGGGCGGTCTAGGAAAAATTAAGAGACATAAACAGAATAAATTCTTCTCGCTAGGTTGAAAACCCGCAAGGGAAGCCTACACAAAAGTTAGGGATTTCTTGGCAAGTAATTTTGTCAGATAAGACTTGATCATTGAAGTAATAATCTTCTCAGATTATCACCATACTTCAACAGAAGTCGCTGCTTAGGAATTCAATGTTTTTAGGGAGAATAACGGTCATTGTATTTCAATGTATCTTTTCTAACATATTACCATTTTCCAAACTTTGTAATCATATGTGGGGTCTCACCATTCACAGACTACCATTCTATTAATAAAGTTTGAGCTTTTATCCAATTCTTTGCAATTCTTATTTTATTTTGCTTACAAAAACTCCGTTTATTATTGATAGTAATTTTCAAAACAAAAATATTAAATAACAAAATTGTTTTTTGAAAAGAATTTACAAATTAATTTTTACTTTAGATTTTGTGACTCAAGAAAAACAAAAATGGTGATTCCAAAGATGGACGAACTCTGAAGTTTTGGAGGTATGTATTCCCCGGGATGGTTCTCCCATATCACTTTTACTGGTATGCGTATGATCTTCTTGTGTTTCTCAGATAGTTGGAGATGATACCAATTGATGTATGGTGCGGTGTTGGGTTTGTGATCTCATTTTCCCCAGTCAGGTCTTGGTTCATTTTGATTTCGGGTTTGCATAGTCTAAAACCTCTATCCCAGATTCCCCAGCGAGGTCTTCACTCACGTGAAGAAAGTTATTTCTCCCTTTATGTGCTGAGGTATAATCATTTGCAAAACGTCGCCCTTTTGCAGTGTTGGCATTATTGTTGTTGTTTATTTCCCAGGCAACTAGACAAGGGCAATATATTTTTTAATAAGTGTTGAGATAGTTGTCAACTTTTTGGGTTTTCTCCCGCCGAGTGCTGGGTTTGATTTAAAATCCCCATAATACTTTTTATGGTATTGTTTAAATTCTTAAACCCTAGAGTAAAGCTGAGATAATGTTTCTCTCTGAAGATTTGTTATCCCTATGTGATTTCATAATTTCTCCCCAGGGAAATTTGTGTAATCTTCACTCATGATATTGAAGAATGTATTTTGGGCTCCCCTCGATAATATGGTATTGTTCTACCCAATGAAGTTAGTAAGATATCTTCAGTTGATATCTCGATGATGAGGTTTTCACATACACAATAATTATATATATATATATATATATATATATATATATATATATATATATATATATATATATATATATATATATATATATATATATATATATATATATATATATATATATATATATATATATATATATATATATATATATATATATATATATATATATATATATATATATATATAAAACAAAGAGAAACAAAAAATATAAAAGAGTTAACTATAAAATACTTTTAAATTAAATAAAAAATGTTATTTTGAGATAGAAATATTCAAATAAACAAGAATTACAATAACTCAACATCCACTTGAAAAGTTCATAGGAGTAATGTTTTTTAATAAATCACATTAACTGTTTATGAATCTCATCGATATTTGTTTATTCATAAATGATTTGTGTAATGTGTCAGTCAAATATTTTAGAAATAAAGATATTTTCCATAAAACAATTAAGTTGCTGAAAATAAAATTACTAAACAAGTGTTAAGTAAACGTGTATTTTTATAGTCAGATTTCAATTAATTAAATTAGTTTTTTAGTGTTGATTTTCATAAAGAGATAAACTTTATAATGTATTTTCTTTTTGTGTGTTTTTTTAATTTGATATGTTTTTTGGTCGTATGTTTTAGCATATTTATTGTGGTCCTTATATTTAATATGTGTTAAAATAAGATGAGAAGATTGGTTTATTTAATAACAAATCCTAATTATTATAGTATTTTAGAAATGTTACTTTTATGTACATGAGATTACATAGGGCTTTTGTCAACTATAATTCAAAATTACTGAACTATGACAGTTATACATAAAAAATATTGTTATAATATCAATGCAGTGAACAACACACCTCAAGAATATAACAATGACTTTCATTAACTCTAAACATTAAATGTTTTCCATTCACACTCACATTGTAATCACCATGCTTCTACTCTTTTCTACTACATATTATGCTGCTAGTCTAGTATTACTAGCATCTCTAATCTAGAGTGTCTTAATCTGAACTCTGCTGACTATGTTGCACCACTGAAGGTGCAAGGAGATAAGATGAAAAATATTACAAATGAGAGTTTTAACTTCCATATTCCAACACAATTTCATCGTGCATTAACTTGTATGAGTTATCCAATCAAGAACTTGCTATTCATTCTTTGTTTTATTGAAAACTTTTTTATATGTGTATGCTTGTCCTCTAAAAAACATATTGGTCATATTATTATTATTATTATTATTATTATCATCATCACGTGTTTTGCTTGTTAGATTTTATTCGAAAATAAATCAATGTGTTTTATAGTATTGATTACGCTTAAATAAAGTTTGAAATAAAACATAACTCAAACATATATAATTGATATTGTTAATTTCAAAGTAATTATAAACACGCCATTATATTGTATTCAAAATTAACAATATTAAAGATAATTTAATTATGAAACATACAGTTATTATTTTTAATTTTTAAAATAAAATAATTTAAATATTATTCGAATTAGAGATAATATTTAAATATTATTCGAATTAAGTAAACGTGTATTTTTATAGTCAGATTCCAATTAACTTAGTTTTTTTGTGTTCATTTTCAATAAGAGCTAAACTTTATAATGTATTTTCTTTTTGTGTGTTTTTTTAATTTGATGTTTATTTGGTCGTATGTTTTAGCATAGTTTTTTGTGGTACTTATATTTAATATGTGTTAAGATAAAATGAGAAGATTGGTTTATTTAATAAAAAATCCTAATTATTGTAGTATTTTAGAAATGTTACTTTTATGTATATGAGATTACATAGGGCTTTTGTCAACTATGATTCCAAATTACTTAACTATGACAATTATACATAAAAAATATTGTTATAATATCAATGCCGTGAACAACACACCTCAAGAATATAAAAATGACTTTTATTAACTCTAAACATTAAATGTTTTCCATTCACACTCACATTGTGATCACCATGCTTGTACTCTTTTCCGTTACATATTATGTTGCCAGTCTAGTGTTACTAGTATCTCGAATCTAGAGTATCTTAATTTGAACTCTGCTGACTATGTTGCATCACTGAAGGTGTAAGGAGATAAGATGAAGAATATTATAAATGAGAGTTTTAACTTCCATATTCCAACACAATTTCATCATGCATTAACTTGTACGAGTTGTCCAATCAAGAACTTGTTATTCATTATTTGTCTTATTGAAAACTTTTTTATATGTGTGTGCTTGTCCTCTGAAAAACATAGTGGTCATATTATCATTATTATTATCATCATCATGTATTTTGCTTGTTAGATTTTATTAGAAAATAAGTCAATGTGTTTTATAATATTGATAAGGCTTAAATAGAGTTTGAAATGAAACATAACTCAAACATGTATAATTGATATTGTTAACTTCAAAGTAATTATAAACACGCCGTTATAGTGTATGTTAAAATTCATAATATTAAAGATAATTTTATTATGAAACATATTATTATTATTATTATTATTATTTTTAATTTTTATGAATAAAATAATTTAAATATTACTCAAACGCACGCACGCGCACTCGAACTCACATACACAATAATTATATATATATATATATATATATATATATATATATATATATATATATATATATATATATATATATATATATATATATATATATATATATATATATATATATATATATATATATATATATATATATATATATATATATATATATATATATATATATATATATATAACAAAGAGAAACAAAAAAATATAAAAGAGTTAACTATAAAATACTTTTAAATTAAATAAAAAATGTTATTTTGAGATATAAATATTCAAATAAATAAGAATTACAATAACTCAACATCCACTTGAAAAGTTCATAGGAGTAATGTTTTTTAATAAATTACATTAACTGTTGATGAATCTCATCGATATTTGTTTATTCATAAATGATTTGTATAATGTGTCAGTCAAATATTTTAGAAATAAAGATATTTTCCATAAAACAATTAAGTTGCTGAAAATAAAATTACTAAACAAGTGATAAGTAAACGTGTATTTTTATAGTCAGATTCCAATTAAATTAGTTTTTTAGTGTTGATTTTCATAAAGAGCTAAACTTTATAATGTATTTTCTTTTTGTGTGTTTTTTTAATTTGATATATTTTTTGGTCGTATGTTTTAGCATATTTGTTGTGGTCCTTATATTTAATATGTGTTAAAATAAGATAAGAAGATTGGTTTATTTAATAACAAATCCTAATTATAATAGTATTTTAGAAATGTTACTTTTATGTACATGAGATTACATATGGCTTTTGTCAACTATGATTCCAAATTACTTCACTATGACAATTATACATAAAAAATATTGTTATAATATCAATGCAGTGAACAACACACCTCAAGAATATAACAATGACTTTCATTAACTCTAAACATTAAATGTTTTCCATTCACACTGACATTGTAATCACCATGCTTCTACTCTTTTCTACTACATATTATGCTGCTAGTCTAGTATTACTAGCATCTCTAATCTAGAGTGTCTTAATCTGAACTCTGCTGACTATGTTGCACCACTGAAGGTGCAAGGAGATAAGATGAAGAATCTTACAAATGAGAGTTTTAACTTCCGTATTCCAACACAATTTCATCATGCATTAACTTGTATGAGTTGTCCAATCAAGAACTTGCTATTCATTCTTTGTCTTATTGAAAACTTTTTTATATGTGTATGTTTGTCCTCTGAAAAACATAATGGTCATATTATTATTATTATTATCATCATCACGTATTTTGCTTGTTAGATTTTATTCGAAAATAAATCAATATGTTTTATAGTATTGATGACGCTTAAATAGAGTTTGAAATAAAACATAACTCAAACATATATAATTGATATTGTTAATTTCAAAGTAATTATAAACACGCCATTATATTGTATTTAAAATTAACAATATTAAAGATAATTCTATGGGTTGTATTCTGGGACAACAAGATAAAACAAGGAAGA
Organism: Vicia faba; assembly: GCA_948472305.1. NCBI lineage: Eukaryota > Viridiplantae > Streptophyta > Magnoliopsida > Fabales > Fabaceae > Vicia > Vicia faba. The sequence continues at coordinate 232,959,762 of OX451741.1, read as the reverse complement.
AGGAATACGCCATTTATTATTTCAACAAGAAGTTTACTGACTATGAGTCGCGGTATTCTATGCTGGAAAAGACATGTTGTGCTCTGGCCTGGGCGGAAAAGCGGTTGCAAAAATATATGTTGAATCATACTACTTGGTTGATTTCCAAAATGGATCTAATTAAGTATATTTTTGAAAAGTCTGCTCTTACTTGGAGATTTGCCCGTTGGCAGGTGCTGTTGTGTGAATATGATATTGAATACCGTACTCATAAGGCTATAAAAAGCAGTGTGTTGGCGGATTATCTTGCTCACCAACCAGTTGATGATTATCAGTCTATTACATATGATTTCCCTGATGAGGATGTTATTTTTATGAAAGTAAAAGATTGTGATGAACCATTTCCTGAGGAAGGTCCTGATCCTGAATCTCATTATAGCATGGTGTTTGATGGAGCTGTGAATGATTATGGGAAAGGAATTGGGGCTATGATTATCACTCCTCATGGATCGCATATCCCATTTACTGCAAGATTGGTATTTGATTATATGAATAATATGGCAGAGTATGAAGCTTGTATCATGGGTCTCGAGGAGGTTATGGATCTCATAATCAAAATTCTAGATGTATATGGCGACTCAGCTTTGGTAATAAACCAGATTAAAGGAGAATGGGATACTCGTCACCCTGGATTGATTCCCTACAAAGACTATTCTAGAATATTATTACCCTTCTTTTATAAAGTTGAATTTCATCATATTCCCAGAGATGAAAATCAGATGGAAGATGCTTTCGCCACTCTGGCTTCTATGTATCAAGTGAATACTTGGAATGATGTGCCTCGTATCACAGTGCAATGTTTGGATACACCAGCTCACGTGTTTGTAATAGAGGAGACGTCAGACGAAAAACCTTGATATTATGATATCAAACATTTTCTCCAGACTCAGGAATACCCGTTTGGTGTGTCAAACAAAGATAGAAAGACATTGAGAAGGTTGGCAGGAAGTTTCTTCCTCAATGAAGATGTGTTATACAAAAGAAATTATGGCATGGTCTTGCTCAGATGCGTGGATACACACGAAGTAAACATGTTGATGCATGATATCCATGAAGGTTCCTTTGGCACTTATGCTAATGGACATTCGATGGCAAAGAAGATGCTTAGGGCAGGTTACTATTGACAAACAATGGAATCTGACTGTTACAAATTTGCAAAGAAGTGCCATAAATTCCAGATTTATGCTGACAAAATTCATGTGCCTCTGACACTTCTCAATGTTATTTCTTCCCCGTGGCCTTTCTCTATGTGGGGTATTGACATGATTGGAATGATTGAACCCAAGGCATCGAGTGGACATCGTTTTATCTTGGTGGCAATTGAATACTTCACCAAATGGGTGGAAGTAACTTCATATGCTAATGTTACTAAGCACGTGGTAGTACGCTTTATCAAGAACAATCTTATATGTCGGTATGATGTGCCTAGCAGGATTATCACTGAAAACGCTCACATCTGAATAACAAGATGATGACAAAACTTTGTGAAGAATTCAAGATTGTCCATCACAATTCATCTCCTTACATGCCAAAAATGAATGGGGTTATTGAAGCTGCTAATAAAATTATTAAGAAGATCATCCAGAAAATGGTTGTTACTTAAAAAGATTGGCACGAGATGCTCCCTTTTGCTTTGCATGGGTACCGTACATCTGTCTTCACTTCAACAGGGGCAACCCCATTCTCTCTTGTGTATGGCATGGAAGCAATGCTCCCTGTTGAGGTTGAGATTCCCTCTTTACGTGCGATAATGGAAACCAAGTTGTCAAAGGTTGAATAGGTCCATAACAGGTTTGACCAATTGAATTTGATTGAAGAGAAGAGAATGACAGCCTTGTTTCATGGTCAGTTATACCAGAAGAAGATGAATAAAGCTTTTGATAATAAGGTCAAGCCTCTCGAATTTAGAGAAGGCGACCTCGTACTCAGGAAGATCATGTCTTTTAACGCTGATTCTAGGGGCAAGTGGACTCCCAATTTTGAAGGCCCATATGTTGTCAAGAAAGACTTCTCTGGCGATGCATTGATTCTTGAAACTATGGATGGCGTGGAGTTCCCACGTCCTATGAATGTTGATGCAATCAAGAAATACTTTGCCTAAAGAAATAAAAGAATAACTCGCTAAGTTGAAAACTCGAAAGGATGGCTTAGGCAAAAAAGAGCGTCTCGGTAGGCTGAAAACCCAAAAGGGCGGTCTAGGAAAAAATAAGAGACATAAACAGAATAAATTCTTCTCGCTAGGTTGAAAACCCGCAAGGGAAGCCTACACAAAAGTTAGGGATTTCTTGGCAAGTAATTTTGTCAGATAAGACTTGATCATTGAAGTAATAATCTTCTCAGATTATCACCATACTTCAACAGAAGTCGCTGCTTAGGAATTCAATGTTTTTAGGGAGAATAACGGTCATTGTATTTCAATGTATCTTTTCTAACATATTACCATTTTCCAAACTTTGTAATCATATGTGGGGTCTCACCATTCACAGACTACCATTCTATTAATAAAGTTTGAGCTTTTATCCAATTCTTTGCAATTCTTATTTTATTTTGCTTAAAAAAACTCCGTTTATTATTGATAGTAATTTTCAAAACAAAAATATTAAATAACAAAATTGTTTTTTGAAAAGAATTTACAAATTAATTTTTACTTTAGATTTTGTGACTCAAGAAAAACAAAAATGGTGATTCCAAAGATGGACGAACTCTGAAGTTTTGGAGGTATGTATTCCCCGGGAAGTTTCTCCCATATCACTTTTGCTGGTATATGTATGATCTTCTTGTGTTTCTCAGATAGTTGGAGATGATACCAATTGATGTATGGTGCAGTGTTGGGTTTGTGATCTCATTTTCCCCAGTCAGGTCTTGGTTCATTTTGATTTCGGGTTTGCATAGTCTAAAACCTATATCCCAAATTCCCCAGCGAGGTCTTCACTTACGTGAAGAAAGTTATTTCTCCCTTTATGTGCTGAGGTATAATCATTTGCAAAACGTCGCCCTTTTGCAGTGTTGGCATTATTGTTGTTGTTTATTTCCCAGGCAACTAGACAAGGGCAGTATCTTTTTTAATAAGTGTTGAGATAGTTGTCAACTTTTTGGGTTTTCTCCCGCCGAGTGTTGGGTTTAATTTAAAATCCCCATAATTTTGACTTTTTATGGTATTGTTTGAATTCTTAAACCCCTGAGTAAAGCTGAGATAATTTTTCTCTCTGAAGGTTTGTTATCCCCATGTGATTTCATAATTTCTCCCCAGGGAAATTTGTGTAATCTTCACCCGTGATATTGAAGAATGTATTTTGGGCTCCTCTCGATAATGTGGTATTGTTCTACCCAATGAAGTTAGTAAGATATCTCCAGTTGATATCTCGATGATGAGGTTTTCATCTACCTTAATGAAGTCAGTATTATAATCTTGAGTGGAAGTCTTGACGTTGAGACATTGTTTTCCCCATTGAAGTCTGTGTGAGTATTCCTCGGTGAAGCTTGGAAGAAGATGTTATATCCTTGTGTTTACACTGGTTTTATTGTTTTGATTTAATTACTTTCGGATTGTGTTTCTTCCCAGTGAAGTTAAGCCATGGAATAGGAATTTGCTTCCTCAGTTGGTGCTTACTTTCTTTTAAATTTTCATCCTGGATGTGATTTAGCCGAGTGTTGACTTTACTCAAGCTGGTCTTGTCTGGTTATTCTCAGTGTTGTGTGTCTGTTTTGTTAGCATGTACATGATAACATTCATACATTCACACATACATTATGCATAGCTGAATTAAAATTTATTGCTCATTTGCATACATTAATATTTTGTTGGCATATTATCCTATTTTGTAGAGTTATGATACCCTCTCTCCAATAGAGTGTCAACCTTAAGCAGCAAGAGTATATTTTTCAATTTCCCCACTGAGTTATCCCTCGTGGAAGAATTTTGTTTTAGCCTTCCTATTCAGCTTATTATCTGGATGATTTATGTTCCCCTTTTGAGTTTATTTCTCATCAGGTGCTATCTTGGTTGACTGTTTCATTCCGATTTATTTCTGGTTTAAATTTGTGGTCCCCGACAATATTGTTATTCTTATTTCTGCAGGCTTTAGGCTCGAGTTTGAGAATGTGTATTTATTTTGCACGAGAAGACTTTACCTCCTCAGTAGGAATATATTGGCATTTCCCCAGAAAGTCATAATTCATTTCCCAACAGCATTATTGCAACTCAATCTCATAACAACAAGTGGTTGGTCTCTTTATTTGAGCAACTTATACTTCCCCAGCAAGTCTGTTAGCTCCCAGAGAAGATTCATGTTTGTTACTCCAATGAATGGTAGTCTCGTCATTATGCAAGATAGTTTGTTGTTGAGATTTGTTACTCCGATTAATGGTAGTCTCTTTATTAAGGGAGATAGTTCATTGTTGAGATTTGTTACTCCAATGGATGGTAGTCTCTTCATTATGGGAGATAGTTTGTTTTTGAGATTTTTTACTCTAATGGATGGTAGTCTCTTCATTAAGGGAGATAGTTCATTGTTGATATTTGTTACTCCAATGAATGGTAGTCTCGTCATTATGGGAGAAAGTTCGTTGTTGATATTTGTTACTCCAATGAATGGTAGTCTCATCATTATGGGTGATAGTTCGCTATTGAGATTTGTTACTCCAATGAATGGTAGTCTCGTCATTATGGGAGATAGTTCATTGTTGAGATTTGTTACTCCAATGGATGGTAGTCTCTTCATTAAGGGAGATAGTTCATTGTTGAGATTTGTTACTCCAATGAATGGTAGTCTCGTCATTATGGGAGATAGTTCGTTGTTGAGAATTTGTTACTCCGATGAATGGTAGTCTCGTTATTATGGGAGATAGTTCATTATTGAGATTTTGTTACTCCGATGAATGACTGTATCTTCATTATGGGAGGTAGTTCATCGTTGAGATTCTCTTTGCTCTAAAAAAGTTTGTTTGTTTTCAGTCATAAGTACTGGTGTTGGTCATTTGTGGCTTACCCTAATATGGATATTTTTTGGTATTATCCTAGCACTTCTTTCCCCCTGTGGGTCGAGATTACCTTTTTTTCTATCTTCTTAATGAGTGGATAGTTTACGGTTATCTGTCGATCATTATTATCCTTTATTTTCTCCCCTTAATATTTGATTTGATGTTACTCTGTCTCCTCCTCGGGCTTTACCCCAATAGAGTCGAGTCTTTTGTTCACCCGTGATCTATTTTCCTAGTCTATTTTCTTTTGATATTTTATTTTCTGTTTGGTCAATTTTTATCTCCTTGAGCCCATTCTTTTTCAACAATGATCTTAAGGGTTTGAAATTCAACTTTTCTTTTATGTGCAAAGCTTGAAAATGGATGGAAGATGCCCTAAGAATGCAAAAGGTTATAGGTTATTTCATGGATTTTCACCAACTTCACAAAGTCATAACTTTCTCAATTCTTGGAGTTTTTAAGTGGTTCAAATCTCAAAATGTCATTTAAGAGATCTACTTCAAGCCATCTTTTTTTGGTCAAAATCAAATTTTGGGTGGAAGGTCATGTTTGGATGCAAAACATTTTAGGTCAATTTTAAAGAAAAAACTTAGAATTTTTCTAAGTACAAAAATTCAGCATCTTTTTCTCAACTTTGACTCATCACAACTACTAGCTCAAGTATCCATTTGATCTCATTCTTTGCACATTGTAAAATTTGTGACCTTATCTGTCAATTTCTTCAAGAATTATGCCCTAAGACTCCTTGAGTTGTGAATGCCATTGATTCAAAGTTGGTACCTTAAAACTGACTTTTTCCTCCAAGTCAGAATTTGAAATGCATAATTCAGCTTCTAATCACTAAATTTCTGCGAGTTTTTACTTCTAATCATGCTTGCAACTTTACACGATTTCACTCCAAACTTCATCATTCCACACGCTTGAGCATCCCATTTGCTTCCCTATAAATAGAGGGACATATTTCATTCATTTCCTCAAGCTTTGATAGCCAATTGACCTCTGTTCAGATCCTACACGAACTTTAAATTTGAATTTATGATTTCTTGCTTTCTCACTCCAAAACACCAAAAGCTCCATTCAGTTAACTTCTTTGAACTTCTCTGAAGCTAACCACATGCTCACCTTCAAGAATTGTAACCTGTATTGATCTACAAAAGTCCAGTTTCAGAGCCACCTTGTGCTACTTCATTCCGGTAGATTTCTTGGTCAAATCGATCCAAATAAAAGACTAATCTACTCTTTGCATCCTTTTGATTCTCATGCGTTTTAAAATTTGTGATTTCATTGAGATTTGAGTGAGATATTCAAGATATTCGTGCTCGGTACTATTTCTGCAGTTTCTTAATTTAAGCCTTGTATCATTTATATAAATTTGGCACGGCAGTACCATTAGAATCATTTTTAAGAGACGAATCTAATGGTACCGGTCTGGTCCTCGAATTTTACAGTCTGAAGAATCCCAATCTAGGGCATCTGGAGGTTGAAGATGACCTACATGTCGTGCTTCAACCAATGAAAGCGTGACATGTGATTTTTTTAATTCAATCCAGTGTGTTTGCTTTATCATACGCGCTCTTTGAGAGCCCTTGGATCTGATTACTTTCATTATTCAGACTCCATCCAACGCGCCCGAATTTTAGTTGTTTTTAATATTTAAAAGGTGATCCGGTGCAATTTCTAAAGTTGATGATATGCACAGCGTGCTTGATCCTTTGGATCTGATTACTAGTGCCTTTTGACTCTCATCCAATGGTCCACATCTATCTATCTATCTATCTATCTATCTATCTATCTATCTATCTATCTATCTATCTATCTATCTATCTATCTATCTATCTATCTATCTATCTATCTATCTATCTATCTATCTATCTATCTATCTATCTATCTATCTATCTGTGATCGGTGGATCTGGAACTGACTGTTTTAAAGCTGGTTTCGCGAAATGTCGCGGTAAGCAAAAGTCGCCACCGTCTTTTATTTTCTCCAACAAGGAAAGGACAAAAGCACAGAAAAATTCCTTATGAGGTTAGTTCTCGGTTCGGGAGGTAGATTATAGAAAGGGAAGGTGTTAGCACCCTTTCTATCCATGGTTATCCATGGGCTCTTAGATACTTGCTCATTTGTGTTTTCAAAATGTTTGTTTGCTTTTGTGAGTGGGTTTTAAAAAAGTTTCGTTTGAAAAATCTCTAAGTAACTCTTGTATCTGTCCTCAAGAGTGTATGAAAAATTTGTTTGAAAACTTTTAGAAAGTGTAGGTGTGAAAAGTATTTTGTTTGTTTTTGAAAAGAGCAAGTATCTATGAGAATCTACCTACCCTAAGGAATTCGTCTGTGTAAGTGTCCTTTAAAGTAGTGCCATCCCACCATTGAGAGGTAGGTAGCACCACTATTGGAGTTGTTCGGGTCAATTCGAGGTTCGGGACATGGTGATCACCAGAGCAATAGGAAGACACCTTAGAAGCTACCCTCATGCCAGGTTCCCGGATCATGAGGACTTACTAAGACATCCTCTACTCGACGATCACCTTTCGAGGGGCAAGGCAACAGTGAAGCGTACCCTAGGGGTGGTGTGTGAATTGTGTGTCATTTTCAGTTTATTGTTTGTCTTGTCATGCATTGGTGATCTACGCTTTGATTTTATTTTTGGGCATTCATTCTTTCATGTTATTGTTTAACAGTTAAAAGTGCGGAAATTTAAAGTGCGGAAAGGATAAAGGTCCTACGCTATTACAAGGGCGCGGGTCTACAACGCCAAATTAATCCAGACCCGATTTAAAATAAAGTGCAGAAAATAAATGTCTAATAGCTATTACATGGCTTTGGAACAAATACATTATATTCACAACAGAAATAAATAAAACTCGCGAACAAAAACATAATCGAATGCGAGGGCGTTGAACCCTTTGAAGGAACTAAAATAATTAAATTAAATAAAAAAAGAACTTATTTTTATGTTTTTTTGTATTTATGACATTAAGGAAAAGATTAAATTAATTAAAAGTCAAATAATTAATTCTAATTCTAATTGTTTTTAATTTATTAAAGAAAATGCATTAAAGTTAAAACTTAGAATTAAAACTAAATTAATTATAAAATTTATTTACAAAATTAATGGTTGATTGATACTTATAATAAAATATTTAATTAATTAAAAAAAGGGTAACAAGTGTTAAAGATCTATTTTTATTATTTTTGGTTTATTGTAAAAAAAAGAATTAAATTATAACCTAAAATTAAATCTAAATTAATTACATACAAATTTGTTTATGAAAATACTTAAAATAAAATATTTTATTATTTTTTGTCTTTTTTCTGATTTTTATATGTTTTTTATATTTTGAAAGTATTAATTAAAAAAAAAGCAACAATTAAAAGAATATAAAAATAATAAAAAGAAACAAAGAAAAGAAAGAAAATTGTAAAAAAAAACCTAAGGGGGTGAAGCCCCTAATTTGGAGGTAAAGTCCATGTGTTTAGGCCCATTATGTCTTGGCCCTTCTGACTTTTGCGTTGGCATATGAGATGGTTGACTCAAGCCTATGGTATTCCTCCAATCTGCGCCTTTGATTTGATCCCAGTGGACGCGTGGACATTGGATTCTGAGGGTGCATGATGTGCCTTGATATTGAACCTGCATGTGATTGCTAAACACAAAATAATATGAAGAGAGTGAAGACCTGGGATCGAACCCAGGTCCTCTTGGTCATCCACTCAAACACGTTGCCAGTTGTGCCAAGTTGTTTCTTTGTAAGCTAAATAACAAACAAAGTTTATAAACAAAATAACGTGTTAGTATTATAAAAATAAAAAATGCGCGCTGGATTTAAACCAGACAATCACAGCATGACAAGCAATCGTCTTCTTCACCATCCCTGAAACATAAAAACATGAGGCAACGGTTTTATACGCGTTTTCTTAGGCCAGCTATTGAAAAATAGCGATTAGCCCTCAGGCACTCATAAATTGAGCGCGAGGGTTGGTTTGAGATCGTCCAGATGCACTGGTTCTAATGGTGATACTTAGAGGGTTCAATTTTTCCATATCACGAAACGCCCAATTTCAAGCTTCATGAACCCTAATATGTATCAATGGCATAATAGCATATAGTACACGAAAACATAATTAAGATAAACGGTTAGCTTCAGAACACCTTAATTAGCAAGAATCCATTAACAATATGCAATAAAAATGCTTAAAACTTGGAATACGATTATGCAAATAAATAAGAAAAGTAGGACTTCTGTACAGCGTTTCAAGAGGTTATCTTTGATGTTTGTGATTGGGATACGTCCAATGATGCTCAAGGAAGCTAATGGGATAGGTATTATGCCTTGAAACTACCTACAAGTCAATTTTCAGAATTGAGATTTTTTGTGAAAAAATGAGTTTTTGTTTCAAGGTTCCTGCGCAGCTTCTTGTCTATTCTTGGTCTGTATCACTTGTACATGTCTTATGCAATGTGTATGAATGAAAATTATGGCCAATAATGCCTTGCATTGATGTTTTGGATTTTCACATAAACCACCATTATCAACTTTCCATTTTGAGTCCATTTTTGAATTCTTGCCTTGTTTACTCCCTTGCACGAATTTTGGTAGGCACATAATGATGTTTCAAGGCTAGTTAAGGCCAAATATTCCCTTTTAAATTAATTTTTGAATTTCTTTTGATTTTAAAAGATTTAAAATTAATTAAATCCAATAAAATCAATAAAAATGAAAAAATTAATAAAAAAATCTGAAATAAAAGGTGGGACACGTGGGAAGCATGGCCAAGTTAATTCAAGTGGAAAAAGTGGGCCCCTTTTGTCAAAAATGAGATTTCAAGGATAAATGATTTTGGCCATTTCACAAAAATTTCCCAACTTTTCCAATGCATAACTTGCTCAATTTTTAAGCTTTGCTCATGTTCTTGGACATTTTGGAAATTTTTTTGAGTCCTCTAACCAATGCCTTTGGTCCCATGTCATTTTGATTTACCAATCTCAAGTTATGGCCTTTGACTTAAAGTCCCTTTTTGTTGACTTTTGAAAATAACCTATAATGTTGAAATTGATAACTTTTTGTGAGAGCATTTTTTGGATTTGAAGTATGAAGATGAATTGTAGGAAATGTATTTCTCTTCAAAATGAGCTTTGGATAGAATTTTTCTGATAATCCATGTGAAAGTTATGCCCTGGTCAATTTCAGTTGACTTTTTTCAACTGTCCAAAAATAGAAACTTTTGCATCTTGATGATTTTTGAGCCAAGATTTGAGAATCATGATCAAGCATTGATCAAATGATGTTTGTGGCTTCAAAATAAGATGTTTACCAAAAATTTGAACTTTTGACTGTCAAATGACCATTTTGCCCCTACAGTTGACTGTAGTGCAATTAGGGTTTTTGACTGTGCAATTTTGTGCTGAAAGTCTTGAAACTTGATATGAGGATGCTTGACCATATTTGTAGGCATGTGAGACTTTATTGGGCCCTTGAAAACTTCATTTTCTTGATCAGAACAAAAACCCTAATCTTGACTATTTAGGAGGCCCTTGCACTGTGCAACCCTTGGGGACTTTGAAGCTTGACTTGGCATTTTCTTGAAGAATATGGGAGGGCAAATTTTGGGGTACAACAGTTGCCCCTGTTCAATCTTCTTAGACCTGAGGATGCAGATTGGCTGGCGTGCCTTTCGTAATCCGAGGGTGGAAGATGATTGAACACTAGAGTGCCCAGAAATTTGCGCTCACATAGTAGCAGTGTGATGGAAATGGGCTTATAGATGCCATTTAGATATTGATGAATAGGATGATGGGCATATAGATGCCATCTGGGTGTTGATCGCGTAAGAGATTCCTTAGCGAGAACCTGCGTACCTGCAAAAGAAAAAATGAGTACCTGACATGTTGCAGGAGCTGGTTTTTAGATGCTTGGTATAGATGTGTCCTGACTGGTTACAGGAGCTGGATCTGGAGCTTCAAAAGATGATGAATGAACCAGGGGTGGTTACTACCTCAGCAGGAACGGTGAGAGAACCTTGGGTGACTTTAACTTCAACAGCAATCATTGAGCAAAATCTTGGGATTACCACCTCCGCAGGATCGGGAAGAGAACCATAGACAATTATAATCTGAAAGGAATTATCGCCTCACTCACTGTCGGAGAGGGAACCATCTGAAAAGGAATTATCGCCTCACTCACCATCGGAGAGGGAACCATAGGAGATTATCACCTCACTCACCGTCGGAGAGGGAAACATCTGAAAAGGAATTATCGCCTCACTCACCGTCGGAGAGGGAACCATAGGAGATTATCACCTCACTCACCGTCGGAGAGGGAAACATCTGAAAAGGACTTACCACCTCACTCACCGTCGGAGAGGGAACCATAGGAGACTATCACCTCACTCACCGTCGGAGAGGGAAACATCTGAAAAGGACTTACCACCTCACTCACCGTCGGAGAGGGAACCATAGGAGACTATCACCTCACTCACCGTCGGAGAGGGAAACATATGAAAAGGACTTACCACCTCACTCACCGTCGGAGAGGGAACCATAAGAGACTATCACCTCACTCACCGTCGGAGAGGGAAACATCTGAAAAGGACTTACCACCTCACTCACCGTCGGAGAGGGAAACATCTGAAAAGGACTTACCACCTCACTCACCGTCGGAGAGGGAACCATATGAGACTATCACCTCACTCACCGTCGGAGAGGGAAACATCTGAAAAGGACTTACCACCTCACTCACCGTCGGAGAGGGAACCATAGGAGACTATCACCTCACTCACCGTCGGAGAGGGAAACATCTGAAAAGGGAATTATCACCTCACGCACCATCGGAGAGGGAACCATAGGAAATTATAATCTCAAAAGCGGGCGTTTGAGAAAAACCTAAAATGGAATTATCGCCTCCACAACGTCGGGAGAGAACCAAAGGAAATTATAATCTCAAAAGCGGGCGTTTGAGAAAAACCTGATAACTTCTACTGAGTCTTCATCAGAAAAATCTGTTGGGAGTCGATTTAGCTGGACTAGAGAAGGCCTTGGACTGGATAAGAAATCTTTGGGGTCAATTAACTGAACCGGTCTAGGTCTTGAAATATGATTGAGAATTTAGCTGAAACTTTCCTGAAAGAATAGAGGTCAGTCATATGCAATGCATGATATGGATCAAGCAATGATGTTCTCAACATAAATGAGATTTGTATGATATAATGCGTCTATGCATGCTATAATGATGTATGTGATGTTTAGGAATGTATGTTTTCGTCTAGGAAAGTAAATCCTTGACGGGTGCCGGGAAGTCACTCCTGGGCTGAAATAGATTTCGCTTCCGCTGGGGATGATAGCTGCAAGAATACCGATAGGAGAAGATAACTCCGTTGGGGAATCAACTTGGAAAATGGAAGATTTTGCAGGGAGAAAAGTACTCTAACGATCATGCTGGGGGGCAATACTCTGTGGGGAGAGATATGCTTTTGCTGAATTGTTGATGGTAACTTGCTGGGGATAAGAAGACTCCGTCGAGGACGCTCTTTCCATGGCTTTTGGCTGAGGATAACCCAGTTATATCCTGTTAAGGAAATAACTCTTTATATAAAGCCGGACGACGCGTTCGTGCTCTGCGAGGGGATAAGCTTACTGCTTGGGGAGATGACTTCCAACTTTTCGGGGGAAACTGGATTGGATTCTCCTGGGGAAGTTTTGAGATGTATCGGGGGAAGTGACACCACTGAATGTTTGATATACTGCCGGGGAACAATCTTTAGACCAAGACTGCCGGGGATGCTTGTTAAGAATATATACTGCTGGGGGATACTCAACCTTCCTTAAGGTCTGATAACTTTGCTTGGAGAGGAGTGCAATGACTTGCTGGCTCACTCTCTGGGGAATTAGGACATACTGGTCATGCCCTTTAACTGAACCTACCTTGGTACCTTGGAGGATAGAACAATTAGATTGCTTAGACAACTCTTTATTGCCCCTGTTTCTAATGTTACCTGTAATTAATCCTTTGTTTCGTATGCAAATATTTATGAGCTAACAAATTATTGTCAATGCATATATCACAAATTGAACCTTGGACGTTCTTCGCAAAACAAAACAGAAAAAGAAAAAACAATTGGCACTTTTAACTGAAAAGTATATTTGTATTGATTTTTGAATGGCCCGAAAACAGGCGTTTTGTGTACAAGAGGCTGACGTCCTAGTAAGAGAACGCCGCCGAACAAAAGAGTTTATACAAATTTTGTACAAAAGAAAATAAAATAGCTGTGTGAAATGAATGATCCCACTGGGTTTCAACTCTGCTATTGCCGTTATATCTCCGAGCGTCTCATCACTTGATGACCTAAACGAAGATGAAGCTGACTGATCGATGCCGTCTGAACTTGATGTATATACCGGATTCTGGATGCAAAGTGATCAATGAGACATAGTATTACGCTTTATCCCTAATTTTTGCCTGGACCGCCCTTTCGGGTTTTCAGTCCACCGGGATACCCATTTTTGCCCAAGCCGCCTTTTCAGGTTTTCGGCTTGCCGGGTGTACATATTTTTTTCATTTCATCCCTTCATTTTGCCCGAACCCTTTTGGTTCGACGGGAAGCCCTAATTTTTGCCTAGGCATGTCAGCCTAGCGGGTCTTTTATGCGTAGTATCTTTTTACTATGTCTGCATTGGCGGGGTGAGGAAGGTCGTCACCATCCATGTTGGTTAGAATCATGGCTCCTCCTGAGAACACATGTTTAACCACAAATGGTCCTTCGTACGTAGGGGTCCATTTGCCCCTTGGATCACTCTGAGGAAGGATGATTCTCTTGATTACCAGATCCCCAACTTGATATTCCTGAGGTCTGACCTTTTTGTTAAAAGCCCTGATCATCCGCTTTTGATACGTCTGACCATGGCAGATAGCAGCAAGTCTCTTTTCATCAATAAGGTTTAATTGATCAAGTCGTGTCTGGATCCAATCATCTTCGTTCAGATTTGCATCCTTCATTATCCAGAGAGAGGGTATTTGCACTTCGATCGGTAAGACTGCCTCCATACCATAAACCAGAGAGAAAGGAGTTGCCCCGGTTGACGTCCTAGCTGAGGTACGGTACCCATGTAGAGCGAACGGTAACATCTCGTGCCAATCTTTATAGGTCACTGTCATCTTCTGCACGATTTTCTTGATATTTTTATTTGCTGCTTCTACAGCCCCATTCATCTTCGGTCTGTAAGGAGAAGAATTGTGGTGTTGTATCTTGAACTGCTCACAGAGCTCAGTGATCATCTTGTTATTCAGATTGGTACCGTTATCTGTAATAATTCTCTCAGGGACGCCGTATCGACAGATCAGGTTATGCCGAATGAACCGTGCCACAACAGTCTTGGTCACTGTAGCATAGGAAGCTGCTTCAACCCACTTTGTAAAGTAATCAATCGCTACAAGGATGAAGCGATGCCCGTTAGATGCCGTAGGTCTGATCTCACCAATCATGTCAATGCCCCACATTGCAAAAGGCCAAGGTGCGGTCAGAACATTCAGGGGAACTGGAGGAACATGCACCTTGTCTGCATAAATCTGGCACTTATGGCATGTCCTGGAATGTTGGTAGCAGTCAGCTTCCATTGTGGACCAGTAATATCCTGCCCGAAGGATCTTCTTCGCCATAGTGTGCCCACTGGAATGTGTACCAAAGGTCCCTTCATGCAGCTCTTCCATGATCCTTTCTGCTTCAGTCTTATCCACACAACGCAGTAAGGTTGAATCATGGCTTCGCTTGTACAAGATGCCGTTGCTAAGGAAGAATTTTGCCGCGAACCTCCTCAGGAACTTCTTATCGTTGACAGAGGCACCTTCAGGGTATTCCTGAGTTTCCAGATATCTCTTTACCTCATGGTACCAAGGCTTCTCAGTCACCAATTCAGTCTCGAGATCACAACAGTATGCCGGTTCGTCCAGTTTCCAGATGATGATCCGGGGAGCCTCATTATCCCACTTGACTTTGAACATAGAAGACATTGTAGCTAACGCGTCCGCCAACTGATTCTCCTCTCTCGGGAAATGTTCAAAGGTTATCTCTGTGAAGTGGGGGATCAGGGTCAACACACATTCTCTGTAAGGGATAAGGTTCGGATGTTTCGTATCCCACTCTCCTTTGATCTGATTGATCACAAGAGCGGAATCTCCAAAGACACTCAGGAACTTGATCCTTAAGTCAATTGCAGCTTTGAGTCCCATGATGCACGCCTCATACTCCGCCATGTTGTTGGTGCAGTTGAAACATAGCCGGGCAGTGAGTGGAGTATGAGTGCCTTGAGGGGATATGATTATAGCGTCGATACCATTACCCAAAGCATTGGAGGCTCCGTCAAAGTGCATAGACCATCGGGATCCTTCCTCAGGTCCTTCATCCGGTCCAGGTACTTCACAATCAGTCACTATCATAATGCTTTCATCCGGAAACTCGAAGTTCATTGATTGATAGTCATCTACAGCTTGATGTGCCAAGTGGTCTTCCAATACACTTCCCTTGATGGCTTTCTGGGTCGTGTACTGAATTTCGTATTCCGTCAAGATCATTTGCCATCTTGCAATTCTCCCAGACAGAGCAGGCTTTTCGAATATGTACTTTATCGGATCCATTTTTGAGATCAACAAGGTAGTGTGAGTCAGCATATACTGTCTCAGCCAGCGAGCAGCCCATACCAAAGCGCAGCAAGTTTTCTCAAGCAGTGAGTATCGGGTCTCACAGTCGGTAAACTTTTTGCTAAGGTAATAAATGGCATGCTCTTTTCGGCCAGACTCGTCATGCTGCCCCAGCACACACCCCATTGAATTGTCCAGCACTGTCAGATATAGTATCAGAGGTCTCCCTTCAACCGGTGGCATAAGGATAGGTGGTTCTTGGAGATACTCTTTGATTCTGTCAAAAGCAGCCTGACATTCATCGTTCCAACGTACTACCTGATCTTTCTTCAGCAGCTTGAAGATTGGCTCACAGGTAGCAGTCAGATGTGAGATGAAGCGAGCGATGTAATTCAGGCGTCCTAAAAAGCCTCTGACTTCCTTCTCTGTCCTAGGAACTGGCATCTCTTGAATAGCTTTAACCTTGGCAGGGTCCACTTGAATACCCTTGTCGCTTACAACGAAGCCTAGCAACTTCCCAGATCTTACCCCGAAGGTGCACTTGTTCGGGTTCAACCTCAGCTTGTACAATTTCAGACGGTCAAATAGCTTCTGCAGATGATCAAGGTGTTCTTCCTCAGTTTGGGACCTTGCGATCATGTCGTCAACATACACTTCTATCTCATGATGGATCATATCATGAAATAAAGCAACCATGGCACGTTGGTAGGTTGCCCCAGCGTTCTTTAGTCCAAAAGGCATGACCTTGTAGCAGAAGGTGCCCCACTGAGTAACAAATGTAGTCTTTTCCATGTCTTCAGGAGCCATCTTGATCTGATTGTAGCCTGAAAAACCATCCATGAAAGAGAACACCTTATGCTGAGCTGTATTATCAACAAGGACATCAATGTGAGGTAGAGGGAAGTCATATTTGGGGCTGGCCCTGTTCAGATCCCTGTAATCGACACACATTCTTACTTTACCGTCCTTCTTAGGTACCGGCACCACATTAGCAACCCACTGAGGGTAAGAAGTCACTGCAAGAAACCCGGCATCAAACTGCTTCATAACCTCGGCTTTAATCTTCTCAGACATCTCTGGACGCATACGGCGGACCTTTTGCTTAACCGGAGGGCAATCTTCCTTAGTTGGCAAGTGATGGACCACAATATCGGTATCCAACCCAGGCATGTCTTCGTAGGACCAGGCAAAGATCTCCATATAATCATGCAGCATTTGAGTCAACCGTTGCTTCACGCTGAGCTCTAGGTTGGCACCAATCTTTACCTCTTTCCTATCTGCCTCAGTGCCCAAGTTTATTGTTTCCACTGGCTCTTCATGGGGTTGGATTGCCCTTTCCTCTTGGAGTAACAGTCTTGCAAGCTCGCCAGGTACTTCGCAATCATCTTCACCTTCGTCTTCGGCTAAGTTGATCGGATTTTCGAAGTCATAACTGGCAGTAGCAGAGTCGTTACCAGTGACATCCGGAGTGGATTGAAACCTGTATGAGTGAGTGTGTGTAAATACAGCTGTTTTGCAATATGTAAAGAAAGGAAAGAAAAGGAGCGCAAAATTTGAAATGTGAAAAACGTCCAATGCTTTTATTTATGATATATGACAGTGACAAACAAAAGCCCTCATAAATAAGACCACGGTGCCCCGGGTAAGACACCGGGCCATACAGTTTTAAGTTATTGTTTATTACAAATCCAAAACAAAGAAGTTCATTACTGGGGAACAAAAGTTATGGGCGTAAAGTCTTTAGCAGTCCAGTTGGTCAATCCACCCTCAGTCGTCGGGTAAATCCAGCTATCGAACTCTGACTCCTCCACTTCGTCTTCCTATCCAATAGCATTCACTCTTGAGTAGGTGATGAGCACAAGAGGTCTTCCAATTCTCGCCTTGCGCACAACCTTCTGAGCTTCTGTGGTGAATCCCAGCCCAAACTTGTTAGTCTTAGGAGTAAGATCAGGGAGCTTGCCCCAGTTCGCACATTCACCTCTTTCGATCACAGCCCGGGCGTCCTTTAAGGAGGCCATCTTCAAAGGAGAAACCTCTTCAACCACTGCTTCTGCTGCTGCCAAAGTTTGTGGCACCTCCTCAAAATGTTGAAAGGGGGTCTCAATGAACTCCCCATCCATTTCCACGTACCTGAAGGAGTTGAGGTGGCTGACCATGTATTCCTCTTCCCCTTGCACTGTTACAATTTTCCCCCTGACCGGGTATTTGAGCTTCTGATGCAATGTGGAGGTCACAGCTCCAGCCTTGTGGATCCACGGGCGACCCAGCAAACAAGAATAGGATGGACGGATGTCCATCACATAGAATTTTGAATCAAAGACCTGTGACCCAACCCTGATTGGGATGTCCACCTCACCATGTACCATTCTTTTGGACCCGTCAAAGGCCCGGACAACAATGTTACTTGGTTTGAGCTCTAGACCTTCACAGTCCAGCCTATCCAGAGCCTTCTTGGGTAGCACGTTTAGTGAAGAACCTGTGTCAACCAGCACGTGAGCAAGAGTTGTGCCCCTACATTCAATGGAGACATGCAGGGCATCATTATGGTTCTTCCCCTTTGCTGTCAGATCGGCATCAGAGAAACCCAGGCCATTATCAGCGGTTAGGTTGGCCACACAGTCGGTGAACTGGTCAGCAGACGTCTCTTGGGGTACGTGGGCCGTTTTTAAGAAGGCAATCAGGGCCTTGGCATGGGCCTCTGAACACAGCAGCAGTGATAGCATTGAGATTTTAGAGGGGGTGTGCCCCAGTTGTTCTACAATGTTGAAATCACTTTTCTTTATTATCTTGAGGATTTCTTCCATTTCTTGCCTGGAAGCCTCAACAATGGTCTTTGGTGCCTCCATCCGGGCAGGCACATCAGCAGCAATCCCCTTGCCCCGAGTATCAGATGACTCGGCAGCAGGGGTGGATACTTGGTCAGGGGGAGAAACAGGCACACTGGCAGGTGTGAAGACCAAAGGCCTATGAATTACCGGAGGAGCAATGTCTGGCGAGAACAGTCTTCCACTACGAGTGACCTTAGCAGGCCGAGTGATGTTGGAGACACCAGCATCAATGTTGAACTCTTGTTTCACACCCAGAACGTAAACATCTGCCCCATAGTGCCATGGGATAGCCTTATCAGACTTGTAGGGGATGGTTCCCGGAACAGTAATGGTGATGGGAGCAATCTTGTGAACCGGAAAAATTTGGACAGGCTTCTTTGCAGGAGCCTTGGAAGGGTTGTTGAAGATGGTAACAATTGAAACTTCTTCAACAGGAGCAGCAGGAACAACATTCTTTCTGAACAAAATCTCTCTACTATCCATCAGGTTTTGGACGCCTGACTTCAGCAAAGAACAACCAGTAGGGGAAGCAGCACATAGAGGGCAACCTTTGCTACATCCCGGAAATAAACTGGCTAGCAACAGGTTCCTCTTGATCGTCAGCAGCGGAGTAGCAACATCATCCACCGAAGCTACATACACATCCTCCTCAACAGCATTCACTCCATGCTGGGGCATGGGAGCGGTTACAACATTCGGCCTCTCGGGCGCCTCAAACTGTATCTCCTTTGCATCAATAAGGTCCTGAACCTTATTCTTTAGGGCCCAACAGTCATCTGTGCTATGCCCCGGGCTATCAGAATGATAAGCACAACGAGCATTCAGATTGTACTTAGGAGATGTAGTATTGGGAAACTTCGGAGCCTCCCTGACAGTCACTAAATTGGTGGATAGCAACTGTGGCAGGATCTGTGATAAGGTCATGCTCAAGCGGGTAAACTCTCTCCGGGGTCTTTCAGCCCTTTGAGGATTGGTCGGCCGGGGAGCGGCAACAGGCTTGGCAATCATTACCGCACTGACAGATTGGCGGCGTTCAGGTCGCTCTGGTCTCCGGGAGCTATATACAGCACTAGCCTCCTTTTTGAAGGGTTTCTTTTCAGCACTGGAGGAGGCAACCTTCTGTATCTTCCCCGATCTTATACCGGCCTCAATCCTTTCACCAGTCAGGATTAGATCAGTAAACCCAGCAGAGGAATTACCAATGAGATGATTGAAAAATGGACCAGATAGGGTCCCCAAAAACATATCCACCAGCTCCCGGTCTGTCAATGGTGGCTGCACCCTGCCAGCCAGATCTCTCCACTTTTGGGCGTACTCCTTAAAACCTTCACCCGACCCTAGCGACATACCCTGGAGCTGGGTACGCGTAGGAGCGAGGTCGGAATTATATTGATACTGCTTGTAAAAGCAGTGGCCAGATCCTCCCAGTTACAAATGTTGATTCCATCCAGCTGATAGAACCATTCGAGGTGAGTCCCTGAAAGACTCTCCTGGAAGAAGTGGATCCAAAGGTTCTTGTCTGCTGTGTAAGGCTGGATCTTCCTTACATAAGAACGGAGGTGCATCTTGGGACAGGAAGCCCCGTCATACTTCACAAAGGCAGGTGCCTTGAACTTGTGTGGAATCACCACCCCAGTAGATAACCCCAAGTCTCCGAAATCCAGTCCAGGCACACGCTGAATTTCCATAGCTTTTAATCTGTCCTCCAACTGCTTGTACCGGTCTTCAGCAGGAGGGTACTGTTCGTCTTTGAAGTCTGTTTCAGTATCAGAGCCCACAGGAGTAGGGACCTCCCTTTCTTGGTGACTACCTTCCCCCACAAATGGAGTAGTCCTCTCAGCCTCAACCTGTAAGGTGTTCCCGAGTCTGCGCCCAGTGTTAAATAGCACAGTCCTCCTCTTCTTCTTACTCTTCTTCAGAAGCATGGTCTTCAATTCTTGTTGACCCTGAGCCAAACCCTTGATCAGCTCCTGAAATTGGGCGTTCTGCGCCTGAAGAGCCTTGATAGATGCCTCGGTTGATGATTCAGGGTTCATGATGCTGAAATAAACAGCGAAGAACAGTCAGCAGCCTGAAAAGAAGAGTACCTGTGATGCATAT
The DNA here is from genome assembly GCA_948472305.1 of Vicia faba. Classification (NCBI taxonomy): domain Eukaryota; kingdom Viridiplantae; phylum Streptophyta; class Magnoliopsida; order Fabales; family Fabaceae; genus Vicia; species Vicia faba. The sequence goes on along the minus strand of OX451741.1, from coordinate 232,939,185 downwards.
GATGAATGATATGTGTTTATGCAATGCATTCAAGAGTTCGAAAATTCAAATTTGTTGTAGACAAAAAGGAACACACGTTATTATTAAGAAAATAATTGTTCAGTACATTAAAGCCTCATGGGCAAGCATTACAAGACAGATCAATCCCAAAAGACACTACGCATCCTCTTCGGAGCAATATAGGTATTGAGATTCCTTTCCTCGTGCAGTAAGCGGGTGAGCTCCAGGACCTTTTTCTCACTGGCATGTAGATTGGTTTCCAGAGAATTCCGTTCTTCTTTAAGCTGGATCCAACTCTTTTGCATCTCTTCCCAGGACGTGGGCATGTCAGGATGTTGAATGGTGTAGGACACCTCTCCTTCCAAGTCTGGCTCTTTGATCACGGGGAGAACATGAGGATATGGCATCACCAGCTTCTGGGAGCGGGCTCGTACCCACTTGAGATAAGGCTCCAATGGGATGGAGTTCCTGTGCCCCAGGGTCTTGCTGTCTATTTTGCTGGGCATCCTCCAAGCTTTGATAAATTTCTGGCGAAGTCCTTGCGTATCCTTGTCGAATTCAAAAACTATGTCAGGAATTAACATCTCATGAGGGCCATCTTTCCGAGCATAACCAAACTGTCTCCAAGCCAGGCACGGGTTGTAAGTAATACCTCCTCTGATTCCAAGTAAAGGAACATTAGGGTACTCCCCACAACGATCAATGATGGTGACATCCTCTCTGGACCGAGAACACCAATGTATATCTGCATGTGTAAGAGTCATCAACCGTTGTGACCACCTCAAACCTCGCTCGTTCTTCAAAACTGATTGTGGAAGGTGCGAAATAAACCACCTTCCCAGGAGGGGAGTGCAGCACATAAGAACACCCCTTTTTCTCATGGTTCGAGTGTAACATGAGTGAAGGATGTCCCCCAGCAACGTAGGTATAGGATTCCTGGACATGAAGACCTTGACAGCACTGATATCTATAAGCTGATCTGGTTTAGGGAACAACACCAACCCATAGACAAGGAGGGCTACAACTTCTTCAAAGGCTTGCAGGTCAAGGGAATTCCAACACTCTTGGGCCTTCTCAAACAGAAACTTTGCCAAGAATCCTTTGATACCATTTCTGGCTTCCCAATGGCCCTTGATGTCAGATGGTTGTAGGCATAATGCTTTAGCTACTTCTTCAAGTTTTGGTTCCCTTTCCGTACCGTTGTAGGGTAGTTGATTGAGAATGGGAATCTTCAGAAGCTGGGAAAACTCTTCTAGGGTAGGCACCAACTGATAATCCGGGAAAGTAAAACAGTGATGCAGAGGGTCAAAGAATTGGAAAAGGACCTTTACCACCTCTTCCTCAATATTGGTATTGACCAGGCTGATGAGTCTACCATGCCTTTCACTGAATGACGAGTTCTCGGGAATCCTGGATGTAAGCTCCTTAAGCTGAAAAGGGACCCTTAGGAGGTTGATCTGAATTGTCTTTCTGCGGATAGTTTCCATGTCCTACAAAACAAGAACAAAGATGAAGATTCGAACCCCTGAAATGATTAGTGGATGCATATGATGCTGTATGATGTCATGATGTTATGGTTAGACACACCACAAATATTTACAAAGGCAAACATGTAAGGCACACAAGTCACACAAGACAAGCCCTTAGAGTTTAGGCCAGCATGGGGTCTGGGTATTACCCTCTTGAAGTTGGTGGGCTCAAACCTGTCCTATCAAAGTAACCGAGTTCTAAGGATCTCAATATCATTGGATTGCTTTCATTGTTCATCGTTTCGATTTAGCCACTGACTGGCGATCAAAATATCCCAAGAAAACAACCCTCAATTGAGTGTAGTATCGAGTATCAACCGACTTCGGAGTACACCAAAGTAGTCATCTCACTACCCTAAAGAGGCCAAGATGGTTCAATTAAGGTTCCTAAGGTCTGTTGATGCTTCACGACACCACATGGAGGCCCCGTACTCTCCTTGATTGACTCAAGGGTTACCGGTACACACCAAAGTGCCACATCAACGTAGCAGACTGCTTCAACCATGTCGGTATACCCCGCACAGTTCCCTCACAACCTTGTTGCTACTTTCTAAGAAGGTATCCCCAGATCCAGGTTAGGATCTATAGAACTCCCAAGACAGTACCACAATTTAAAGCAAACAAATCAAAGCAATTGAAAACACAGTGATCTTAGTCCTAAGGTACACCTCACTTTAAAAGTTTCTCCCCAGCAGAGTCGCCAGTTCTGTGATCGGTGGATCTGGAACTGACTGTTTTAAAGCTGGTTTCGCGAAATGTCGCGGTAAGCAAGAGTCGCCACCGTCTTTTATTTTCTCCAACAAGGAAAGGACAAAAGCACAGAAAAATTCCTTATGAGGTTAGTTCTCGGTTCGGGAGGTAGATTATAGAAAGGGAAGGTGTTAGCACCCTTTCTATCCATGGTTATCCATGGGCTCTTAGATACTTGCTCATTTGTGTTTTCAAAATGTTTGTTTGCTTTTGTGAGTGGGTTTTAAAAAAGTTTTGTTTGAAAAATCTCTAAGTAACTCTTGTATCTGTCCTCAAGAGTGTATGAAAAATTTTTTTGAAAACTTTTAGAAAGTGTAGGTGTGAAAAGTATTTTGTTTGTTTTTGAAAAGAGCAAGTATCTATGAGAATCTACCTACCCTAAGGAATTCGTCTGTGTAAGTGTCCTTTAAAGTAGTGCCATCCCACCATTGAGAGGTAGGTAGCACCACTATTGGAGTTGTTCGGGTCAATTCGAGGTTCGGGACATGGTGATCACCAGAGCAATAGGAAGACACCTTAGAAGCTACCCTCATGCCAGGTTCCCGGATCATGAGGACTTACTAAGACATCCTCTACTCGACGATCACCTTTCGAGGGGCAAGGCAACAGTGAAGCGTACCCTAGGGGTGGTGTGTGAATTGTGTGTCATTTTCAGTTTATTGTTTGTCTTGTCATGCATTGGTGATCTACGCTTTGATTTTATTTTTGGGCATTCATTCTTTCATGTTATTGTTTAACAGTTAAAAGTGCGGAAATTTAAAGTGCGGAAAGGATAAAGGTCCTACGCTATTACAAGGGCGCGGGTCTACAACGCCAAATTAATCCAGACCCGATTTAAAATAAAGTGCAGAAAATAAATGTCTAATAGCTATTACATGGCTTTGGAACAAATACATTATATTCACAACAAAAATAAATAAAACTCGCGAACAAAAACATAATCGAATGCGAGGGCGTTGAACCCTTTGAAGGAACTAAAATAATTAAGTTAAAATAATTAAATTAAATAAAAAAAGAACTTATTTTTATGTTTTTTTATATTTATGACATTAAGGAAAAGATTAAATTAATTAAAAGTCAAATAATTAATTCTAATTCTAATTGTTTTTAATTTATTAAAGAAAATGCATTAAAGTTAAAACCTAGAATTAAAACTAAATTAATTATAAAATTTATTTACAAAATTAATGGTTGATTGATACTTATAATAAAATATTTAATTAATTAAAAAAAGGGTAACAAGTGTTAAAGATCTATTTTTATTATTTTTGGTTTATTGTAAAAAAAAGAATTAAATTATAACCTAAAATTAAATCTAAATTAATTACATACAAATTTGTTTATGAAAATACTTAAAATAAAATATTTTATTATTTTTTGTCTTTTTTATGATTTTTATATGTTTTTTATATTTTGAAAGTATTAATTAAAAAAAAAAACAACAATTAAAAGAATATAAAAATAATAAAAAGAAACAAAGAAAAGAAAGAAAATTGTAAAAAAAACCTAAGGGGGTGAAGCCCCTAATTTGGAGGTAAAGTCCATGTGTTTAGGCCCATTATGTCTTGGCCCTTCTGACTTTTGCGTTGGCATATGAGATGGTTGACTCAAGCCTATGGTATTCCTCCAATCTGCGCCTTTGATTTGATCCCAGTGGACGCGTGGACATTGGATTCTGAGGGTGCATGATGTGCCTTGATATTGAACCTGCATGTGATTGCTAAACACAAAATAATATGAAGAGAGTGAAGACCTGGGATCGAACCCAGGTCCTCTTGGTCATCCACTCAAACGCGTTGCCAGTTGTGCCAAGTTGTTTCTTTGTAAGCTAAATAACAAACAAAGTTTATAAAAAAAATAACGCGTTAGTATTATAAAAATAAAAAATGCGCGCTGGATTTAAACCAGCCAATCACAGCATGACAAGCAATCGTCTTCTTCACCATCCCTGAAACACAAAAACATGAGGCAACGGTTTTATACGCGTTTTCTTAGGCCAGCTATTGAAAAATAGCGATTAGCCCTCAGGCACTCATAAATTGAGCGCGAGGGTTGGTTTGAGATCGTCCAGATGCACTGGTTCTAATGGTGATACTTAGAGGGTTCAATTTTTCCATATCACGAAACGCCCAATTTCAAGCTTCATGAACCCTAATCTGTATCAATGGCATAATAGCATATAGTACACGAAAACATAATTAAGATAAACGGTTAGCTTCAGAACACCTTAATTAGCAAGAATCCATTAACAATATGCAATAAAAATGCTTAAAACTTGGAATACGATTATGCAAATAAATAAGAAAAGTAGGACTTCTATACAGCGTTTCAAGAGGTTATCTTTGATGTTTGTGATTGGGATACGTCCAATGATGCTCAAGGAAGCTAATGGGATAGGTATTATGCCTTGAAACTACCTACAAGTCAATTTTCAGAATTGAGATTTTTTGTGAAAAAATGAGTTTTTGTTTCAAGGTTCCTGCGCAGCTTCTTGTCTAATCTTGGTCTGTATCACTTGTACATGTCTTATGCAATGTGTATGAATGAAAATTATGGCCAATAATGCCTTGCATTGATGTTTTGGATTTTCACATAAACCACCATTATCAACTTTCCATTTTGAGTCCATTTTTGAATTCTTGCCTTGTTTACTCCCTTGCACGAATTTTGGTAGGCACATAATGATGTTTCAAGGCTAGTTAAGGCCAAATATTCCCTTTTAAATTAATTTTTGAATTTCTTTTGATTTTAAAAGATTTAAAATTAATTAAATCCAATAAAATCAATAAAAATGAAAAAATTAATAAAAAAATCTTAAATAAAAGGTGGGACACGTGGGAAGCATGGCCAAGTTAATTCAAGTGGAAAAAGTGGGCCCCTTTTGTCAAAAATGAGATTTCAAGGATAAATGATTTTGGCCATTTCACAAAAATTTCCCAACTTTTCCAATGCATAACTTGCTCAATTTTTAAGCTTTGCTCATGTTCTTGGACATTTTGGAAAGGTTTTTGAGTCCTCTAACCAATGCCTTTGGTCCCATGTCATTTTGATTTACCAATCTCAAGTTATGGCCTTTGACTTAAAGTCCCTTTTTGTTGACTTTTGAAAATGACCTATAATGTTGAAATTGATAACTTTTTGTGAGAGAATTTTTTGGATTTGAAGTATGAAGATGAATTGTAGGAAATGTCTTTCTCTTCAAAATGAGCTTTTGATGGAATTTTTCTGATAATCCATGTGAAAGTTATGCCCTGGTCAATTTCAGTTGACTTTTTTCAACTGTCCAAAAATAGAAACTTTTGCATCTTGATGATTTTTGAGCCAAGATTTGAGAATCATGATCAAGCATTGATCAAATGATGTTTGTGGCTTCAAAATAAGATGTTTACCAAAAATTTGAACTTTTGACTGTCAAATGACCATTTTGCCCCTACAGTTGACTGTAGTGCAATTAGGGTTTTTGACTGTGCAATTTTGTGCTGAAAGTCTTGAAACTTGATATGAGGATGCTTGACCATATTTGTAGGCATGTGAGACTTGATTGGGCCCTTGAAAACTTCATTTTCTTGATCAGAACAAAAACCCTAATCTTGACTGTTTAGGAGGCCCTTGCACTGTGCAACCCTTGGGGACTTTGAAGCTTGACTTGGCATTTTCTTGAAGAATATGGGAGGGCAAATTTTGGGGTACAACAGTTGCCCCTGTTCAATGTTCTTAGACCTGAGGATGCAGATTGGCTGGCGTGCCTTTCGTAATCCGAGGGTGGAAGATGATTGAACACTAGAGTGCCCAGAAATTTGCGCTCACATAGTAGCAGTGTGATGGAAATGGGCTTATAGATGCCATTTAGAGATTGATGAATAGGATGATGGGCATATAGATGCCATCTGGGTGTTGATCGCGTAAGAGATTCCTTAGCGAGAACCTGCGTACCTGCAAAAGAAAAAATGAGTACTTGACATGTTGCAGGAGCTGGTTTTTAGATGCTTGGTATAGATGTGTCCTGACTGGTTACAGGAGCTGGATCTGGAGCTTCAAAAGATGATGAATGAACCAGGGGTGGTTACTACCTCAGCAGGAACAGTGAGAGAACCTTGGGTGACTTTAACTTCAACAGCAATCATTGAGCAAAATCTTGGGATTACCACCTCCGCAGGATCAGGAAGAGAACCATAGACAATTATAATCTGAAAGGAATTATCGCCTCACTCACTGTCGGAGAGGGAACCATCTGAAAAGGAATTATCGCCTCACTCACCGTCGGAGAGGGAACCATAGGAGATTATCACCTCACTCACCGTCGGAGAGGGAAACATCTGAAAAGGAATTATCGCCTCACTCACCGTCGGAGAGGGAACCATAGGAGATTATCACCTCACTCACCGTCGGAGAGGGAAACATCTGAAAAGGACTTACCACCTCACTCACCGTCGGAGAGGGAACCATAGGAGACTATCACCTCACTCACCGTCGGAGAGGGAAACATCTGAAAAGGACTTACCACCTCACTCACCGTCGAAGAGGGAACCATAGGAGACTATCACCTCACTCACCGTCGGAGAGGGAAACATATGAAAAGGACTTACCACCTCACTCACCGTCAGAGAGGGAACCATAGGAGACTATCACCTCACTCACCGTCGGAGAGGGAAACATCTGAAAAGGACTTACCACCTCACTCACCGTCGGAGAGGGAACCATAGGAGACTATCACCTCACTCACCGTCGGAGAGGGAAACATCTGAAAAGAACTTACCACCTCACTCACCGTCGGAGAGGGAACCATAGGAGACTATCACCTCACTCACCGTCGGAGAGGGAAACATCTGAAAAGGGAATTATCACCTCACGCACCATCGGTGAGGGAACCATAGGAAATTATAATCTCAAAAGCGGGCGTTTGAGAAAAACCTAAAATGGAATTATCGCCTCCACAACGTCGGGAGAGAACCAAAGGAAATTATAATCTCAAAAGCGGGCGTTTGAGAAAAACCTGATAACTTCTACTGAGTCTTCATCAGAAAAATCTGTTGGGAGTCGATTTAGCTGGACTAGAGAAGGCCTTGGACTGGATAAGAAATCTTTGGGGTCAATTAACTGAACCGGTCTAGGTCTTGAAATATGATTGAGAATTTAGCTGAAACTTTCCTGAAAGAATAGAGGTCAGTCATATGCAATGCATGATATGGATCAAGCAATGATGTTCTCAACATAAATGAGATTTGTATGATATAATGCGTCTATGCATGCTATAATGATGTATGTGATGTTTAGGAATGTATGTTTTCGTCTAGGAAAGTAAATCCTTGATGGGTGCCGGGAAGTCACTCCTGGGCTGAAATAGATTTCGCTTCCGCTGGGGATGATAGCTGCAAGAATACCGATAGGAGAAGATAACTCCGTTGGGGAATCAACTTGGCAAATGGAAGATTTTGCGGGGAGAAAAGTACTCTAACGATCATGCTGGGGGGCAATACTCTGTGGGGAGAGATATGCTTTTGCTGAATTGTTGATGGTAACTTGCTGGGGATAAGAAGACTCCGTCGAGGACGCTCTTTCCATGGCTTTTGGCTGAGGATAACCCAGTTATATCCTGTTAAGGAAATAACTCTTTAAATAAAGCCGGACGACGCGTTCGTGCTCTGCGAGGGGATAAGCTTACTGCTTGGGGAGATGACTTCCAACTTTCCGGGGGAAACTGGATTGGATTCTCCTGGGGAAGTTTTGAGATGTATCGGGGGAAGTGACACCACTGAATGTTTGATATACTGCCGGGGAACAATCTTTAGACCAAGACTGCCGGGGATGCTTGTTAAGAATATATACTGCTGGGGGATACTCAACCTTCCTTAAGGTCTGATAACTTTGCTTGGAGAGGAGTGCACTGACTTGCTGGCTCACTCTCTGGGGAATTAGGACATACTGGTCATGCCCTTTAACTGAACCTACCTTGGTACCTTGGAGGATAGAACAATTAGATTGCTTAGACAACTCTTTATTGCCCCTGTTTCTAATGTTACCTGTAATTAATCCTTTATTTCGTATGCAAATATTTATGAGCTAACAAATTATTGTCAATGCATATATCATAAATTGAACCTTGGACGTTCTTCGTAAAACAAAACAGAAAAAGAAAAAACAATTGGCACTTTTAACTGAAAAGTATATTTGTATTGATTTTTGAATGGCCCGAAAACAGGCGTTTTGTGTACAAGAGGCTGACGTCCTAGTAAGAGAACGCCGCCGAACAAAAGAGTTTATACAAATTTTGTACAAAAGAAAATAAAATAGCTGTGTGAAATGAATGATCCCACTGGGTTTCAACTCTGCTATTGCCGTTATATCTCCGAGCGTCTCATCACTTGATGACCTAAACGAAGATGAAGCTGACTGATCGATGCCGTCTGAACTTGATGTAGATACCGGATTCTGGATGCAAAGTGATCAATGAGACATAGTATTACGCTTTATCCCTAATTTTTGCCTGGACCGCCCTTTCGGGTTTTCAGTCCACCGGGATACCCATTTTTGCCCAAGCCGCCTTTTCAGGTTTTCGGCTTGCCGGGTGTACAGATTTTTTTCATTTCATCCCTTCATTTTGCCCGAACCCTTTTGGTTCGACGGGAAGCCCTAATTTTTGCCTAGGCATGTCAGCCTAGCGGGTCTTTTATGCGTAGTATCTTTTTACTATGTCTGCATTGGCGGGGTGAGGAAGGTCGTCACCATCCATGTTGGTTAGAATCATGGCTCCTCCTGAGAACACATGTTTAACCACAAATGGTCCTTCGTACGTAGGGGTCCATTTGCCCCTTGGATCACTCTGAGGAAGGATGATTCTCTTGATTACCAGATCCCCAACTTGATATTCCTGAGGTCTGACCTTTTTGTTAAAAGCCCTGATCATCCGCTTTTGATACGTCTGACCATGGCAGATAGCAGCAAGTCTCTTTTCATCAATAAGGTTTAATTGATCAAGTCGTGTCTGGATCCAATCATCTTCGTTCAGATTTGCATCCTTCATTATCCGGAGAGAGGGTATTTGCACTTCGATCGGTAAGACTGCCTCCATACCATAAACCAGAGAGAAAGGAGTTGCCCCGGTTGACGTCCTAGCTGAGGTACGGTACCCATGTAGAGCGAACGGTAACATCTCGTGCCAATCTTTATAGGTCACTGTCATCTTCTGCACGATTTTCTTGATATTTTTATTTGCTGCTTCTACAGCCCCATTCATCTTCGGTCTGTAAGGAGAAGAATTGTGGTGTTGTATCTTGAACTGCTCACAGAGCTCAGTGATCATCTTGTTATTCAGATTGGTACCGTTATCTGTAATAATTCTCTCAGGGAAGCCGTATCGACAGATCAGGTTATGCCGAATGAACCGTGCCACAACAGTCTTGGTCACTGTAGCATAGGAAGCTGCTTCAACCCACTTTGTAAAGTAATCAATCGCTACAAGGATGAAGCGATGCCCGTTAGATGCCGTAGGTCTGATCTCACCAATCATGTCAATGCCCCACATTGCAAAAGGCCAAGGTGCGGTCAGAACATTCAGGGGAACTGGAGGAACATGCACCTTGTCTGCATAAATCTGGCACTTATGGCATGTCCTGGAATGTTGGTAGCAGTCAGCTTCCATTGTGGACCAGTAATATCCTGCCCGAAGGATCTTCTTCGCCATAGTGTGCCCACTGGAATGTGTACCAAAGGTCCCTTCATGCAGCTCTTCCATGATCCTTTCTGCTTCAGTCTTATCCACACAACGCAGTAAGGTTGAATCATGGCTTCGCTTGTACAAGATGCCGTTGCTAAGGAAGAATTTTGCCGCGAACCTCCTCAGGAACTTCTTATCGTTGACAGAGGCACCTTCAGGGTATTCCTGAGTTTCCAGATATCTCTTTACCTCATGGTACCAAGGCTTCTCAGTCACCAATTCAGTCTCGAGATCACAACAGTATGCCGGTTCGTCCAGTTTCCAGATGATGATCCGGGGAGCCTCATTATCCCACTTGACTTTGAACATAGAAGACATTGTAGCTAACGCGTCCGCCAACTGATTCTCCTCTCTCGGGAAATGTTCAAAGGTTATCTCTGTGAAGTGGGGGATCAGGGTCAACACACATTCTCTGTAAGGGATAAGGTTCGGATGTTTCGTATCCCACTCTCCTTTGATCTGATTGATCACAAGAGCGGAATCTCCGAAGACACTCAGGAACTTGATCCTTAAGTCAATTGCAGCTTTGAGTCCCATGATGCACGCCTCATACTCCGCCATGTTGTTGGTGCAGTTGAAACATAGCCGGGCAGTGAGTGGAGTATGAGTGCCTTGAGGGGATATGATTATAGTGCCGATACCATTACCCAAAGCATTGGAGGCTCCGTCAAAGTGCATAGACCATCGGGATCCTTCCTCAGGTCCTTCATCCGGTCCAGGTACTTCACAATCAGTCACTATCATAATGCTTTCATCCGGAAACTCGAAGTTCATTGATTGATAGTCATCTACAGCTTGATGTGCCAAGTGGTCTGCCAATACACTTCCCTTGATGGCTTTCTGGGTCGTGTACTGAATGTCGTATTCCGTCAAGATCATTTGCCATCTTGCAATTCTCCCAGACAAAGCAGGCTTTTCGAATATGTACTTTATCGGATCCATTTTTGAGATCAACAAGGTAGTGTGAGTCAGCATATACTGTCTCAGCCGGCGAGCAGCCCATACCAAAGCGCAGCAAGTTTTCTCAAGCAGTGAGTATCGGGTCTCACAGTCGGTAAACTTTTTGCTAAGGTAATAAATGGCATGCTCTTTTCGGCCAGACTCGTCATGCTGCCCCAGCACACACCCCATTGAATTGTCCAGCACTATCAGATATAGTATCAGAGGTCTCCCTTCAACCGGTGGCATAAGGATAGGTGGTTCTTGGAGATACTCTTTGATTCTGTCAAAAGCAGCCTGACATTCATCGTTCCAACGTACTACCTGATCTTTCTTCAGCAGCTTGAAGATTGGCTCACAGGTAACAGTCAGATGTGAGATGAAGCGAGCGATGTAATTCAGGCGTCCTAAAAAGCCTCTGACTTCCTTCTCTGTCCTAGGAACTGGCATCTCTTGAATAGCTTTAACCTTGGCAGGGTCCACTTGAATACCCTTGTCGCTTACAACGAAGCCTACCAACTTCCCAGATCTTGCCCCGAAGGTGCACTTGTTCGGGTTCAACCTCAGCTTGTACAATTTCAGACGGTCAAATAGCTTCTGCAGATGATCAAGGTGTTCTTCCTCAGTTTGGGACCTTGCGATCATGTCGTCAATCTATCTATCTATCTATCTGTCTATTTGTCTATCTGTCT